>CM018037.1:23674075-24874075 GCA_008638375.1 Nyssa sinensis | reverse complement strand
CTATAGGTCCAAACACTTCTCGTTTTGCTAACAAGTTTAACTCAGCCTATATTGTTTCCTTCCATTTTGACCAATCATTTTTACGTCCGCATTTTTTGATGCTTTGTGGTTCAGGATCCTCATCACTTCTGGTGATTTCAAGTGATATTGAGAAATCAAATATATGATCAATGATAATATCACTTTGATCCCGTATATATCCATTAGATATATAATTTATCGAGATATCTTTATTTTCAAGTATCTGTGTCTCTTCAGGAGCTACTTGTTCCACTTCAGGGGATATTACTTCTTCAATAAGCATTTTCTCTTCTAGAGATATTCGTTTATCTTCCTCATAAGGTATTATTATTCTAACGTTGGTTTTTTAAATCATCAAATTATGTGTGGTCTCTTCAAGAGTTACCATTTCTTTTGTTTCTTGTGTCTTCTTCTTTCGGGGAAGCTTATCTTTTGCACCAATGGGTTTACCATGTTTCAAACATGCCATAGATTTATTTGCTACTGTAGTAATTGATTGTCCTACAAGGACATCAATTCATGCAAGAGTATTTACAACTGGTATGTGCAATTTCGTTATTTTTTTTGTATTAGTGAATGCATCTGGTAATTCATTTGCAATACTTTACAAATGAATGATCCTTTGAAATTCCAGTTTCATATTAATTTGTACGAGAATCAAAATGAGTCAATGTTGTTGCATTCCATGAAATTTCATGCTAAGCTTCTGGCTTCAGTTTCTCTCCCCCTAATGATGGTGAGATTGTCTTATCGAAATGACAATCTACAAATCGAGCCGTAAATAAATCACCTGTCAGGGCTCAAGGTATCTTATGATTAATGAAGAGTCAAAACCAACATAAATTCCTAATCATATTTGGGGACCCATTTTAGTATATTGTCAGTGTGTTATAGGGATTTACATAGCACAACCAAATATTTTTAAGTGAGACACATTTGGTCGGTAGCCAACAACAATTTATAAAGGGGAATATTCAGGATAAGTAGTTCGTCTAATACGAATTAAGGTCGTAACATGCAATATGGCATGCCTCCAAACAAAATTAGGAAGTCTTGTCTCCATAAGTAAATGTCTAGCTAATAATTGAAGGCGTTTGATCAAAGATTCTGCTAAACCATTTTATGTGTGGACGTGAGCAATAGGGTGTTCGACATTAATTCCTATAGACTTGCAATATTCATTAAATTCTTGAGATGTAAATTCACCAGTATTATCAAGACGTATTGTCTTGATAGGATGATCAAGGAATTGATCTCTTAATCAAATGATTTCAGCAAGAGGTCTCACAAATGCTACATTACGAGATGAAAGTAAACGGACATGAGATCATCTAGTTGATGCATCTATCAATACCATAAAGTAATGAAATGGTCCACTTAGTGTATGAATAGGTCCAAATTTATCTCCTTAAATTTGTTCTAAAAATAATGGAGATTCAACACTCACCTTCGTGGGAGATGGCCTTATTATCAATTTTTACTAAGAACAAGCAGTGCATGAATATTCACATGGTAAAAGAATCTTTTGGTTCTTTAAAGGATGACCATGTGAATTCTCAATAATTCCCCGCATCATTATGGCCCCTAGGTGGACAAATCGGTTATGCCACAGTATAAAAGTATTTGAGTTGGTGAACTTACGGTTCATCACAACATATGATTCGATGATATTTATATTAGTTTGGTACAGTCCCAAAGAGAGAGCATAGCTTTTCCTGTTTGAAATAATAGATGTGATACAAAGGTATTCTATATCACCTTCATTAATGGTCTCAATATGATATCTATTTCGATGGATATCTTTAAAACTAAGCAAATTTCTTCTGGATTTGCTAGAGTATAAGGCATCATTTATGTGAAATGTTGTCCCATTTGGCAATATGATACCGGTTCTTCTAGAACTTTTAATCATGTTCGCAGCACCAACTATGGTGTTGACTTAGCTTTACATAATTTGAGAGGAAAGAAATATTTTTTATCTCGAAGGATTGTATGAGTAGTGACACCGTCTGCTAGACAAATATATCCATTATCCATCTAGAATCTATCAATACATTATAACGTATTAAAATAGAGACATGAAAAAGTTAAATTACATTGAAGCAACATAATTTAACATTATAGTGAGTTAAACAAAACAACACAAATACTACAGTAGGTTAAACAAAGTAACAAAATATAACAAAAAACATTAATTGATATGTACGTTCTCATCGTCTATTAAATAGTAAATTCTTCCACTAGGATCTGCAAAGAAATTTGAGACATCCAAGTGTGTGATATCCACAAGATCATCAAATAAATCTATAAGATCATCAGTAACATTCACAAGATCATTAGTAAAATTTGTTTCTATGTCTTTTCCTATTTCCTTTAGTGATACTTGGTAAATATCCACAAAATGTCTAGGCGTACGACAGGTACGTGACTAGTGTCCTTTTCCATCGTAACGATAACAAGATTCTTTAAGATCTTGAACTAATTTTTTTCCCTTTTGTTACTTTGCTTCAATATTATTATTGCACTTCAGGTGTAGCAATGTCTCTCTTCTGAGACAATTAAGAGAATTATTCTTGTGAACACCTCGGTGTAAGTTATTATGACAATTGCAACAGCAACCATGTCTACAGCCATATCCACACCCACGCTTATGTCTTTGTCTATATGATAAAGTTGCATTTGCTTCAGTTAATGCATTTTCATTCTCTCCAAGGATTAGTACAAAGCCAATGGGACGTAACTTATGGTTTTTCATTACAAGGTCACTGTGTTGTTCAGCCAGGAGAATACATGATATCAATTCAGAATATTTAGTAAACCGACGCTCTCGATATTGTTGCTGCATGACAATATTTGAGGCATGAAATGTAGAAAATGTATTTTTCAGTATATTTACAACTGTGATATTCTCTCCGCATAATTTCAATTGCGAAGTAATTCTAAACAATGCAGAATTGTATTCATTGACTGATTTAAAGTCCCACAACCTCAAGTGCAGCCAATTATATCGAGCCCTTCAGAAAATGATAGTATGTAAGTGGTCATACCTTGATGTTGATTCCTCCAAATGATCAATGAAACTTTTACCGTGAGATATTCTACTTTTAGGCCTTTATGAATATAACAGCGAAAAATATCAATGCATGTGCACGATCCTTTAGCGATGCATTGTTTTCTTTTTTAATAGTATCACCGAGACTATTAGTTTCAAGGTGAAGTTCAACATCAATTATTCGGGATAAATATTTCCAATGATATTCGACGTAGCAAATTCAAGCTTGGTGAGATTTGACATGATATAAATAAAATAAATAGAATATTTAGATTCAAATGTACTAAATATTACCTCTATTTCAATATCTTCATAGTGGACCAGAATTTTGTTTTAATAACGTATTGAAAATAATGGACAAAACTAATCACACAAATGTACACAATATTTACATGGTTCGACTTCAGGCTTACGTCCATGGGTAAAGGAGAAAAGATTTCACTATTTACGTAAATAGGTACAATAATGAATCTCACTAAGCTCACAATAAGTTACTTCTTTTTGGCTCAGTAAAAATTGTACTGTTAATTTACTCATCGTGCTCCTTATAAATGAAAATTTGTCGTCTCTGTAAATGATATATCTTGCCACCTCAATACTTACCACCTTGTTTCAATCTGTATCTGTAGTGATTTCAAATGATGGGCATCCACTTTATCTGTAACACCCCGGCCCGTTTATCAGGAAATTAGATCGTGAATTTGGGTAATAAAAATTTTACGAGACGAAATGTAATTAAATAGGAAAAATAACTAAATAAATAAATAATAACAAATAAAATAAAATAAGATCAATTGAATTGTCAAACAAGACATAGGGGAAAATAGGAAAAAGGACCCAAATTGAGGCCAATGGGTTTTGAACCCTTGACCCAAGGTAGACAAAACACTTAAGCCCAAAAATATACCACTTGGGCTGCCCATTTGTTTGTGTCTTAAATTACAACATATATATATATATATATACACACACACAGTATTTCCCTCCACCTCCCAAATTGGCCAATGGCCTATCATGCACCAAAAGAAATATTTTTAAAAACAAAACAATTATTATGAGTGACATACATATCTGTGTGGCGTGTGAAATGAAGGAAATCAAACTTGATAGTGATTATATGTTCAGCCTTATAGAGAGAGAAAGTTAGAAAGAGAAAGTGAGTTAGAGAGAGGGATAATGGCATCTCCATTGGTGGTGCACAAGGGAAGCGGGTGAACTAGACTACACACGGGCCACACCGAACTATGAGAGGGAGGAACAGTGAACGTCCAAAAGGTAAACACCCAAAAACTGCCAACTTTCTGTCTAAAAATCTGCTCCTATTTCTGATGGTTTTGATCCATATAGACTGTGTAAATTAGTTACTGTGAGGCTTAGAATAGTTATAGAACAACTGAAAAGGTCGGATGGTCATGAGAAACCCAAAACTGTAGCAAAACCGCCATTAATGGACCTCAGGATGCAGGTCTGAATCGACCTCAACCAAACGACCTTCTGCATGTCAATACATGAACTAGACCTCCTAAGGACCCTAAAAACACTGATCCGCGACCCCAAAACTCAGATTTAGACCCTCAAATTCGGAGTTGCAGGTTCGGGTTTAAAACCCAACCCCACTAAAATGACATTAAAACTGAAATTTATGAATGGGACTTGAAACCCCATGATGCAAGCATCATTTTAAACGAAACCTCACAATATTTGGTTAAGAAATGAGGATTTGCAACCGAGTTGCAGGTTCGGTTATCCCTCCATAGATCAAGCATTTCAGCTTGATTCGAGGCACCAAATCGATGTCAAGACGTTGGTTTAGACTGTAGGAGCAATCTGAGATGGATAGCAGTTGAAAACCGTACCTAAAATTCCACAAAATTGAGTTTAAAAGTTTGCAGATTTAGGGTTACTGTTCATCGTCCCTGGGGAAGACGATGAACAGTACCGGATTCGGCTCAAGTCGGTTTCGGGTTCGGGTTAGGACCCGACCCGTTTTATAAATGGGTTAAAGGTAATTGAACCTGATGGTTTAAAATTCTGGACCGGTTCAAATGGCTGAACCCTAAAACCCAACGGTTCCGAACCTCTACTTTCTGGAATTAGTTTTAAACCCCTAAAACTTTCTAAAATTACATTTAACCCCCAAAAGTCCTGAATATTACACTCTGGCCCAGACTTTTAAGAATTTGTGCACTTAAGCCCCTAGAAAATAATTAAATAATAAAATAATTATTTTAATTATTTTATTAATTAGGTAAAATTACCATTTTACCCTTAGACACTAAATGCGTCAAACGAAGTCCAAATAAATTAAATAAATAGTGTATTTTCATTATTTCAAGCATTCCAGACTCAACAGTAAAGTCTGATTTTTGAAATTAAGTCCCGAAAATTAAAATGCGTGAAATGTAAAATTACCATTTTACCCCTAATGATACCCAGGGCCAATTGAACATAAAAGGTAGTCTATCTTGACTATTTTGGGCAATCCGGACTCAACGGTGGAGTCCATTTTGGCAAACGAAGTACCAAAAAATATGACACGTGAAAACATAAAATCATGAAAACGCCCTAGGCTTAAAATAAACTATAAATACGCAAATTTAGATTTAGAAAAACCTAAACCAATTATCTTCGACACTTTGAACCTAACGGAGACATCCTTGTGAGGAAATTGGAATAGAGAGGGCTCTCAATTGACAGTTAAATTATGTGATACTTTGAACGAGAAAGTAATAAGGTTTTGAATTGTGATTATAGGGACCCTCGTTAAGGAAGGATTTTTGGAAATTGCTTTTGGGACTTCAGGTGAGTATTTTCATACCATGTTGAGGTGGATTTTTATTATATATATAAATATCGAACTCTTGTATAATTTGAAAATAGCTCCTTCTGTTTGAAATCGATTTGAATGACTTATTGACATTGCCATTCTTGATAGTTTGTAAAATGCTCATGACACTATAACAATTTTTCTCACCAATCTTTGAACTGTTTTGATTAAAGGCTAAATTTGATATTCTTAATTGAATGATTGAGATTGTTATTAATGTTATTGATTTTGGAAATGATTTTGATGCTTTGAATAATTGAATCTTCTATGATATGTCATTATCAAATAGATTGTGACTTTATCGAACCCTAACCACGGGGTATACGAGTGGTACTATTGAATTTGATCTCAGTCAGCGAGGTTCTAATTTGCTGGCATTTGAACCCTAACCACGGGGTATATTGGTGGTATTATTGAATGTGATCTCAGTCAGCGAGGTGCTAATTTGCTGGCCATAGAAGATGAATTTTATTGATTTGAACTTTTATGAATATCGAATGTGAACTATGATTGAACCTTGAATCTTTGAATTGAGAACTATTGAACTATGATTTTGATTATCAGACTATGAAAGTTGTTATCGAACTATGTTACCGAACCATGAGGTTGATTTTGAACTATGACTATTGAATTTGAAAACGACTTTGAATCGTAACTATGATAGAGTTACAATATTATACTACAATGTTGATTTGATTATGACTATTGAATTTGAAAACGACTTTGAACCGTAACTATGATAGAGTTACAATATTATACTACAATGTTGATTTGATTATGACTATTGAATTTGAAAACGACTTTGAATCGTAACTATGATAGAGTTACAATATTATACCACAATGTTGATTTGATTATAACTATTGATATTGAAAACGACTTTGAACCATAACTATGATTGAGTTACAACACTAAACTAAGATGTTGATTTGACTGTGACTATTGATATTGAAAATGACTTCGAACCATGTTTGAATTACAATACAAATTATCGTTACCAACTAGGTTATTGGATCATTATTTTGATTGTGTTATGTTATCGATTTTGATTTACGATTGTGATTAAACTGAGATTTATTAAAAATGACTTTGATACTATTCTCTGATCTGTTGTACTTGATATGATGTATTTTAATTCCATATGAGTATAGACATTTCAGACTGTACTACATAGTAGTTTCGAAACCCTTGGCATGCTATGGAAGTACTCATTGGGCTTGTTGAAGCTCACCCCATCCTCTTAACATTTTTCAGGTAAGGACTAGACAAACTTGCTTTCAGGTGATGCAGGATAAATGCTTAAGTGACGAAGCGAGTCCTTTTGATGAGTCCTTGACCGAGGGTAGATTAGATTTTTGGAAACTTATGTATTAAGTTTTGTAATATTATGCTACCCTTTGACTTAGAAACTATGATCTTTGATGATGGTATTTGAATTGACTAATTAAGTGATGTAGCTTATTTTGTGGAGGATAAGAAAAAGAAAAAAAAAATTATTCCGCTGCGTAAATGGTATTTAAAAAAGTACTGTGATTATTGGAATAAGCCTCGATGGCCGATCACGAACCCTAATCCGCATAAGTCGGGTTTCGGGTCGCGACATTATCTGTCTTATCTATTATATCATAACATACATATATTATTCGATAGTTTTGTTTTTGAATTTGTTAAATTTTTAAAGAATTGCTTCATTATGAAAGTTTATTTAATATCAGTATTTCATTCAACTATTTGCTTGCTGCAAATTGTGGTTTTCTTTTTTCATTGTGTCACCCTTATTTTGGGGTTGATGTACTTTTTTTTTAATTACCAACGGAAATATTTAATTTACAAACCTTCAAGAGTTTCTCAATTGTGAATCTGAAGAATTCAATAACCTATAAACTGTAATTTTAATAAAAAAAAATAGTGAGAGTATAACCCAAAGAGTGGTGGATCTAAAAATTTTAGTTAGAAGAGACCAAATTACATGTATAACCGTATAAACATTTAGGGAGATTCATATAGATATGTAAAAAAATTGAGGAGGTTTAGTCTTATTTTGTTAAAAAAATTTAATAAGATTAGTAATAAAAAAATACAATATCCAAATTTTAAGGAAAAGGGAAACAAGTCTTATTTTATTAAAAAATTAACAAAAATTAATAGTAAAAAATATAATATCTAAATTTTAAATTTACTATTATGTGGGATGATGGATTATGTCAAGCCAACCCTTTTTTTTTAAGACTTGTTCCAATTATTCAAGTTTAGAATTTACTGATGTGGCACTGCCATGTAATATGGGCAAACAATTTTTGAGCAAACATACAAAGGGCATAATACAGGACACTTAAAATAATGGGAAATATTATGTTTACTAAATTGGTATCTTAAATTATGTGTTACTGATATAAAAAAAAAATTATATTAATTAAAATTTTAAAAATGTAACACTATTTTAAAATAATAGTAACTTCAAATTTGTACCATCTTTTTGAACTGTGCGATTAGAGTAATTTAACAACTATGAATTGATGCAATAAGCAGTTGTTGAGCAGTCCAGATCGAAAGTTGGTTTTGGGGCCCACTCATATTCGCTGACGCTAGCGTTACCGGGCTTTTTTTTTTTTTCTTCTCAAAATTTTTTCGTCAGCAACACACTTGGATTCAACTTGTGGAGGCTCAAATCAGCTGGCCCAAGTTTCTTCCACCTTACGGCACATAATGCATTACTCTCCACGTTGCGGCCTACTATGGACCTTCTTCTTCCACGTCGGCAAGATGACTACGCGTATTCTGGCGTGCCGACTTGTGGCACGTACTCGCTTTCGTGAAAAATGTCACCGTAGTTCGTACACTCTGATTGACCAAACACAGGTTGCCTCGTCATGACTTCTTCAACGTCCAAGTCATCAACTAGGTGGCACTCGATTGCTGGCCAGCCGGCTTTGAGAACTATTCTTCAAAGAAAAAAAAAATTTAATTCTTAATTTAACCACTTAACTTGCAAATAATAAATAAGTAGATAAAAAGTTAGATGTTTTTGGTAAAATAATTATTTATATTTTAATTTTTAATTTCTTTATAAGCATTATTTATCTTAATCGAACAAGTAAACATCAATTTAAAAATTTCATATCAATTCAATACATTTGGTCAGCTTATAATTATTATTCAATAAATTAATAATTTTTAATAATTAATAAAATTTTAAAAAATCAATTTTGTTCTGTAGTAGGTAATTAATAATTTATTTACTTAATAATTAATATTTTTTATAATATTAATTATTAGAGAGATAAAATTATTATACATATACTTATATATATATATATATCTTATTTATGATATATTTTAATAATTATATTTATAAATTTCACTTTAATTGGAGTCAAAGGTATTATAAATAAAGAAAATTGTGACACAAGTAAGCGTAAGAAACATAATTTCTATAATTCAAAAGTATACGAAGAACTTTTATATATCTTAAGTTGAACGTTATATGTATTTTTTATGAAATATTAAAATGTCATTAAAAAGTTACTTATAAGGTCTCTTTTTATGTTAAAATTCATATACAAGTATGAAACAATTTTTTATTAATAAAAGTATATAAAAACTTAATAATTAATAATTCTAATAATTAATAAAAATTTATCTTTCACGTTTATTAATTATAAGAGGGTTAACTGTACCATTTAATCCAAATCCGATAAATAATTTTTTCACATTTTATTAAAATTTATGATCAATTGATGTTTCTAATATCCAAAGAACATATTTTCATTTTCACAAACAAAAAAAATGTTATTACAACAATGACTTCAATGTAATTTATTCAAAATAAAGTATAAAGGAGGAAAAGAAATGTTATACATAAATATAAAGAAAAAAAGGAGCTCACATGAGTCACCCTATGACTTTCCTAATATTTTCAATTATTTTCATAAATGCACAAAAACGTATTTGAAAATATATAATATAAGTTTTTTTTTACAAATGAACTTTTGTACTTTTCAAAAACACATTTTAGTTTTTTTTTTTTTTAAAATTAATATAACAGTAATTTTTAAGAGATTTAGTAATAAGTCCTCCATAAATTATTTAATTTGAATATAATCTAACTAAAATATTTTAACTTCAAAAGTCCATAATTATTCTGTTAACAAAAATACTCATTCATGTGAAAACATTGAAGAAATGGCTTCTTCACCTCCTTCTTGCGGCGGCATCGTCAGTTTTTATTTTAAAAATTTTAAAATTAAATAACTTACGATATATAAATAATTTTTTTTATAAAAAATGATATATTTGAACTCTAACATTCGAACAATATTCATATTGCATATAAAAAATTTTTAAAAAAATTTCTTATTTTTCGATCAAAGAAATTTTATTCTGCACAGTACTGTCCAAAAATTCTCTGTCTAAAAATTCTTTTTCTAAATATTCTCTGTTCAAAAAAATTGTGAAAATTTCTTGAAGATCTATTAAAAAAATTCTTTGTCCAAAATTCTCAATCTGAAAAAATTAAACTTATGATTTACACAAACATTAATCTAATTTTCACAAACAAAGAAATTTATTTGTTAAAAAATTAAGCCAAATTGCTATAGGAGAAATTCATTTTCAGGTCTTCACAACATTAATCTACTATTGTAACTCCGGTCTGCAAAAGAAAGTTCCAATGGAAATTGAACGAATTCACCCTGATATTAAAAAAATCAGAAAATGACGTCCTAAATGATCCAAAAAAACATCAATGTCACCTACCTAAAACAACAACAAAAAGTATTAAACTAATGATCACATCAGAATTTTTATAAAAAAAAGGAAAAAAGTCAAGATATTCAGGCAACGGCACAAAACACTCTTTCATCATCTTTCATTTTTTTTATTTTATTTTTAAATAAATTTTACTAAATCTTCTGACAAAATTTTTTCTATTTTATTTTAATATAAACAGATATTTTTTAAATTAATTTTTTTCTTCAAAATGACAATACTATCCATTTCATGTTTTTTCTTTTTTTTCAAATTTTGACTAATTTTATTTTCAATTTTGACCAATTTTGACTAATCAGTATTAGTGTACTAAGTTTAAACAATTTAAAAAACTAAGTATTTTTGGAATTACAATATTTTTTCTAAACCTTAATTTGTAAGCGCTTATTTTAAAAGACTTTTTAATAATTAATTTTAATCTTTAAAATTTGATTAGATGGTTAAGCAATTTTTCAAATATAAATTTTATAAATGCAAAAACAGAAGTACCATTACAAGAGTTGTCCAATTATAACCTTTTTATTTCCCCTTTCAATTTTATGGAGTTTTTGTTTTACTTTCATATCTCATTTTAATCTTCTATAACTTGTACGAGTAGTGTTACGGTAAGTATTTTACTTTCATATCTCCTATTATTTGTAAAACTTTTGTAAATTTGATTGTTCAAGTAATACACACGTGTGTGAATGTGTATTACAATATCAATCTAAATTCTCACACGTGATCAAAGTTATTCACTTGTTACGATATATTCAATAGTGATTCAATATTAAATTCAAATTCATACGAAATTCATTTTCATTCAAATTTATAAAACACTGTATATTGACTCAAATCACTATTTAAAATAAAATTTAAAAAAAAATTTGGGAGAAAATATAAATTATTTCAAGACGTGATGAAATTTTTTTAAAAAAAAGACACAAGTAAAAATACATTTAACCATTGAAGAGTTTCATATTAAATGAAATTTTTACCCAAACTTTTACTCAAAACCATTGGAATTAGTTGTAAAAGAGTTATTCTAATCCAAAAGTCATTGCGCTACTATTTTTAAACACAAGAAATCAATGCAAATTACAAACTACAACGGTAATATCGTCGAGGGGAGAATGATACTTGTGATCAACTACCCCCTACAGTGGACACATTCTCAGTAATTAGCTTTTTAGCTATTTAATTAATAATTGTCTCTTTCTCTCTGTTAACATTTCTTGTTCCAGACAAGACCGGTTTCGTCTGCAAGTTCTTGCCGTTTCTTGACGTACATTTTATCTCTCTTCCTCACCTTCACCCTTCAAATTCAACCAATTCACACATCTGGGTCTCTTCCATCAATTTTTAGTTTTCTTCTTCCTCTTCATCTAAGGAAGATTGTGGAGTTTAATTCGGCCCCTAAAACAAGCCATCAAAGTCCAACCAACTCTCTCATCTGGGACTCTCTCAATTCCCCTAAATTCTTCAATTTTAGGGGTTTCCGTTAGAGCTCTAACTGGTGACCTGGATGGGTCCCATGGACGATCCTAAGGATGCGTTGTTGAGTCAACTCGCTGATGCCATAAGGGACATCTCTGGGTTGCCTGAGTGCCGGAGCGCGTTGAAGAAGATGTACAGTAACTTGGTTCGGAGGGTGAAGCTATTGAGCCCTCTGTTTGAGGAATTGAAAGACGGTTACGAAGAGCTTGGCGATGACGAAGTTCGAGGATTTGAATCGTTGTTGGTCGCTTTGGGTTCGGCCAAAGAGCTTCTCCGATCTGTCAATGATGGCAGTAAGCTCTTTCAGGTATTGTTGTTTTCTATCATTTTTGTTGGTTTTGATTGTAATTATGTTTCAATTGTGACTTGTGTTGAAAATTAACTGTTTGGTTGCTGAGAAAGTGGACGAGAAATAAATGCTAAGAAACTTCAGTACCCATGATTCCTGTTAATTGAAAAAAAAAACAAATGGAAAACACAAAAATTAATTTATTTTTGCCTTGTCCAATTACATGGATTATATAAGCTGGGTCTTTTTGCTCTGCAAACAGAAAACGAAAGAGTTCTAATTTTCTGTTGCTCAATCTTTTTCTACTGTTACCTAGGAACCTATTTAGGTTTTAGTTTCAAATTCTAAGTCAAACGTTTCTAAAACTTGTAAAAAGATTGGCTTGATTAAAATTGGATTGTTTGGCTTAAGTTTTCTTAATACTTAGTATACTAAATTTTGTTTGCATCTGTACTCCTACTTAAAATGATCTTTGAAATTTAATGCAAATGACAGAGAATAGAACTAAAAGTGCATAGATTATTGTGGTAAAACACATCTCTCAGTTGTAGCTATGTTCTCTAATACAGGCTTTTTAGTATTGTAGCCAGAGGTTCTTATTAACTACATTACCTTCAGCTTCTTTGTTCTTAAATTTGGGCTTTGTAGGA
Organism: Nyssa sinensis; assembly: GCA_008638375.1. Taxonomy (NCBI): domain Eukaryota; kingdom Viridiplantae; phylum Streptophyta; class Magnoliopsida; order Cornales; family Nyssaceae; genus Nyssa; species Nyssa sinensis. The sequence goes on along the minus strand of CM018037.1, from coordinate 24,860,993 downwards.
GCTTTTGAGGAATTTGGCTATTTGATAATTAAATGTCAATGGATCATTTTTAATTATTTATGATTTAATCATAAAGGTTTTGGACATGCATTGACAGATACATAAATTGCAATGCTAATGTATATTTTTTTATTTAGAATATTGATAACATGCAACTGAAAAAGGGTTTGGATCTGTTAGATGGATAGAATACTAATTGTTTTCTTAGCCATCTTAAGGTAATAACTGCTGTACAAGTTATAGGTTGTGTTGAAGTTTAACACAGTTTTGTCTTTTGAAGCTCTAAAAAATCTATATTTCTCTCCTTTCTTTTCACTCTTTCTAATCTTTAACATTGCATATAATATACACTAGTTTGATTGCTTATTCTTTGTGTTTGAGTTACTTCATTGTCCTGCAAATAACTCCATTATCTAAGTTTTTGGTTTTGAGGTAAAGCTGTATTTTCTGTCACAGGCTCTGCACAAGGACATTATTGCAGGTAAGTTCCAGCAAGTGACAGAACTAATTGAAGAAGCATTGAGCCAGATTCATTGTGATAAGCTTGATATATCTGATGAAGTTCGAGAACAGGTACTTTATAATCAATTTTTTTTTTCTTCAAAGAAACAGAAAATAATTTAACAGCAAATTGTGTTCTCGTTATATTGTTTTTACTGGCAACAGTTACACCTGTCCTACTTTCTTTCAGATTCAACTTGTACATGCACAATTCAGAAGAGCAAAAGGAAGAATGGACTCACCTGATTTACAACTAGAAATGGATTTAGCTATAGCACAGAAGGAAAAGGACCCTGACCCTGCAATTTTAAAGAGGCTTTCAGAAAAGCTGCAACTCAGAACTATCAATGATCTGAAGAAGGAGTCACTTGCTTTCCATGAAATGGTTATCTCGAGTGGTGGAGACCCAGAGGACTGCTTTGAGAAGATGTCATATCTGCTTCGGAAGCTAAAGGACTCTGTAGTAATGGGAAACCCAGAAGCTGGTGCATCAGAGGGTGAAAAAGGAGTGATTAAGCACAGGTCTCCCATTATCCCAGATGATTTCCGGTGCCCAATATCTCTTGAATTGATGAAGGATCCTGTTATTGTCTCCACTGGACAGGTCTAAATCAGCAGTTTCCTTAACAGTTTACAACTTTATATCTATATTGATTGCCATTATTAAATTACTGTTTTACTTCCATTTGCAGACATATGAGAGATCCTGCATTCAAAAATGGCTGGATGCAGGGCACAAGACATGTCCCAAGACTCAGCAAACTCTCTTGCACACGGCCCTAACACCCAACTATGTTTTGAAGAGTCTAATTGCTTTATGGTGCGAGAGCAATGGTGTTGAGCTGCCCAAAAAGCAAGGAAATTGTAGAAGCAGAAAATGTGGAAGCAGTGGATTGGACTGTGATCAAGCTGCTATTGATGCCTTACTAAAGAAACTTGCAAATGGGAATTCAGAACAACAAAGAGCAGCTGCTGGTGAGCTCCGGTTGCTGGCAAAGAGAAATGCAGATAACAGGGTGTGTATTGCTGAGGCAGGTGCCATTCCACTGCTTGTAGAACTACTGTCGTCCACAGATTCACGAACGCAGGAGCACGCTGTTACAGCACTTCTCAACCTTTCCATAAATGATGGTAACAAAAGAACTATTGTAAATGTAGGAGCTATACCTGATATAGTAGATGTGTTAAAAAATGGCAGCACGGAAGCGAGGGAAAATGCAGCTGCAACCCTTTTCAGTTTATCAGTCATAGATGAGAACAAGGTGTCAATTGGAGCAGCGGGGGCTATACCAGCTCTTGTTGACTTGCTTTGTCTGGGGACTCCAAGGGGAAAAAAGGATGCTGCAACTGCTATTTTCAACCTTTCAATCTATCAAGGAAACAAGGTGAGGGCTGTGAGGGCGGGGATTGTGGCACCACTTATGAGTTTTCTTAAAGATGCTGGGAGTGGAATGGTGGACGAAGCACTTGCAATAATGGCCATACTTGCAAGCCATCAGGAAGGAAAAATGGCAATTGGTGAGGCTGAGCCAATCCCAGTTTTGCTAGAGGTGATAAGGACTGGTTCACCACGCAACCGGGAGAATGCAGCAGCTGTATTATGGTCTTTATGCACAGGGGATGTACAATACTTGAAAATAGCAAGGGATCTTGGGGGAGAAGAGGCATTGAAGGAACTATCAGAGAATGGCACTGATAGGGCCAAGAGAAAAGCAGGAAGTATTTTAGATCTCCTACAAAGAATCGATGTAGTTGCTGATCCATGAAGTTTAATGAAATGTTTTTAGAAGGATCTTTTCTGCAGCTATTAGGATGAAAAAATATGTTATTTGTAGTGACACTATAATGTTGTAACCCTAATATAAACTGCATGCATGAAGGACATGAATATACGGATGATTGTTTCAATGTTTGAGTGAAGGTGTGCTTCTTTACAAAGGGATGTATATGATAGACGTAGGTTTTCTGGTAACATGAGAATCTAAAGATGACGTGTTGTGTGCTAAGAACCCCGATCACGGACACGCGACATAATTATGACATGGATACGAATGTGTCAGAAATATGTTAAATATTTTTTTTTTATGACCACGTTGTTAACAATATATTGTTTTCATTAAGAATGGTTTAGTCATTTTCATTCTTCTGTTCAACCCTTCTATAAAGGGTTATCATTATCAATATATCATTATGTTAGGTTGTAATCTTTGTGACGTATACAACAATAATACTTCTCTTCTTCTTCTTTGTTTTATTTGATTTATTATACAAAGTTTATATGGTATTTGTAGACATCTCATTTTGTGACTCTTGGGTAAAGTCGTAATTTTGCGGCAAAGACATTTTGGGCATTTTCACTACGTATTCTGAGAAACCCTTTGATTAAGGGTAGTTTTGCCATTTCTAATGAATTATTAAGATATTTTTTACCTAGACGTATTTTAGTAATTTCTCGCACAATTTGGTTCTTATGAGTATTTTGGTCATTTTACATATTTTTATCCTTGCGGGCATTCTCATAATGTTGCACATCCTTTGGTCCCGAGAATGCCTCTAGCGGCTCTTAAGAGAATTTCGGTAATTTCGACACTATTTTGCTTATTGAGTGCATTTTTGTAATTTCGGCAGCATTTTCGTAATTTTCACACCAATTTACTCTTTGGGGGTAATTTGGTAATTTTAGTCTTGGGTGACAAATAGGGACATTCTCACATCTCAAGGGGTAATTTGGTCATTTCAAATTGAGGACAATTTGGTAATCTTGAGTGATTTAAGACTTTCCATTTTTAGGATTTTCATAGATCTAGGTGATAAATATTTCCTTTAGAGGAGATACATTAAACCTAGACATTTGTTTATTAATTAGAATAAACTCACTAATTTTAGTGCATTAGGTGTGCATTCATTTCATTAGTCTACATGTTGGCTTAGGTAGCATGTAGGATGTTTTGTAACCACTTCGTTGGTCCACATAGGTGTACACATGTTGTGTCAATACACATTACATTTAGGTGCATACATTATGCATATATGTAGATTTATATACTACATATATGATATATATCATACAAATGTAGGATAATTATGCTATATATGGGATATATGTTATATAATTAGGATTATTGAGAAATCCATTCCAATTTTTCTCGTTTTCTTTTTGATTATTTACTAATAATCTTATTTATCCTGCACCACATTTTCTCTTGCATGTAATGTAACATTCATTTTGATAGGTTAATGCATTTTTCATAATTGATTTAAAAATTATTTTTATTTCATTTATTTAGGATACTCATGATTTTGGATATTCATTTAATTTCTTTTTATTTAATCATGTAAATATCATTTAAGACGTGATCCAAGCCTTCTATTTGTGAAGTCAAATATAGGCCCTTGAATTGATTCTCCATTTGTGGCCTATAAATAAGCCCCCTTAGTCACCATTTTAAGGACACACAACTTTACAACCTTAGGTTGCTAGTATAGTCTTAAAGTTCCCTCTCTAAGAGCTCTTATTCTTCCAAGACCAAAGCCTTACCGAAATGATAGTCTGCTTTAAAGAAGCAAGTTGAAGCTCTACTAAAGTAATAGTTTCCAAATCAAAGGAAGGAGTTGGAGTTCTGCCCAAGTGACAATCCCGAGCCATGACATCAAGTCAAGCATCCTTAGCCAAAGTGTTGCCCAACCTCCGCGACTAAACAAGGTAGGTCCTATACCCTTAACAATCATTTCCTACCACTTAATCTTATTCTTTTATCACTCTTGATAAAAGAGGATAAACCGAAAAACTATATAACTCTGATTCCGTTTTCTAAACGAATACATAGGAAGCCTTCGGGCCCGAGCTCTTTTTTCTTTTCTTTTTATTTTATTTTATTTCGTGCAAGTTCATTTATTTGTTTACTATTTCTCCTCCTTTATATTTCTTTTTTCTTTTACTATTTCTGTATTTTACATTTAATGAATAAGTCTTGCGTGTGAACGTTTGAGGCCTCCATTTGGATCGAAAGGGGTGGGTGCCTAACACCTTCCCACTCCATACCTTAGCCACTAGATCCGTTTCTTTGGTTGTGTAAGTTTCAGTGCTTTATTTATTTTAACCCAAGTCAAGGGGTTTATTTAGAATGTAACTCGAAAACAAAGCAGTGTAATTTACTTATTTCATTCTTTCCTTTAAAAACATTCTATTGTAACGGATTTGCTTGCTTCTTGCCCTAAAATAAATTGGTGGCTCCACACTTACTTTCTACCTCTCTCAAACGCGTTTCTTCCCACTTTTAGGGAAAGAGACGAGTTAGATCATTTTAATCCGCACAAAGGATTTTTTCCAGCGGTGGCACCCATAGTGGCAACTCCGCTATAGACTAAAAAGGGCTAGACTCATCAAAATGTTCATTTTCAAGGCTATGTCATTTACTTGTTTTTACATTCTTTGCTTTTTATTCACATTTCATTTTTGTGGATGAATCTATAAATGTATGTATGAATGAATGTAAGGACTAAAATCGAAATCCCTTGCACACACATCACTTCGTAACATTTCATTTTGCACTACATACCCTCTATACCCCTAACAGTTAGTAGCCTCGTCTCGTCTACTAACTCAGTTTGACGGCTATCACCGGTAAAAACTCTCCACTCCTTGATCAATATCGCTTGACCGAGAACACTACACTCCAGTGGCCTTAAGAGGTATGCAAAAAGGCGAGACAACACCATTTGACCATGGTCATTACATCCTAATGACTGTGGGAGATATATGGCAAGTCTTGTTAGAAAGGGAACCTTGAAAACTTTACCCAGTCTAAATGCCATGCATATAGTCCACCCTAGATTCATGATTTAAGATCATAAACTAAGTTTTGGTAAGACACACATAAACTTTTTGCGCAGTCTAGTGCAGTTAGAAAATCCCAAAATGGTCAAAAAATACCCCTCTTTGTTGACCAATCGGCACAAGGGTTGAGTGCTACTTCCCACTTTGCAAATGATGTCCAGTTTTTGAAATTTTTTTCAAAAACTCTTATTTTTTCCTAAAAAACCTACTTTTCATACTACAATAGGACTACAAATGCAAACTTCTTGGGTTTTCCTTGACCTCAAACAAGTTAATGACATAGGTGTTTTATGAAAACCGATATCCACAATTGGCTTGGAAACGGACTAGTCAAGATTGATTAATTCGAACCCCCAATCTTCCAATTGGTTAGAAAAGCACAACTTCAGTGACAATAGACCCAAAACAGATACTCCAGATTTTGGTTGACATCAAGAAAGACTCGGTTGACTACCGAGAAGAGAATCAAAGGCTCTCTTGCACAATTTAAGAGTTGGTACAACAGATGTTACCACCACCATCTCCTATCCCAGCAAGAATTGGCAATGCTCAACAAGTACCACCGATCCCGCCCTAGGATGGACAACCACAACATCCACAGGTCCATAATTTGCCTGCCCATGATCCTTTTGATTGGGGCGAACAATACGGGCCCACAGAAGACCCAATGCGACAAGATGAGGCCCTTGTTCAAAGATTGGAAAAAATGGAAACCCTTTTCTACAAGGCCCACCAAAGAGATGACATGATTGACATCCATAAAATGTCCCTTTACCCCAAGGTTCGTCTGCCTCAAAAATTCAAAATGCCCCACTTGGACAAGTTTGACGAAACCACATGTCCAAAGACCCATCTCAAGCTGTATGTGAGGGACATGCAACCTCTAGGGGTTAACACCAATATGCTGGCCCAAATGTTTCACCAGACCCAGACTGGAGTTGATCTAAGATGGCTCTTAAACTTAAAAGACGCATTTTCCAAGGATTATGAGGAATTATGCAATGCCTTTGTCTACCAATATAAGTAAAAAAATAAACTTGACATCAATTTCCGAGACTTGGAGAGCACTAAATAAGAATTCGAAGAAAGCTTGTCTACGTTCATCACTAGGTGAAGGGCCAAAGCTGCTCAAATGATCAACTAGCCAAATGAGGCTGAACAAGTTCAGATGGTCAAAAAGAACTTCTTCCAGTTTACCGTGAAGCCCTCTTTGCTCAATACTTTGGAGAGTTCAATGCATTGGTAGAGGCTAGAACATAAGTGGAGGATGTGGTCAATGATGAGACCTTCAAAACAAATAACTCAAGGCCTCAAAGGACTTTCTTGAATACAAAATCAAATGGCCTAGCCCACATGATCACTGCAGTGAATACATCTAAGTCATTCTCATGGCCAACCTCACAAGGTACTCCACAAGAGCACCCTCAAAGAAAGTTTTCAAACTTACCAACACTAATGGGGGAAGTGTAAAAAAATCTCTGAAAGAAGGGGCACCTTCAGCCTTTGGAACCAAGGTCGATCCCGAATCCTTTACTTGAGGGATACGATCCAAATCAACATTGTGCCTATCACCAAAGCGATGGACATAACATTAATGAGTGTCGAGTTCTAAGGCATGTAATTCAATATTTGATTAATGGAGGGATCATTGGGGCCCCACCGACAAAGCCCAATGTCATTACTAATCTTTTGTTGGCCCATAATGCACGACTTAACATCAATATGTTAAGTCTTAAGAGTTCCGATCCAAGTGACCTCATCACCAATTCTACAAATGCCCCCAGGTGTAGCATGATCACCCAGGATGAACTCATGGGAAACTATAGTCAATCTAGCTCAACCAATGCAGTACATGTCACTTGCAAAGAAAACTGTTTAAACTCGTTCGTCTATAAGTAGATAACTCAGTTATATAGTTTCTAAAGTCCAAAGAATCAATAAGGGTCCCACCTCAAATCCATATCAAGGATGAGCTCCTTAACCAACTCAAGAAAACTCAAGCCAACGTCTCAATATGGGGGTTATTAACATCATCTTTCCCACATAGGCAAGCTATCTTGAAACACTTTAATGAGGCATAGGTTTCTACTACCACTACCCCTGAACAATTCACTAAAATTATTGGAGGGGTTTAATTTAATAATGTCGTCACTTTCACAGATCATAACCTACCAAAGGGCATGGCCGACCACACCAAGGCCTTGCATATTATCGTGGACACTCTTGGAAAAAGCATACCCATAATACTCATTAATAATGGCTCAAATGTTAACGTATGTCCTTTTTTACTACAATATGCATTAGTTTAGAGGTAACCAATCTAACTCTATCCCAAGTAGTTAGGGCCAATGATAATACTCAAAGGAAAGTTATGGGGGTGATGGCAGTTACCATAAATCTCGGACCAGTAGAAAACACTGTACATTTCCAAGTGTTGGATATCCCAACATCTTTTAACCCGCTACTTGGGAGACCATTGCTACATAAAGTTATATCATCCTCTTTGTATCAAAAGCTCAAATTCACTTGCCAATTAGGGGTGGTCACAATTCATAAGGATGTTAGTCCTGCTAGTGACGCTCTCCCCATACTAGGGATTCAACACAATTTCGATGATCTACGTTTGACAGGCTTCGACTGTGTAGGAAGCCTTAAGATGGAACAAACACTCGAGAATGGCTTATATAAGGAAGTTGTGATGAATATGATGATGCACATGGAATATGTGCTTGGTAAGGGCCTTGGACACAATTTACAAGATTTACATACACTGCCCCTTCAATCGAAAATTGAGTACACATTCGAGCTTGGATACACACCTACTGAGGAGGATTTTTGTAACAAATCTTTGATCGCACGTGCCAAAAGGATTGCTAAAGAATAAGGGTTACCCCCTAAGCTCGTCGAAATGAAACCCTACTTCCCTACCTTGAATGGAAGTTTTGTTAAGCAATGATAGAACCACCTATCCTATGGTTTCCTTGAGCCATGCTACAATGTTAAAACTAAGGTAAGAGTTCCCAGTTGGGAAATCTTTGAGGATTGCACCTACGAGTTTGACGTAAGGGTGGTGGTACCAATTGAATAACAAGAACCTCAATAGGAGGATTGGATCGAGGAACTTGGAGGATTGATATAATGTTTTGCCAAAATGGAACTCACTAGTGACATGATGTCCACAAGTAACGTGAGAGAGGATCCAGCCAAGGACATTATACTAATCCAAGCTCCAAACAACAATTGGCTCCTATTTAAAGGAGTTCTAGCTTTAAATGAACAATTGGAGGCTATTCAGGCTTGAATGATGCAAATTTTAATAGTGTATTTGACTCTGAGTTTGAGGATTCTCTTGATTTAGATTTAGTTAATCTTGATGAACTTGTCGATTGTGGCTTTCCAAATCTTTCTTTCAATGAAATGAATTCCTTTTCTGAGTATCCTTTAATTTCTAATAATGAATATGGTGATGAATTCGAAGCATATAATAATCTCGATGTATAGGATAATAAATTCTTAATAGACTTGGGGCAAAACAGTCACTAAATCTCAAGACAGGGCTTAACCTGTCATATAACAAACGGTGACCATTAACATAGGGTTAGAAGGTGAGACTAGAGAAGTCAAGATTGAGGCAACATGCACACAACACAAGTGTTAACCACTTGGCCACCACGTGCCTTGTGGTATAATCTGGAATAATATATATATATATATATTATATATAAATAATTACTTAAATTAAATAAAATGCTACCCGGCACCAAAGAAAACAAAAGGATGTCTACCTTGACATTTTTTGAAATTTCGAACCCAATAGCGAGGTCTATTTTGCAAAACAAAATTTTAAAAATTTAGACACGTAAAATGTCATAATTACCATTATGCCCTTACTGACATCCAAAGCCTATTAAATGTTTGAAAGAGCCTATTCTAACTTTTTTTTGACATCCCAAACTCAACGGTGGTGTCCACTTTGGTAAACAAAGCACCAAAAAATTTAACATGTGAAAGTGCCCTAATACTTAAAATGAGCCACAATTAGGCGAATTAAGATCTGAAATAGCCTAAATTTATTATATTTGACATTTTAGACTTAACGATGACGTCCTTTTGAGAAAAATAAGACCCAGTAATAAATTAAAAAATGACCAATACGTCCTTAAGACTTAATAAAGCTACCAGAAGAGTATAAATAGAATTAAAAGACCTATATTAATGTTTTAAGGACCATATGGACTCAAAAATGAAATCCGTTTAGCCAAACAACCAGTCAAAAAATACCAGACATAAAAAGGGCAAATGACCAAAATGCTTCTAAAGGCAAAAGTAAACCATACATTGAACTACGAAGTGTTAGGAACCCTAATTAAAGACCGTGAGAGAATCCTAAACAATAAAGATTAAGTCCACAAGAGATTAAGAATATTAGTGAGCCAATAATTAAGCAGAGATGTGTATTGATATAGTATCAATGTATTATGATCCATGATTTAGGATTACCAACAAGGAAATAGGAATAAGATGAGTGTCAAGGCAAGTCGAGTAAGCAAGTAACTGTGGACTCTGAACCATAGGTGAGTAACCTTATACCTTGAAGTGGAGACATTTTCTATAAAATGCAGTTCTTCTATAGTTTTATGACATATTTTAGATTACGATGTTAAATGTTCTAACAACACGACAGTTTTTAGAGTTCAGAGATAAATGTTTGAATTGCATGTTTTTAAGCAACGTCTCTTTAAATGTTTTATAGCATAGATAACTTAAAGAATATTTTGTAAGTATGTTAAAACAAAAAAATTTACATGCCTTACAAATGTAAGAACACCTTATCAAGTGTTAAGCCAGGTATGCATGAGTACCATGTTGGGGGTAAAGAGCCGGTAGACTTTCAGATAAGTCTTAATAAAAGGTCATGTAACCCATGAGCTCTAAATTAAAGTATGGTCGCTACGGTGACAACTTGTAGTCCTACTGGACAAAGCTTATAGATATGGCATGTATTGTTTTGATTACTATTTTTACAGTATCAGAATTTATGGTATAATATTTTATATTGCAAAACTATCTAACATAAAATCTTGCATGATTTTAGAAAATAATCTTGCAACCCTCAGTTTTATTTTATATTTAAAGAATGATAGTAACTTTTAATACAACTCTTTTAATTGTTATCCATGAAAGTTATGCAAAGATTACAAAAATTGCAAAAAAGGGTTTACAGAAACCTATGATAGAAAACTGGTGTTACTCACGAGCTTTTCATCAAGTTCACAGGGTTTTATCCTGTATTTTTCAAGTGTTAGCCCAGAAAGTTCATAATAGAAGACAGACCTAAGGTTACAACTATTTTGGGAGAGATCTTGGCTTTTGACTTACATAGTCTGCTTGTATTATGGATGACAAAAAAATATTTTATGGGCTGTAATATTTAAACATCAGTATGATGTAACGAACCAGAATTTAGTTATGCTCTACCATGTTTTATTTCCACTGATATGTATAATTGTGAATGTATAGATTTATGTACCAATCAAGAGGCCCAGGGTTAGAAACATCATCAATATGCAAAACTGAGTTAGTGTATTGGTGAAGTGCCTAACTAGCCGGTTATTATCCCTAATCCGCACAGGGTACGTTTTGGGATGTGACAAGGGCTTTCTATAGACACCTTATTTTGTAACCCTTGATTATATAAAGGCAAAGTCATAATTTTACGCCATTCCAAGGGCATTTCGGGTATTTTCACTGCATATTTAAAGAAACCCTTTGATTAGGGATAATTTGGTCATTTTTGATGAATTACTAAGATATTTCCCATCTAAGGATATTTTGGTAATTTCTTGCATAATTTAGTCCCTAGTGGTATTTTGGTCATTTTACATATTTTTGACCTCCGAGGGCATTCTCATAATTTTGCACATCCTTTGGCCCTTAAGAGCGCATCTAGTGGCTCTTAAGTCCATTTTGGTAATTTCAACATCATTTTACCCATTGAGAGTATTTTGGTAATTTTAGCACAATCCTCTCCTTAGTAGGACTCTTTAGACACTTGAAGGGCATTTTCATAATTTTCATACCAATTTACCTCTTTGGGGGTAATTTGGTAATTTTAGCCTTTGGATGACAAATCGATATATGTTTTGTTGTAACGAGTTTACTTGTTTCTTATCCTAAAATAAGTTGGCAACTTCTTACTTGCTTTCTACCTTTCTCAAACATGTTCCTTCTCACTTTTAGGGAATGAGGCAGTTAGGATCCTCTTAATCCGCACAAAAGTTTTTTCCAACGGTGGTGCCCACAGTATCAAAGTAGATCAAGATTCTATTTTGTTCTAGAACATTGTAGAAATCATTCGAGAACAAAAAGAGGGACAAACGAGGTGTTAACATCATCATACGTATGATGACGTTAGCATGATATCATGATGACATCATCACTTTCAATGATAAGAAGCTTGGGCTTGATCTAGTTTTTGTATGTGGAACATTTTGGTGATTTTTGTAGATTTTTTTAGGACTATTTGATCGTGTTTTTTATTTTTTGATTTTTTTTTTCTGAAAAAGGCTTCAATTTTTGATATGTTGATTTGAACCATTTTTGCCCAGTTTGTTGCTTCTAATCTACTCCAAAAGGTTTGATTTGGCTTAGAAAATGTTTGATTGAACAACTCGTGATGGTTTGCATCATTTTTGTTTGATTTTAGTGCATTTTGACGAATAGGTAAACGTGTTGTGTGTGTTTTTCTCCGGTTGCTGCGTTTTGATCTTTCTCCTCGCCATGAGTTAATGTTGTAGCTGATAGTTTGGGGTTTGGGTGACAATGAAAGTTAGGTTCTTGTTACTGGGGTTACAATAGTGAAGTGTTTTAGAGGTTTGTTCACTTGCTGGCTTTGGTTGTGAGTTGATTTCTAGTTGCATTAAGTAATATTTGTTGGCTTTGGATGAATATTGTGAGAGTGGGGCATGGATTATAGGTGTGTTTCATATAGGTTATGTATTGCTCAATATTTTGTTGTTGCATAGTGTTGTATCATTGTTTTGGACATTATTTGTTTTGGCTTAGTTGCAAAATCACTTTTGGACTTATTGGATTATGTGTGTTGCATTGTATAAGGCTTGGATTTCTAGTTTTGTTAGATTGTTGCAATGTGGGAGTTACTCTATTGCTTTGTTCTTTTCGTTTTTGCTTAGTTGGTCTAGTGTGATTATTTTTTGGTTGCATATTAAGTAATAATTTGATTGCATATTGCATTTTGTGTTTATTAGATACCTGACTCTATAGTAATGGCAAGTGGGCAATATTCTGAAAATAAGGATTGTCACACTATAACAATTATACCACCAATAAATGATTCCTCAACATTTGCTATATCTCTATCTCTGATCTTTAAGCAATTGCAGAATATTCTTTCAACCTATCATCCTAATGCCTCTTCAATCTCTCAATCTATAAATTCATTCTCTTTAGGGCCTTTAGGTATATGCCAATCTACTTGGATTTTTTTTTTTATTCTGGTGCTACCCATCATATGACCAATGATTCATTTTTATTTGTATTTACTCTCTCACCACCCGCTGTATTTGTCCTTGCTGCCAATGACACTTCTATGTCTTTCGTAGGCATGGGGTCTATTATTTATTCCTAATTATCTCTTCCTGGTTACATTCATTAGCTTAACTTGAATTTGATCTCTATTACTCAATTGTTTGATTCTAGGTTTGTAGTTCACTTTTCTTCTTCTGGTTGTATTGTGCAGGATCCTCGGTCTAAGAAATTGATTATAATAGGTCATAGAAAAGGAAAACTATGTGTTGGAAGGGTTTCATGTTCCCAATGTTATTACTCGAAGTAAAGTTCCTGTCTTGTCCCTAAAATAAGTCTTTATCATGTAAATGCTTTGTAACAAAAAAATGTATCAACAAGGTACTTTTTTGTGCTTGAAGAGTATGATTTGGCCAAAAGGATGTAATTATACATCTAGTTGAACTGTATTCTTCATTATTATGTCAACAAATGGGGGGGAAAACTAGGTTCACTTGGAAACTGCACTAAAGAAAGACTAGCTTGAAAATACTAGTCACTAGATGTATTTTTTAAAAATATTTCTAGATATATTCCTTTAATTTATATCTTTGCCCCAACCAAGTTAAAAATTTATACACTTTTAAATCTTGTATAAAACTTTTTTTTAGATCTTTTATGTAACTTAAAAGTTTTTTTAGGTTCATTTTTGTGGTTAGATTTCTTATCTAATTTGTATGCTCCTGTATATAAATGCATTTAGTTGCTTGTCAAAATATTATTAATTAATATTAATTCATTTACGTCTTTAATTTTTAAATTTATGATCGAATATTAAGAATAGAGTTTGTTTCCCCTTATTTTAACTAGATTTGGTTCTCACCTTTTATCCCTTGTTCAAATGGGTTTTGAGGCGTTATTTGAGACAACGCCCTAACATATTTATTCAATGTCTTAAGCAAAGCATTGGTTTACCAACTGAATTATTTGTCAATTTTGAGGCTCAAACTATATTAAACTGGCTAGATTTCTCACCTTTTACATGCACATACAAGGTTTATATAATCAAGCATTTTTATTTCCAATTTTTAAAGTCAATCTTTGTATCAGGATCATTAAAATGGAAATAACTAATAAGGTCATTTTCAAAGCACTAAACTAGCTAAGCATATTGCACTTTAAACTCCAACAAGTTGTGGGGATAAAAGTCTTCACAAATAGAGTGCCCTCCTACAAGACTAGAAAAGACTACCGAAAGAGTTAGAAGGCACCGATGTAGTGTCTACCAAGGACCTTCTGACGATCAAGTGAGAAGTTCATTTGAAGAAGTGGAGAAAAATGTAAGAAAACTAGGGTTTTGAGTGCAAGTGATTGTGTAGCTTTGTTAAAATGAGTTTTAGGATTTAAATAGCAAATGTTTGACATGGAGAAGGCACATCCTTGTTACAGATACTCCATGATCATGAAAAGATATAGGGTCGTAATATTTTGGGATCCCAATTTCCTCTTATCTTGAGATATTTGACTTAGGTTGACTTAATATTACTGTTTGAGTTGTCGAAAGGCTTGAGCTGGAGCTTTGCCCAGGTTGATCTCTGACTTGACTTGAGCTGTGCCTAGTTCTGTTTGGGATGGCGAATCGTTCCTCAATTCGGACGGATCTGAACTGGGACCCAGTTTGCCCAATTGTGATGATGTGTCTAAATTCCATTTGACTGGGGTAGTTTGGTCATTACTCATCACCCTATACACGTGTCATGATATGGTTTGATGGGTGAATTTATGACTTTACACAGGTAAATGCTATAGAACTGGAAATTTGTAGTTTAATCATCCAATAGATAGAAAAAGTACATGTAAAGACATCACTCTTTTAATGCAAAACCAACATACAATGATGTTCACACAAGATGAATCAGAGTTGTTGGACAAGTAATAAACAAAAGGAAAATTTACTTTTGCTAGCTCTCTCTCTCTCTCTCTCTCTCTCTCTCTCTCTCTCTCTCTCTCTCTCTCGCTCTAGCTCTCATCAATCATATATAGTACAAGTGGGGGAAAACAAATCAAGGCGCGATTCTTTTGTTCAAAGTTTCATATGCAATATAAATCTTGTTTGATAGACCTCAATTTTTAGAGTTTAAATATATAAATTTTATTAAGAATAAATTTATAATTTGTAAGTTATTAAAATTTTGAAATTTGAAGAAAAAATTTGCAAACACTCCCTGATTTTACGGATGGTTAGTTTTTACACATTAATAGATATTTTAGTCACAAAAAATTGAGGGATTCATGGATAATTTTGTTTACTCTTAGACTTATGAATATTATTACTATTTTTTTTTTACCTTTAACCAAAGGACTTTTATTTATTTATACGCCAATGAGAACCCTTCCCTCATCTCCCATTCTGAGTGTTTATCCTTTCTTTATGCCTTTTATACTATAGATGACAATTTACCCCACTCCACCTCTAATGGAACAGGTTCAGGGTATAGTTAAACGGGGATAGGGTGAATTTGGGAAAAAATTTAAGGGTGATTTGGTTAGAATTCAATGAAGGGTATAAAATTATCATCAAGTCCTAGGCAAAACTTAGTAACCCAACAAGTCTTTCAAACTTCCAATGACTAAAATACCCTTACATTCCTAATCAGCTCATCTAAAAGGCGTGTGAATGGAGAATCTTTTTCAAAAAAGATTTCAAGATTTCAAAATTCAATAACTTATAAATTATAAACACCGTTTTTAATAAAATTTATATATTTGGACTCTAAAAATTGAGATCTATAAAAAAAAAAAAGATCCATATTGTATAAGAAATTTTGAAGGAAAAAAAGTCGATCCAAAACTGTAAAATTCCATATCAATAAAAGTGTAAATTTCACACTTTTCGAGTGAAAAATTCATCCCGACATAAGTATAAATTTTTACACTTTTCATAACTTCATAAAAATTGAGGAAATTCTCAATTATTATTAGTTTTATTGAACTTTTGTGCCACATGTTAGATGGTCAAAAAGACTTTCAAGCAGTAAAAATTTGTCGAAAAAAATAGTGTTCAGATCATACTAATTAAAAAATTTACAGATTGTGAAAGTCTGAAATTTTACAGATTTACAAACTATAAACTTTACACTTTCAAAAAAAAAAATTGAAGAATCAATAGGAATCTCAAAGTGTTACATAAATAAACAAAATAATGTCTATATTCATCAAAATCAAATAGCTAACCACTTTTGTTGGTTGACGAAGGTTGCAGCTCCAAAACACTCAAATCAATAGTCCACACCTTATTATACTCAAATCCTGTACCATATGGCATTTGCACATTTGCTACCATACAAAGGATTAAACGTTGATGCTCTATTCTCAATGGCATTGGAAACTACATGTTTAATATCTAACCCACATAGGACATCCGTTGACTAACAATGCACCAAATGTACTTTCAAATTGCAGCCACTTGGTCTAACTCAATATTTGGGTATTTCGAATTATAGATATTTTAGTGTTTCCAATCAAATAACACATGCCATTAATACGGTCACAAACCTTTTGAAGGTCATCTATTACTGAAGTGCAAGAAGCTTCTTATACAAATAAACATCTGACAAAAGCCAAAGCTCCGACAACTATCTGATCTACATGCTCAAATCTCTCAATTGAAGCTTGTTGTCCTCTATTCGTCGTCGGTTCTCCGTCTTTTTGGTTTATCATAGATCAAGTCAACGACAAAGGGAAGAGGCGTCGGTTGTCAGCGTAGTGAATATTCATCTAGGCCATATGGGCGTCGCTTGGATTGGTTTAAATTTGGTTGATGCTGCAGAATACATGGGGCTTTGGTTTGGGGAGATAGTTTGGTTGGGTAAAGGGTAAGGGATAAAAAAGTGATATATTAAAATTGGTTGTATACCAATTTATCATAATGGACTTGAGCTAAAAAAACAAAATCATCAAGTATCTTTCGACTCAAAATAAAAATGTGCATGTATCTCCAAATAATTAAGTATTCTTAATAAGAAACTCGAGACTAATTAACTCAAAATTTAAAATCCATCACGAGTTTGAAGTAGGTCGGGGAAGGGTGACTCCGCCCGTCCCATTTATACAGGGATATTACTTAAATATCCTGCTATTATATGATTACAAAATATAAGACCATCTCCAGCAGTTACTCAAATTCAAACCCAAATTTCACTTAAAATTTGAGTAAAAGGTGAATTTGAGTTTGATGTTCTCCAACAGTCACTTAAGTTTTTACTCAAATCTTTTTTAAAAATTTCCACCTTATCCCAAAAGTTACTTTATGTCATTTCTCCTCAAAAATCATTTTCTCTCTTCTTTTTCTTTCCAAACCTATTTCACTCTTAATTTTCATTTTCTTCAAATTTTCTTTTAATTAATTTTGTCTAAATATTTTTTATATTCCTTCAAAACAATCCCTTCCAATTTTTTTTTTTTTTTTAAGATGTTTGTCTTTTTTTAATTCAATATATTTTTTGGTGTGTTTTTTAAATTATATTGTACCAAAAAAAAATACAGTATTATTGGACCACCAAATAAATTAGAAAGTAAAAAAACAAAACCAGTAAAAAAAGAAAAACTCTCCCTCTCTCGTTCCCTCTCTCTCAGCCGAACCCTACCTCCCGCTTCCTCTCTCTCACTCCCGAAAGCACACTCCCTCCCTCTTGAGAACGACCCACACTCTCTCTTTCCCTCCCTCTTTCTCAGCTGACATCACACTAGGGTTTCTATTTACAGTACGGTTTAAGGGTTTGAGCTTACAATGGTGTCTCATCATAGTTGATCGCGATCGCCGTTGTCCATTTTCGACTGTCGACTGCCGACCGCAGTAGCCAATCGCCAGGTATGTTTTCCTTTCCATTTATTTTCCTTGCCTTTTCTTTTCATTTTTCATCTGAAGTGAGACTAGGTAGGGAAAAAAAAGTAGTCGTTAGAAATTTGATATTGTGAATAGTAATGTGCTGATTTGGATTTGAATTTAAATAAAAAATAGATTTGATATGAGTTTGATTCATTGATGGAGAATGATTTTTTTAGATTTTGACTCAAATTTAATTTTGGCATGGGTTTGGTTCGCTACTTGAGATGAACCAATCGTGATGTCCTAGGTTTCACAACGCAACGCACGCGCCCTCTGCCTCAAGCCGTCGCCGCCTCTGCCTCACGCCGTCGCAACCTCACTTCATCACTGCCTCACTCCTATTCTCAGGTATTCTAATCTCTTGATTATTGAGTGCTTCTTCTGATTGTATCCTCAGTTTCTTCTATGAGTTTTTCTTTCTTTCTTGTATTTGTGTTGATGGCACTGTCATGGCCGATTGGCCTTCTTGTGTCTCCCCACCGTTGCCATTCCTAGTTGTTACACTCTTCTTCTTCTCTTATTTCTCAGCCTGTCATCGTTGCCGACCCCCTGACACCAGATCGTTCTTCATTTATCCAACTCCGCAGCCTCCAACTAGCGAGGACCGACATCTACTTTGAGACCAAATCTTTTGAGCCCCTGCAAGAGTGATTTCGCCCGTCTAATTTGAGACCAGATCCTTTTGACTTCGTTGAGGTAGTTTTAATTTCCTCACTACGTAGATTATATATGTCAGTTGAAGCCTTTTTCATCAAGGATTGTTCCATCCATATATATATATATATTAGGTAACAAGGGGGATTCCCTGGGTGAGACTAATCCCCTTAGCCACATGCAAACCCCCACGGGTGCTGGTAAAAATGTGGAGTTGGGATTTTCCCACTTCAAAAGCATCACTCAGTCAATTGTTCTATCCCTTGAGGTTGCATCCATATATTTAACTCCGTTGCATTTTCACTTGTTTGTGTTGGTGTTAATGATAGTACTAGCAATGAAATTTATAAGCTGTTTGAAATTTGTTAATATTCTTTTCTAAAATTATCTTTCTTTTTCATATTGGTTTTAGTAATCTGGTAATCATTGAGCCCAAAAGTATATTAGTATGGATTGAGTTGGGATTGCTGAAAACCTAGTGAAAGTTAAATTTTATATCCTAACTGATTACCCAAAAAAAAAATTATATTCTAACTTCAGTTTGGAAATGGTTTTGATCTAAGACTAGTTTCGCATTATGGTTGGAAATGGGCTCTGTTATATTCTAACTAAGTACCCAAAAAATATGACATTGAACACAAAACTGTGTATGGATATAACATACACATTTATGTATGGAAATAAGTGTGTATTTCTATATTTTTATAATTTTTTAACTAATGGTGAAATCAGATTTTTTTTCCGGAAAAAGATTAGTGAATATTTGCAAACAGAATTATTGTTTTCTACTGGAACCAAGTTGCTTTCTCAAAATAATAATCAATCATGAGATATTTTTGGTTAATTATTGATTTTTAGAGGGTTGACTGAATATCCATATTTTGGAAAAAAAATCATATATATTTTTTTTGAGCTCCAAATTCCCAACCAAAATTTGTAGTTCTTTTGGTCTTTTGAGTAATAAAAAAGAGATTTGCTAACCAAGATCCCTAGTTTTTTTTTTTTTTTAAACTAGAAGTTAATATAAATATAAGTGCACACTTACACACATTTACTTGTTCATGACTTTGCATTTGATAAGCTCACATTCATATTAGCTTATCCCAATCATTGGATGACCACCTAACATTTTTGTATTGTAGCTACTGAAGTTTTTTACTAATTGCATTTACTACTTTGTTGTTTTTCTTTGCAGCTTAATTAAACAGTAAAAAAATGTATAAGAAAAAGGCAGTAGCTGACGGAGGGACATCAGAAAGTTATGTGGATTTGAAGGGCCAAAAAATGGATATAAAGTCGATAATGAAAGACATTGAGTTTTTGGGTAATAAGTTCTTTCTTTCTGTTAAGCTGGTCACTTTCATGTGTATGATGCAAAATGCATGCTTAAGTAGCTTAGCCTATGCATATTATTGATTTCTGTTTGAGGTATCTAGATTAGTCACTTTAATTCTTATTAATCTGATAAAGAAGCTTATTGTTTTGCTGGCATTTTTTGTTCTTTTTTGGGTTCTACTTCATCATGCTGTTGTGAAGACTAATGAATAATTTATGGCCCGGAACGACATTATAGGGGCCCTATATTCTTAATAAAGCTCATGTGTTTCTTTTATGCTTGCTTGTTTTCATTAAATTATTTGAATGCGAGGAAGAGATGCTACAATTGTGACTAAAAACAACATATGCCATGGTTGCATGCACTAGTTTCACATAATTTGGTTATAGTTGGTGGAAAATGTAAGCATATATCCCCTATACTAGGGGATATATGTTAATTGATAATGACAGGAGTATTTTGAAAAAGATTGCAGGAAAGATTTAATCTTAGGCAATCTAAACTACGCTACTCTTTTCCAAAAGACAAAAAACAAAAAAAAAAAAAAAGGAAAAAGGAATAAAAAAATCTCTTGTATAAATTTATCACGTGCCAGTAACCATTTTTGGGCTGCTGGTGGGGATTTTTTTTTCTAATGATCTATCAGCTGAGCTATGCTGACCATTACTGGTGTATCAACCTCATCTTACTAGATGACTTCGGGCCAAGGTGGTTCTGTTTAAATCTTAAAAATGTGTAAATTTGTGGAAAGTGCATGTTTCCAACTGGTATAGCTTGCACCAATGAGTTGGTGGTCAAGCTGTATGGTGTTGGCCCAAGGACACCCTAGTTACAAGAGTTTGAGGGTTCAAACCTTGGGAGCATGGGACTTGTCGAAAAAAAAACTTGGGATCATGGGGTTAGGGATGTTTTTTAGAATGATGGTGTCACGCCCCGAATTTACACAAACCCGGAGAGTGGGTGAAATGAAAGAAGAAAAGTAAGTGAAAGGTCATTAAGGTGGATTTAGTTGATTATGCACTCATTTTTCCATGTTTTCCCAAAATAAATTAGAAATGAAGACTTGTTATTTAACCTAACTAAAATGGTCTCCTAATGTCACTCAAACATCTCTTCCAATTAATGTTCAAAATTGTTTAAGTCATATTCAAAAATGGCTCTCAAAACAGTCTCAAAGTCTCTCTAAACAAGCCTTAAAATAATGGCCCAAATGGACCCCAAATGTCCTAGGATATAGGCCAAGAATGGCTAAAGAAGTCCACTAAAAATTGTTTAAGGAAGAGGCCAAACATGGCCCCAAAAGGTGGCCAACCATGGCCCAAAAGGGTGGCTAAACATGGCCCAATAGGGTGCCCAAACATGGTCCAAAAAGGTATCCAAACATGGCTCAAAAAGGTGGCTAAAGGGGCAGGTGTCAGGGGGTGTCAAGGGCTGGTGTCATTTCCAGGCAGCAGGGCCGCAGCAAGTGCGCGCATGGGCAGGCTGGAGCGCGCGGGGCAGGGGGCTATCTACTGTAGCAACCTGATTTTTCATTTTTCTGTAGGTTTACTGTAGCGGCTGCGACTAAATTTCTCTGTCCAGCAGCCAATTTTCTGTGTTTTTCAAATTTTTTTTCAAAGTTTTGAATGTTACTTTTTTCCCATTTTTAGCCCACTTCTTCAAGGTTTTTAACCCCCCTATTTTGACACCTTTCCCACCTATTTAAAGGGTGTTTTACACACCTAACAAATCCTTTAATTTTTCTAAAATTTTGACATAATCTCCTTTGTTTTCTAAGCATTATCCACCTAATATTTATATAAACATATTACAATCCATCCTCACTCGACGGCCACAATTCATGAAAATTAAACATACATTCATTTCCTTCAACATATATACATGTAAGGCACATTACATAAATATATCCTACATGTCATTTGGGCTTAAGTCTTTATATTACAAATTTAGCCCAAAGCCTATAGTTAACCATTCTTCCAAATTAAAACACAAGTTTTTTAGGCTTATACCCATATATACAAAATATGCCCAAGGGCCAAATATCTTTCAAAGTTCCTTTCCCTCCTTCCTTCAAGACTTTATCAAGTCTCAAGTGCCGGGAGCCTCGTCTGTAATATGATATCCCACAAGGGGTCAGCTTAACTGCTGGCATGACAAAATGCTAATGCTAGGAACAAAATTAAGGCGTGGCATGTCCAAGTGTACATTTTGAAGCTATAACCCTCCAATCCCCAATGCTATGCAACATCAATATGCATGACACACACATGCAACTCTATGCCACCCATGTCTTGCTTCACGGTTTTTTCCCGTTGGCATGCAAGTACCAATGTATGTCTCGTTTCACGGTTCGGACCCCGTTGGCATGCGAGTACCAATGGCTAATTTTGGGTTTTTCACCACAGAATCTGCACCCTCACTCACGCCATGTTTCTAAGGATTTACACTATGCCAACATGCCTTGATTTAGTTCTTATGCAATTCAATGAAACCTTTCACCAACACATGGAGCATGCATTTGATAATGCATTAAACTTAAAGCAACATAACCTTTTAATCACAAAACTTTGTCTACATGAACCTAACATGTAATCCAATCAATTTCACATATAAACACATTACATATTTACAACCTTAACAATTTATTAAGGATCACAAAATACATAAAGTACCAACACATGGAATAAATCATAACTCTCAAACCACAAGAGTTTCTTTACATGAACATAAGCTAGAATGTAAGAATCCAAACACATATGCAAGGTATGCTTTCATCATAGTAAAAAATTGTCAAGAAACTCAAATAACACAAAAGTACATAAATTACTAACTCTAAGTTTTCAAAGCAACTACCACTTAAGTGATTTTCTAACATCAAGTAAACACCTAAATCACTCAACCAAACCTAACTTAGCAAGATATCATACCTAAAAGGGTTTTTCTCAACCCTTGGGAGTTGTGTTTTTGTGCAGCCGAACCGATCGGTGAGAATGTAGCCCTTGACGAGAGGAACAACTTCTTAGAAGGAAGTCTTGTGAAAATCCAAGCTTAGAAATGTGTTTTGGAAGCTTGAAGATTGGAAAACCTAGGTTTTCTCTTCACCTTTCTCTAATGCACGACTTGCTGTTGTATCTCAGACCATTTCTCTGATTTTTTACACTAAGTGCTGTATTTGTAGTCAAGGGGCAAAAGGACAAAATAACCTTTTTGCCCTTAATGAATTCGAGACCCCGTTACACTACAACCTGTCCCGAAACGCTTCAATTCAACATTTTACTTTAACCAAAGTTTTTAAAATTATTTTAAATGAGAATTTTCCAAAAAATTTATTTTCGCCCGTTGGCGGTTTGGCCGGACCCATCCGGGCTACTCGGGATGCCTTTTTGGTCCAATTTTTCAAACCGACTCTGATTAGGCTCAAATTTTCACAAGAAGTGTATTTTAACATTCTAAGCATGTTTCTTTTCTATGGCATACTCAAATTATTCTCCTAAACATGACTTATGCCTAAATGATGCATGTATAGCGCCCTACCGGCAAAACAAAAAATTTACCCTGGTTTTTCAGATCTCTACATCAATTAAAGTATGCGTCCCACATCGCTTGGGGGGGAGGAAGTGAGGGTATGCATACGGGGTGTGCGCACATCTCCTCAGTAATAGGCCTTTTCTTGGGCAAAAGCTCAGGAGGAACAAAACCGTGCGAGCCGAAAGTCCAAAGCGGACAATATATTACTGGGCCGGATGTGCGGGTCATGACAAATGGTATCAGAGCATAGGTTCGAATACTTAGAAACTGTAGGGTGGTGTTGTACACAATAGGACCGCGACACATGATTGAAATTTTAATAAGCATTGTATAATGTGTAAGGACTTGTTATGTGTAGGTTATGACATGTGATAGTTGTTATTTGTGAAGTGTAAATTGTTGACTTGTACATGCTTGATGTTCTTTTAAATGCCTATGTCTAATTGTGAAAAAGAGGTCTTAATTTATTTTCTTGAACTTGTAGACTCATGCCACCAAAAAGAGAACCCCAGCGAGACCAGCACCACCTAGGCGCGGTAGGCCTAGAGCTGCAGCACCACTAGGCGTGGTAGACCCCGAGTTGCTACTCCTGCTCATAGCACAGCAGAGGAGGTTGTTGCTCTTACACCTCCTCCTGCGTTTGCCCCAGCAGAGGAGGTGGAGCAGACTATTGGCGCCAGAGATATGGTGACCATTTTATAGGAGTGCTTTCGCACTATTCAAGAGGCTAGGCCTATTGGTGGAGAGACTAGGGACACCTTCGTGATGAAGGTGTTCCAGCGAATGGGACCCCCCACATTTGCCGAGCAGCTTGACCCCTTAGTTGCAGAGGAGTGGCTAGATCAGATCACCGGGATCTTAGATTCCCAGGGGATTGTTGAGCCATACTTGTGGATCAGGTGTGCCACTTTTCAGTTTACAGAGTTGGCCAGCCAGTGGTGGCGAGGAGCTGTCGGGAGGTTAGACAGTTTCGGAAAGGGATGGGATGCCTTCGTGGTCATGTTCAATGACCACTATTTTCCCGAGACCGCACGGATTGGGTATATGGATGAGTTCATGATTCTCCTACAGCGAGACATGACGGTGAGTCAGTATGAGTCTCGGTTTACTGCATTGGGGAGATTTGCCCCACATATTATTCGAGAGGAGCGACTAAGGGTCCTTTACTTTGTCAGGGGGTTGAAAACCTCCATCAGGGATAGACTGGCAGGCCACATTATTGAGACCTACAATGAGGCAGTGGTTAGGGCCACCAAGGTGGAGAGGGAGTTGGCCGACCTTAGGGGGATTAAGGAGTCTCGGACCCAAAGCAGGACAGTCCCAGCACAGATCCCTATGCCTGCCCCGACTTATACTAAGGGGAGACCACAGAAAAGGTACCGAACTAGTACTTCTTCTGTACAGACACCACAGAGGCCCATCTAGTTTCTAGCCCCCCGACCTACTATGCCTGTTACTTCTCGAGGGGGAGGATCACAGAGACCCTTTTCATGTTATCTGTGTGGACAGCTTGGCCACAGGGTGGCCACTTGCCCTCAAAGGGACCCCAGCCTAGGACAAGGGACTGAATCTTGCCAAGGGTCATTTCCATCACCAGTGCAGAGTCAGGGGTGGAGAGCTCCTCCTTTTTGTTATACCTGTCACCAGATGGGCCATGTTAGGGCTAACTTTCCTCAGGGGCAGACTTCACAAAACTCGCAGAGACCCCATTACTATCAGTATACTCAGGTGCTTCTGCCACAGCCACAGTTAGGCCATAAACCTCCAACACCATATTTTCAGTCTGCACCCTCCGCACAGAGTGTTAGAGCTCCCGGACAGAGGGGAGGAGGTCAGCTGGGACAGAGAGGGGGAGGTAGACAGGGCCAGACCACTCATGGTCGTGTTTATGCGGTGGCCACACCAGAGGCATCTACTTCTAGGCCTTCAGTGGCTCGAGGTACTTTCCTGTGTTTAGTTCATGGGCTAGCGTACTGATAGATTCGGGTGCATCTCATTCATTCATATCTACCATGCTTGCCATGACATTGGGGTTAGACATAGATCGACTAGATCCACCATTACATATTGACACCCCGATTGGGGGTAGTGTGACTTTGATGAGGATCTATCAAGATTGCTCGATAGAGATAGCTGACCGTATCCTTTATTTTGATTTCATTCTACTTGACATGTTTGGTTTTGATATTATATTGGGGATGGATTGGTTATTTACTTTTCGGGCGAGTATAGACTGTTATAGGGGGAGAGTGACTGTGTGTACTCCTGAGGGAGATAGCTTCTACTCCACGGGGGATCGTGGGGATTTCTTAGTTCCACCCTTGTATGACTCGAGGAGGTCATAGGTACATGTTGGCTAGTTTGATAGTAGATAGGAGTAGGACTACGGAGAATGTATTACCGCCTGTAGTGGATGAGTTTCCAGATGTCTTTCCGGATGACTTGACTAGTCTACCGCCGATATGAGAGATACAGTTCACGATAGAGCTTATCCTAGACATTGTGACTATTTCCATTCCACCCTTACCCTATGGCTCCAGCTGAGTTAAGGGAGCTGAAGGAGTCGTTGACTGATTTGCAGGGTAAAGGTTTTATTCGTCCCACTACTTCTCCGTGGGCTGCTTCGGCATTATTTGTGAAGAAGAAGGATGGGACATTATTTGTGAAGAGTGTGTGGATCCTTCTAAGGTTGACGCTGTTATGAGTTGAGAGAGGCCGAAGAGTGTGTTTGAGATTCGGAGTTTCTTAGGATTGGCTGGATACTACCGTCGATTTGTAGAGAGATTTTCTCGTCTTCCCACGCCGATGACTCGTTTGACGCTCAAGGGCATTAGATTTGAGTGGATAGATGACTGTGAGCATTCATTTCAGGAGCTGAAGATGAGGCTAACTTCAACACTTGTCTTGATTATACCTGAGGGAGGTTTGGCTATACCGTTTATTGTGATGCTTCACGAGAGGGACTAGGCTGTCTTTGCAAATAATGTCCCATCCTTCTTCTTCGCAAATAATGCCGAAGCACCCCACAGAGAAGTAGTAGGACGAATAAAACCCTTACCATGCAAATCAGTCAACTGCTCCTTCAGCTCCCTCAACTCAGCTGGAGCCATAGGGTAAAGTGGAATGGAAATAGGCACAGTGCCTAGGATAAGCTCTATCGTGAACTCTATCTCTCGTCTCGGCGGTAGACTAGTCAAGTCATCCGGAAAGACATTTGGAAACTCATCCACTATAGGCGGTAATACACTCTCCATAGTCCTACTCCCATCTGCTATCAAACTAGCCAACATGTAGCTATGACCTCCTCGAGTCATACAAGGGTAGAACTAAGAAATCCCCACGATCCCCCGTGGAGTAGAAGCTATCTCCCTCAGGAGTACACACAATCACTCTCCCCCTGTAGCAGTCTGTACTCGCCCGAAAAGCAAATAACCAATCCATCTCCAATATAATATCAAAACCAGACATGTCACGTAGAATGAAGTCAAAATAAAGGATGCGGTCAGCTATCTCTATCGAGCAATCTTGACATACTCTCCTCAAAGTCACACTACCCCCAATCGGGGTGTCAACATGTAATGGTGGATCTAGTCGATCTATGTCCAACCCCAATGTCATGGCAAGCATGGTAGATATGAATGAATGAGATGCACCCGAATCTATCAGTATGTTGACCTATGAACTAAGCACAAAGAAAGTACCTCGAACCACTGAAGGCCTAGAAGTAGATGCCTCTGGTGTGGCCACTGCATAAACATGACCTTGAGTGGTCTGGCCCTGTCTACCTCCCCCTCTCTGTCCCAGCTGACCTCCTCCCCTTTGTCTGGGAGCTCTTAACACTTTGTGCGGAGGGTGCAGGCTGGAAATATGGTGCTGGAGGTCTATGGCCTAACTGTGGCAGAGGCACCTGAGTATGCTGATAGTAATGGGGTCTCTGCGAGCTCTGTGAAGTCTGCCCCTGAGGACAGTTGGCCCATCTGGTGACAGGTATAACAAAAAGAAGGGGCTCTCCACCCTTGACTCTACACTGGCGATGGAAATGACCCCTGGCTAGATCCGGTCCCCTGTCCCAGGTTGGGGTCCTTCTGAGGGCAAGTAATAGACGCCTGTTGGCATTCCAGCCTTCCTTCTCCTTTCAGGGCCTATCTGAAAGAGAATCCAGTACTTCTTGGTCGTGAATATCTGAACTGGTTGTTCACGACCAAGAAGTACTGGAATATCATCTACTATACTAGGAACATCAATGAACCCGATTATTGCAATTACTCAGGATACCCTTTTTTAGCTTCTAGGGTCTATTTCTTAGTTCAAGATCCCTCTTACTAACTGGAATAAAAGAAGTCGTAGATCTGTTCCGCCCAAAATGGGAATGGGCTAGGGTTATGAACTTATAATCTATAATCTGACGATCGAGTCGATTCCATGATTATAAGTTCATTCCATACCAGACCGGAATGGGGTTATATACATTCTCATTATGAGAAAGGGTCATTCGAGCGTATCGAAATAGATACTATGTTTACGTATGGATCCCTACGTCGTTCCATTCCATTTAGGATTAGGAATAGGTGTAATCGGACCTGCTTTTTACATATCTCTCGTTATTTGGGATCCTATTTACCTCTTTGGGCTTCTATTGAATCGAGAAATAGGTTTGATTGTCCATCTTTTTTAGATATACAAGGCATCCTCCAGATAATTCAAATCGAAGCAATTGGATATCCAACTCGGGCCTATATAACAGGCCACCCTGTGGCTAGGCTGTCCACACAGATAACATGAAAAGGGTCTCTGTGATCCTCCCCCTCGAGAAGTAACAAGCATAGTAGGTCGGGGGGTTAGAAATTGGATGGGCCTCGGCAGTGTCTGTACAGAACAAGTACTAGCTCAGTACCTCTTCTATGGTCTCCCCTTAGTGTAAGTCGGGGTAGGCATAGGGATCTATGCTGGGACTGTCCTGCTCTGGGTCCGAGACTCCCTAATCCCCCTAAGGTCGACCAACTCCCTCTTCACCTTGGTGGCCTTGACCATTGCCTCATCATAGGTCTCAATAATGTGGCCTGCCAGTCTATCCTTAATGGAGGTCTTCAACCCCTGACAAAGTAAAGGACCCTCAGTTGCTCCTCTCGAATAATATGTGGGGCAAATCTCCCCAATGCCGTAAACCGAGACTCATACTGACTCACCGTCATGTCTCGCTGTAGGAGAGTCATGAACTCATCCATATACCCAATCCGTGTGGTCTTGAGAAAATAGTGGTCATTGAACATGGCCACGAAGGCATCCCATCCCTCTCCGAAACTATCTAACCTCTCGGCAACTCCTCGCCACCACTGGCTGGCCAACTCTGTAAACTGAAAAGTGGCACACTCGATCCACAAGTATGGCTCAACAATCCCCTGGGAATCTAGGATCTCGGTGATCTAATCTAGCCACTCCTCTGCAACTAAGAGGTCAGGCTACCCGACAAATGTGGGGGTCTCATCCGCTAGAACTCCTTCATCATGAAGGTGTCTCTAGTCTCTCCACCAATAGGCCTAGCCCCCTGAATAGTGCGAAAGCACTCCTGTAAAATGATCGCCATATCTCTGGCGCCAATAGTCTGCTCCACCTCCTCTTCTGGGGCAAGTGCAGAAGGAGGTGTAAGAGCAACAACCTCCTCTGCTGTGCTATGAGCAGGAGTAGCAACTCGGGGTCTACCACGCCTAGTGGTGCTGTAGCTCTAGGCCTACCGCGCCTAGGTGGTGCTGGTCTCGTTGGGGTTCTCTTTGGTGGCATGAGTCTACAAGTTCAAGAAAAGAAATTAAGACATCTTTTTCACATTTAGATATAGGCATTTAAAAAAACATCAAGCATGTACAAGTCAACAATTTACACTTCACAGACAACAACTATGACATGTCATAACCTACACATAGCAAGTCCTTACACATTACACAATGCTTATTAAAATTTCAATCATGTGTCGCGGCCCTATTGTGTTCAACAACACTCCACGGTCTCTAAGTATTCGAACCTATGCTCTGATACCATCTGTCATGACCTGCACATCCGGCCCAATAATATATTTTCTGCTTTGGGCTTTCGGCCTGCACAGTTTTGTTCCTCTTGGGCTTTTGCTTAGGAAAAGGCCTATTACTGAGGAGATGTGCATACACCCCTTATGAATACCTTCACTTCCTCCCCTCCCCCTCAGGCAATGTGGGATGCATACTTTAATCGATGCAGAGATCTGAAAAATCAGGGTAAATTTTTCGTTTTGTCAGTAGGATACTATTCATGTATTATTTGCTGGTAAGGCGCTATACATGCATCATTTAGGCATAAGTCATGTTTAGGAGCATAATTTGAGTATGCCATAGAAGAGAAACATGCTTAGAATGTTAAAATACACATCCTTTGAAAATTTGAGCCTAATCGGAGTCAGTTTGAAAAATTGGACCAAAAGGGCATCTCGGGTAGCCCGGGTGGGTCCGGTTGAAACCGCCAACGGGCAAAAATAATTTTTTGGAAAATTCTCATTTAAAATAATTTTAAGAACTTTGGTTAAAACAAAATGTCGAATTGAGGCATTTCGGGAGAGGTTGTAGTGTATCAGAGCCAATCCCCAGCCGGAAGTGTGGTGTCGTTCCGCTGCACGCCTCCGGAGAGGCGGAGCCTTAAGGGGGAAGGGGTAATGGGATTAAAGTATGCGTCCCACATCGCCCCCGGGGGGGGGAGGAAGTGAAGGTATTCATAAGGGGTGTGCGCACATCTCCTCAGTATTAGGCTTTTTCCTTGGCAAAAGCTCAGTAGGAACAAAACCGTGCAGTCCAAAAGCCCAAAACGGACAATATATTACTGGACCGGATGTGCGGGTCATGACAGATGGGATAATTGGGGTTCTTATATTTGTCTTTAGGAAAAACAAAAAAAAAAGAGAATAAATTAAAATAAGAAATAGTACTGTCTGTCTTAAATCCCAAATCTCATAGCAGGAAAACGAACAATTATGTTTGTTGGGTAAATTATACTGCTTTTGTAGAACTTAGGGCTGGGAATTTTAGAAATTGGATTGGTCCTATACAAGTCCATTTCCATTAACTAGTCTAGTAGAAAATAAGATTACATCAAAACTAGTTTAAACTAGTTTTGATGTAAAATTAGTTTGGTAAAAATGAGATACTTTTCATACATTTTATATTTACTGACATCTTCAACACTTAATTTCAGATATACATACATGCACACACATCTACACTTCACCGTCCAGGAGTACAAAATCAATTCTTTTATTCAATGATCTTTCTAAACTTTTTCTTTCCAAACAATCATGAATATGGATCAAAGATAACACAATAAGGCATCCACTACCATCTTCAATGCCAACCTTCATGCATGCATGTGTTTGTGTATACACACACACACACACACACATTTACATTCACTGCCCCAAAAAGAAAATCATTCTATCTTGAATCTAGATCAAAGACAACACAATAATGTTGTTGTTCTTTTTAAAGATCTGCAATCAATAAGAAAAGATAAAGCCCACCTTCTTCATGCCTTGGGAGTTGAAAGCGGCCTTGAAATTTAGATGGGCAGTTGCGACTTTTTAGACCAGACTAGGCCCTAACTTTTTTAGACCAAACTTGACAATTATAGAAGTTGAGGTTACCAAACTAGGCCCTAACTTTTTAGACCAGCATAATATCTGCTAAAACTGGTTTTTGCCCTTCCCAAAGACCCCCTTAATAACCAAACAATCAAGAAATTTGATAGATCTGCATCCTGGAGAAAATGAACGAAGTTGATTAAGATTATTGTGAAGAATCTACGTTACTTTGGGTCAATAAAATGCCAACAAATCAAGGACTATTTTTGCAAGAACTTTATGATAGATGAAAATATAGGGCATGGGTATGTGGGCACAACTGTTCTGAAAAAGTAAAGCAAACTTAGCGTAAAGGCAGTCTTGCCTCAGCTCCTCCTGCATTTAATGCATGTTTAGCAATAGGCGTGCTTGCCTTTGCTCCATCTGCATGTGGTGGGCCTCATATTGTGGTGCAAAGTAATCCTCACTTTGATCATTCCTCGCACCAAAACCAGCTGGACCTTGGATTGTAGTTTTGGATTGAGTTGCTTATGGACTTTGATCAACATAGTGTATCCCTGTCCAGTCAAGCTGTAGGATATTGCCAAAGAATGGGTTTGATTTGTGGATAGAGCTGCTCATGGTCTGGAAAATAATCAAGGGTTCGGCTACTCCACCAAAATATGAGGTTTGAATATATGTTACATGTCTCTTAGTGATGTACAAGCAAGACTGCCCAAGTCAAGCAATATGTTGGAAAGAGCCTCATAATTGTAGCGCCGTCCTTTTAGGATTTGTTAGGTTCGTGGATTTGGTGAGGGGAAAAAAGAAATAAAAAAGAAGGGAAGGATAAACAATTCTCTCATTTTTTTGCTCATGCTAAAATAATACCAAAAGTTAAGAATTTTTCAAAAATGATTGGGACTAAGAAAAAAGAAAAGGAAAATGACATGTAAAATTATTATTCATTCTTTTCTTTTCCCTCATAGTTTCCTTTTATCCCTCTTTCATAGTAATTGAAGAAGGGAAAGGGATTTCCTTTGCTTTTTATTTTCTTTCCCTTGCTAATTTGTGAACCAAATTGAGCCTTAAAGTTCTTATATAGAAGCTGAGGTTTCAAGCCCCCTCAAATCTTGGATAGGGATGACAATTTAACACCATCCATTGGGAACCTGCAATATCCCACCCTTAATGAGATGGGTTTGGGGAAAGTTAGGTGAGCCCATTAAGGTTTGGGGCGGGAGTGGGGTGAAGGCATCCTACCCCACCCTGATTATATAAAATAAAATATAATAGATGGTTTTTGTGGTACATAGTCTATGTTTATAATGGTATTTTTTAGTCCCACATTTGCAAACTTGATAATGTTATACATTTATATAAGAAAATAATACCATTCTAATTATCTATTGATATGCATATTTCTTTTTTTAACACATTGAACGTCTCGTTAGAAATGTGCTAATTACAATTAATTTAATAAAGTAAATAAATAAATAAAACTTCAATAATTAAATGGGTACCTTGACGGGGACACACCCTATTCTATCACGGGGTTTAAACTGGTTTTTTTTTTTTTTGTGGGTCAGGGTTCACGAAGGGGTCCCCCGCCCCGTACACACCCCATTGCCATCTGTAAGAATCCTAACAAAGGTGCTCTAATTAGGTTCTTAGAGGTACATGATCATGCACAAAAAGAAAAATAAAGGGCATTATGTAATCAGCCATTCTATTGAAACCCAAGATATATATGCATATGTACTTTGATGTGTTTTGAAAATTTTCCTCCTTTGGCAAGTTTATACCAAGGTTGTTGAAATCGGGATCCTGTGTTGGATCGTTTTGGAGGTTTATAGGATCAGATTGAGGATCGTAAGATCTTACAAATTTCTTTAAAAAAATAGCCAAGTAGATATGTAAAAGTAAAGAATTGTTAAAAATCAATAGTAAATAAGTCTAAAATAAATAAATAATGTAAAGTCTTTTAACAACATATTGAAGTGTATGTATTTACAATTTTCTATTTGTATTTGCTTATAAAATGTAAGTTTCATAGTTATAAAATAACACAAATAAATATTTTAAAGAAATAAATTAAAAAAAACTCTAAATAACTAGCTAAATGTAGCAATAATTGTCAAAATTTAGTGTTGAAACATTAAATAACCAGATAGTTTGGGTGATTGTTTGGGCCAACAATGTAAAAGTAAAGAATTGTTAAAAATCAATAGTAAATAAGTCTAAAATAAATAAATAATATAAAGTATTCTAATAACATATTGAAGTGTATGTATTTACAATTTTCTATTTGTATTTGTTTATAAAATGTAAGTTTCATAATTCTAAAATAACACAAATAATCATTTTAAAGAAATAAACTAAAAAAAAACTCTAAATAACTAGCTAAATGTAGCAATACTTGTCAAAATTTAATATTGAAACATTAAACAACTAGATAGTTTGGGTGAGTTTTTGGTCTAACAAGTGAAACGATCCTACCATGATCCTACTTCCTGAATGATTTTCATACGGTTAGGATCGATTTATCCATATTGGATCATAGGATCGTGTGATCCTATGATCCAATTTGCAATTTTGATAACTATGGTTTATAGAGTTCAAATTGTAGTTATTTATAACAGATTTATCTAGTTCCAGCTTGAATCTTGGCAGTGTGTAGCTCTAGTTTCTT
Source organism: Nyssa sinensis (assembly GCA_008638375.1). Lineage (NCBI taxonomy): Eukaryota > Viridiplantae > Streptophyta > Magnoliopsida > Cornales > Nyssaceae > Nyssa > Nyssa sinensis. The sequence goes on along the minus strand of CM018037.1, from coordinate 24,827,460 downwards.
CTAAAGGAAGCCATAATTAAATTGGTTCCCTTGGCTTTTAAGCTTTAGCCTACTGTCAGTTATATATTATCTTCATGGTAGCTTTTCAGTATTCCTGTTTGCTTAGATGTCCTGCCATTCAGGCTCCTCGCATATGACATGGAAAGAGAGAAAGGAGTTGGAAAACAGGAAGGTGGTTTCTCTTGGTGGCAAGGTGAAAGATTTTTGACATAACGTGAGCTATTATCTGCATCTCATCTAAAAGCTTTGTAATTGTCGAGTATGCTTATCCTTGGCACAGGCTCCTAAGAAGCAGAGACTACCGCTAAGTGTAGCGCGAGTGACAATGAAGAAACAAAAGGAAAGAGAGCAGAAAATGCTACAAGAGGTTGTTTGTGTTTCACAGTTTTTTCCTTATTGCCATTTTGATGTTGACTTCAACCAGTTGTATTATCCTTGAGGTACTAACTGTTATGGTTTTCAGAGTATGATACTTGGAAGATTCGGGGGGAAGCTTGGCAGTGGTGCTAAAAAAGTAGCAGATAAGCGAAAGCTTGAGGACCGAGTGCTGAAGTCAACTGCTGGCTGTTTCAGAAATGGTGTGCTAGATGTGAAGCACTTGTTACAGCCTGCTGCGTCTAGAGAGACTGATAACAACAGCTATACAGCAAATAAAGGGAAAAACAAAAAGGGTGGTAAAAAGAACCAAGGCAGGAAGGTTGGCAATAGAAAGCGCCAATAAACATAAAAGGGCAAACTTAGTGCACGAAGCTCCTGTCATTGCGGGGTCTGGAAAGGTTAGATATACCCGTTCTTACTCCCACACGTAGAGAAACTGTTTTTGCAACTCGAAATTCTGATCTGTCAGGAAGCCATATTATTGCAGCTGTTTTTCCCCTTATTTATAATATTTTTTTTTTCTAATGAGTCATTTTATTCGGGAAACGCCATCTTTCAAGTTGAGGTTCTTCCAAATAGTTTCACGGTGCATGGATATGGAATGCTGATCTCTATCTATTCTTTGAAGAGTTAGTACTCTGTTCTTTTTCCTTTGCAGTTTGTCATATTTTATCATCCATCCAACTGAAAACTTGATAGGTTATTTGTAGGGGACATTCTATTTGATAAATGGTTTGTGGACTAAAAACAGGAATCAGGCTTTTGGGGTATTGGTTCGTGAATGATGACACTTCATGACTAGGTTTTTGAGGATAATATTGTTAAATAAATTGTAGCAGATTTCATAACTTGAGAGGGCACTTTTTTTGAGTTAATAGAAATACTCCAGTTGGATCATTATATAATATCAAAGTTATTGTTTTGTTGTTGTTTAGTCATGATTTAGGCGCACCCTTAGAAATTAAAGAGTGAGACGGTTTTGAGTTTTAATTAATAAAAAATTATTTAATTAATTAACTATTCTGCAAAGTTAATACAATAGTTTTAAATAAATTCCCTAATTAATTCTTGCAATTAATTAGCTTAAATGGTTATATAAAGTTGTTATTAGATGATTATTTAATTATTGAATTTTTATTTTAATATGGTCAAGTATTAAAATAAACACAATAGTAACAAAATAAATTGAAGCATATTTACAAGAAGGGAGACACCAATCCTATGAAAAATAAAATCCACAACCAACAAAAATTTTCAAGGATGATCAAAATCTAGAGAATTGGATGATTAAAAATGGAATAAAATTGGGTAAGGTTAAAACGACAAGATTTATTAGATGAATTCCTTCTATTGAAAAGAAGAAAACAAATTTTGATGGGTCTAAAATAAGCAACAGTAGGTCAGGCAGAGTGGGAGTTATAGTAAGAAATGAGGCATGATATATTTGTTGGGCATTGTCAAATTGGTATAGTTGTAAATTCACAGTTTCTTAATTAGAAGTTTTGGCTCTTCATGAAAGTTTGTTATGGATTGATAATCAAGATGGTAAAAAATTTTATATTGAAGGTGATTCTAAGTTGATTATTAATATTATGATGGGAAAATAAAGGTGTCCATGCAAGATCTATAATATTCTTAAAGATTGTATTAATATTATAAGGGAGAGAGGATTAGAAATTACTTTTAATCATATTTATACGGAAGCAAATTTACCAACGGACTGGTTGGCAAAGAAAGCTCGTCATTAGAAGAGAAATTGTTTGGTTAAATGCTTTTCCTAAAGATTTAAATGTTATTGCAACGATGATATTAGAGGTAGAGCTATAGATAGATTGGTTTAATGCTCAACCAAAAAAAAAAATCATTATGAAACCAATCAAGTACAAAGAATATCATGTCTCATACTACAAACTTGTTACAGTCCATCGTATACTTATCCCGTTAGTTAATCTTTTATATTCTTTTTCGTAATGTTCTTCTATTCTTTGATTGTCTCCACATTGATTTTTTTTACAGCAACCACTTTCTCAATGATTTGAACACCCTCAGATTCACACAAATCAGTGCAATGGTAAAAAGTAAACCTGAGATGATATCTTAGACGCAAAATGTCTCATAATCACATTTGTGGAAAAAAGAACTATAAAAATCCTAATTCTGAAGTATGAAATCGAGCTCCAAATTCAATGGAGTACATATGTGTTCACAAGGATCTAATATATGTTGTCTAGAATGCAAAAATTCAACTCTTTATTAAGTACCTTGCACATTATGTATTTATAAATTAACCTAAACTTATTAGGGTTTGGATTAGGGCAACCAATAAAAACATCAAAAATTGAACACGTGTTTGAATGAAGTGGGCTTTTCCGTTCAAACGGAAGGCCTACTATTTTTGAGTGAATTTCTTGTTTCATTTTTTAATGCATTCTCAAAACAATTAAGTGCCCAATGAACCTTTTAAGACATATTTAAGTTACTCCTTTAAGCCTATAGTCAAAACTAAAAAATTCCTAACCTATGTTTAATTAAAAATTAAGATCTAATGTGAATCAAAATATAGAAAAATTAAACTTTTAGATATTCTAACCATGTTTTAATATGTATGAATGATATCTAAGTGTGTTTTATATTTCTTGTAATAGATTTGAAGAATGTAGTTGTAACATGGTGTTCATCTTCAGTCCTACAAAGCTGCGTTTAAGTCCGGCTTAATCAAGTCTTCAAGTAGTGATTGACTAACGTTATAACTGCAACAAGACTTAATTCTAGCATAACAATTACAAACTCAATATATACTTTTGGAATAAATTGCCAACATATACAACATTACAAAAGAATTTTAAAACTATTGTAACTCAAATTTTTTAATAGAGTGTTAGTGCAAGATGAAAAATTATTGATCATTCATAAATTTCTCGAAGGAATGAATCCATATAGTCTATTGACTTTTATAGATTTAGAGATGGGTTCTTTGAATTCATCAAATATCTCTCTTACACTTCTTAAAGATCATTACTTTTGCCTCATAGGGTATTGTGAATTGTAAATTTAGAAAAACCTATTATTTGATATTATTCTTTTTACAAAGTAACTACTCTTTGACTTGAGTATGTGTTCACACACTTAAGTGTGCAAGAATTTTACTATTGCATTAAGTAATAACCCATTCTCTTTTTAGAATTTGAGGCTTTAATTAAGAGGTCTTAAAGGGAAGTTAAAAAAATAAAACCCAATTTTTGAAAGCTTTCTTGTTTTACCTTGGTAGGAGGAGGAAGTTTCTTTGAGTTTGTTTACAATTGCTTATATTGAGATATTGAATGGCTAACAACGTGGGATTGGTAAAATTAAATAAAAAATGTGTGATTTTAATTAAAAAGTCAAAGAAACTTCCTCCTCCTACCAATAAGGCTTTAGCCATTCAAAATTACCAGATTGCCCTCAATTTGGTGGAGAATCTTTAAGTTGTCCCTAATGTATGAGAAATGACCAAATTACCCTCAATGCATGAAAATGTACCCAATTTGTCACTAAATGATTGAAATTACCCCCAAAAGAATAAAATGATGCAGAAATTATAAAAATACCCTCCAAGTGACTAAAGAGTCCCACTAAGGATAGGACGGTGTGAAAATAGCAAAATATCCTCCAAAGGGCAAAAGAATCCTACTAGGGGTAGGATTGCGGCTAAATTACCAAAATGTCCTTGTGAAATGGGAAACCTCTAGAAACTACCAAAGGTGGCCTTGAGGATTAGGAGATGTGCAAAATTAACGAGAATGCCCTTGGGGTAAAAATGTGTAAAATGACCAAAATACTCCTAAAGGCCAAATTTTGCATGAAATTACAAAATATCACCAAGTGGGAAGTATCTTAGTAATTTATCAAAAATGGCGAAACTACTCCTAATCAAGAGATTTCTCAAAATATATAACAGAAATGACCGAAAAGCCCTTGAATAGCCACGAAATTGCGATTTTGCTCACAAAATGTCGTCTTAACACTGATTCCCCTACTTTTACTGAAAAACTACAAATACTTCCCTTCTAGCCTATTTTTTTTTTTTAAATGAAAAAAGTGTCCCTTTTATTTATTTGTATTTTTTTTTTTTTTTTTGCATTTTTCAATTTTGACAAATTTTTCTAACTTGTTTTCTAAAGATTTTTCATTTTCATAAAAATAAATTTTGGATAAATAACTTATATTTTTTAACCAAAGAAGGATTTTATTAATATTTATTTGAAAATGAAAAAAGGTTACAATATTGAAAAAATGCAAAAAAATAAAAATAAAAAATGAAAGGGGCACTTTTGTCATTTTGAAAAAAATTAGGCTGGAGGAGAGGTATTTGTAGCTTGCCAATAAAAGTAGGAAAAATTATTTAAGAAACCACATGAGAGGTCTTTGTAATTGTTAAAAATCTCATGGAAGGTCAGTATAATTTACCCTTAATTTTAACATTTGAGTCCCTTGATTCATAAATACATTTGAATGTAAGTCAATTGCAAACAATTGTTTAAAATTATTAATAATAACTACTCACGTGATTGCATGTGATTACATTTTAGTATCATATAATTTCATTCGGAGTTTAAAAAGGTCTTGTAATTTTATCTAAATAATTAAGTCTCTTGACCGGACAATTACATGAACAACACTATAAACAAATTAAGACGACCATTTGCAATTTATTTACAATAAAACATATTTGTAAATTAACAAAGTCAATTATTAAAATGAATGAATCTTATTTGAAAGGGCACAAAAGTACCTGCTAGTAAAATGTATTCAATTTTTATATATTTCTTAAAGCTAGCATGATTCTCCTTCCTATGATTTGAGTATTTTATGAATCCTACATGAGTACTACATTGATATTTAAATTACAGTAGGATAGCACTATATTACCATCCTACTAAACTTTTTTCCTATTGAGTGGTGTGTGTCATGATGCATAATAAAAAGTGGTGTATCACCAGCCATGTAGCTTTAGATGCTCGAGACATGGACGGTAGACCCATGTACCATTGTCGCATTTTAAACAAAAATAAAGTTAAATTTCATAAAAAAAAATTTAACTTGGTTTTTATTTAAATGAAAAAATCATGTCTTTATTAATGAAAAAAAATACTTAGTAGCTGTTTTGCACATATTTTTAACTTGATAATTGAGGAAAAAAAGTCTAATCACTATGCTATGATCAAACATATTTAAATATTTATGTAAATTTCATATAATATTGAAATAAGTGACAATAACGTCAGTGCTATTATATTACTAGACTTTTTTTTTTTTTATTTGAAAGAATCACAATTTTTATATATAACCTTTCGTATATTTTATGCACTCATGTGTTTGAGGTATATAAAAAGTCGCAATGTGTAATAATTTTTTTTTCTACTTTCATAATTTTTGTTATTTACTTGAAAAATAAAATGGGATGAGCATTTTAAAAGTATTTGTATTTTTAGGATATTTTTATATTTTAATAAATTTTAATTTTTTAAAACACAAAATCTACATCTAGTAACTTCCTAAAAGAACCATGTTTAGAAAAAAAATGAAAGATATTTTTGAAAAATGTTTTACCAAAACATTTTTACGAAGCTTTTAAAACATTGTTGCGAGTCTCGTGAATCGTGAGAGTGGCACTGACTAAAATCCTCATAGGATTCAGTGGCATTTCAGCAAAATCAAACCGTACGAATTGGCTTCCCAACTCCCGACGCAACCTTTTCCAAGTAAACAGAGTCACCGAATCTCTTGCACGCTCTTTCGTCACCATGGCCAACTTTATTCGCCTCCGTCGACTCGGCGCCACCGCTGCGGCAGTCACCGTCGTGGCCGGCGGAAGTTACGTCGCCCTCAGTGACCCGTCGGTGTCAGCCAACGACCGAGGTGGGCCCGCCCTGGACGCCGTCCGGAGGAAGATCGCTGACCCGTTCGCTCTCGTCCCCTCGAGGACCGTCCAGGAGTCGGCTCTGATCGGCGCCAGCTCCGCCAGTCCTCTCGACATTCTTGTCGTCGGTGGCGGTGCCACTGGCTGCGGCGTCGCGCTTGATGCTGGGACGAGAGGGCTCCGTGTGGGCCTTGTCGAGAGAGAGGACTTCTCATCTGGGACTTCGTCGCGGTCCACAAAGCTAATTCATGGAGGTGAGTGTTTGAATTTATGTATTTGTCTCATTTCCGAGTCTTTCGTTGTTTACTCTTCGTCCTTGCTTTATACCGTATTTATTTAATCATTACTGATATTGTATTCGTGTGTGTGCACGTATAAATGTAGGCATTTAGCTTTATAGATATTGCTGATCTAATAATTAGGGTTTTGGTTTTAAAAAAGAAGTTCATATTTAGCTTTCTTAGTTAGTTTTTATTGTGAAACATCTGTCAATTAAACTCATTTTTTAGTATGCACAATTTATTTGTAATTCTTTGTACAATAGATAGTATGGCGGTTACATTGGTAATGCTTAAAATGCTCTGTTACAGGAGACTTGTTGGGGGTTCTGTCTGTATTACTTCCCTTATTGCATCTGATTATTCTGAATTAAAATTTGATTGTTAGAAACCATGTTTTGAAGTTCTATCTCCATTCCTTCTGCAAAACGAGCTTCTATCCAATTCAGTCATGTGGTTAATCACTTTAAGAAACCTTGGACTTAAGAGATTTCGCTAGGATTTATAACAGGTTGTTTGAAAGTGTAGAATAAGGTGAGATCATCTGGCAGTGTTAAATAATCATAAACCAGTTTGCTATATGCAGAAATTAAGTTGGTTGAATTTCTTGGGGTGGGGTGGACAGAATGAATCAGACCTCGTTTTTGCTGGATGGACTAGCAGAGTCAAAAGTATGTGTGTATGTGTATCAAAGTTGTTGAAATGTGTATTGAAAGCCGTATCATTTTTTAAAAAATGCGTTTCGTCTCGGGTATCATAAGATACGTGTATTTTTAAAAAAATATATTTATAAATAAATATATGCGCACACACACACACATATATATATATATATATAATGTTTAAAATGGTATAAATAATATTTCAATTCACTTGTCATAAAAATTAGATATATAAATATTATTATTAATCCAAGAATTAAAATTCAAAGTAGCACCAAACATAGTTATCTCATTTTCCAAATATGTTGTATCATGTTTTATATAGTATACTATATATAAAAATAACATTTTAACTCATTTATAAAAAAAAAATCAACTTAAATTTCATACAATACAAGAATCAAGATTTATAAATACTACGAGTTTCAAACCAAAATTTAATAATTCAATTTTTCAACAAGTTCATCAATGTCAAAATTCAAAGAAAAAATCTAAAATTATTCATTTTTATAATCTATCTCATTTTCATCTTAATATCTAATTTTTATGGCATCAATATTATCAACATTGTCGTTAGATGTCAACAATTTTTCACTTTTTTTTTTTTTGTTATTCAACTTCTTGTACGTGCTTACTTATCATCCTCATATTCTTATAATATTAACTTTCGTTCTTTCTTGCTTGAGGAAAGATTTCTAGACATTACAAAGAAACAATATAAAACCAAACAAAACAAAAAATGTTTATAATAAAACAACAAAAAAGAGGTCAAAACGATGTCGTTTAGTTTCATCGCATCGCATGTATCACATGTATCATGTATCGAAACGTATCGTAAGATACATATTCTTATAATACATATTCACTTTTTTTTTTGGTTATTCAACTTCTTGTACGTGCTTACTTATCATCCTCATATTCTTACAATACTAACTTTCGTTCTTTCTTGCTTTAGGAAAGATTTCTAGACATTACAAAGAAGCAATATAAAACCAAACAAAACAAAAAATATTTATAATAAAACAACAAAAAAGAGGTCAAAACGATGTCGTTTAGTTTCATTGCATCGCATGTATCACATGTATCATGTATTGAAACGTATCGTAAGATACATATTGCGTATCGTAAGATACAGTTCAAAAAGATACAACTATAAGATACGTATCGTTTTGTATCTATATCAAAATGTATCATAAAATATTGACAACTATGGTGTGTGTGTGTATGTCTATATATATATATATGTATTGTTTACTTTTTGAATTGAGAAGTTCAAACTGTATTTAATGTGATATTCCCACCTATGTAGTCGAGGTTTGAAATACGAACACTTTATTTTGGCTCACATGTCCGTGTCGGACACCGACACTCTCGGACATTTGTCGGACACATGAAAAAAGAATGTCCAATTTTTAAAATGTTTTTTTTTGTGAATTTTAGACATGTTTCGGACAGATTTTGGACACGTTTTATGTAATAGTAGTAAATTTGTTTGAAACTTAAATCATGAATATTAATGATTAGATGAATAAATTCTTGAATTTTTATTTAATGACTTTGTTATTTTAATATTTTAGTAATATTTTTGTGATTTGTGTGTTTTTATACTAATTTTAATTGAAATAGTGTTATGTTTTTGTTATATGGTTATATAAAAAATTTATATATATTCAACATGTCCGTGTCCTACTTTTTGTAGAAATGACGTATAGGTGTATCCGTGTCGTGTCCATGTCCCATATCTGTATCCGTGCTTCTTAAAGTCGAGGAATTTGAAAGAAATATGGAATACTACAAAATCTGTGTGTTTCAAGTCTTTTGACCATGTGATTATGGTGGCTCTTCATTTCTTTATTACTCTTTAAGGTGTCACGCTACCTCATATAATCTGTTTTTTATGTATTGATTAGTTAGACATTATGCTTGAACTGATTTTAACATCTGGTATTGGAATTGCTTTTTATGAGTTATGAAAAGAGTAATTACCATAAAATTTTACCAAATTTTCTTACCTGTTGATGCGGCTATTCGGGTGCTAGTCAATTAAGTCTTTTGGTGCTAGTCAATTAAGCTTCTTGGACTTACCTAACATGACTAGCAATGAGAGGCTAAATTCACTAGTACCAAGAGGTTGAATTCACTAGCACTCGAACAATTACGTCAGCAGATAAATTGTTTTGGTAAAATGTTAAGGTAAGGATAATATTACTCGTTCTGAAAACTGTATTTGGATAGTGGCTGTGAAAAATTCAACCTAAATGCTTAAATAATTTTATTATTGTATAAAATCTGTTCCAGATCTACTATTAGTTCTGTGTGGCATATCTGGAAATTTTCTTCCGCAATGTTCTTTTATTAGTTTAGTTGATTTTAATAAGATTTCTTATTTTATTATTTTCATATAAATTAACTTTTTTAGGAGTTCGCTACTTGGAGAAAGCAGTTTTCAATTTAGATTATGGGCAACTGAAGCTGGTTTTCAATGCCCTTGAGGAGCGTAAACAGGTTATCGAGAACGCTCCACACCTGTGCCATGCTTTACCATGTATGACACCATGTTTTAGCTGGTTTGAGGCAGTATACTACTGGATGGGCTTGAAGCTATATGATCTGGTTGCAGGACCTCGCCTGCTGCACTTGTCCAGGTATTATTCTGCACAAGAGTCTGTTGAGCTTTTCCCGACTCTTGCGAGGAAGGGTAAAGATAGAAACTTGAAGGGAACAGTGGTTTATTATGATGGACAAATGAATGACTCACGACTTAATGTTGGGTTAGCATGCACTGCTGCATTAGCAGGTGCAGCTGTGCTTAACCATGCTGAAGTCATATCCTTTCTTAAAGATGACGCTAGTGAGCGGATAATTGGTGCACGTATTCGTGACAATCTATCAGGTACAACACAGACTACATTCTATTATATTGTCATCAGCTTGGGACATCTCTTATTTAAATATTACCGGTTTCTTTCTATTAATTTAATGTTTGGTTCCTGTCTATCTACCTCTATGTGAAATGCGATAAGATTACAGGTCTCAAAATTTTTTCAGTGTAAAAAGGTTCCAGAGACCATTATATCTCATGTTTTTTGAGTTTGTTCTGTTTAAGCATGTATTGGTATAAGGCATCATAATAAAGCACTAACTAATTTTGGAAGCAGAAGCCTTGCCCATGGGAGGCATGTAAGAAAAAAAAATAGCCATAGCAAAAATTACAAGTACTCAAGAACTCCATAAAAGAATGTATAAACATCGAAACCCCCTTTTTAAGGCACACACGCACAAGCTTTTTATATTTCATTGGTTTATGTTTTGAATGTGTCAATGTGGTAGCCAGTCTAACTGATAAATTCACTAGGTAATCACACCAAATACTTGGGATTGAAGCTCCTTTCATCCTGGTTGGCAAGGATCAAAATATCGTTTCGATGTATAGTTTCGGTCTGTCCGGAAACGGAAACGTTTCAGAAACGTTTCAGAAACATAATGGAAACGGAGAAAAAATTAGAAACATAACTTAAAATTTATTTATTTATACAAATAAGCCTATTTATTGAATATGTGCATGTTTAAGGCATATACATCATATACATCATAAATGACACTAATTCATGATAAATGACATAATAGATATATACTATGTAATATCTACGAATTAGATAATTTGAAACAAGTTACATATAAAATAAAAAGTAAAACAAATAGCGATTTAAACCTATTATAATTAGTAACTTAGTATTAAAATAGTTGTTTCTCTACACTTTATTTTCCCTACTACTTTTCTATTATTTTAAGAAAAATAATAGAAATATCTTCTAGTAATTTTGAGTCTTAATCCTTCAAAAATAAATGGATATTATTTTTTACTAACTTCTAGAATTATTGTTGCTACAAAAGAAATGTTTCCCCTGATTCGGTATGTTTCCACTAGTTTCAGTATGTTTCCACGGAAACAATTTTGTTTCTATGGAAACATGTGAATTTCGATATTCCACTAGTGTTTCGTTTCGGTTCCCTGAGAAACGGAAACGTTTCGACCATCTCGATGGAAAAGAAACAAAATTTTGATTCTTGCTGGTTGGGTGAGTTTACGGGTCAGGGGGACGACCTCTGTTGTGTAACCCAACCATTGGACTGCAATAAAAAAAAGTGTCTATGCGTGTGTTAAGTCTGATAATGCAATTATGACAAATGTGGACATAATAAGAACTATTGAGACTCATCAATATATAAAACAAAAGTATTATCTCCTTTTACAGACATGGTTCTCATGTTACTCCCCCCCCCCAAAAAAAAACCAAAAAACAATGCTCTTGCCTTTATGTTCAATGCTTTACCAAGAAGAACTTATGTGTAGCTAAGGGTAATTAATGTGATTAACTCTGCTTTCTATGGTCCTCACTGCTTGTCAAAGTGTACAGGCAAAGAGTTTGATACATATGCAAAAGTTGTTGTGAATGCGGCTGGGCCATTTTGTGATTCTGTCAGGAAATTGGCTGATAAAGATGTCAAACCCATGATTAGTCCCAGCAGTGGTGTACATATTGTGCTCCCTGATTACTATTCTCCTGAAGGAATGGGCTTAATTGTTCCCAAAACCAAGGATGGACGTGTTGTGTTCATGCTGCCATGGTTGGGGAGAACAGTTGCTGGTACTACAGATTCCAACACCCCCATTACATTGCTACCAGAACCACACGAGGATGAGATTGAATTTATATTGGATGCTATTTCTGATTACCTTAATATTAAGGTTTGTGAATTTTGCTATTAGATTCCTAGTCTTGTTTTTGCATGCTGCATTTAAATTTTTATATTGCAAAGTTTGATTTATCGCAGTTACTTTTGAAATCTCATTATATTTAAGCTTCGTACTTGATTTATGTGATGCTCATCTTCCTTGAATAGTTGAATGACTTCTAAATCCTGAAAATATAGCTTCACATCTGGTGGTCTCTTTGCCATTCTATCACAATTTTTTCGTATTTGGTGGTTAAACTCAACTTTCGTATCTGGTTGGTACCATCTTCTTTAATACCAACCTTAATATTTCTAATGGTGCTTATTGATTTCTAGTATGCTTGCTGCTTAGTTTTATTACTACATCCTCGGCTTTTCTTGTTGCTACCTTGCTTTTATTTGTGATTTGTGTTTGCATGACTTACCAAAACAAGAAAAAAGGAAAGAAAAATGTATGCGAGTGCATGAACTGTGGTGTTTTTGCTGTCTTGTTCTATAGCATAAATGGTTCAATCCCTTGGTTTGTATAATAGATTTTTTATTTTTTATTTTTTGACATGAATTCTGATGACCTACTAAGAAAGAAAAAGACCTGAGTTCTGAAGATGTATTTTTAAATTTTATTATCAAATGAATGCCCATTGAAGCACAAATATCTGTTATTGATGCTAAGATGTTATTATACAATTGATCATAGCATTACAATGCTTATATGCTAGCTTGTTAGGTTTTTCAGCACTTACTTTTTAGAACTTAAATATTCTGTGTGATGAGTTAAGTTGTGCTAATCTAGGGTTTTCATAAGAAAAAAAAGGAGAGAAAAGAAAAATAGAAGAGGAATGCTTTTAATAATAATAGGGCTGCGCATCTCTCTTTACACACTCCCAACTATAATATAATGAAAGAAGCATGAATATTATAATATTATCCCTACTTAAATATTATGACATATCTTACAATGTAACACACACAAAAATAAAATAATAACTCTAACACTCTCCCTCGAGCTGGAGAATATAAGTCAAATATGCCTGGCTTGGAACATAGACCTCTGAAAGTGGACCGAGACAATGACGTGGTAAAAATATCACCCAATTGGGCCCTAGTCCGAATATATGAAGTGATAATTTGCTTTTGCATGATAAGATTCCGAATAAAGTGGCAATTAACCTCAATGTGTTTTTTCCTGTTTATTTTGAAACATTGGATTACTGGTAATGAAGATAGTTGCCTGATTATCACAATACATTGGCATAGGTAACGTCACATCAATACCCATATCATGAAGTAAAAATCAGATCCATAACATCTCACACGCAATATAAGCCATGACATGGTACTCAGCTTCAACATTAAAGCATACTACTACATTTTGTTTTTTACTACGCCAAGTAACAAGATTATCACCAATAAATGTACAATATCTATAAGTAGACTTGCTTAGTTAGAATCAGAAAAACTAATAACAAATAAGGATGATGGAAACCTATATAACAATCCCTACCTGGTGCTCCTTTAAGGTATCGGAGAATATGACAAACAGCCTCCCAATGAGGTTTACAAGGAGCATGCATAAACTGACTACTTACACCAACAAAATATGTAATATTTGAGCGTCTCATAGTGAGATAAATCAACTTACTTACCAACCTCTCACCTTGTGTCGTCAAACACCTCTCCGTCATCAGCATCTAACTTCACAGTAGAATCCATCGGAGGATCAACACAATGAGCACCAAAAGTACTAGTCTTAGCAAGTAATTCCTATACACACTTCCATTGACACAAATTGATACATTCCTTGGATCGGGCAACCTCAATTCCAAGAAAATAGTGAAAGTGACCCAAATCTTTGGTATAAAACTGTTTACTCAACTGAAGCTTTAAGCCTGCTATACCTGCTAACTCACTGCCATTAATAATAATGTCTTTTATATAAACTATCAATACAATAATTCCTAATGAGGAACGACAAGTAAACACAAAATGAACTAAAGTCGCATCTAGGAGATGCTAAGACATGTGAAAACGAACTAGAAACAAATACTGAAGATAATGGAGAAACAAAACAACGAAATAAGGAGGAAATACGATGAAGAAAGACAAAGTTAGAATTGGGATGCTGAGTACAACTACGAGTATCTTTTCGTAAGGCAATGGGCAACTCAGAAGAGGAGGGGACCTCAGATGGTGCAATAAGAAGGACCTCAGTGGAATTAGCCGTTGGTGGAGAAGCAAGACCCCATGGTACAACCTGTTAATGTTTGGAGCAATAATAAACCTAGAGAAGAGGATCAACTATTGTAGAGAAGGATGACTCACCATCGAAAAGTGTCCACAAAGAAACTCCCCCTGACGAGAAGGAACTAAGGCAGGCTGAAGGTTGTAACCAGTCACTAAAAAGTAAGCCAACTCAAAAAAGGTAACATCTGCACTAGTATAATACCGATGAGAGACAGGGTCATCAATTAATAACCTTTTTGAGTATGAGCATATCTCAATAAAACACACTTGACGGAACGAGGAGATAGTTTATCACAACATGCGTCAAGAATATGAACAAAGGCAATACAATTGAAAACAGAAGGGGTCAAACTAAAAGGTAGAACATTCGGATAAAGTAGAGAAAAAAGAGACTTATTGGGAAAAACAAAGGATAACATGCGATTAATGGGATAAACTGCAATAAGGACAATATCAACCTAATATTGTTTAGGCACATTCATATTAATTAGTAAAGACGATGCTTGCATTTGACAATGACATTTTGTTAAGTCGTATAGATGTGGTCCAGTGGATAATAACGCGTTCAACACAAAAATCATGCATAAAAGATTGAGTATATTCCATAGTATTGTCTGAATGTAAAATCTTGATGCGTTTATCTAATTGATCTAAGATTTTATTATAAAACGTAACAAAAATCTTAGGTAATTTGGAACGATCTTTCATAAGAAATAACCAAGTCATGCAAGAGAAATCATCCACAAAATTACAAAATAATGAAAACTAGAAATACTTTTTATTCTTGTGGGACCTCAAATGTCTAAATGCTCAATATTAATAGGATTAGACTGATGACTTCCTAAACTACGAGGAAACGAATTACGATGATGCTTGCCTAATTGGCAAGCCTCACAATCCAAAATAGGCTCAGGACTCAAATCAGGGACAACTCGACACAACTGCAATGATGGATGACCCAAGCGAAACTGCCACTAAAGAGGAGAAATTGTGGCACTCAAGTTAACAATGGATTCTCCACGATTCGAATAATATAGACAATTGCACTCATGCCCCCAACCAATAACTTTAAGAAGATGGAGAAAAATTTTACTGTACACTAAGGATTTGGTTAATTAATTCACAGATAACAAATTGAAGGGAAAATTAGAAACAATAAGTTAGAAGATAAGGAGATATACTTAGTAGGATGTAGATCAACAGTACCAAGCACTGGTAAAAAAGAACCATTGACCAACACAATACAAGACTTTGGAGAACAAAAATTAGTGAATAGAGAAGATATACCAGATATGTGAGCATTGGCTCTAGAATCAATAATCCACGGGATAGAAGACTTGCCAACCACAAATGCAAAATTACCTGTATTAGGCAAAGTAGCAGTAGAGGTAGAAAAATGGGGAGAAATTGAGGAAATTGCTAGATGAACTAGCTAAGTTGACAAGTAATTCATGAGAACCAGAAGCTGAAGCAATAGGATCATTTGTAGAAGACTGTGGCACAGTGGCAGCAGAAGTATCACTAGTCGTTTGATTGGCATGGACATGCCTCCCTTCATTTATCCCAACAATAATCCTCAGCATGCTCTGTGCCACCACAATAAGTACACTTCCATTCGGAATGATTACCACGTGCACTCTGACCACAAAGTCCTCCATGATTGGAACCTCAACTAACATGATTACTTACCACCATCAACTTGTTGGGAACGTTGCCCACCACCATGATTACCATCAATAGAGATGAGAGCAGACGACTCTTTAGAAGAGGAAGAAGTCCCACAAGTAAGAAAAACACGTTGAAAACGAGGGCAAACATTGGCAATAGTTGGAAGCTCCTCACTAGCTAAAATTTGATCTTTTGATTAATAGTCTTTTAGTTCTATAAACATGATGTAATAGACTCTTATTATACATCTTTATCAATATTATATTAGTTCTGAATTTTAGAGAATTCTTCTCTTGTTGGGTGAGTAATCCCCGTGTTACTTGAATTCAAGGAATTCGACGTGTTCAATTTTTTTTCCACATTTTCGTGCTGCAATACTTGCAACACAAAAACGTGAAAATTGAAAAGGAATGGAACATGTCGAGTTCCTTGAATTTAAGTAACACGAGGATTACTCACCCAACAAGAGAAGAGCTCTCTAAAATTCAGAATTGATATATTATTGATAAAGCTTAATATTAGAAGTTTATTACACCATATTTGTAGAGTTAGAAGACTACTAATTCAAGTAGAAAAATAAATTCCTATACTTCCTATACTAGTCCTAATAGAATTAGGAAATAGAGAAATTAAGGAAAGAAATCAGAAATGGAAACTAAAGAATCTTACATAACTTTGAAACAAAATACATATTTCTGCTCGGTATCATATTTGTCCTGCATCAGACTCCCCACTTTAAAAGAACTCGTCATTGAGTTAACTAGATGTATGAGACCTCAAACTCATCCGTAACCTGGTAATAATGATTGAACCTCTTTGAGAACAATTGAAGACTCAAAGATTTCTCCTTTTACATCTTTTATGAATTTTGTAATGTTAGGCTCTTAATTTAGAATCAATAATGATCCCATAATGAAACAAGAAAATCTTCTTCTTGATTCACTACAATTTCAATATTCTTATAATCACCAAAATCATCTTGTGGTGCTTCAGATTCATTCTCGTCTGTAACGTTGACTGCTTCCATGGGAATCTATTGCTTCTCTACAAGAGTAATTACATTACTATTATCTTTCTATTCCATTATAGAGTTTGTTGAATCTATTGGTGCCACTAGATCCACATTTTGATAAATTGGCTTAGAATTATTTTTTCTTATTTCTCCACAATAGGAGTTGTTGTCAAACACTTGAGGTCTTTAGTTTTTGTCTTGATATGAAGTTCATTGAAAGATGGTAGTTTAGTTTTCATACGATAACTTTGAAAAGTTTGATCTTTGTCGTATTTATCATAACTTTTATGATGTACTACGATAAAATTTTCTGATTCTTCATCACTCGAATAATCCACAAAGGCTGGTCGCCATTGATGACGCCTCTTTAGCACAAGCTGGCCTTGGGCAAATCATTTGGCGCGATTCTTGTTGATTGGAGAGACTCTGTTAGCTTTGGGACCGAATCTGATAAGCATATCATAAATTTCTAAATTCTTGATATCATGAATAAAACATGTGTTTTTTCCGAATTTATCAATAATATTTTGGCAGAGATGGACATATAGAGGGTAGCGCGATATCTTAATGGTCTAAAGCCTTCAATTTGTGATAAGATTGACTTGCAGGTTGTATGAATTGTTGATGAGGCCTATAACATGGCATTAATGGTAGAGCTTTTGGAGAGCGAAAGAAGGGCTGGAAGTTCAATACCCTTTCGCTAGAATTTTCCTGAGTCATCACATGCTATGGGTGATAAAGAGAGAGGTGTTCAAGCGGCAGTGTAGTCTTTTGTTTAACTTGTCCAAACCAGATCTCAAGGAGCGACCTATGCTAAGAGCAGTGCTTGCAGAGGCCCTGCAAAGAAGGTAGTTCTCACTCTGAATGTGAATCCTTATACTAGGCCTACACTTGGTAAGTGTTATCGCTGTGGGAAACTTGAACATCACTCTAATAATTGTCCGTATTGGCGGCCTGTTAATTATGTTGAGAACGAAGAGGTTGTGGATGAAGTAGATGAAGAGGAAGCTGGTGGAGAAGATGATTTCAATGAAGGGGTAGAATTCGCTGAAGAGGATGGAAAACGAGTCAACTGTGTGGTGCAACAATTATTGTACCCGCCAAAACAGTTAGACACGAGTCAACACCCCAATATCTTTTGATCTTGCTATACAGTTAATTGAAAGGTTTGCAATTTAATTATTGATAGTGAAAGCTGTGAGAATTTTGTAGCTAAGAAGTTGGTGGATCACATGAAGTTACTTGCATAGAAACATCCATCTCCTTATGCAATCGGTTGGATTAAGAAGGAACCAACAGTGAAGGTAACAAAAAATTGTCGTATTCTTATTTCAATTGGTAAATATTATCATAATGAAATAATTTGTGATGTGGTTGATATGGATGCTAGTTATGTGTTGTTAGGGAGAACATGACAATATGACGTTGATATCACTTATAAAGGCAAAATAATGTTTATATGTTCACATGTGGAGCACACAAAATTGCCACGAGTCCTTCAAAATCTCATTTTGTGACTAACAATTCTCCTAAAGTGAAGGGACAATTTATGTTAGTTTTGACCAGATTTGAAGCAAAATTCGTAAACTAGATCAAGGAGGCGTAAGAGGTTTATGGTAGTTAAAGTATTAGTGATAGAAAATCCAAAGGCATAAACAACATAGGTTGTACCAACAAAATTACAACTATTGTTGAAGGAGTTCTGCGAGTTAGTTTCTGATGATCAACCCAATTGCTTTCCAATGGGGGACATTCAACATCACATTAATCAAGTGCCTGGTGCGAAGCCTTCCAAATTTAGCGCAATATAGAATGAGTACTAAGAAGAATGAAATTCTGAGAAAGAAGATAGAATAGTTGCTGTAAAAGGGGTTTATTCGAGTGAGTATGAGTCCTTGTGCAATTCCAGCCTTGTTGACACCAAAGAAAGATGACAGTTGGTGTGTGTGCATAGATTGTCGAGACATTAACAAGATCACCATCAAGTACATATTTCCTATTTTGCTCTTGGATGACATGTTTGATATGCTTGATGGTTCAAAGTTGTTTTCTAAGATTGATCTTTGTATTGGCTACCATCAGATTTGAATTATGGCTGGTGAAGAATGGAAGATTGTGTTCAAGACAAAGGATGGTTTCTATGAGTGGTTGGTGATGCCTTTCAGTTTAACCAATGCACCTAATACCTTTATGCGAGTCATGAACCAGACTTTGAGGCCTTTTTTGGGAAAGTTTGCAGTTGTTTATTTTGATGATATCCTTATTCACAATAAATCCGAGGAGTCCCTTGATCATCTACAGTAGATCCTAATAGTGTTAGTGGAAAATAAATTGTACATCAACCTTAAAAAGTGAAATTTTAGACTAACAGTTTATTGTTTTTGGCTATGTGGTTAGTGCATATGGCATTTATGTGGTTGAAGATAAGGTGCGAGCAATTCGAGATTAGCCAACACTCAAAACAGTTGGCGATGTTCGAAGCTTTCATGGTCTAGCTACGTTCTATCGCAGATTCTTTCACAATTTCAGTGCAATTACAACACCGATCATAGAATGCTTTAAGAAAGGAAAGGTTAATTGAGGTGAAGAGGTAGAAAAAAGTTTTGCCTTAATTAAAAAGAAGTTGTACACCACTCCAGTTTTGGCCTTGCCTAACTTCGAGAAGATTTTTGAGGTGGAGTGTGATGCTAGTGGAGGTGGCATTGAGACAATTTTGTCTCAAAAGAAGCAATCGATAGCTTTTTTTAGTGAAAAGCTGAATGAGATTCGTCAAAAGTGGAGTACTTATGATCAAAAGTTTTATGCAGTTGTTCGAGTTTTGAAGCATTGGGAGCGTTACCTTTTGCAGCGAGAGTTTGTGCTTTACACATATCACCAAGCTTTAAAGTACATCAACAACCAAAAGCACTTAAACGAAATGCATATTAGATGGTCCACATTCCTTTAGAAGTTCATTTTTGTCATCAAACACAAATCTGGTAGCTTAAATTGAGTTGCAGGTGCTTTGAGCATAAAAGTTAATTTTCTTGTTACATTAGCTCAAGAGGTAGGGGGTTTTGAGTTCCTGAAGGAGTTGTACGAAGAAGATGTAAATTTCAAGGAAATTTGGACCAAGTGCAAAGAATTTCAAGTAGTTGTAGATTTTCATGTGCACGAGGGGTACTTGTTCAAAAGCATCTACTTATGATTTCCTCAAACATCACTGCGAGAAAAACTTATTCATGATCTGCATGGCAAGGAATTGAGTGGACATATGAGTAGAGATAAAACAGTGGTGAGCGTGGAGGAGCATTTTTTTTAGCCACAAGTCAAAAGTGATGTTGGTAACTTTGTTCGAAAGTGCTATACTTGTCAAGCATCCAACGGTCAGCTAAATCACTAGTCTTTATATTCCTTTACGAGTTCCTAATGCTGTTTAGAAAGATTTGTCTATGAATTTTGTGTTAGGACTACCTCTCACCCAACGAGGGAAAGATTTTGTTTTTGTAGTTGTTAACAGGTTCTCCAAGGTGGCACATTTTATTACATGCCCAAAGTCTTCTGATGTAGACTTCATGGAGTTTCACAGTTCATTACTTTATATTGAGACATGAAGTTTCTTGGTCATTTTTGGATGACTTTGTGGCAAATGTTTTATACTTCCTTGAAGCGCAGTACTACAACACATAGTTCGCATTGTTTGTGGAGATAGACCCAAGCAATGGGATTATGCCTTGCCACAAAATAGTGTTGTTGATAGTGCTACGGAAAAGTCGTCTTTTGTAGTTGTTTACATCACTTTGCCAAAACATACAATTGATTTGGTTTGCTTGTCTAAGGGGCTTGGTGTGAGTATTGCAATAAAAAAGATGGCCGAACAAGCCCAAGCAGTGCATGCTGAGCTCAAATAGAAATTGGAGAAGACTAATGCTAAGTACAAGAAACCTATAGATAAGCATAGATGAGCCAAGATGTTCAAGGAAAGAGATTATGTTATGGTCTTCTTGCACAAAGAGAGGTTTTAGTTAGGAGCTACAACAAAGTTCTAGCCAAAGAAATATGAGTCATACAAGATTGTACACAAAATCAATAACAATGTCTATGTTGTTGATTTTCCAGAAGATGTGTATTTCGAAGACTTTCAATGTTGTTGATCTTTATAAGTATCATGCCAAAGTGCCTCTCTATCCAGATTACAACTTGAGATCGAGTTCTCTTCAAGTGGAGGGGACTGATGTAAAACAAGTGGCGGAAGAATTCTTAGAGCAGTGAGAACATAAGAATACCAAATTAAAGCCAAATTCCTAGTGAAAGTGGTCGCTTCAAGATACCCATACCCGAAACCACCCTATTCTAATCTGAGTTGGCCCAACGAACTCAACTCGTTGCTACATCTAATAACAACTTTTTCGGATCTAAGCCAAATTCATTCATTTAGGTTTTCAATTTGACGTAATTAGATTTTTTACCATTTATGGTAAGTTTTAGATTTTCAATTACTCTACATAGGAAATTAGGAATGGGGCGCCATTTGTGTCTATTGTTTCCTTATTTTATCTAGTTTCCAATTTTGCAAAAGCCCCGATTTTAATTTATTCTGAATTTTTCTATTTTTCTATTTCTTTAGTTTCCTAGTTCTATTACTATCACGACCCACACCCCACGTAGGATGGAGTTATGGTCTATGATCGGCCACCGAGGCCTCGTACATAATCGAATGGGCTGTATAATAGATAGTTTATTAATATAGCGAAAGCGTAACATTTTTAACCTGTCAGGTTCACATCAAACTCATACCAACCACATTCGATCAGAGCAATTCTAAGTTTAATATCAAACTCACACTTGCAAAATTTATTACAAGTCATTTACATTTACAACTGGCCAACACACAAAATAGCCATTGTATATATACAGAAGTCTGCATAGGCTCAAAAGAGATATTTGCAAGTCTTGTTATATAATTTTACAAACTTTTCTTCCTTAAGTTCCCTCCCCATCTTAAGCTCCATTACCTGAAAAATTGGTTGGGAAATAGGGTGAGCTAACAAAGCTCAATGAATAATACCAATGCCCTGTCATGGGTTTTTATAGCAAAAGAAACTTTAAATAAAACCATAGATATCAAGCATTACTGAAACAATTCAAATGTATTTTCAGAAACGGAATTGCTATTTAAACATTTGAACAGGAATAAGTAACCTAATAGAGCTCATAACAAATATCAAATATCATTTAGCATGACTATTACAACGGTCGGAACGGAAGAATCCGCGTCGACTCGGATTCTGAACAGAATATCATATATAATGACAATCACTTATAATGACACTGAAGAGATCTCTGGCCTACTTACGGGCCTACTGGCTCTTGGTCCCTCGGTAAGGACATAATAAAAGGGGCCCGTGTAATGGCATTTACAGAAACACGTTCTAAATCATGTGACTATCCATGAATTTGCAAATCTATTTATCAAACATACTTATAGAATGTACTTCAATTTCATCAATAGAGAATATAGCATAATGATTTGCTTGTTAAAACACAGAATAGCATGTTTAACAATATCGCATTCAATTCACCATTTCAAGGAATTACTCACCTTGTGCTCTTAAAGCACTCCTTGATTCCCTTTCTCTCCTAAGGAACCCTACATACATATATTTCATATTAGAACCATATTTGAGTGTAATGTAACATTATTTAGTTACGCTTGTTCCATTATTATTCAAACAACACAATCTAGGATTATGATAAAATCCCTCACATTCTAATTCCATTGGAGCGTCCTTGGACTCTTGTTGGAATTCATTTACATCAAATATAAGGTTTTTAAACAATTGGGACAACAGCTATACTATCTCCATTTATTCTGCTTATAAGCTTCATTTTTAACTTCCAAGTGTTGGTCATTTCAACACTTATATCTAGCATCTTGAATCATCATTTAGACAAATCATTTAACTTTAATTACGATGTTTTCCTTTAATTTATAGCAGCATTTTTCCTTACCATTTCTCGCATTTAGAGTTCCTTTGATAATCTAATCATGCTAATTATAACTTAGGTAGTGCTAGGATTGTTTCAACACCATTAATCATTAGCCAATTAGTTTAATCAACACTCATTAATCATGATGCATCCATCCACATCATATATGTTGCTTTTGTATCCATGTCATTACTATTTCATGCAAAACTTGTTAGGACTTCAAAACTAGTTTAGAATTTCATTCAATTCTAATTGAATTTAAGTTCTTAGTTATTTTTAAATGTTTATTTTCCGATTAAATTAAAGAATAAGAGATTAGGACTAGAATTCATACTTTGATTGTTCAAGAATTCAACCTCTAGGTTAGTCCTCAAGCTTCTTTCTTTCTCTTCCTTGTTTTCTTGTTTTCTCTACTTTCTTCCTTGCTTTATTATTTTGTCTAGCACATTTTAGAGAGCTTCTTGCTTGTTTCTACAATTTATTTTGTAAGGCATAATAGATACAAACATGTATCTATATGTGGGCTAGGTGTCACCTTGTGAACTCCCACATATTTGAAGTGTCTTGCTCTTATTAGCTCTATATTTCCTCTCTCTTACTAATCTGATTTTTTTGTCCTTTTTATGTATATATATATATCATGTGTATAATACATACATACATACATATATATATATATAGACAAATCTCTACACACTCCTTAAAAATAGTCAACAATGGTGGGCTAGATATTCCAAATTGTGGGTCCCTTGCCCATGTGAACAATTGTCTTTCTTACCTTTCTCTAATTAAAATTAACTTGGATAATTATTAGGTTTATGTTATAATCTAGGATTAGTACAAGTCTATCTCACTTAAATACCCTAATTAACCCAATTAGGATTAACTTAATTCACTAATCATGTATTCAGGTTACTAATTAAACATAATTAGTTTAGATATAATCACTTTTAAGAACCTTCCAATAACCTATCACAAACTAGGTTAGTTTAGTTAAGTATGCTCTAATTATGCTTAACCTTAGAACAGGGATTAACCTAATTAATTATGTTTTAGCTCAAGAATCATTTTAAAAGCCTACTAGAAATATCGTTTTGTTCTTAATTTCCCCTACTAGGATTTTAATTATTCCCTCACTATCCATACTAGTAAACTCATCACTTTGAATCACATAGTCTGACAGTCATGCTTAAAGCATACTCTAATCCACACTTTATCATTACTTGAAGTGGATTCACATATAGTATTAAAATATAATAAAAGTAATAAGAGGTAAGATATTACAATTACGACTAGTATAGGAATTAGTGGTTTCTTATTCGGATTAATAGTCTTTTAGTTCTATAAATGTGATATAATAGACTTTTATTATACATCTTTATCAATAACAATAAAAAAAAATTATACATCGTTATCAATAATATATCACTTATAAATTTTAGAGAATTCTTCTCTTGTTGGGTGAGTAATTTCCGTGTTACTTGAATTCAAGGAATTTGATGTGTTCAATTCCTTTGACGTTTCTGTGTTGCGTCATTTTTGAAGACACTATATTCTGAATTAAGGCTAGAACGAAATAAGGAAACTTGAAACTCTTCATGTTGATGACGTTGAACCTCCAAATTTATACTCAATGGATAAAAAAGTATAAGTTCCTCTCACAGTCCCTTCAAAGTATCATAATATTCTGTGAGAGACTTGTTACTTCGTTTAGTGTTGAACATACGCTCAAAAAACTCATAAACCCAAGATACATTATGCTCTTGTGAATACATCTCCTCGAGGGATACCCATATCTTCTTCATTCTATCAAGAAATTAAACATTATATATTACGTATGGCTCCACGGTAAGCCATAACCAAGTCATTACTAAAGAATTCTCACTCCACCAGTCTTTTGATTTTTTATCATATGAAAGAGGGGGGATCCTCGATGAGATACTTAATTTTCTTCTTTGCACGCAAGAATACCTTAAAAGCATGAGACCGAGAATGATAGTTATGGCCATTTAACATGATCGATGTAATTGATCATTTACCGAAAATCTTTTAATATCATCCATCGAGGCTATAGAGATAATTAACCAAATCTATGCTCAAAGAAAGCACCCTAAAGTAGACTAATCACTACAACACTACTTCATAGCCATAAACAATGTACTGTAACACAGAAGAAGAGAAATACCAACTAAAAACCTTCAAACACACCACAACAACATATAAATGGAAAATCAACATCCAAACAGACCGCAGTAGCCCATTTGTATGTTAAAAGCACACCCACAATAGAGCCAACTGTATGAACTTGCTAAAAAACGATCGTAACACCTTCAAATGAGTGTGAATCATCAATAATAGCACTGGGCAGTCCAAGACGCATCATTTAGGTGTGATTCGAAGCAACAAATTTGTTCAAATTTTTCCCGATTCATAATTCGAAAATTTTCATTAATTTTTTAGAAAAACATTCAAAAATCAGAACACATTCACATGACCTCAGAAATTTTGGAAAAATCACCAATACACTCCTCTTGCGATCGCAACTTGAACCCTAGGTTTCCTGGCCAACGACTGCTGACATCATCAACTATTCTAGTCTTATACTGTGTTTTTGACTATCTTAGGGCTTAGATTATTGCTCTCATATCAAGTTAAGTTGTGCTAATCTAGATTTTTAGAAGGAAAAAGGGAGAGAAAAGCGAAAAAAGAAGAGAGGAATGGTTTTAAAAATAATAGGGTTGTATATCTCTGTCTACAGACTCCCGACTGTAATGTAAATGAATGAAGACATAAGATTATAATATTATCCCTACTTGAATATTCTAGCATATCTCAAAATATAACACACGTAAAAATAAAATAAGAATTCTAACATGATGCAAGTCGATAAATTGTAAGCAATGTTTTAAAAACCGGACTTTACTGGCCAGTCGAACTGGAAAAATCGTCAATCGTACCAAAATCCAATCGGTCCAATATCACAAAACCATTTATCTCCTAAAACTGCTATATTTAAGCAGAACCGTTAAACCCAGCGGTCGAACCAATGGTTCAAGGTTCAAAACTATAGAAAATTTGAACTCTGATTCAAGTAAAACACATTCACGTGTGAAATAAATAATGATTTTTTAAGTAGTCAAGTTGAATGCCTTACCACTCATTGAATACACTCAATACCCAATAGGTGTGTTAGTTAGGTTTGTTAACGTGTTCTGATACTAACCACGTGACTTCTTTTATAAGTTTTCAAATGTTTTACCTTCTACGTTCTTGCCGATGTGGGACTGTATGGGTGCTTTTAATTAGAGACAGACCCTTGAACTTCTTGTCTCACATGCGATGTGGGACAAATTGATGGAGCAACAGATTTGAATGAATCCTTTTGTCCAGCCAATTGAAATTCCTATTAGCACCTAAATTCATCAAAACCTCCTTTCTCACTTTTTTACACCTTCTATCATATTATAAATTCATGGATAGAGGAACTATTGAAATTATCTTTTCACATTTCTTCAGACTTTCATGTGAAAGTATTACGGTTAGTAACTTTGATCACATTCTTAGTCTATCCTTAATTTTGTTTCAAAATTTTCAACTATTTTATTTGTAAAAATTATCTTATAAACTTCTAGATTTTGTACCATTTCACATACATAATTTATTACACATTTTTCAGGATTTCTTTTCATATTTTAACAATTTTATATATTATTAACATTAATCTATATGTATATATATATTATATATATATATAAAAGTACGAATGTTTTCTCAAAAAGTGTTCTACATTTTTTCATATTTCAAGAATACCCTTTTTGATTTATTTTTTTAATTTTAAAAGTCATGACTTTTTTTGTGTGCAAATTTTACCTAAACCCTCCTTATTTCTCTCTCTCTCTCTCTCTCTCTCTCTCTCTCTTCACTGCAGCATAGCAGTTGTTGAGTTGGGTTTACTGTTTACGTATGAGTCTAGATTGAATGAATACTGGTCTAATTTAATTTGTAGATATCGTGACAAAAACGGTACTTGAATCCTAAATTTTTTGTTGTAATGATAACTTCGTACAATTGATTTATTTTCATCAATGTTGTTCTTTATAAAACATTGATTGGGATACATGCCTTGGAAGGGCAAATTGTTTTTTCCTATAGAGAAGAATCAGTAACCTCGACCCACCTGGTTGTTGAAAAGTTTTTTAGGCATCATCAAGAAGACAGATGTGATTGATTCAATGGCTGGTTGGTTCTTCAAAAAAAGGATTTGTTTTTCTCTAATTAAAGGCTTCTGGTTATCTTCTCTTAATTCAATTAGAAGCTTACTGATTACTATATTATTTTATTTTTTTGAAAAGTAAAACAAAGAAACACGATTGATCCTAATAATTGGATTTTTGTTCTCAGCTTTCTCAACAAGAAGCCTCCGAAGATATTCCATAAAGTCCATTTCAACACAACCATTTTTCTTCTTTAATCATAAAATATTAGAATCAATAGTAAAAATATATCAAAATAATCCTAAAACATGTATTTATATCAATGTTGCATACTTATTTATGAATAAAGTAGGATATACTATCAGAATTAGGAAATTAGAGGTAAGTTTTCATCTTCTCAATGAGTGAGGATGAGAAATTATAAAAGGTAAAATTTAAAGTAAAATGTGTTTTAAAATGACTTATCTTCTTTCCTTTTTATTTTTGAAGAATAAAATCTTGATTAAATAATGAATAACTATTTTTTTATTTAATTTATAATTTTTATTAAAATAAAAATACAAAGATTCATCATGATACTGTTCATTTACTTGTGTTAATTTACTCAATATGCGATTTCTCAATTGTTATCTTTTTTTAATTTAAAAATGTTTTTATTTTATTTTATTTTTTCTTATATATTCAAAATGAATAAATAGACTTTACTTAATAGAGGTTCCCAATTTGATACGGAAGAAATTGTTTTTCTATTTTTGGACTACAATACTCCCATTAACCTATTCTATGTTTACTCTATTTTATATAATTTAAATATAATTTTAAAAAATTATTATAGTTATTTAAAAAAATATTGATTCCAATTCAAAATCAATAGTAAAAATATATTAAAATAAGCCTAAAACAAGTATTTACAATAAACATGCATACTTATTTATGAAAAAAAATAAAATATATTGGTAGAAATATATAGAAAACTAGAGGTATGTTTCATATTCTCAACAAGCGAGAATAAGATATTTCAAAAATTAAAATTTCAAATAACATGGATTTAACATGACTTATTTTCTTCCCTTATTATTTATGAAGAATACCAACTTGATTTCATAATGAATAACTAATTTTTTTTATTTACTTTATAATTTTTATTAAAATTAAAATACAAAGATTGATCAAAACAATATTCATTTAGTTATATTTTTCTTTTGATCGGTAATATTCATTTAGTTATATGATTTTATTTGATATGTGATTTATCAATTTTTACTATTTCCATCTGATTTAGAAATATTTTTTCTTATTCAAGATGAATAAATATTTTTCTTAAAGTTAATTAATTTTACTTTCATTTTCATTTTCATGTTCATTTTTTAATTTAATCTTACTTTTTCCTTTTTTAATTTGCATTATAATTTTTTTATCTGTATTATCGAATTATTATAAGGTTTATAATATTAGAATTTACGCAAAATATACTTTAATAGTTTGAAACACATCGCATGTGTTACTAAACTAGTAATAATAAATATATTTATGATGTCACGGTTTGATTTCGGTTGACCTGACGGTTGAACCAGTGACCCTTGACGCAATCCTTTTTTTGATTTGACGAACGGTATGGGTTTCAAAACATTGACTGTAAGTAACAATTTTATGTGGATAGGGCTTACAATTCTTTGAAATCATGTTGCACTCGCACGTCAAACAAATGCCAGCAGTTTCTATTTTGGTAAATTTGAAATATACCCCTCTTTTCAACTGTTCAATCTGTATGTATATTGAGTGGTATGCATATCAGCTCATCTAAGTTCAGTACTTTGCACCAACACAGGAAAAAAGAAAATCTCAGCACGTATGAGACATCTTAATATGTAGTAGCCTTTTCATTTGTTGAGACTTGAGTACCATCTTTGTATTGATGCCCTACACCAACTTCTGCATGCTCTCATTTTTATGCATGCCTGTGTTTGTGTTTGTGCCTGCTCTTGCACTTGTGGGTTTAAGTAATTTCAATATGCTAGCATATATGCCCTAACTATCCATGGATAAATTCAAAGTTTTAGTCGCAGAAGTTGCACAAGAAATTCCACATTATATGTCCATTTTGGGCTGCTTTTGCGCGTATTAGGCAACTTTCTAAAGCTGGCCTTGCCTCAACAAGTAGTTGAGATCTGAGGCTTTGTTTAGTTGAGTTAATTGAGTATCAAATTTGGGACTTAATTCAGTTCGGTTGTACTTCGGGTCTGATGTCCGATAGAAACACTTGGGTTTTCATGTTGGTGGTGATTTTTTAACACAATCTTGCAGTTGAGAAACAATATGATATATCTTTCTGTCACAGCTCAATAGATCACTATCCTTGGGACTACTCTACTTTCTGTTCATCCATCTGTCTATGTTGTTATGTTCATTTTCAAAAGTACTAGGTACTAATTTTAGTGACTTAGTAGAGGCGTCTTTCTCATCTCTTTTTCTTCTTATTCAATCGGCTTTTTATTCAGTTTGCTTGTGGAGACTAAAGTATGCCAGGACAATTTAGGTACGGCGAATAGATGTTCTTTCTGCTTGGAGTGGTATTCGCCCGTTGGCAATGGATCCTAGAGCAAAGAACACCGAGAGCATTTCCAGAGATCATGTTGTATGTGAAGATTACCCTGGTTTAGTCACAATTACAGGTGGAAAGTGGACTACATATAGA
The DNA here is from genome assembly GCA_008638375.1 of Nyssa sinensis. NCBI lineage: Eukaryota > Viridiplantae > Streptophyta > Magnoliopsida > Cornales > Nyssaceae > Nyssa > Nyssa sinensis. The sequence continues at coordinate 24,797,703 of CM018037.1, read as the reverse complement.
AGGTAAATTAATCTTGGTTAATCTGCAATTGTTTTGTAACTTTTTGAATTTGTGTCGATCTTTGGCAATTTAACCACCACACTGGAATTTCCTTTCTAGTGCTTTTGTATGATCATGTGGAAGTGTAATTATATATTTATTTAGCTATCCACTGTTACAAATATTCCTTCCATATGACGTGTGACTATAAGAGATAACACCACTATACTTTGGGAAAAAAAGATAACACCACTGTCAATGAATTTAATTTATAAGTAAATCAACATTAACATAGGGGCATCTTTAGCCGGTCCATTACCCTCATTGAGTTTTTCTTTTCTTTACATGAGTTTTGTGCTTACTAGAACCATTTCAGTATGGCAGAAGATGCGGTTGATGCAGCTATTAAGTCTGGAAATCTGAGCACAGCCAATGAATGTTTAACATACAACCTGCGACTTATTGGTGGAGATGGATGGGATCCTGCATCTTTCACGGTGCTCGCCCAGCATTATGTACGCATGAAGAAGAAATATAGTGGTAAGGTTGTTCCTGGAGTAATGGACACTGCGGCAGCAAAGCATTTGTCTCATGCGTATGGTTCTTTAGCTGAACGAGTGGCTGCCATCGCTCAGGTTTGCCCTTGCTCAATACTTCATTTCATTCTCCCAGTAATTTTTTTTAACTATTAGACTTTCTACTTGTAGTTGTACTTTAGTTTTATTTTTTATTTTTTATTATTCCGTTTTATATTCTTCTACGATTTATATTTTATGAGTCGTGGCACAATTTTGGCGTTTGCATTTCTTATACTTCACTATATGATGGTTAAATACATCCAAGTAACGAAATACATCAAAGGAGGCTTGCGGGGTGGAAGAAACAATATACCTCTGTGGGTGGTACGATTATCCTCATTAAAAGCACTATTGAGAATCTCTCTACATATTATATGGCTCTTTTCCTAATGCCTATTTCGGTAGAAAAGAAGTTGGAGAAGATTCAGCTGGATTTTCTTTGGGAAGGAAAGGGGGGAGAGAGAAAGATCCACCTTGTGAGTTGGGACAAGGTGAAACAACCTATGGAGGAGGGAGGTTTGGTTCTCAAAGACTTAAGGGCTTTTAATGGAGCCTTATTGGGGAAATGGATGTGCAGGTTCGTGCTGCGGTGGAAAATCAAGCTTTATGGAGGGGTGTGGTGTCCAGAATATGGATGTTACTTGTGAGGATGGGGGGTGGTTTGTGAGGGATGTGAGGGAGGCTCATGGGTGTGGTTTGTGGAGAGCAATTCAAAAGGGGAGGGAGGATTTCAGCTGTTTGGTGCACGTGAAATTTTGGGGGGATCCATGGTGTTGTAATACGTTACTAAAGGAGAAGTTCCCGACTTTGTTCAATATAGCTTCTAAAAAAGAAGCCTAGGTGGGGGATTATGTGACTGTAGTGGGGGAAAATAGAGTGTCGAGCCCTTGTTTTAGGCAACATTTTCATGATTGGGAATTGAGGGAGGTCAAAGGCCTTATGGAAGTGTTGAATAGATGACACTTGAGGGGAGGTGGAGGCGATTCGATGGTATGGAAGGTGAGCAGTGACAAACATTTTACAGTGTATTTGTTTTACAAGCATTTGTTGTTGGAAATCTATGAATCCAAAGAAAGTTGCTTTTTTTTGTTGGTCAGCAGTATCAGGTGCAATTTTTACTGCGGATAACCTTTCAGAAAAGAGGATTCCACATTCCTAGTTGGTGTTGTATGTCTAAGGAAGAGAAGACAATTGATCATCTTCTTGTGCATTGCATGATGGCGGGGGATGTGTGGTGTATGATTTTATCTCTTTTTGGGTGTAGTTGGGTGATGCTAGCGACAATTAGAGAAGCATTTTTTGGGTGGAGGTGTAGCCGGGTTAGGAAGGACTTGAGGCATGTTTGGAGGATGGCACCTCTTTATCTTTTCTGGTCTATTTGGAGAGAGAGAAACAAGAAAACTTTGAAGGAGTTGAACTTACTCCTTTAAAGTTTAAAGACAATTTTTTGCTATTGATTTTCTTTTAGTTTAAACTTTAAAGAAGAATATCCCATGCATTTAGACAATATCTTAGGTTTTTTGGGGGATCTTAAGCTTTGATTTTTGTGGCCTCTTCCCCTTCTTTGTAAATGGATTTGCCCTCCTCGGGCATCTTGTTTTATAATATTACATTTCCAATATAAAAAAATCAACTGAATCAAAGATTTTGTTTAAATTACATAAAAGATCTGAAGGTTGGTATTTCTGTAATTTCTTTTGGGTAAGTTGATTTGGGATATTCAGTGTAGAAAACGGAAATGGTTCATTTTTTTATTATTGTATATGTAGTGCATATTTCTTTTTTCTTTGGAATAATAGAGCAAAACTGATGTAATAAACATTGATCTGAGTTTGCTTAGTGATATGAAATATAGATGTAGCATATTAGACACTTCCTTATCCCTCTCCTCGCACTATGTATCCTATGAGCTTCCTGTCAAAAGAGTTTGTCACAATTCAGATCACCAGTTAACAAGTGGCATGGTAATTGACTGTTCAAATCTAGTGGTTGTACCTTGGATTAATTTACATTGCAGGTAATGGAGATTAGTATTTCAGCACATGGGATTTTATTGATTTGATTTTATGTAGTAAACAACATTTTGGCACTTTATCATTTTCCATTTTCTTTATTTTTTTGCACTCAGAGAATACCAAGTCAAGTACAGATGGATTTCTGTGGTCTGTTTTGATAAAATCATGTCTAGTTGAACTCCTCTAATTCCTTGAGGTGGAAGAAGTGTTTTAATTGTTCAATGATAAGCTTATTAGTTGTTTGGACGTTTTCTATTATAATAAACTCAGTCCATATACAGTGTCGTACATACTAGTTGGAACTTTGAGTGTGTGATATGGAGAGATTTCCATAAACACCAAAGGGAAATAGAAATGAGGTCCTGTACCTGAGTTCAAACAAGTTTTTACACTAAGCAAATAGACTCATTTGAATGCTGTAAGAAGAAGTCAATGGTTGGTTCATTTCAATAGACTCAATTCACTATCCAATATCTGAAAGCCCATATTTGCTTTCGCCTTAATATGAGGCCCAATAAGAAGTTTTTTATGCCATGGAGATTTAATTTAACCATGTTATATGATGATTCTTTTCAGATCATAGTAGTACATATGATGGAATTATATTTTTGATACAAGTCATGTATCTGTTTATTCTAATTTACATCGATCTATTTTTATAATTTTTAGAATGAAAATTTGGGGAAGCGACTTGCCCATGGATATCCCTTTCTAGAAGCTGAGGTTGCATATTGTGCTCGGCACGAGTATTGTGAATCTGCTGTAGATTTCATTGCCAGGAGATCTCGGCTTGCTTTCCTTGACACTGATGCAGCAAGCCGGGCATTGCCACGTGTAATCCAGATACTGGCTGTTGAACTCAAATGGGATAAGTCAAGGCAGAAGCAAGAAGCACAGAAGGCTAAAGAATTTTTGGAAACTTTCAAGTCATCAAAAAATGCTCAGTTCCACAATGGAAAACACAATTAGCAAGTATCGTATATCATATATCTTTTATTTAATTACTATCAAATGACTCAACCAATTGTTTTTAATTCTCTAGTGAATTGCTTCTCATTTTCACTTTGTTCTAGGGTCCATGAACATGTAGAGTTTGAGTGTTTGAGGAGCTGGATTTTTTTCCCTTCCATTTTCCGCTGTAGGGCTTGTTGTTTTGCCAGGAAGTTTACAATTATCTCATGAATTACTTCTCATTTTCACTTTGTTCTAGGACCATGAACGTGTTGAGTTGGATGTTTGAGGAGCTTGATTTTTTCCCTTCCATTTTTCACTGCACGGCTTGTTCTTTTGCCAGAAAGTTTCTATTGTTCTTCCCGTCTTTGTATACCAGCAAATTATATGGTCTGGTTGTTGCATACACCTCTCTTGAACGATGCTTAGTTCTCTTGAACTTGTGTAAGTTGGCCATCTCCCAGAATAATGTCAATTTTAACAATAGTTAGCCGCAAATGCTTCCAACTCTTTTGTGCAAGGTAATCTTTAAATTGGCAATGATTACATATTAATACATTAAGGAGTATGTGGTTGCTGGTTATGTTTCAGGTGATTGCCACTTTCTAGTGAGACAGATCTTATTTTCCCTCACAACAAAAAGTAATGTTATCTTTATCATGACATTTTATTAAATTTTTTTTATCTGTTGACGTGTCTGTTCGGGTGTTAGTAAATATAACTTGTTGGTATGTGCGGGTGTTAGTGAATATAACATCTTGATATATGCAAGTGTTAGTTGATTCAGTCTCTTGATACTAATCAGTGAAGTCTTTTGGACTCACATAGCATGACTATATTATTTAGCATCAAGATGTTTCATTATCCCATATCAAGATATTTCATTGACTAGAACTTGGACATACTGAGAGATTGTATTAATCAGTACCTGAATAGTCACGTTAGCAAGTAGAGAGATTTGGTAAAATCTTATGGTAAGGAGGTATTTTTGAGGTTACCAACCTCAAAATTTGAGATAATTGGGTTACATGTTCATAATATGGGGGGCTGTTCTGACATAAAATAGAAACACAGGGAGATACTTAAAAAAAAATAATAATAATGTGGCTCTGATAGTGTCTTGACTAGTCTTTTTGTATTTGTATATTGTTTGCACATGACACTTGTCAAACACTTTCATATTTAGAAAAAGGGTCTTTAATTGTATTGAAGTGGTCAATCTGAGTTTGACAACAATGGAGATGGTGATGTCTTACAACCTGTAGTGGGTCGGCAACCCATGTTGAAGCCAACACATGCTCTCTCAATTTATATATGTCTGTATATAAGAGGACAAAATAGCTATGTTGTACAACACTGAGTTCTCATTAGATTATGTTCTACTGTCAATTAGTCATCCAACTTGGCATGTTTGTTTTACCTGAAACGGCCATTCTTTTAACACACTCGTCTACAAAAACCATTAAGAATCATCCTAAAGAACCTTCATCCTCCTTTCGATTGCAAAAACCATCTTTTTCATTTTTGTCAGATTTCGGGTCCGGTTCGACCCCAGCTCGTAACTCCTGTGGTGCATATGGGTTAATTAGAGAAATAAGATAAGATTATATACATTTCTTTCTACTTCTAGAGATTTGGATTGTGTAGTATTTATTGATGACTCAAGAAGTCTTGTAATACAAATACGGTATATCTTCGACCCTTCTACATACTCGTATTATGGACACAAATTGAACCGTAAGTATTTCATGTTAATTTCTTACACATTTCTTTTTCCCGGTATATGTTTTAGATGAAAATTTGTCGTTTAGTTGTCACTTCTATTCCCTTTTCAATCCTTCCTGGTTGCAAACCAATGATTCGATGGCAAACTAATCATACCGTAAAGATGTTTTTTCTGTATCACATTCTCATATTTGGATTTGAGAGTATTTTTCCAACATTGCTATCATGTAACCTATCAGAAAGAGTGACATGATTTATATTGACAGTTATATTTAAGAGGCAAAAAATATAATTAGAATGACGAGATATGATTCATATAATTGAAATTAAAAAATTTGGTAAAGTTTTTATTGAGTTGAGCATAATATCACAAATCAATTTACTTTAATAAATTTTGTAAATTATTACAAATGGGGAACTTAATCATGTGTCTTGTCTCTTATGTTTGAAATTTCAAACTCATGAACAAAAGAATTTATAAATCAAGAGATTTAATTTTAAAGATTTTGTATCTTATAATGTACAAAATTTCATGATTTTCAAATTTAATGAAAATAACATATCTTTAGAGTATTTCCGGTGATAACTCAAATTTGTATCCAAATTTAAGTTAGAATTTGAATAAAAGTTGAATTCGAGTCTTATACTTTTTAATAGTCACTCAAATTTAGGTTTATGAGCAATAGTATACTGATTTGAATTTAAATTTGAGTAAAATCTTATTTGAGTCTGAATTTGAATAACTATTAAAGAACATTTTTGTAAATCTTAACTTAAATTTAAATTTGAACTAGAGTTTAAGAGATACTCTTACAAACTGTTAACTTAGGTTGAAAGTACTAGAAAGAAGTAACAGGAAGGCAAAGGAAGGGAGGAAGGGCTTGGGGTGTGATTTAAAAGCCAAATTTTCTTTTATTTCAAAAATGAAAATGGAAATAGAAATGGAAAGTGACAAGGAAAAAGATTATAAGATAGAAATGGAAAGTGACAAGGAAAAAGATAATAAGAGAAGATTACATTAAGAGCGGGGTAACTACTGTGTTAAAAAGCTAACTAAAAAAAGTTAGTTAAGTAGCTTTTTTATAGGCAAAGGAAGCAAACAGCAGAAGTGTAAAAAGTTCTGATAATTGATTGGCGTAACTTTGAAGAAAAAGATATTATGAAAGACTCAAATCACGAAATTGATATATTTTAGCAGTCAGACCATGTGGGTGGAATATGATGCAGAGCGGGGTCCAGGTTCACTTGAATTATATGAATATGACAAGATTTTGACAGCAAAAAGAAGCTCTACTCCTTCTGGTAACAATATTAGACTCTTGCTCCCTTCCCACTATAGACAACCTTCCATTTCTATGGAAGAAGATGGATTGGAGTAAGATTTTGTCAAGTCCTCCAGCTGAGTTAATGAACTGAAAAGAAATACTATGAGTCATCTGATATTCAATTTTACCCTCTGGTTCATCAACTGCATGTGGGGTTATGAAGGATCTCATGTATCAAAAATGATTTGACAGATCAAGATTAGCAAGGACATTATTAATATTATTATTCAATGTCCAAGTTTCATGTGACCAAATGTACCACGTGTTTCCAAAAAGAAGACTATAGTTTCAATAGTAGGATTGAAATTACATCGACTCAACTTGTAAAAATAAAATTTATTTAAAATGTGACATGCATGTATAGTCCAATCAATATTTTTTTTTTAATCAAATAATCATTATAGGGAAATTGTACTAATCTATCATGAAATTTCTGATAATTATATTGATCTATTTTAAAGTTTTTAAAATTATATTAATCTCTCTTTTAGTTTAATTTTTTAGAAAAATAATAATATTACTTATTTTATGTTTTTTTGACCAATGTTTTTTAATTTTTAAATAAATATTAATTAAAATATTTTTTAACTGAAAAAATATAATTTATTTATTTAAAACTTATTTTTATATAAAATGAAAAAAGTTTTTAAAAAAAGTTAGAAAAAATGTTTAAAATTAAAAAAATAAAAAAAACATGAAAAGGAAAATTTTGTCATTTTCAAAAAAAATTAGACAGAAAAGAAAGTCAGTGTAGTTTCTCAGAAAAAATAAGAAAAATTAATATAATTTAGCTGATCATTATTTTTAATTGTACTACTTGCTTCTATTTTGAGTATTATCTCCTATCACTTTTAAAGAGAGAAGCATAGGAGTTAAGTCTGACTGAATATATATATATATATATGTATATTACTTAAAAAAAATGACACAATTTTAATTTGATACTCGAAAAATTGTGACCTTAATGGACAATGTGGATGATGACACATCAACATGTGCTACTTATGTGATTCAATAAGATCAAAGAATGCTGTACTAAACTAAAAATTGATTTGGTAGAGAAACATATTTTTAGGGGTTTTTTTTAAATTATGCAAATATCACTTCCACTATAGAAGGATGTTCTGAATATTATTGTGTGTAAGATTTGTTCCCAATAAAAAAATAAAGTATTGTAATTATTCAAAATACAGGGGGTTTAACTACTAGTTTCTAAATTACAGAACCACCCCGATTTTTAAAAAAGTCGGCCAACAATTGCTGTATTTGACATCTCAAATCGATAAAAGTTGACAAACGACAAATCGAACAAAAGAGAGTACGCGGGAACGCAGAGCCAGTCATTCACATTTATTATAAGAAAATTTCTGCAATCGTGCCGCCCTCAACGACTTCCTTCGCCCCACCCCCCCACTCTCTCTCTCTTCACTTTCTCTCTCTATAAATCTCTCTCAATGTGAAAGCTCATTCGTCCTGTTTGTTTGTTTTTTTGTTCTTAAGAAGTTCAGTATCTATATCTCTGATCTTAAACCATTCTGGTTACTCTTTCTCTCACTCTGAAATCAGCAAACAATGGCGTCTAGTTCTACATTGAGATCGTCACTCAGGTCTGAGAGACAACACATCCCTCATGGACCTTCTTCTTCCTCTTATTCTACGTCGAGAAGTGTTGGCGGACAGCAGTCCAATCTCTCTGTTCGGTCCAAAGTCCCTGCTTCTAGGCGCTCTGTAACCCCTAATTCTCGAACTCACTCTCATGACGACGACGCAGGTCTCTATCTCTCTGTTTCTTATTTGGTGCATTTTTATGATTAATATTTGAATTTTGGGAGGGTTTTTAGAAATGATGTTTGTATTATTCAATCAAAATTTCAGAATTGTTTATTTCATAATGCTATATGAAAGGTTAATTAATCGTGTTCAGAATTATTAATCTCAATCGCAAAATGGGTTTGAAAACATTGAAGTCCTCCATTCTTGAAATCTCTCATTGTCATCCGTTCAATGCAAATTTTTATATAAAGATTTTTGTTCCTGAAGTTAAGACGAATACCAAGTTAATCATTGCGAAGAGCAGAACAGACTCGGTATGATAACGTCTAAACAAGTATAATGGGACACAGAACTACAATTCTCGTAATTGTGAATTTCTATATATAGTGTATCTACGGTATTTACTCTGATTAAAGGTCACCTTATGCCTCTCATTATATAGTGTCTATAGAGAGAGAGTAGTTCCACATGTTCTCAAAGATGCTGTTTAGTTTCTCTTGAGGGACGAGGTTTGCTTTTATATCAAGATTTTAGATAATCTGAACCTTGGAGAACCCAGAACCATAGGAAACAAAATATCTTGTATGTGTGAAAGACATGAAAAGAAAGTATGCAATGTCTAACAACAAAAAACTAAGTTGTGGTCCAAATATTGGGCAAATAAATTTTCCTGGTTGATTCAGAAATCATTATGAATAAAATGTGAGAAGACACATGTGTAGCAGTCATGGAAATAAAAATGAGCCCGTGTCCTCTTCATTCATTCAGACTTACAGGTTCAAGACATAGAGATTAATCATAAATCAAGAAGACCAACATATCTGCATGTCGAGTTCATGCCTATCCTTGAACTTCTTTTTTTTTTTTTTTAAACGTTGTGAAAGCATACTTAACTGCTCAACTGCATCTAAAGGCTTTTGTACCATAGAAGTCACAAAATGCCATTGATTATTGGACATCTTAGCTCTCTATTAATGTCAACTGTAATGCTTTAAACTTCTTGATCATTTATGTGTAAATCTCTATGTATGCTGTCAAGGTACAAATGGAAGAAAAGCTGCAACTATCACTAACAAAAAGAAAAATTTTAATTATTAAATATTCTTTTTGTGCAGTTTTGCATTCAAATATTCAATGACTAAGTTATCTCTAGTTCTGTATGCTTCGTAACGTTGTCAATTTGATGAACTATTACTTCAAACAAAAAGGAAAAGAAAATGAAATTCACTATGATAGTAACATTTCAGCTTGTTATGTGTCTCAGACAAACTTCCCAAAAAAAAAAAAAAGAAAAGAAAAGAAAAGAAAAAAATGGTGTATCCAGTTTCTGATGATTGTTTGTTTTGTTATTGGATATCTTATTGTATCCAACAATCTAGAGTCTAGAGCCATAAAGAAGTGAAGTAACATGCCTATCATTAATATGTATAAGTTCAAAGATAATTCATGAATTTAGGGTCTTATTAAACTTACATTCCTTAATCATAACCTATTTCGAGTGTAGGTCATCATGTTGCAACACAGAATTGAATGATGGCTTGAATTCCTCTCAATTTCTTAAGGATTATGGTCTCATTGAGGATAAATTGTATGACCTTGTAATCCTAGGGACTGGTATGACAAACTGATTATTGTTATTTTTTAATTTTTGTGTTTTTACTTCATGCCTTGGCAATGCATCATTGGTATCTAAGATTATTGCCATCACCACCACTTGGAAAGTTCAGCTCTTTTCTTAGAGCTTCATCACATCATTATCAGATCAGGATCTTGGAAGCATTTAACATATCTATGTACATGCATGCAAGCATAGATATATGTATGTATGTTTGAATCTCTGCGTGTGTGATCATTTGAGGTTATTATTCTTAATAAATTATATAGTATGTTTTTTTTATAAAATTTTTCCTTATCATTTAGCTTGTTCAAAGTTCACAGTACAGCAGTTGTGTCTGTGCCATTAGGAGGGCAATGATTGTAGCTACCATCTAATATTCTGTAACAATTGAGCTTTATAGTCACCATGAAGTTCTCAATATTATGTTATTCCATTTTTCTCATTTAAAAACATTGCAAAAATTTTGACCTTTGTCATTTTATAAAATGCCTTTGATTCGCAAATACTTCTCAAGGTTGACAAACGACCTGCCTGAAAAATGTTGACACAACTATGTGGCACACTGGCACCTATTTGGACAGTTTACAACATACTCCACCTTAATGACTTATAATCTGTGCAAAGGGAAAGTTCATTATCCCTTTTGGCTATGGTGCCTGTTATGTAGTCATTACTTTTTTCACATTGTTATTCTCTGGGGTCGTACGCATGCCCAAGCAAACTCAAAACGTTGAAAGTCATAAATTTTACAGTAACTTCTCAAACATACACGGCATAGTATTTTGAGGAGTTGCTGCCTTGGACACCATATGTCAATGTTTCAATGTGATGCTCATGTCTGTATCTACAGATCATTGTAAAATTCCAGTAATTGGAAAATTTGTAGATTTTGGGATTTTGGTAAGTTACCTCTGCTTTATTGAATTAAATAAGTGCTGTTGTGGCATTGCTATGTTACATTCTGTAATTAGTAATTGTAAAATTGATTAAAGAAAATATGTGCAAAGGCTTTGACTTTGATATCTGCCAACAGAACCAGGAAGAGTGAGAGTTGCTGTCAGGCTTAGACCAAGAAATGCTGAGGATCTTCTTTCGGATGCTGACTTTGCTGATTGTGTTGAACTGCAACCAGAGGTGATTGATATATGTCACTAAGATATTAGAAACCCCATCCTCCCATGCTGACGATGAATTAAAGCATATTTGGTTCTGGTTGATTGCAAGGCTATGCGTTTACTAGAGCCTTTGAATTAATCAGGGTGTTTCTTTCCTTATGTAGCTGAAGAGATTGAAGTTGAGAAAAAATAATTGGAGTTCTGAGTCTTATAGATTTGATGAAGTATTTACAGAAAGTGCTTCTCAAAGGCGTGTTTATGAAGTGGTAGCAAAACCTGTAGTTGAGGTAAGTGACAAAGGAGATCAACTGTTTTGGGGCACAATATATGTTTTCGTGTCATCATATATTTATTTATGTGTGTGTGTATAAACGTATGTCCTCCTAAATTACAAAACTTCGTGACGTTGTGGTCAGTGTTGAAATCTTCATCTCTCTGCAGACTAGCAACCTACAATATATATTTTGTAAATCATGCTGGGAAACTATATGGTCAAGAAATTCTGTATGTATGTGTGTGCAAAAGAATATGTACATGTGGTTCTGTAATTGATCTTTTTGATCCAAAACTTTTCTTCCATTTTTTGTTGTTGCAGAACAAGAAAAAAAAATTGAATAGGTTTGGATGGTATGTTGATCATAAACAGTCAATTTTGATATAATTTTGCAGAGCGTATTAAATGGGTATAATGGGACAGTTATGGCTTACGGTCAAACAGGAACAGGCAAGACCTACACACTTGGTAGACTGGGTAAAGATGACGCATCTGAACGTGGTATAATGGTTAGAGCTTTTGAAGACATAATTGCCAATATATCTCCTGCGTCTGATACTGTGGAAGTCTCCTATTTGCAGGTATCAAATTAGAAGATGATGCAGGAAAAAAAATAGTTGACGGTGATTAAGATTCTGTTTTATATTTGTTTTATTTACTTTTTTTTTTTGGCCTCCACCTTATTATTGAATTGTTCTATCTTCATCAGTTGGTGTATGTCAAGGAGGGGTTGAGTAGGTCTGCTGATTAATGTTGTAAACTTTTAAAACCTACAGAAAATTGAGAAAAAAAAAAAAAGAATTTGTATAGATCCAAATATATATAAATCTAATAGGATGTTTGTGCAGAGCCAATAAATGGTAAGACAACCATGTGGAACCACTAAGAAGGTAATTCACACCATGGCTAGTGGAAATATGCAGCAAACATTTTTTTATGTAATAACACTACTTTATAAACAATGAGGACAATTATTAAATGTCGGTGCTTAACCAAACTTTCACTATATTAATTTTACGCATAGACTTAAATTTCAGTATTTTAAATATCCATGAAAAAAATGAAATGAAAATCATATTAATTATATGGGTTTGCTTCTTATGTAATGTAATGAACCCATAAATCTATTATTTATACAGTTAATTGACTCTATGGGTGCCTTTGTGTGTGCTAGATTGAAGCAAAAGTCCTTTGTTTTGACATAGTGTTATATTATGTTACAGTATTTGTAAGTGTGAAAGATTCTAGGAATTTTTTTCTCTACTTTATAAAAAATGCTCACAAAATGATCAGATATGTCAGCCAAGGGCAACAACATTGGGCTTCAATGAGAGCCTTTTGAAAATCTTATATTTTGAATTTCAAATTCTTTTTTTCTTTGGTGACATTGCCTCTTTCTATCCCTTATTGAGTCAAACCACCAAAAATAATCACATAGGCACCAAGACAAGTTGTTGGAATTTTATTTTGTTTTCAACCCCTACTAATTTATTTTTATATTTTATCTTTTTATCCTAAGAAAAGTTAAAATTAAATTTTTTGTGAGTTTTGGAAATTTTCAAATTTTCTTTTGAAATTGGGTGGAAGTCAAATTGGTGTGGAGATATATGGGCTTGAAATTAGGAATGGGAAAAGTAAATTCAATTGGGGGCTGCAAAACACGACGCGGAATAGGGGCACTCAGGAATTCCAAATGGGGGAGAGAATTGTTGAAAAAAAGCATCGAGGGCCACTTCAATAGAGGGATTAATTTTTTTTATTTTTTAGAGAAGGGAGGGGGGGGGGGGGGAGTTTGTTAACAGAAGTTCTTTCAACTTACTAATTTGGAAGACATCTAAGAGAAAGCAATATGGGGAAAAGGGGTTTTCATTTGTTTTTTTTGGGCACTGGGGGTCTGTCACTTCTCGTAACGGCCACTGATATTTGCATTATGTTGATTACATGTTCAGAATTTTGATGGATTCCCTTGCATAAAGGTTTATAATTTTTGAAGTTTACAATATTATTATAATATGTACTTGGAGTTTGGACTGAAACTGGGAGTTTCAGAATTACGATTAGTTTCTTTCGAAAAATGGACACATACATAGGATTACTTGAATAGAAGAATTTCAGTCCCAAAAAAAGGAACGAACTAAATATTATTGGTAGTTATGAAATGCTACCTGAATACTTTCAACTGAATCATTTTGTTGGCTGACTGCGCCTGTGGCTAGAGAGGTTCTAAATCCTTCTGGATGGTTTCTTTGTATTGATGTCATTTACATTTTACTTGTCAATATACCTTATTGGGATGCATTATATAATGTGAATTGTCCAGGAATAAGAACAAATAGGTGTTAGCACTGGGAGGGGTGGGGAAGAAGGAAAAAAAGCTAAGCTTTTCCAATGCCAAGTTCCATTTTTAAATCACCAGACATCTATTTCCTGTTGTATTATAATTCCTCTTCTCACCGATGCCTTAAAATAATGAAGTCAATATGGTGCTGGAGTTGTAGTTGTCACATGAATTCACTGGTCAAGGAAACTGATAAGTAGCCAAATATCTTATTGTTTAGCTGTGCTTTTCTTTAATTTTAGAAGAATCAGTCAAATGGTAGGTTTCTATGTCAAAAGTTTGTGTCATTATACCATTTAGCACTTCCCACTTCTCTTTATTTTTTCAATGTGATTGGTATTATTGTCTATCGAACTTGTAAGTGAACTTTTTCTTGGTTGGAATCTTATGAATAACTCAATGCTAACTTTTTCATCAACTTCTCATCGGGTTACTAATGAGGTTTGAGACCTATTCATGTTATTTCTCTGATGGACTTTATTAGTTTTAATTTCCATGAATCAATTACAGATTTGTTGTTCTTGTACCAGTTGTATATGGAATCTATACAAGATTTGCTTGCACCAGAAAAGATTAATATCCCAATTGTTGAGGACCCCAAGACCGGGAAAGTGTTGTTGCCTGGTGCTGCATTAGTTAAAATTCGAGATCTTGATCACTTTCTACAACTACTGCAAACTGGTGAGACGAACCGTCATGCAGCAAATACAAATATGAATATGGAATCTTCTCGTAGTCATGCAATTCTTATGGTGGGTATCATATATGAACCTGGTTTCTTGGTTTATGTTAATCTTTAAGCTTGTAGAATATATTTTTCATATCTTTTGATTCATGAAAACCTATTACTTTCTGTGTCCATTTCTTTCTTGTTCTATAGGTTTATGTTCGAAGATCTGTCCTTGAGAAAGAGGCAAATGATATCTCTTCCCAAGACGAGGACACTAGAAGTGATTTACCAGGTGGTCATGGCATACCCACTGTGCGGAAAAGCAAGCTACTGATTGTGGATCTTGCAGGATCTGAGAGATTAGACAAATCTGGTTTGTTATTTATACTATAGAACTGAATTGATCTTATAAATTTGAACCTATATTACTGTTATTGTTGTTCTGTGTTGTTGTGTCAGTTCTTTTGTGGTTTTCCTTTGTGGTGGACAACTTTATTTACATTTAGGTTAGAAGTACAAGATTTTCCTACTAGCACTCCAAGGGCCACTTACATATCAAAAAAAATTTCTGCAATGGGTTATAATCTATCTAGTTTTTGTGAATGGTAAAATGGCAATGAGCATTATCAAGTGTCTGTTTTTTGTGAATGGAAAAAATAGTGATTTGCTCTTATCTAATTTATCTTTCAAAAATTCATATTTTATTTTCCTATATTGCAGGCAGTGAAGGTTATTTGGTTGAAGAGGCCAAATTTATTAATCTTTCTCTTTCTTCCCTTGGAAAATGTATAAATGCATTGGCTGAGAACAGTCCTCATATACCCACTAGAGATTCTAAACTAACGCGACTGCTTCGTGATTCATTTGGAGGTTATCCTGATAATTCTTACTTTCATCTTCTTTCCTTTTAAAGTTTATCTGATAAAATACATTAGAACTTGTAGGATAGCAGGTTAATTGTTATGTATAGTGATTATACCGGCAATATCTGTTTTATTCTTACCTTTTCTGGGTTATGATAGTAGTTCAGCACTTTGACTGATAAAAGTTTACAAATTTCTTTCAGTGTATTTCTACTGCAAAATGCCTGGCTTGTCTGTTCAATATATCTGTTGGTCATCTACTGAGACTTCTTTGGCTTATGAGTAGCACACCAATGATTATTTATTAAGTCTAATAGGAGAAAGTTTAAAGTTGCAGTTATTCACCATTTACATTAAAAGTTCAAATTGAACTTTTCAATAGTTTCCTCTGTCAGAAGGATCGAAATTGAATAGAGGGAACAAACAGTTTGTAATTATATCAGTTTCAATATATAATCTAAAAACCAAGAATGACTTTTCTCCTTTCCCTATGTTATTTCAGTCAAGTAAAAATGGTGAATGTCCAATTGTTTGTTTTCTTGGATGAGAAACATCTTCATTGTAGCCGAATGGAACCAAAAGGGAGGAAGAAACTTTACCCAACTTTAAATTTATATGAAGTTCAGAATTTCTGTTAATTCCTCTCAACTTTTTGCATGAATCAAGGTAGGAATATTCTAAATATTTGAGTTTGAAATCACAGTTAGAGAATCTTATTGAAGTTGACATTGATTTGATTTTTTTTCTGGAATAACCCTTGTCCCCTCTATCTTTTAATACATGTGTCTCACCCTTTTATGTGCAAGTCCTATTATCCCACAGCTTAGCAGATGCATTAAAAAATGGAGTTGAATTTAGGGCTACCTGATTGAAATCTTGATTTTATGCTTCTTTAATTTTTCTAGTCTCTTAATGATCTGCATTCCCTCACTATCTGAAATGGGAGAAACTTTCGTCTCAAAACACAAATCGAAAAAGTTTTTATCTGTTTCTTGCCTTATCTCCCTTTCTTCGTGGCAGTCCGAAAAGCAATGAATTGAAACCTCATAAGAAATGGAGTTTTGGGGCAATAGCCATCACTCAGACATCAACCAGAAATGTTGTCTCACGGACCAGACATGTGGTATCATGGACTTAATCATGTCAAACTTAATTTTCCAAATGTCAAAATTAATTTCAAAAGTGAGTTAAAAACCTTTGGATTGTATCTTTACCTGTTGAGTGAGAATTCCTTGCCAAATTCTAGCTTTTAAGTAATCTATCAAAGTTATATATGCTCTGCCCCTATTATGCTACTTTTTGGGTAAGCAGCATATTACATATCCGTTCTAATTTTGCAACCTATGTGGACCACACTTCAGGTAACCTCAGGTATCAGAAATTAGTTGGCAACTGCACCATGCCCGCCATTGTCTATCATGACCTGGACGCCTACAAAAAATTTTCCTTATATACTTCAAAATTTGAAGAACAATTATATGATTCCTCTTTGTTGTGTAACCTATTCTACATTTATCATTTTCTTTATTGTTTTGACTAGGAAAAAATTAAAACAAAATAAATCATATCTTGATATGCAGAATTTTAGATAATAAACAAGGTTAGGTTATATCTATTATTATTATTCTGAATTAAATTGATTTAAGATTTGAATGAATTCAACTCAGCTCAATAAATCCTTATCCCAACTAGTTCGGGTTGACTATGCGAATATTATTTAATCATTCGACTCTATCTAAGGTCATCTCCTTGGTTAAACCACATTCTATTATATCTTTTCTTACTATCTCACCCAAGTTAATTTTAGTTTACCCTTTTCCTTAATTTTAACTTCAATGTGGACCATGTCGCTTTCACTCTCATGTTTATTTATTTTTTTTGGGGTGGGGGGCTTAGAACCACCTTGTAAGGATAGCTTTGAGCATGACACTATGGAACATATTATTAAAATTAGGACAGTTCCACTTTTAATGCATAAGCATTGGCATTGGTTTTGAATTAGATGATGCTGATAAATACTTAAAGTTACAACTCTTTGATAGCTTAAACTTTTGGGGCAAGTGGTAGTCCAACATGGAATTAGAAGAGACATGGTCCCGAGATTGAATCTCACCACCTACCTATAATGCACGACCACTCATGAAGGGGCATCTGGCCACACATGAGGGGGACATGTTGATGACTTAACTTACACCGTCTTTGACAGCTTAAACTTTCCGGGCAAGTAATTGCCTAGCAGAATATGATCAGCTTATTGTTGGTATAATATGTCAGTATATTCATATTATCTTCTTAGATATCAATTTATTTTCTCCTTTTTTGTACTTATCAAAAAGAAAAAATATTTTTCTTCTTGTTTTGTTATAAAAAAATAAATAAATAACATTCATGTAATCAAGGTGTAGCCTTGTTTTTGTTTGTCATGTCTTGGACATTGCAGTAGTAATTTTAGAAGCTTCCTTTCACATTCCTTGCATTTGTTTGTTTCCATGTCGTGTAATCATATGTTTGAACATATTATATTAATTTTGTTTTGTAATGTAAGCATGAGTGAACAATTCCAAAATTTGACATTTCACTTATAAAAATAGAAATATTAAATTTTTTATATTTTTCCCTTTCATTTCGACATGTTTGTATACATTTCTCAAAATGTAATTTGTTTCTCATGAAAGACTAGAACTTCTCCAAAGAACTTTGAAACCAAACTGTTTCTAGTAACTTGGTCAAAGTTAATTGTGATTCATGAAGTGGAATGCTATATCCAGACGAATATGCATGCCTATGAAACTATATGTTCTTAAGTTTAGCTGAGATGAAGATTTTTACATGGGTCAATTAAAAAGATGTTTACAGATAAACTATGGATATGCAAATTGTTTCTAGCTATATTCTAGAATCTCAACAAGAAGTTAAATATTCAGAGCCACTGAGCAATGGGATGAAATTGGAAGTAAAGGCATTAAATACACTAGTGAGTGGATATGTCAAGTGAAAGTTTATGGATTTTATTAAGGGAAAGTAGGCTAAAATGAAATTGATGAATCAGTAGGAAGAAAGTAAAAAAAAAAAAGTTGATTGTACTAAGAAATGGTTTGTAGTAGACTGTAGAGGCAGAATAGGGTTCTTGCTCTCAACCCCAATCCTTGTCACATTTTTCTTTTTATGATACTGTATAACTAACTATTCAGTTCTCTGATTTCAAGATTTATTCAAACTTCTCTATTATATATTTGATTTATATTAGGGGGTGCAACTTAGACGGGCTAACCTGAACCTAACTCAAGCCTAGCCTGAATATTTAGGGCTTGAATTTAACTTTTTTACACTTTGGGTTGGGATTGGGCAAAAGACTCAAGCCCGATCTAAATTAGGGTTGGGCTTGGGTTGAGACTTTGGAAACCCAAGCCCTAACTTAATATTTTATATATTATATTTTTTATACTTTAGTTATACACCACTAGATTCGTAGAAATTTTTTTACAAGCATTACTATTTATATTTCTATAACTTTAAAAAAATTGTTGATATTTAACATTTTTTCAAAATTAAATTATGTTAAAGGAATTATTTTAACCAATTTTTTTTTTTGTTTTTAAAGAAGAAACTTAAAAAAATTATTGAAGCTTTTAATGTATAATCAAAATAAGAAAAAGATAACAATTTATTGGTCGGGTTGAACCTGATACTAATGAATTTTAATTCGGGTTGGGTTTTCAGTTTCAAAGCCAGGTTCGGGCTCGGGCTCGGGCTGACTGTTTTAGAGCTTGGGCTGGGCTTGGGCATGACTCAACCTAAGCCTGGCACACTCCGCCCGAGTTGCACCCCTAATTTATATAATTTCTTATTGAAGTTTGTTAATATTACAATGAAATAATGCCCCATAGTTGTTTTGCATCGTGTTACTATTAGTTTTTTATTTTTTTATTTTTTTTATAGAAATTCATCTTTAATTTTAATTAAACAGGTTCTGCAAGGACCTCTCTTATAATAACAATTGGTCCATCTTCGAGACATCATGCAGAAACCACAAGCACTATAATGTTTGGACAACGGGTGAGTTAGATAAAGGACTTTATTATTCAAATGTAACCTTCTAAACTATATGCATTTTATCATGTGGTTGATCACTTATAAGACTTTTGTTCCCATCGTTTTAAATACATTTAGTATCCTGAACTTTCATGCAAATTTCAAATAAGGCTCTGTGATTTTAATTTGAACATTTGAGTCATTTGATTTATAAATACACTTCAATGTAGGCTAATTACAAATTATTAATGGCAGCCGCTTACATGATTGTACATGATTATATTTTAGTACCCTATAATTTCATACGAGTTTCGAAATAGGACCTACAATTTCGTATGGGTTTCATATGAGGTCCCATAATTTTAATTTAAACAATTACACGTGCAATACGTGAGCAGCTGCCGTTAACAGTTTGTAACAGTTGTTTGTAATTGGCCTACATTGAAGTGTAATTATAAATCGAGGGACTCAAATGTTCAAATTAAAATGATAGGGCCTTATTTGGAATTTGAATGACAGTTCAGGGTACTAAAATGTATTTAACTATTTTTTTTCTCGTGGTTGTGAGCTTTTATGTGTTAATGTTTGATATTCAATCCATTTGACATCAGAACTTTCCATTATCATGGTTTCTTTCTGTTTCAATCTGTTTGACATTCTTGATGGTTTCTCCCTCTTTGACTTCTCAATGCAATAAAATATTTTATTTGCTTATATTGTTATTGTGTGTCTGGTGTCACTAAAATGATGTTATGTGTTGTGCCTTTGATGGTTCCATTCTCATTGAAGAGTAAACTATTTAGTGCATTAATTGAAGCAGATTAATTATGTATTATGTTGCAAAGTTTTGAAGTCTGCTGCTATGAGTTGACTTGAAAGAATAGTCTCCAAGGGTGTTTCATCTATTATGAAGTTTACCTACCATGGATTGCTAATTACGCATGGGAATAGATTGGAGAACAGAACAACTTGGATATGGCTGCTACTTTGTCCTATATAAATAGCCTTGATCTGCTATCTTTGAGAATATGAAGTTTGTGATTTGTGAACATCAGTAGGAAGGGTGTATTATAAGTTAGCATGAAGCTGACCCTAGTTATTCGGTGGTGCTCAAAAAACATTTCCATTGTGAGAAATTATTGCTTTGTCCACCCCAACAAAAATAAAGACACTCTGGCTAATGTTAGTAATGGATCCCTATGTCAATATTCATATTTGTCATGCATCTGGATTCTAGGTTTGGTGCTGCTGGTTTTGGGCTTTGAAAGCCTGACAAGTACAATGAAATAATGAAGAAGTTAGACCACCAAGCATTAGCTTGCATCTCCTCCACCTCCCAAGAAGGTTTAGGGTTTAAGTCCTAATGACTATAAGGTGTATGTGTTTTTCTCTTTATCTTTAAAAAAAATTCATAAAAGAGTTAGAATGCCCATTTTAGACTTTTTGTTGCTAGTAATCTTTTTCTTCATTAAACAATTTTTTATGAAAAAGTATATTGATCAACGTGGCTTCATATTTGTTGCTTTTGCAGGCCATGAAAGTTGTGAACATGGTAAAGCTCAAGGAAGAATTTGATTATGAAAGTTTATGTAGGAAGCTTGAGAATCAGGTGGACCATCTTAATGCAGAGATTGATAGGCAACAAAAGTTGAGGGACGATGACAAAAATGAAATGGAAAGAAAGCTCATAGAATGTCAGAACTCCTTTGCTGAAACAGACAAGAATTTAGTTACAAGGTCTGAGGTAGTTGTCTCTCTTGCTGGTATTTTGCAATTTCAATTGATGATACGTTGGCTCTGCTAAAGTTCGACATTTTTTTAAGCCATCCAGCTTATCTAATCTATTTGTAATTGTTGTTGTTTCAATGTTTCATTGTTATGTTGTAGCCATATGTTTCTGTTTGCCAACTTCTTTTATTTTTTGTATTGCTTTCTTTGAATCTCTTGTACATGATTGTAGTTTTTAGAGAAGGAGAATGCTCGTCTGGAAATGGAGATGAAAGATATATTGAATGAATTGAATCATCAGAAAGGTCAAAATGATTTTATGTGTGATGAGGTTGCACGGCTAGAAATGAGTATGAAACATAATAAGGTATTTGAAAGTGTATCTAGTACTTATTTAATATATAATTTTTTTGGCTGTATATCTGTCTAGTTATTCTCTTTTAATTTAACAGATGCTATATAATATTCAACTGTTTTCTTAGTCTCTCTTAATTTGTAAGGATTCTAAGGTCCCCGAAGAATAACTTGGTTTTTCCATTTGATATTGAAAATATATTTTGTGAACAGAGGGGTGATAATGGCTTCAACCCAACTAGTGACTTAATCAGGGATCTGACAATCTCATTTAAAGTTATACAAAAAACCTTGTGTTCACTGAAGATCACGATAGAAGAATAGAAATCATTGGATGTGAAACTGTTTTTTTTTTTTATAATATGAATTTTATTGTTAAGGTTATGACATTAGAAATGAATATTAATGTCAAATATTCACAACCTAGGTTTTCCATCATCCTATTTCTTCGTAAAAAGAAAAAAGAGGAAAGAAAACAAATTCAAACAATGAGAGGATCTTCCTAGTACAATAAATAAAGACAAGATCACAGTTTTCAATTGCACAGGAACTATGCAAAAGGGCTTCTGCCACTTATGGGGGTAAGCCCATGTCCTTCCAACTCTGTTTTTAAATTATGAAAGCAGAAACGTATTTAAGTAACTTTATTTCATTCCTTATATCCTATTTTTTCAAGTTTTTTTTTCTCTCTTTTAAAAGTGAGAGTAGTACTTGTAGTCGTTGAACTTTCAAGAAAAGTCACCACTCCTAGAAAAGAACAGAATACCCTTGTATTAAACGGTATTTCTTTACTTATATAGACACACACACGAACTTCAAATATATTCAGCCTTTTTACTTCAATTACAATTCCCAAGTATAGTCATCTTTCTAATAATTAATAATCACGGGAGATAAAAAAATTATTAATTAGTAGAATTTTAAGTGTTAATTTACTTTCACTTTTGTTGACCACTGAATTTCATATCTTTTCAAATATATTTTTAATAATATGCAACCAAAGATATATGCTTTTGTGCAATTTAAATATGAAAGTGCTCTTGATGTTCTTTCCAAATAGAAAATATTGATCTAATTAGTAAAAACATTGCATATATAATAGCATGGTAGTTGATACACACACACACACACACATAGGTATACATACATGTAGTTTCTCCATCCTGATAATTAATAATACGATTTGTTTTTTCTAAAATTTATTAATTATTAAGTAATATGATTATTAATTATCCACTACTAGACCAAGTTTTTTCCTTAAATTTTTATTAATTAATAGAATCATTAACTCATTAAACATTAATTATTAGAGGGTCGACCATATACTCTTAAGGACAAGTTAATTAAACTCATTTATAATTTACTCTTCATTTGCCTTGAATTTGATAGAACTTTTCCTTTGATGGTTTTTTCTGCTCTGCATGTTACTTCTCGACATTCCAATTCATTAAATCCATAAGCAATCAGTGGGTGGATGGGAACTTGCTACTTTAATATTATGCAATATATAAAGGACATTTATTTTTAGTGAATCTGCCAAGTGCATAGCGTATATGCTTGTTGAACGTATGATTGGTAAGTATCTACATATCAATGAACTATATAAGAACTAGCCTTTGTAGTCAACTTGCTACATCAATACTTCATTATATAGGGAGGACAATGAATTCTTAATGACTAAAAGGCACTTGAAATATATTCTTGTGGAAATTGTAGGTGGAAACTATCTGCAAATCAATGAATTCTAGGAAAAAATTGGCATTTGTAAAGTAAATTTAGGTATCTGATACTATCATTAAAGAACTAAAAGCAACTCTCCATTTGCTTGCTATATTGTATATATATATTTTATTGGTATCTATAGTCTTCTAGTAAACTGTGAATTAGTCCATAGCTTGAGTACACTCAACTCAACCCAATCAAGCCTTATCCGAATTGATTGAGGTCGGCTACACGAGTCGTATTTCGCCATTCTCTTTTTATCAAGAGTCAACCAGTTAAACTACATGCAATCATATATTTCCTTACTACTACCTCAACGTAAGTTAATTTTAGTAATTTTGGTTTCCCCTTTCCCTAACTCTACCCTCAGTGGAGATTGGGTCGCTCTTTCTCATTGGTGTATTTATAGGTCTTTATTGTACATGACTAAACCATCTTAGTCGGTTCTCTCATTTTATCTCCAATAAGTGCTACTTTCAGCTTATCAGAAATGTATATATTTTTAATTTTATCTTTTTTGTTTTTTTTTTTTGTTTTACCATTACCACACATCCATCTCTAAATATTTATCCTTAATTTTTAAGAAACATTATTGCCAATCTCTCCCTCTTTATGGGTAAGCAAACCTAAGTAGCGAACCTTTATTTTTTAATTAATTATTGATCCTTTGTTAAAGTTACTTATATATTTAGTTTTAGTTCTACTAATCTTAAATCCTCTTGATTCTAAAGTTTCTCTCCAAACTTCTAATTTAGTATTTACTCCACTTTAGTTTCATCAATTGAAAAAATATCATCAGTAAGTAGCATGCATCACCTCATCCTGATGTTTCTCCACAACTTGAGTGCACTCTGTTATAAAAAATAAAAGAGTAAAATCTGGTGTTTAGGTGTTTCAAATCCTTTTTACAAAAAATTTCTCTCTTACTGCATGGGAAAATTGCAATAATAAAAGTAAACTTAGTTTCAATTTCATCTATAAAGTGATAAAGACCTTATTATGTACAGATGTCCATATCGTGTGCTTGTTTTAAAGTTTTTTATTTGTTCCTTGCTTTTAAGTTTTTACCCTTCAACTTTAGCAGCAGTCGTTTCCTTGTCATGGATTTTGGCTACATGAGAACAAACACTAATGCTGTTGTTTTGGCTGCTAATAGCAACACCAGCTTGAAAGTACTGCTTATCAGAAAGTACTAGCAGATACCACCCAGATGTATGAGAAAAAAATAGCAGAGTTGATGAAGCAATTAGAAGTTGAGAATGCTCGCTCTGAAAATGCTGGAGAACAATTGGATATGATGAAAAAGTTATTAAGTGATCATCAAAAATCACTGCAGGTTAACCATTTACATATCAATTATTGGAAGGGATAAAAACGTTTATGTTTTCTGTTATATCTTCATTTCCTATTTGCCAATTCTCCCTAATCTACTCTCATTGGGGTTTCCAATTTTCAAAAAAATTTGATTCAATATCTTTCTAAATATTTTATATTTGCAAGTCAAAACTTTACCATTGTTTTTTTATGTATTCTGACACATGCAATCTCTTTCCTGTGCATTTTTGAGCCATTTCTCAAGTAAAATTTGAGAAGTGGCTCAATTTTCCTTACCTGTAGTTTCAGCTAGCCAAAGTGTAAAACTGATGCTTTTTTTTTTTTTTTTTTGGTTCTAAGTAGCAACATCAGATGGAAAATTCTACATACCAGAAAGCCCTAGCAGACACCACTCAAATGTACGAGAAGAAAATAACAGAGTTAATTCAGCAGCTAGAGGATGAGCATGCCCGTTTTGAAGGTGTAGAAGAGCAATTGAATATCACAAAGAAGCTCCTGAGTGATCATCAAAACTCAAACCAGGTTAAGTTTAAGTATTAAGATTTAAGTAAGATTATTAGATTAAAGGCATTGTTGTATGCTTTTATTCAGGTTATCTTCAAGTTTCATGATTTTTTTATTTTGTTTTCTTCTACTTCTTCCTCATAATAATAATTATGATGATGATGATGATCCATTAGCATATATTGCCAAACATTTTTTTGTATTCCCCACATTGTTCTTTAAATGACCTTACTTTCTTTACTAGCTGAAAAGGAAATTTTTCACCACTTCATTTGTACCTTATTATTAACCACTCCCATTGGCCACCGTATTCTCAGACAGTGGGAGGTGTAATTAATTGTAATTGAAGGAAATGATGTGGAAAGATATAACTTGAGGTAAGGAGCACACACCAAGAGCGTGCATCCCTCTAGTAATAATAAACTCAGCAGATCCTTATTCAGTAATGATGAGAACGGAAAATTGTTGCTTTTTCTTGTCAATTTAATTGCTTACTTCTGTTTTGTTACATTTATCCATGATGAGGTTTTTGATTTATGGGCTTTCTGATGTCTTACATAAATTGGAAATGTTGCATTGTGTTTTTGATGACTTTATATGAATCAGTTCCCATCATGCTTGTTAAAACATCAGGCATATTGTGGGATGTCATGAAATGCTCTCGTTTCTCATTTGATGGTTATGGAAATGTTGCAACACTGTATAATAGACTTGTTAACAAATGCTTCATTAGTAATGATGGAGTGATTCAATTATTGCAAGATTTCCAAATGGCTGTATATCGACGGTGAATATGTTAAGTTTTGAGGCAAAGCTTGCTTGACAATATTTATATTCTTTTGCCCACTTTTGTGCATCTTCCAGTTGCATGGCACATAGTTTAGCCACCACAGATCTAATTGTCACCAGACAATTTAGGCTGAGTAGTTGATGGGAACTCAGTTGGAAAAGCACAAAATTGTTGGATCAAAATTATTGTCACGCCTGTCAAACTGTTTTCTTTGTCAAGGTTTTTAAAGGGAGGCGACACATTTTCAGCGTGGTATTTGTTCTCAACTTTTTGGAGATTGTTGATCTTCCCTACAGGAACCAATTTTACTAATAGACAAAAGGCTGTATAAGGACGTCATCAAGTTTCTTTAGTGAAGTGTGACACTGATATGTGGCCGTTCTTTGCTAGTTCATACAAACCGATACATAATGATACTCCAGTTGTAGCAGATTGAGGCTCTGACTATGGCACTTCTTTGCCATGTAGTACACACTGATACAAATGCAAATCAGACCTTCCAAAGTACAGAAATAGTGTGTGTGTGTGTGTGTGAGAGAGAGAGTGAGAGAGAGAGAACAAAATGGGTGTAATCACCCTATGATATTTTGATTCGGAGGTGGACCTCTAATGTCTTTGTTGACACTGAAATTCACCATGATATTGTTCGTGTTGTATTGTTAATGGCTTTTTTTTTCTTCTCTTTTCTTTTTTGTTTTATATTCCAAACTCATTTATCACCCATAATTAAATTCTCTTTTCTTTTCTTTTCTTTTCTGTAATTTTTAGATTCAGGGGCAAAAGGAAATTGATGAGCTTAGGGTGAAACTACAAGAAATGCATAAGCTGCACAAATTGACTGAGGATGAACTTCAGTCTTTGAAATCAAAATATAAGGATCTGTTATCAGAGAAGGTATGATTGGCACAAGAAATTGGATGGTGTTCTTGAAACTTTTCCATTTTAAAAGTTGAGACTAATGTACTTTCAGCATTCTCATTTAGCTGCAAGCCGCTCCCTCCCATGGCATGAATTTTATGCCAAGTTGAAATTTGATTATTTACTGACTTTACATTTTTTCATCCTTGAAAACTTGGAATTGTTAAGGTAATGTTAAATGAGGAGCTTCATGCTGTGAGGCAAACCCTTCTAGTTGAGGAGAAACAAAGGAAAGCTCTTGAAATTGAGCTGCTTAGATTTAAGAAGCTTGTGGCTGAAAGTGATGATGACTTTGAGGTAAGTGGGTCGATGCCTTGCTGTAGTCACCAGATATGTTATCCATGTTCTAAGGATTTACACTTCATGATTTTTCCACAGGACAAGAAATCATCTATGAAAGAAAATATAGGTAAAGGATCTTCAGCATTTGGGACTCCACTGGGTTTAAATAAATCAAACCAATCAAGAGAGACAATTTCTAGTCAGAGCCAGAGGGCCACTATAGCAAAGATATGTGAAGAAGGCAAGAATCTTTTTTATATTACTTTTACCCTGCACAATAGTTAGATGTTAACACTGGTACGTGAAAGACACTGTTCAAACTCCTACAAAAGCTTGAACCCAAGTCTTGGTATGGCATCCAAGTTTGACAAACACCACCCTCTCCCCAACAAAATACACACACACATATAAATTATAAAATTTATTTTTAACGTAACTTATAAGATTTTTTTTTGCTTCATGTATCCAGTCGGGCTTCAAAAGATATTAGCATTGTTAACATCTGGAGATTTAGATGTCCAAATCCATGCTGTTAAGGTGGTAGCCAATCTTGCTGCTGAAGGTACATAATAGATAACTGGTTTTGAGTTTTATCTGAGTACATGCACACAGCACTTGTGTGTGCGTGTGTGGAGACAACTTTTTGACAATGAATTCGTATGCTTTTGTCAAACAAAGCATCGCACAACTTCTCGTTTTTCCCTGCTTCATAATTGCAGGATAGCTCTTATTTGTCCCAATTTTTCATCCTTTTTTTTATGATTTTTGGAAAATGCCCATCCCTGTTTTGACTACCATGCTAGCTGGCACATTCAAGGATGGTAGATTTTGGTTTAAATAAACTTGAAATTATTTTCTAAATTCTTGATCAAGTACTGAAGCATTCATATAAAAGTATTGGAATTTGCAAAAATTTTGAAATGTCAAAAATAAAAAAATCGAGGTTCTTTTGTTCTTAACAAAGATTAGGCTGAATTCCAAAAATTGTTAAATAAATGTAACAGATAAGGATGACCACCAGCTTGGTACTTGTTATTTCTCTGCAACTATTCATTATATCCCCATTCATGTTTGTGTGCCTTGCTGCCTAATCTTTCTTGTACATGATGAAAATGTACAACTATTTCTGCAGCCATGTGGAATTATGTGAAAATATTAAATGGCCAGCATGCCAGAGAATAATTTTGGCATTTGATATCATATCTGCTTCTTTATTGCCAAAAAGGCTTTGTTCCAGGCACTATGCTTTTCCAGTTAAATCGAAAGTTGTTCATGAACAGATCGCTGCTAGCTAGGTTCATTCTCTCTGCAAGGTGAAAACGTGATATATGGAGAATGTCAGTAATGCATTTAATGATATTTTTCTTTTTCTTTTTTTCCTTCTTTTCAGATATCAATCAGGAAAAGATTGTGGAAGAAGGGGGTCTGGATGCCTTGCTCATGCTGTTACGATCATCCCTGAATATAACTATACTTAGGGTGGCTTCTGGAGCTATTGCCAATTTAGCAATGAATGGTACTTGTGGATTTTCATCTTTTCTTGGTTTATCATACGCTATAAAGCGTGCTATAAATATGCAACGAAGCACAGACACAAACACGGGACACGGCACAATACGGATACGCAGACACGTCATTTCTAAAAAAAATAGGACATAGATATGTTAGGAACACCTTGAATATGTATAATTTTTTTATATTTTTTATATGACCGTGTAATAAAAACCTATAATTATTTCAATTAAAATTAGCATAAAAACACACAAATCATAAAAATATTAAAATAAGAAAGCTATTAAATAAAAATTCAAGAATTTCTTTATTTAATCATCAACATCTATGATTCAAGGTTCAAAATAAATTTAATAACTATTACATAGAACACATATATATGTGTGTGTATAATATATATATATATATATATATATATATATATATATATAACCAACAAAAAAACTAAGGAGAAGAGGAGAAAAAGAAGAAAAAAATAGAAAAGGTGTCTAGAACGTGACCGGAATTAAAAAAAAAAGTAAAAAAAATTAGACACTTTTTTTGCGTGTTTGACATGTGTCCGGGAAGTGTCCGAGAGTATCAGTGTTCACACGTATCCGACATGGACACGTGAGCCAAAATAGAGTGTCTGTGCTTCATAGAAAATATGTAATCAATGGGGTGCCCTTTCCTTTTCTTTTTTGGTTTCTTTTCTATTCTACTTACTTTGTTTTTTTTTTATTAGTATGACATGCCCACCTACTTTGTCCCATTTGGGACTTGCTCAATCTCCTCTTTGGAAGCTGGAGAAGATACCACTCAAGCCAATACTTGGTTGTTCCCTTTCATCTACTTTATGTTTAGATAAGGCAACACTTTTTTTATCAATAAAAGGTTCACCATAAATATATATATATATATATATATATATATATAATGTTACCCGAGGGGGTAAATCCGTAATTACAAAAAAAGGGGAAAAGGCCAAAAGCCCAAGGTTCCTCAAAAAATCTTTAATCCTCTCAAAAGCCTTTGATTTCGCTCCCTCCACAAGCAGCAGATAAGGCAAAGTGGAGCCATCCTCTAAGCTATCCTCACCTACTTCCTAAGGCAGCTGCATCTCCAACTCATAAGCATTGACCCATAAGTGGCTGGCATCATCCAACTACACCTGAAAATTGAAAAAATTAGAGATGCACCCCTCGCCACCTCACAGTGAATAAGTAGGTGATACATTGTCTCCTCCTTCTTGCACATGTAACAATGGCTAGCTAACTCTCTCCTTCACATATTATCCATAGTTAAAATAGCACCCCCAAGCTGTCATCCATGCAAATAAAACAACCTTTAGAGGAACCCGATACCTCTATATAAGCTTCTAAGGGACAACCGCCTCATTCCTCCCCGTTAGCTTCTTAAAATACAATTGACTTGTGAAATTTTTATGGTTATTCACTATCCAAATGATCGCATCCTCCCTACCTTACCTCAAATCAACTCTACTCAACATCTTCAAGAACTCATCCACCCTGGTACCTCCCAATCATGAAAATTCCTTCGAAAACATGGGCTCCACATTGAGTTTCCCCCCACAGAAGAAACACAATCAGCACTAGGGATTTCTTGTTATTAGAAAACTTGAATAAGAAAGGAATCCACCTCTTCAAAGTTGAGTCACAAGACTCACAAAGCCATGCATCCTTCGAAAATCTAACTCAAGACTCATTTCCCACCTCGTAACAAACAAATTACTGGACGTCTTCCCCACCTCTTCTGATGGTTTTCCATATACCACCCCCATAAGCCTCCTCAACCTCCAAAATCACCTCCTATCCTAACACTCATACTTAATAGAGACTACATCCCTCTATAATGCCTGATCTTCTACCACAAAGCGCGACAACTATTTCCCCAAGAGAGATTTGTTGAATAATCTTAGATCTTTGATGCCCAAGCCTCCCCTATTTGTGTGGTGCTTCTTTGTATCCCATTTAATAAGGTGAATTCTCTTTTCCCCCTTCCTTTCCTTCCAGAGAAAATCCCATTGCTACTTATCTAATTTCCTCTCCACTAATACATGAAGCACTCAAAGGAAAACCCAAATAAGAGGATGGAAATGCACCCACACTGAAACCTCAAGCTAACTCCACCTCCCTCCCCTCACCCACTGGAAAAATCTCACTTTTGTTAAGATTAACCTTCAATCCCAACATTGCCTCAAAGAAAATCAGGACACCTCAAAAAATGAAGCTGACTCTCCTCCGCTTCACACAAGATCAATGTATCATCTGCAAATGAAAGATGAGAGATTGCCACTCTTCTACCTCTACCATCCTTTACACCAAAACCCCTTATAAAGCCACTCCAAATCTTCTAGACAATAATCTACTGAAAGCCTCCATTGCAATTACAAAAGGAAAAGGGGATAGAGGATCTCCTTTCCTTAGCATTTGTGAAGACCGTAAAAATCCTGCTGGATCCATTAATAAGGATTGAGAATGAAACTAATGAGACACGAGAATCTATCCACCCTCTCCACTTCTTCGTGAAACCCATCTTTTTCAACAAGAACCGAAGAAAGCCCTAATTTACATGGATGTAGCCTTTTTCTATGTCCAACTTACGTACTAAACCCTTCTTCTTTCCTTTTCTCCTCAATGCATTCATTAAGGACCACATTCAGGATTTGCCTATTTCCCACAAAGGCATTTTGACCATCGGAGATAAATTCTCGCCCAGCACCTCCCTTAAGCACAAAGAAAGAACCTTAAGAAATTTATACACTCCCCACCAAACTAATGGGTCTAAAATCTGTGATGTTCTCTGCTCCTTCCTTCTTCGGACTTAAAGCTTTAAAGTATGCATTTAAACTCCTTTCAAATGAACAGTGCTGATGGAAAATGTAAAAACAGTTATAACATCCTCCCGTATCACCCTCCAACGGTGTTTTAAAAAAGCCATCGTAAACCCATTTGGCTGTGGCACTTTATCCCCATAAGAAAACTCCAATGCTGCTAGCACTTCCTGCTCATCAAAGGATCTTTTTAGGACAACTTCCTCTCACATAATCGAGCCGAATTTTATGTCCTCTTAAGTCGGGTCTCCATCCACATGTTTCAGTGTACAAGTTTTTGTAGAAATCCAAAATTCCCTCCCTAACTCGTCCACACCAGAAATCAACCTACCACCAATCCTAACTAAGCTGATGTTGTTTCTTCTTTCATGGGCATTGGTGACCCTATGGTAAAACTTGGTGCTCTTATCCCCGTCTTTGACCCATAAAACTCTTGACTTCTGCCTCCAAGAGATTTCTTTAGCTCCCATAATCAATCCTAACTCCCCTTTCAGCCCACCCCTTCTGACTTTTTCCTCCTCTGACAAAGAATTACTATGCTCCTTACTGTCCAGGTTCTGAATCTCCTCTAATTTTCTTGCTATCCTAACCTGGATATTACCAAATTCTTCCTGATTCCATTGCTTTAAATCTGCCTTCAGCATTTTCAGTTTTCCATCTAATACATAACTTGGAGAAGCCCTGATGTTGTATCCTCCCCACCATTCTGCGACTTTGTCGCTGAACCCAGTTACTTTTGACCACATATTTTCGAATCTGAAAGGCAACTTTCCCCATACAACTCCTCTATGGTCCAGCAAAAGGGGAATGTGATCAGAGATAGGCTTAGGAAGACAGATATGGGAAACATTAGGAAACTGTTCCTGCTAGCTTGTAGAGATAAGAAATCTATCTAGCTATGACATGGCTGGATTGTCTCTTTTACTCACCCTTGTAAACCTCCCTCCTTCCAGTGGCAGATCCACCAATTTTATTAGAATCAATAAAAGCAGAGAAATCACGCATACCTCTCATCAGCTTCCCAACTTCCTTTCTCTCTGAAGGAAAACTGGCTATATTAAAATCACCTCCAGCTACCCACAGGATTAACCACTTATTCGCAGCAGTTTGAAGCTCCTCCAATAGCTGCAACCTTTCTACATCCTAGTTGGGGCCATACACCCCAGTGGAGCACCACTGAATGTTCCCCTTAGTGAGATTGAACTTGCATGACATTGAGAATCTTCCCTCCCAATGATCCAATCCCACTACATTTCTAGAATCCCACCCGTGTCACCAGAATTCCACCTGCCATACCCCCTAGTTGCCAAGCTCCTCCACTCTATCCACCTATTACCCCACATACTCTTAACAAAACTTGAAGAGGCCTCCTCCACTTTTGTTTTATGCAAACAGCCCACCATTGGTTTCCACTCCCTCGGCACACCCTTTACAGCTGATCTTTTGTTCGGGTTGTTTGGGCCCGTAACATTCTAGGAAAGGTGTCTCAGCATCATTGGACATTCACCTCAATTTGATCCCTGCTTGTTTCATCCTCCCTTGCTGTGCCTCTTCTCCCATCATAGCTTTTAGAACAAGCGAAAAATTTCAATTTTCTTCTAAGCTTCCTAGTTGATAACTCTTTCGCTGACTTCCATCCTTTTTTGCCCCATGATTCTGCCGTGTCGATTCTTCCTTTCATTTCCTCCTCATGGCCATGACAAGAGACTCCCCAAATACCAACTAACACCTCTAATTTTTCTTATAACCCAGTCTGAAACCTCCATCCTCCTGTTTTCCTTCAAGATTGATATTTGCCTCTGCCTTTCCAACGAGGCAATGATTGCCAATGGTCTGCACACAGGAGGCTTCTCTTCATTATGGCCCAGTGTCTATCATTTCCCCATTACATCCTCTGCCTTCGACAACCCATCCTCTATTCCATAATTCATTCCCTGAGACTGGCTGCAGAGGAAGCCTTCCATCCAAATCTGCATATTCCTCCGAGAAACAGGGCTGTAGTCATTAAGATAAATAAGTAATTTTTAAAACTTAATAAACAGGTTTATACAAGTCAGTTCTGGTTATACGGGTCACTAGACAAGAATAAAAACCTCAGGTTAACCTGAAAACTGGTTTATACAGGTCAGGTCAGGTTACACGGGGCACTAGACACGAATAAAATTTTGGTTCAAACTGAAAATGACAAGTTTATTGATCATGTTAATTGTGCCTGACCCTAATTTGACCCAATCACAATTAGACCCAAACCTGAACCCGCTAACTTTGTGTCATTTTCACATCGTGTTTGTAGGTCGTGTTAAAATTGCCAGCCCTAAATTTTTGGGCAGAGAAACTTTGTTCTCGTACAAACACACACAGCTGTAATTGCTCGTTGGCAGCAAAACAGCATCTCTCTTTTTTCGAAACTTCTGACATTTCAAAGGAAATTTCCTTGTCCTGGAGTATACTCTAAATTTAAACATCCGTAGAGAGCTGTAATTGCTCATTGACAGCAAAACAGAATCTCTGTTTTTCAAAACTTCTGATTTTCAAGGGAAATTTAAGTCCTTGTTCTGCAGTATAATCTAAATAAAAATATTTGTTGTTGTTGATACTTCTCCTCCTTGCCATAGATCTCCAGAATATGGAAATTTCTTATCTCAAGTTAAAAGAACAAAAAGATTTGGATGCTTTAAGTCGTTTTCTTATGGTTGAGTCCTTTTTATTGGATTTGCTGCAAACTATATGCTGTGTGGCCATTCTCTTTCCAATTTAATGCTGTATAACTGCTTCTTTATCTCCATTAAAATGCAGTAAGTACTACTAACCAGGAAAAAGTTGGATGTTTTAAACAACTGAATCTTTCATTTCGTCTCTATTCTCTACAGATATGGGCATAATTGCACTCCCAATGATCCCTAGCATGATAACCGTTAATTTCTGGGTAGATGTGTTCTTAAGCAATGAATAATTTGTACCCAATCATAACTATGATAGTATGAGCCTCATTGTTACATTTTTCCTGAACTGTAAATGCCTTGTATAATTGCAAAGTGATGACATCTAAGGGCTTGTTTGGACATCCCTTTAATTTTCACGTTTTGCATAGCCTATTGTTGTAGAAATCCACCATCTTGAAAGGAACCATCACAAAAATAGGCCTTCACCATGTTTTTTCTTCCTTCATGATCATTTTTAGGTTCCATTGAAATGACCAAATTCTAGATTTTAACATCTTGTTTGATATAGAAATCATTTTTTCAAATGGATCCATTAAGATGATGAATTTCTACCTTAAATGATGTATGAAAGAGAATGAGACCATTCAATTCCAAGGTCCAACCAAACAGATTCAATTCCAAGGTCCAACCAAACAGGCATTAATATTTTTATTTGTTTCATCCACGAGCTTTATTTGAAGTCTGTCATTTTCTATCTTATTAGAGCTGAATCAAGGCTTAATTATGAGTAAAGGAGGCGCACAACTATTAGCAAGCACAGCATCCAAAACAGATGATCCCCAAACTTTAAGAATGGTGGCTGGAGCAATTGCAAATTTGTGTGGAAATGGTAAGCTAGAGGGAATTCTGCAGTTATCTTTTCAAACATCATGTGTGTCTTTTGCTAGCTGGATTGCATCTCTAAGGATGTCTTTAGATATTATCTAACCTACCTTACTATCGTCTTTAATGTTGTAATTAATAGTGCAAGTCATAAGGAACACTTTGTTCAATCTAATCAAGTACATTTAGAACACCAATAGGCAATCCAAGTACATTTAGGAAACTGGATATCTCTCATATTATGAACATTGTTGAGACAATCTTTTTCTATTTGTATATCCCAGATAAAGGAAGCAACACGATGCAGTAGTGTCTCATAAGCATGAGAAAGGTTGAACGATACAGAAGAGACTTCTGTATATTGATAAAAAAGTGTTGGTTTCATTGCAGAGAAATTACATGTGATGCTGAGAGAAGATGGAGGCATCAAGGCACTCCTTGGAATGGTCAGATCTGGGAATATTGATGTCATTGCACAAGTTGCCAGAGGAATTGCTAACTTTGCAAAGTGTGAATCACGAGCAATCATTCAAGGTTTGTGGTATTATACTTACATCAATGCACATTATTACATTTCATTTATCTTATCTAAACGTAAATGTGAATAATTTTACCGACTACAGGACACAAGAGAGGTCGCTCACTTTTAATGGAAGATGGTGTACTTACATGGTTGATCACAAACTCTAATACTGCTTCAGCTTCAACTCGACGCCATATTGAACTTGCTCTTTGCCATTTAGCACAAAATCGTAAGTTACTTGCTGGAGTCTTTGCATATTAGATTCACCTTTTAAGGATCAGGAATTACGTGACATGGTGTAATATGGAATTTGGGGTTTATTTGGAAAAATTGGAAACTAATGTTAGAGACAGTTTTACAGGATTGATAATTTGGAGAACTTCGAGAATAAATGAGCAGGGGAAAATAATGTTAGGTAAAAGAAGTGAAATTGTGGTAGCTTTAAAATTGTGGAACAATAGGGGAATTATTCTAAATATCTGCAAAAAAAAAAGTTTCTACATCATTACCCACCCCCTGAAAAAAAAGAAGTTACAGTGACTGGGTTATATGTGATAAATTGGGCTACACATGATCAATGAAAGGACCACTTGTCGTTATATATTTATTTAAGGTTTAGAGATTATAATGCTTATAGCAAGTTGTTCTAAATTGATAATCTCATAATTTTTCAGAACCATTAGTTCTCACTAAAAAGAAAATGAACAAATGCAATGCCATTCCAATGATAATTTGGAAATTCTATCTGTATGCATCTTGCTTGCTTGTAATGACATCAATTTTTACTCCCATCTAGCACTTGTTTCTGGGTTCCACTAGATCTTTTAGTTGTTAATGAACTCACTTTACCCTCAATAATTTAATGGCTGCTGCAGAGGTCAATGCCAAGGATTTTATATCTAGTGGAGGGATGAAAGAACTTGCCCGGATATCAGTTGAGTCCAGTAGAGAAGATATCCGCAACTTAGCAAAGAAGACGCTGAAAATGAGTCCAGCATTTCAAGCTGAGACGCATGCAGAATCACATTAAAATGTACAGAACTACAGCTATCCACTTCTTTTTGTTTCAGTTTTTTATGCTATCTGATTTGTTATTAAGTGCAGTAGGGGTTTCGGATAGAATGCCCTCTGGTATTGTATTGTGCAGTGTACAAACGAAAGGATCACACAATTAAGGGAAAACTTGGAACTTTAGAATCCCTAAACAGCTCACCTTTATAATTTTGAGGAAAAGCAGGAGCAATGTAAGAGCACATGAGTTTGTTGTTGTTGCCTTTTGTAATTATAAATGCCAAGACAATGATATATTTGTATTCTCAGTTCATGTGTCTTCTCTACATGATTTGACAAGAACTTTAAGTGATCGGTGTAATCAATTTGTATTGAAAAATTTCTGAGCTAATGCTATCTTTAGTATTCTCTTTAAAAGTTAACATGGATACTCTATTATTTGGATGCTTCACTTGATCGCCTGTGGATTGTTTAAAGTCATAAAGTTTTTTCCCATATTTTGATATTCAAAATTGAAAAAGAGTTATAATGAAAACATTAGAAGGATCTCTTTCAAAATGTCTTAACTATTTAATTCATATACTCTAGAACTTAATATATTTAAAAACTTAATTTTTAGTTTTAAATTTTTTTTAATTGAAAAATAAATTATAAGATTTTTTAAGGTAAAATATATTGACTTTTTCTACGGTTTTTTATTCTAATTAAAATATGTTGACTTTTTTAAGTTTTTGATTTTTTTTGATGTTTCTAAAATGACATTGATATGAAGTTTCGGAAATGACAATGACTTTCTTACTTTTATTGGTAAGCTATAAAGACTTTCCTTCTAGTCCAAATTTGTTTAAAAATGATAGAAGTGCTCTTTTCATATTTATTAATTTTTTTTTTTTTTGCATTTTTTCAATTTTCATCAAATTTTTAAACTTTTTTTTAAAAGAATTTTTTTTATTTTATATAAAAATAAATTTAAGAGAAATAAATTATATTTTTTTAGCCAAAGAAGATTTTAATTAATATTTATTTGAAAATAAAAGAAAAAAGTTACAAAAAAATTGGTCAACATTTTAAAAATATAATGAAATTAGAGATTGTAATGGAAAGTTCATCGGTGGTTTGGCTAAGAGAGTAGTAGCCTCCATGGATGCTGGGTAAGTAAAATCATTGGCAGTGCTTCACGCTTTCCAGTTCACTTTAGATATTGGACTAAGAGATGTAATCTTAGAAGAGGACTCTACTGCAACTATAAATGGAATTCGATCTGTGGATGATGATTTCTTTTCTATAGGTATGGTTAGAGTAGATGTCAAAGTGATGTTGCAAAATTTTCATTCCTTTGATTGTTGTTTTGTAAGGAGGTCAGGTCACGCAGTTGTGCGTGAGTTTGCTCATCACTCTAGATCAGTGGAGGATGTCTTTTGTTGTCAATTTACTCCAATTAGTTATGTTTGTTGATTTTGTTTAGTCTTCTCTAGGTTCATGGGCTCAACCAGTTTGTCTATCTGGAGTTCAGCTTAGTGAGATGCATTGTTGATTGGTGGGCTGCCCCTTCGTGTGGTTATAGGATAATTCGACCTTTGCTTTTGTTTTTCTGTATGTTGCATCGGGCAAGGTATGGTTTTTAGTTATGTTGTCATTGGTTTTGATGGTGTAATCTTATGAACCCCTATCCATTCTTTGAGTTAATTATTATTAAGTTATTGAGAATAATTGTGTACAAGGTTAGGTACAAGGCAAAACAGTTTAATCCCGAAAGTCTTTTTTTTTTTTTCCCTAATCTAAGACCAACTAAATGGCACTATTAATTTTTTTTAAATTTCTTTTTATTGTTAAAATAAAATGACCAACTCTCGCTTAGGTCTCACTTCCATTGTTGTTTCTCTCCCCACCTTTGATATTTCCATGAGCTCCAATTCCGACTCCTCCTTCGCTATCTCTGTCTCCACCAACCTCTTTCTCTCCAACGATGATTGTGTATTTGGAATTTACTAAAAAGTGAAAACCTTCCTTGTACAATTTTTGGTTGTGTTAAGAATAATTTTGATGAGTTGATTTTTGACCTCCTCTTTTGCTTGATTTTCTTTGATGCAAGGAAATAGAGAGAGAGAGAGAGAGAGAGAGAGAGAGAGAGAGAGAGATCAAACGAGGAGAGCAAATGAAAGAGAACGCTAGATCAAGAATCACTTTCGAGGAGGTTTGATTTCACCTGCCTTGCGAAGCAAGCAACCTTCGAAGTCACCAGAATCTTCAAGGGTAAGATTGCTTATATTGAGGTGCACAAAAGAACATAGATCCATCTTGTTGCCACTAATAGTTAGGTTTTCAAGGGAGATAGGTTGGCATGTTTTGGAAGTGGCACTTTGTAGATACATGAAAGGAAAATTGTCAATTTCAATAAATTAGAATTAAAACGAAAAAAGAAGAACCTAAAACACATTAGGACCTAAAGAATCCTTTTTGTGGCTCAAATTTATTTTCTCTGCAATTTGATTATTCTTCAATCTCTAAAGTTGTTAGTTTTTATTGCTATACTTGAAAAAGGTGAAATCCTTATGTTTCTTTGCAATTGAAAAGTATATATCTCTATTGAAAAAAAAAAAGCAAAAATGTATCCACTCTCTCATAAATCGAATGTTGATTACTTGTATTACTTATACTTCTTTTTTAACCAGATAAATGATCCATTTGAGAATGAGGAGAAGTTGATAAGGTGTTGTGGAGTTGTAACTTAGAGAGACTTAAGAACTTCTTTGTTGAAGAGACAAAGAAATTTGAAAAAAAAAATTATTGTGGCTTTGATCATGTGTTATAACATTGGAATGAGAGCTTAAATTTGACATTTGAGAATGAGGGAGAGGTTGATAAGGTGTAACTTGAAGAGACTTAAAATGTGTTTAATAGAGAAATTTCTATGTTTAAACAAACAGAGAAATTTGAAAAAAAAATGTGGTTATTATAGTATTGGAATAAGAGCTTAAAAATGCCATTTGAGAATGAGGAAAATGTTGAGAAGGTGTTATGGAGGTGTAGCTTGGAGAGACTTCAAAACTTGTTCAACAAAGAAATTTGAAGAAGGAAAAAATTGTGGCTTTGATCATTTGTTACAATATTGGAATGAGAAATTTCCAAGTGTACTAGGACATTGATTCATTTGGATTCAATTAGAGAAAAACAAGAATAATGCTTAATAAGGGATCACAAGGCATATGAATTGAGATCTTGTAAGAAAATAAAGAAATTTCTTTGTTTCTATCTTAGTTTTTTTTAAACAAACAAGGGAAATTTCTTTGATGTTTTAGGATTTTTATGAAAACATTTCTCTAAATACCATAGAGTGAAATTTCCTTTTTTTTATTGGATTAATAAAGTTGTTTGCATCCTTAATTTTGGGGAAAAAAATGTGATTTTCAACATTGAATTAACATTTGTAGCCAAACAGAGAAATTTTTATCACAGATAAATTTCTTTGTGTTTGTTGGATCTTCAAGAAAAAAAATTTCTCAAGTGAAATTTCTTTGTTTGTTTAATAAAGTTGTTTGCGTCCTTATTGTTGTCACAAAAATATGATTTCAACCTTGAATTAACATTTGCAGCCAAACAGGGAAATTTATATTAGTCCACAAAAAAACTTCTCTATGTTTACAACGAAATTTCTCAATATAAAGATGATTTTTTTTTCAAAATTTCATATAGAACATGAATATTGTTTGTTAGATCTCAACTTTTAGAATCCAAATATATAATTTTTTTTATAAAAAAAAAAGATTTCTATTTTAAGTTATTTAATTTCAAAATTCAAAAAAAGAAGCTAAGTGACATGGCAACAAGCTACTTATCAATGTTAAATTGTTATCGTAACAGAGGAATTTTTATACATGGTTTTTTGTCAACAAAATATCGACGGACGTCTTGGGTTACAATATTTTAGGTTAAACCCACTTTTAATTAAACACTTATTAAAGGACTGATGAATGAAGCTCATTTTTTTCTTTTAGTTTTGTCTATAATTTGTCATAAGAGGTGGTTATGTTTGTGCTCTATGTATTCCTTCAGGGGTTTTCTAAATTAATAAAATTCTAATTGTTTCTCTTCAAAAACAAGAAGAAGGATCTGAAGTCTAAACTGAAAATATTGCAAAGGGTTGATTTTCTCTTGTGTCTGAATGAAAGGCTTGGTACTTAGACAAAATTCTTTGTTACATTAAGGTCACCATTTTCAATTTTACAACATATCTATGTAAAGAGTTCCACAAACTCAATAACTTGGTGAGCTTCTTAGGTTTCCTAAAACCTAATAAACGATCTTGATTAATTAGTTAAGACATCAATCGACCATCAAAACTGTATATCGCCTTCCAAAAAATATCTTTTATCCTCCTTTAGATCACAGAGGAAAAGAAAACTTGCAACACACTTGTGTTAGCCCCATCAATTTTCTCTAATGTTTCTTTCATAAGAAAAATATATTAGTAAAAGGTGTCAAAATAGGGGTACAACCCATGTACATACACAATATACCAAGCTATACAAAATCAAGACGACAATTCATATTGCCTAAAAGTTCTACAAAAAAATTGAAATAAAATGTGAAAGATCCTATAACCCTAAACAATGAGGATCCTAAATACAATTTTAATCTATAACCTCAATACTATCTAGAGTCGTTCTATTCATTTTCTTCCAAATACATCAAAAAAGATGACAGGAATTGAATTTCCTTATTATTAACATAAATATTTTATAAGAATGCATTCATCATAAGAAATTAACATTATTCTTGATTATTAACACAAAAGTTTATAAGCAAGCAATCATTGTAAGACATTTACAATGCATTTGTGATCTATCCCTAACACTAAACAGAAGCCCTCATAGATTGCATAATGAAAACAAAAATACAAAACTGATATTACAAATGAATAAAAGTATAATAACAAACGCCATAGTATCACCTTCATAATAATAAGACTAACAAAAATTTACCAAAATCCGGTGACAAATGAATGGTACCAACTTCAATGGAAATGGTTTGTCCATCCACTCCTTTCATCCATTGTCTATAAAGAAGAATAAAGTTTACTTGCACTACTAAAGGCCCTCTCTCTCAAGCATTCCATGGCGTTGGTTGTCGAAAACTGTCGGGCAAAGTAAAGCTTAGGTCATTGGAAATCGCCTTCAAGAAGTAATGATCTTTAACACTCAAGGGAGAGAAAAAACTTTTGTGCAAGGAGGGTTCCCCATTTTATAGGCGATGCTAATTTGCAATAATCAATAAGGGACAACTATTCTAGAAATTCGGATCGATAGGAGGTAATGATGGGTGATAGTTCCCAAACAATAATGATTAGAGAGGTTTTCAAAGAGGTGGGACAATTGGCGTTCCAAAAGGCATGTGACAGATTGACCACCATCATGCACATTTATGACTAGTACGGATCTCTCACCTTTGTACCCTAGTCTCAGGTTAGGATCGGGGGAAGTAGTTGGTGTACCCAAAATCAGTCGAGCACAAAGATGATGAAATATGGACTAAGTTAAATCATAACGAAAGAATATAGACCACTACACTTTAAAGGATGAGGTCCCGCACCAAAGAGAGTATTGGCAAGATACGTCAGTATTTTGAGTACCTAGTGGTACCGAGCATACCTGCTTAGGTACTGAGCTCACAAGCAGAGTCCAATTAGGAAACTGCCTAAAATCGATAAGCATAATTCCTATCCTCTCTCAATTCGAGTCATACAATGAGACATGCACACCTATCCAAGGAGATCGACATAGCCCCTCAAGGTACACCCTAACTTTTGGCCTAAGTTATAGTTCAATTCTCTTTGAGAAACCTAATTGACTTAGCCATCAGAGAGTTCTTCATCAAACTCTCTTCGATGACTTTTTAACTATTCTATTTTGCAGGTTACTAATCAAAGGATCTCCACCATTGATCTCATTAGCTAGA
This sequence comes from Nyssa sinensis, assembly GCA_008638375.1. Taxonomy (NCBI): domain Eukaryota; kingdom Viridiplantae; phylum Streptophyta; class Magnoliopsida; order Cornales; family Nyssaceae; genus Nyssa; species Nyssa sinensis. The sequence goes on along the minus strand of CM018037.1, from coordinate 24,755,435 downwards.
AATTGACCACATGGGGTATTATAAAAAAAAAAAATCATTAAAGAGCTGTCTCCTCTCCCTCTGTTTCCATCCACTTTTGGACGGATTGTAAAATGGGTCGAATAAGTGTTAAAACTCTCCTTCCGTCTCCTTAATTTCTAAACCAAACATGAAACTACCTCTCCCTCCTTCGCTTTCTTTCCAACTCGTTCATTCCAAATGGGTTGTTAGTAAATATAGAAATCAATGTGAAAGGAGCACCAAAGAAGAGTATGGTGCAACCGTTGCACCATGTGACTGCTACTTAGATTTGAGTACTCATGGAATCACAAGGGAGGGGTTTGTAGTTGGTGTAGGACACGTAAATCACGAAACCAGCATGAAATATTTATGTGAGCATCCAGGATGAGATGGGCTGGGATTGGAATGCCATGTTACTCAGGAGTTAGGGCCTCAGTATTCCGAGGCTGAGAGATTTAAAAAACATTATTGTTAAATGTGAATCAAATGATAGAAAGGGATTGAGCTATATGCAATTAGGAGTTGAAAGAATGCAAAAGAGATCCAGATCTACAAATGCCAATTTAGCCAAGTATAAGAAAGGTGGTAAATTACTCCCTACTAGCTTAAGAGTATGCAGTGGTAGATGAATTACAAATGGACTATGGAAAATTATTGCACTACAAATGGCAGTTTCTGAAAATACACCATCAAAAGTATCAAGTACCAAATCTCTGCAAACCCGCTTGACTTTCTTCCATTGCAAATGAAACATGCAACAGTCAAATAATGAAACAACATTAAAAGTGGGGGAAGGATAAAAGAGAAACCAGAATTCTGAGTAGAAGAATTTTACAAACAATGTTCTTCCTCAAGAAGGCAATGACGAATGACAAATCTTTTAGAATCATGAGATCATTAGTGTGTAGTGAAATCGACGCACAATTATATAACAACAATGGTATTTACAAAAGCTATATGACTTCAGAGTCCAAAGTTCTGTCAATCTAAAGTCCTGCATTTGTTCCTCCCACCAGACCATCCCGATTGCCAGTCTCTCCCAACCATTCCTCCAGTTTTGCTTCTCTATCAGCCCTGAATTCATCGAAGGTTTCTGACAATGCGAGTAATTGGTGACTGGACAAGTCTTCATCAATCGGTTCTTCTTCTTGTAGCTCATCCGCAATCTGACCTGACAGGGGCAATTCCTCAGCTTCCGTGTCCCGCAGAATTGAAGTAGTGGGAGCTGCTACTGATACTGACGGATTAGGATAGGACAGAAGCTTCTCGCCCTTGGCTTCTCTCAATTCATTAGAATCAAATTGAGGCCACTTGAAATTACTGGCTCTTTGTTTTGCTGAATTTAAAACCGTTGACAGATAACCACCAGTTCTTTCACCATCCTGCTGGGCAGAAACAGCAGTAAGACCCCAAGTAGCTGGACCCCATGAGCTAGTTCTTCCCATTTGAAAACCTGAACTCGGGCTATGGATTAACCCCCTTTTCGGTTGTTTTGTTGACATTACAGCTAGAGATTTTCTAATGTCTCTAATCATCTCGTCAGCAATAGGGAAACCACATTCTTTCATTGACCTCACCATGGTCATAGAATCCTCCAGATCTTCTGTGTGCAAAGTCATCTCACGAGACTTCTCCACGACATTATTCTTGAGATTGATGAGATTGGGGACTGCATTCTGAGCATGCTGCTGAACATAGAAAAGCCCCACTGAGGGTTCATTTGCTACATATTTTATCATCTCTGCCATGCATTCAGTTACCTCCACAAAACCATCGACTGTGGAGACTCCATGCATCTTGTTGAAGGCGAATGGCCCTTCATCACTGGTTTCATAAAAAATTATGAAGGGAAATGCATTAGAAAGGAAATAAGAGGTAAAAAAGTGAAATGAGACTAAAAATATGAACAAATTTTTTGAGACAAATTCAGAAGCTTTATGTGCCACCATTACTGTTTAATGCATAAAAAGTAGTAACACCAGCCCAAATAGATTGAATAGATGGAAAGCCACTTATGATCATGTCCAAAAATGCAATATAAGCAGTAATTCTCACCTCATCTACTCCTGTCAATTCACATGCCTTGTATGTTCAATGACTAATATATTCAACTTCTATTTGTGCTCAAAATGAAGCATACTTCATGGTTAGAGCATAATTTTATTGTATTAATTTCATAAACTAACTCCAGCTCATGGTGCTATAAAAGTTAAAAAATAAAAACTAAAGAGGATAATACTTTATTTTATGAATGAAGGTTGCGAAGAGATGATCGTTCAAGTGGGGTGGCAAACCTTTGACATGGTCAACGGCGACGATTGTTTTGGGTCTAGATACAGATCGAGGAGAGAGGTCAGGGGTGTGCGGGATTAAACCAGAGAAGGCAGAACTAGAGTGGCTGTGCAAAGCCCCCGTTGAAGCCTCAACAAGCAACGACAGGCAAGGGTTTTGAGTGCGTCTTTGATAGAGGAGGCGGAAGGTTGAGGCTGATGCATAAAGCTGCCAAGTATTCATCTTCTACAGAGTCTCTTTTAGAGTTTTGGGAGATAAAAGCTTCTGATTTTTTAATAGAGTGGTCTCTACTTGTTCCAAAAAATAGTGTGGTCTCCTGTTAACTGTTAAGTACTTGGGTGCTCTTTATTGAATTCTTGTTAGTTATTATGATAAAAATTATAAAACTAAAATGTTTTCATGTGAGGGTGAAAACATAATAAAGTAGAAATATTATGATATAGTTAATTTTTTTCCCATAATTCTAGTAAACTCATATTCTGAATGGGGCACTTTGTATACTAATTGGAAAAAAAGGAGGAAAAAAAAAGAGAGAGAAAAGAATGGGGCACATCATGTCCCCCATCTCCAGATTTTGGTAACCATACGAACATGCATATGGTCCATGCACCCACTTGTACTTGATAATGCAAACCACATTTTGTTATTTGATTCTCATGCTTTTATCACCTCCCAATATATCAGTACCATAGAAAAATTGTACGGGTGCCTTAACTCCTTCAGTTGGAACAGACTGATTTTCTTTTAGTTCTATCATGTTAAAATTGGCCATCAAATGTCAATTAATGGAGCATTACTTGAGGTGTTCCTGATAGCATTATTAATTAAGAATTTGATATGCTTTATATCGATTTTATATCTAAGGTTTGACCCTGTGGATGACTAGATTTAATTAAAAAAATGTCATAATTTCAAAAATCAGATAATTTAAAATGGCCCAACTATAAGCATAAAAGTTACATAATACTGTAAATTTTATCTCAGTTTTATCAATAATAAGGAGGGTATATGACCTTAGATAAAGCAACTGCCAAACACATGATGTGTACTGAACTTCATTGTTAATTCAATGGGGCCGGCAACTGGAACATTTGTTTGAGCAGAACTTCAAGCCAAGAGCAACTCACTCAGTCCAGCTCCGAAGTCAAGAAATAAACATGTAATGGGAGAGTTGATCAGCCAGGAACAATTAGACGGTTGTGGTACAGTGGTGCACAAGTGGCTGTGATTTAAATTGGAATTTTTTTAGTAGCTCTCCTTTTTTAATTTCCATCTCCCTCTCTTTTGGCATGCAAGTTATGTACCTATCCACACATTACACTTTCGCCCTCTTAACTTAGGTCCTAATTTGCTTTGATCCCTTATAGTTGCAATCGCAACACTAGTATCCTTTGGTCTTTCATAATGCCCAATTTAACTGGTAGCATGGACGGAAATGATGAAATTACTCTAATATTCTTAATTTTTCATATTATTTCAAATCCCATACATTCAATTGCAACACTTACGTCCCTTGATTTTTCATAAGGAGTGCCCAAGGACTAACTGTTAACTGGTGGAATGATGGTGTTGATGGCCCATGTCCTCTCATTGCATGGCACGAGAGGAGGGAATGGCCCACGTTACTTGGGAAGTCATGTGTGGTGGATTTGGACAATAGGGTATCCAAAGTTATGGTAATGAACTCAGATTGTTAGGACCCTTTGACCCAAAGGGTCACATAATAATCTGGCAATGGGTTGGCATGTTGAAAGAATGCAGGAAGGCACCCTGACGCACTATGCCTACTCGAGGCTGAAAGGCAGGTTTTGGGAGACCACTATTTGGTTCAGTGCTAGTTAGTTGATGGCTACCAGCATCAGGAACATGGGACTCCTGGAGAAGCTTGGTTTGGAGGCTGCAAGGGGGCAAACTTGGACGACCCCTTTTAACTAATGGGATTGGTGATATGGCCCAAGGACTAGCTCAAAGCAAGGAAAAACTGTGTCAATAGACACATGGAATCACATGCTGGCATTTACAATGGTTTATGATCCCAAGGTGGCTTTGACATGGAACCTAAGACAAAGATATGGGCTGAAGGCATGTGTCTACATCTCCATGGGACCAAGGCCCTTATAAATAGGCATGAAACCCTTAACCACAAGAAGTAATAACATCACATATATCATATTGAAAATCTAAAACCTTGGGATTAAAGGTCGTAGCCCGCCCAGCCGTTGGGTCAAAGCCCTCACTGGTTAAAGCCTATTTATGGCCTCTCAGTTCCCCTCCATCTCAGGCTACCCCATTCTCATTTGAATTGGGCCTTCTCCTAGGTCCAATTGCTGCACAAAATACTTCCTCATCAGCAAGAACCCTTTAATAGATGGAAATGATGAAATCACTCCAATACTCTAAATTTTTTGTATTATTCCACCCTCATAATTAGAACCAGTTACCATCATTTCCACACCCTTATCTCTATAAGGGAACGCGTCGCCACCACCATCACTAGCTGCATGAACTAGCCCATTAACAAGCCCCGTATGCAGAAATATACAGACACACGAACATACTCATATACATAAACATTACCACCATTTCCACACACATATTTACAACAAAAGTCATCAACATCACCACCACGATCATTTTTACAAACAAAAGCATTAACAAACCCCACATATATACATTCATTTATGCACATACACTTATATATATATATATAGATATATTTTTGACTGGAAAATTGTACTTCTCTAAAAAGGGCGGCCGAGCTAGGCAATACTCATAAATACACACATACACTTAATATATGAAACTGTCAACAAACTCTTAATAGATCAATTGTCACCGTCACCACCTAAATGAACAAATCTAGTAACAACTCAATAAGAAAACACATCAACACTGTCTCCATGAACAAACCCATTAACAAATCTATGTGCATATATATATATATATATAAATATATACGCTCTAGGTGTTCCATGTGGCATTGCCTTGTCCCACATTGGTAACGAGCGTCAAACAAGCTTGACATTTAAGTCCAGGTGATGCCACTCCTTTGTGAGAGCCCTTTTAGGTTAAAGCCCAAGAACCACGAGGCCGGCCATGGGCTAGGCCAAAGCGGACAATACCTCGAAGGTGGATTAGGTCTTGCTGTCTAACATGCTACCAGAGTCGGGGACGTGTCTATGTCGAGTGAGGGATTTAGGTGTTGCATGCGGTGCAACCTTGTCTCACATAGACAGTAACCGTTAAATGAGTCTGGCATTTAAATGTAGGCAATCCATCTCCCTTTGTAAGGGCCCTTTTGGATTAAAGCCCAAAGGGACAAAATTGTGAGGCCGGTCGTTGGGCTGGGCCAAAGCGGACAATATCTCGAAGGAGGATTAGGTCACGTTGTTTAGCATGTACATTTACACATATATAAACATATACAAATTGTCAAATTAACATAACATGTAAAATACCTCAAAGGTGAATTAGGCCAGCTTGTTCGATAACTGCTCCGAGCTCTCAAATTGGTGTCGAAACTGGAATAATAATACATTAAATATCAAATTAGAAAATCAAACAATTCCTACTAGAAAATGACATCACGCCTACTTTGGTGGTAGGTTTGGATTGGGTTGATATAGTGAGGTCTCAGATGGGATTGATAGTGGTGGCACGATAGGGGCTTATGTTTTTGGGGTTAAATGAGGTTGATGATGGTGGAGCGACTTGGTTGTAGCTGTGGGTCTGAATGGGGTTGTCGGTGCTGGTCCAATGAAGTTTATACTAGCTGTGGCTATGATGTAGAAAAATAGCGGAGGGCGTTTTAGGACCGGTTAGAGCCAACTTATTGGGAGCTAAAGTGTGGTAAAATTATAATGTTCTAAAGTTTGTCAAAGTGCAACAAACGGTTAGACTTTTGAGTTTTAATGTTAATGATCGAACAATGGGAGACCAAACTCTAAGGACTGTGCAGTGACTGCAAACAGTACCTTGCTATGAAGCACGAATAATCTATCTTGACTCAAACATCCGTGTCTGATATGGACACTCTTAGATAATTCCCGAACACGAAAAAAAAGAGCATCACTTTTTTTTTCTGAATTTCGAACACCACGTTAGGACACATTTTTTTTCCTTTTTGTCTGGATTTTTCCCTTTTTTTCTCTCCTCTGTTTTTTTTTTCTTTTTGTTATATATATGTAATAGTTAGTAAATTTATTTTGAAACTTAAATCATGGATGTTGATTATTAAATGAAAAAATTCTTAAATTTTTATTTAATGACTTTATTATTTTAATATTTTAATAATCTTTTTATGATTTGTGTATTTTTATGTCAATTTTAAATAAAATACTATTAACTTTTTATTATATGGTCCTATAAATATATATATATATATAGTCAACACATCCGTATCCTGCCATGGTGTTAAATAACGGTTGTTATGTTTCGGTTTTTTGATTATTCGATACCAATACTAACCGATATATCGGTGTTACTAAAATTCACAACCGCATCGGCCGATACCGTTACGTATCGACTGTTATGAGCGTTACAGGACCGTTACGGAACAATTACATTTATTTTATGTTTTTTTTTTTTTTTAAATTTTTTTTCTACAGAATTCTTATGATTTATATTTTTATAACATTTATATACAAGAAAGATACTTAACAAAATAATCTAAAAAAAATGAAATAGGTTACCAAAACATTCCGGTCAATACGAACTCGAAAATACCTCTTGGCCTCAAAATTTTTAATTTTTTTTATTCCATAACTAATCAACTAAATTGATTTTCATGATTATAATTATTTTTGTTATTATTTATATCATTCTTTGTAATATCACTCAAATTAAATGATATTTCTTATTAGTTTAACTTTAAAATATCCATATAAATTAATAAAATATCTTCTTAAGTGTTATTTATAAAAAAAAAAAAAAAAATCTTTTTAGATGTTAGAAAATTAAAAATTAATAGTAAAAAAGATTAAATGTGATGATTGTAATCAAGATATGTGTATCAATGACTTTTATGAGATTTGCTAGTATTTGAAAAAAATTCACGGTTGTGATTTTCGATTCCCGTTACGAATAACCCGATACCGTGACTGCGACCGATTCGTATCCAGCGACCACGATTTAGATCCATGGTCCCTGCTTCTTGGGTCCCTGCTTCTTGGATCCCTGCTTCTTGGGTACCTGGTGAATGGTATTGGGTGTTGTTATGTGTGTGTGAGATAGAGGTAACTGTGATTGATAGTCGCGCCTCGAGTTTGTAGAAATTCGATCCACTGTGTTTGCCATGTCATTGGGGTTGACTATAGATCGGTTGGATTCACCGCTACGTGTTGATACCCCTGTTGGGGGTAGTGTGACATTGACCAGGATCTGTAGGGGTTGTTCACTTGAGATAGCCGATCGTACTCTCTGTTTTGACTTTATTGTGCTTGATATGACTAGCTTCGATGTTATTTTGGGTATGGATTGGCTGTTTACTTTCCGGGCTAGTATCGATTGTTACAGGGGGAGAGTTACGGTGTGCACCCCTGAGGGGGATTGTTTTTATTTCACGGGAGACTGGGGAGATTTCTTGGTACCACCCTTGTACGACTCTAGGAGTTGGGGAGCCCATAGCTATATGCTGGATAGTTTGATTGCAGGGGATGGTGAGGCTACAGGGGTTGTGTTACCACATGTAGTAGATGAGTTTCCTGATGTTTTTTCCGACAGCTTGACTAGTTTGCCACCGAGGCGGGAGGTAGAGTTCACCATAGAGCTTATCCCCGGTACTGTACCCATTTCCATCCCACCATACCGCATGGCTCCAGCAGAGTTGAGAGAGCTGAAGGAGCAGTTGACTGACCTACAGGGTAAGGGGTTTATCCGTCCTAGCACTTCTCCTTGGGGTGCCTCAGCACTGTTTGCGAAGAAGAAGGACGGGACATTGTGGTTATGTGTGGACTACCGGAGGCTAAACCGGGTGACTATTAAGAACAAGTACCCGTTACCTAGGATCGATGACTTATTTGATCAGTTGAGAGGTTTGAGATACTTCTCGAAGATTGATCTTCGATCGGGGTATCACCAGTTGAGGGTGCGAGAGGAGGACATAGCGAAGACAGCTTTCCGCACTCGCTATGGTCACTATGAGTTCGTGGTGATGCCATTTGGTGTGACGAATGCCCCAGCGGCATTCATAGACTTGATGCACTGTGTTTTTGGCCAGTACATAGATCAGTTCGTAGTGGTGTTTATGGATGATATTTTGATTTACTCACCTTCCGAGGATGAGCATGCCTTCCACCTACGGACTGTGTTACAGATCTTGAGAGAGCAGAGTCTATTTGCCAAGCTCTCAAAGTGCGAGTTCTGGCTTCAGGATGTACAGTTCTTGGGCCATGTCGTGTCTGGGAGTGGAGTATCTGTTGATCCTTCTAAGATTGACTCTGTTATGAGCTGGGAGAGGCCGAAGAATGTGTTTGAGATACGGAGCTTCTTGGGGTTAGCAGGGTACTACCGCCGTTTTGTGGAGGGATTTTCTTGCCTTGCCGCGCCGATGACCCGTCTGACGCGCAAGGGCATCAGGTTTCAGTGGACCGACGACTGTGAGCCGTCATTTCAGGAGCTGACGAGGAGACTGACTTCAGCGCCCGTCCTGGTTATCCCTGAGGGAGGCCTGGGTTATACTGTGTACTGTGATGCTTCCCGGGAGGGATTGGGCTGTGTGCTGATGCAGGAAGGCAGGGTAGTAGTCTATGGTTCTCGCCAGTTGAAGAGCCATGAGAAGAACTACCCCACCCACGATTTAGAGTTAGCTGCCGTCATCTTTGCACTTAAGAGTTGGCGACACTATATATATGGGGTGAGGTTTGAGGTGTTCTCGGATCACAAGAGCCTCAGATATATTTTTACACAGAAGGATCTGAACCTTCGACAGAGGAGATGGATGGAGTATCTAGAGGATTACGACTTTGACCTTCAGTACCATCCTGGGAAGGCCAACGTCGTAGCTGATGCACTCAGTCGGAGGCCGAGGAGCACTATAGCCAGCATAGCCATTAGAAAGTGGGAGATGATGGGAGCTATTGGGGAGTTTGACTTAGAGCTTACCGAGTCTGAGGGACACGCCACTCTATTCAGCTTGTGTGTACAGCCTACCCTTCTGACCAAAGTCATTGAGGCACAGTTGCAGGATACTGAGGCCGAGCAGATTAGAGCACGGATTGCTAACCCTGAGGGATTTGAGGGATGGACAGTCCATTCTGACCTTGGCTTGAGATACAGGGGTAGAGTCTTCGTTCCCGAGTCTCTTAGGACTGATGTCCTTAGGGATTTTCATCATTCACACCTAGCGGTGCACCCAGGGGGCACCAAGATGTATCATGATCTGCGCCGTCAATATTGGTGGACTGGGATGAAGGCAGATGTGGCACAGTTTGTGGCTAGGTGTCTCACATGCCAGCAGGTGAAGGCTGAGCACCAGAGGCCTGGAGGTTTGCTACAGCCATTACCGGTAGCCGAGTGGAAGTGAGAGCATGTTACCATGGATTTTGTGATGGGTCTTCCGAAGTCGCCTAGGGGCCATGATGCGGTTTGGGTTATTGTGGACAGGCTGACGAAGTCCGCCCATTTCTTACCGATCAGGGTGACCGACTCATCAGACGCCCTCAGTAGGTTGTACATTCGAGAGATAGTGCAACTACATGGGGTTCCGGTATCCATTGTTTCTGACAGAGACCCGCGTTTCACTGCACGGTTCTGGCAGAGCTTCCAGACAGCCTTGGGGACCCAGCTGCAGTTTAGTACTGCCTTCCACCCACAGACGAATGGCCAGTCAGAGCGCACTATTCAGATCTTGGAGGATATGCTCAGGGCCTGTGTCATGAACTTTAGAGGTAGCTGGGAGGATCACCTTGCCTTGGTTGAGTTTGCCTACAACAACAGCTACCAGTCCAGTATTGAGATGGCACCATTTGAGGCATTGTATGGTAGGCCGTGCCGTTCCCCAGTGTGTTGGACTGAGGTGGGAGAGACAGCTGCCTTGGGACCTGATATAGTTCGTGAGACCACGAACAAGATACAGGTGATCAGGCAGCAATTGTTGACAGCCCAGAGTCGCCAGAGGAGTTATGCAGATAGGAGGCGGCGGCCCTTGTCATTCGAGGTGGGGGACCATGTGTTCCTCAAGGTATCTCCCAGACGAGGTTTGAGGAGATTTGGGCGCAGTGGGAAGCTGTCGCCACGATTTATAGGCCCTTTTGAGATTCTTGGGAGGGTTGGTGAGGTGGCTTATAAGCTGGCATTACCACCGCAGCTATCTGGAGTCCATGACATCTTCCATGTATCTATGTTGAGGAAGTACGAGCCTGACCCCTCACATGTACTTGACTGGGTAGATCTTTAGTTAGAGGGGGACGCTTCTTATGACCAGAGGCCCGTGGAGATATTAGACTCGAGGGACCAGGTTTTGCGAGGCAGGACCATCCCTTTGGTCAAGGTTCGTTGGAACCATCATGGGGCTGAGGAGGCTACTTGGGAGCGTGAGGCCGAGGTTCGAGTTAGGTACCCCGAGTTGTTTGATCAGTGATGTATTTTCCTTTATTTTATGTTTTGTAATGTAAGGGCTTAAGCCCGAATGACCTATGAACAATGTAGTTGTGAAATATACCTTATGTTATTTTATGTATTGATGGGAATGGAAGCATGTTTATTTAAATTTGTTTAGGTTGTCCTTTATTTTATTTTACTTTCTGTCTCGTCAGTCGCGCCTCGGGTTTGTAGAAATTCGGGGCGTGACAACGTGGTATCAGAGCATAGGTTCGAATACCTAGAGACTGTGGGGTGTTGTTCAACACCGTGAGACCCTAGAGAAAAGAGTGAGACTTAGTGTGGACCTTTAGCATATGTGATATGTGATAGTCGATTTAGTATATATCATGACATGTCGTATGTGCTATTTGTAAAGTTTAAGTGTGGATAAGGATGTGACTGAGATTATCTTAACACTTATGCCCAAATGTGAAAGAGTAGTGTTAAAAGTTTTCCTCTCTTTGGACTTGTAGAGATATGCCACCAAAGAAAGCCCCCGCCGTGAGAGTTGGACCACCTAGACGGGGTAAGCCCAAGGCTGTTGCCAAGCCCCGACGCGGCAGACCCCATACTACTACATTTCCCCATATCGTAGTAGAGGAGACTGTTGCTCCAGTTGATGCTCCTGCCCACAGCACAGCTGAGGAGACCGTGGCTCCTGCTCCTATTCCTGCTCCTGCCCGTATGCCTACACCTGCTCCGGTGCCAGCCCCAGTGGAGGAGGTAGAGCAGACTATTGGCGCCAGAGATTTGGCAGCCATTATACAGGAGTGCTTCCGTACCATGCAGGAGGCCAGGACCACTGATGCCGAGGCCAGGGCTGCTGATGCCGAGGCCAGAGCGGCAGGTGGAGAGACTAGAGACACCTTCGTCATGAAGGCATTTCAGCGGATGAGGCCACCATCATTTGCAGGGCAGCCTGATCCTTTAGTGGCTGAGGAGTGGCTGGACCAGATTGTTAGGATCCTGGACTCGCTGGGGATTGTCGAGCCACACTTGAGGATCCGATGTGCCACTTTCTAGTTTACCGGATTAGCGAGCCAGTGGTGGAAGGTATCCGCGGGGAGGATTAGCAGATTTGGAGACGGGTGGGATGCTTTTGTGGCCATGTTCAATGACCACTACTTTCCAGCCACTGCTAGGATTGGATTCAGGAGGGAGTTTGAGACATTGCTTCAGAGCGACATGACAGTGACACAGTATGAGTCCAGTTTTACTGCATTAGGGAGGTTTGCCCCACACATCACTGAGAAGGAGGAGCTGAGAGTTTACCATTTTCTCGAGGGGCTGAAGACCTCTATTAGGGAGAAGCTGGCAGGTCACATCATTGATACTTATGAGGAGGCGGTGATCAGGGCCACGAGGGTAGAGAGAGAGTTGGCCGCTCTCAGAGGGATCAGGGAGTCCCGGGCTCAGGCCAGGCCAGCCACAGCACTGGCACTTACACCCGCTCAGCCTACTATGACCACCGCAGCTCACTCTGGTAGGAGGCCACAGAAGAGGTTCCGGGCCAGTACCTCTTTTCCATCGACATCCCAGAGGCCTATTCAGTTTTTAGCTCCCCAGCCTACTATGTCTGTCACTCCTCGAGGAGGGGTACCACAGATGACCATTACATGTTACCAGTGTGGACAGCCTGGCCACAGGATGGCCGATTGCCCACAGAGAGATCCTAGTCAGGGATCAGGAACTGGACCGAGCCAGATGCCACTTCCACCTCAGATTCAGAGTCAGGCCGGGAGGGCCCCACCGGTGTGCTATACTTGTCATCAACCGGGCCATGTCAAGGCCCACTGCCCTCAGGGGCAGACCTCACAGAGCACACCGAGGCCCCACTATTTCCAGCACACCCAGATGCCTTTACCCCAGTCACAGTCAGGTTATAGACCCCCAGCACCTTACTATCAGCCAATCATATCAAGCACAATAAAGTCAAAACAGAGAATACGATCGGCTATCTCAAGTGAACAACCCCTACAGATCCTGGTCAATGTCACACTACCCCCAACAGGGGTATCAACACGTAGCGGTGAATCTAACCGATCTATAGTCAACCCCAATGACATGGCAAACACAGTGGATATGAATGAATGCGATGCACCTGAGTCTATCAACACGCTAGCCCATGAACTGAACATAAGAAATGTACCTCGGACTACTGATGGCCCAGCAGTAGAAGCCTCTGGGGTAGCAACCGCATACACTCGGCCTTGTACGGTCTGACCCTGTCTGCCTCCCCTTCTCTGCCCCTGCTGTCCTCCCCCTCTCGGGGCTGGAGCTCTAACACTCAATGCTGAGGATGCTGGCTGATAGTAAGGTGCTGGGGGTCTATAGCCTGACTGTGACTGGGGTAAAGGCATCTGGGTGTGCTGGAAATAGTGGGGCCTCGGTGTGCTCTGTGAGGTCTGCCCCTGAGGGCAGTGGGCCTTGACATGGCCCGGCTGATGACAAGTATAGCACACCGGTGGGGCCCTCCCGGCCTGACTCTGAATCTGAGGTGGAAGTGGCATCTGGCTCGGTCCAGTCCCTGATCCCTGACTAGGATCTCTCTGTGGGCAATCGGCCATCCTGTGGCCAGGCTGTCCACACTGGTAACATGTAATGGTCATCTGTGGTACCCCTCCTCGAGGAGTGACAGACATAGTAGGCTGGGGAGCTAAAAACTGAATAGGCCTCTGGGATGTCGATGGAAAAGAGGTACTGGCCCAGAACCTCTTCTGTGGCCTCCTACCAGAGTGAGCTGCCGTGGTCATAGTAGGCTGAGCGGGTGTAAGTGCCAGTGCTGTGGCTGGCCTGGCCTGAGCCCGGGACTCCCTGATCCCTCTGAGAGCGGCCAACTCTCTCTCTACCCTCGTGGCCCTGATCACCGCCTCCTCATAAGTATCAATGATGTGACCTGCCAGCTTCTCCCTAATAGAGGTCTTCAGCCCCTCGAGAAAATGGTAAACTCTCAGCTCCTCCTTCTCAGTGATGTGTGGGGCAAACCTCCCTAATGCAGTAAAACTGGACTCATACTGTGTCACTGTCATGTCCCTCTGAAGCAATGTCTCAAACTCCCTCCTGAATCCAATCCTAGCAGTCGCTGGAAAGTAGTGGTCATTGAACATGGCCACAAAAGCATCCCACCCGTCTCCAAATCTGCTAATCCTTCCCGCGGATACCTTCCACCACTGGCTCGCTAGTCCGGTAAACTGGAAAGTGGCACATCGGATCCTCAAGTGTGGCTCGATAATCCCCAGCGAGTCCAGGATCCTAACAATCTGGTCCAGCCACTCCTCAGCCACTAAAGGATCAGGCTGCCCTGCAAATGATGGTGGCCTCATCCGCTGAAATGCCTTCATGACGAAGGTGTCTCTAGTCTCTCCACCTGCCGCTCTGGCCTCGGCATCAGCAGCCTTGGCCTCGGCATCAGTGGTCCTGGCCTCCTGCATGGTACGGAAGCACTCCTGCATAATGGCTGCCAAATCTCTGGCGCTAATAGTCTGCTCTACCTCCTCCACTGGGGCTGGCACCGGAGCAGGTGCAGGCATAGGGGCAGGAGCAGGAATAGGAGCAGGAGCCACGGTCTCCTCAGCTGTGCTGTGGGCAGGAGCATCAGCTGGAGCAACAGTCTCCTCTACTACGATACGGGGAAGTGTAGTAGTACGGGGTCTGCCGCGTCGGGGCTTGGCAACAGCCTTGGGCTTACCCCGTCTAGGTGGTCCAACTCTCACGGCGGGGGCTTTCTTTGGTGGCATATCTCTACAAGTCCAAAGAGAGGAAAACTTTTAACACTACTCTTTCACATTTGGGCATAAGTGTTAAGATAATCTCAGTCACATCCTTATCCACACTTAAACTTTACAAATAGCACATACGACATGTCATGATATATACTAAATCGATTATCACATATCACATCTGCTAAAGGTCCACACTAAGTCTCACTCTTTTCTCTAGGGTTTCACGGTGTTGAACAACACCCCACAGTCTCTAGGTATTCGAACTTATGCTCTGATACCACGTTGTCACGCCCCGAATTTCTACAAACCCGAGGCGCGACTGACAAGACAGAAAGTAAAATAAAATAAAGGACAACCTAAACAAATTTAAATAAACATGCTTCCATTCCCATCAATACATAAAATAACATAAGGTATATTTCACAACTACATTGTTCATAGGTCATTCGGGCTTAAGCCCTTACATTACAAAACATAAAATAAAGGAAAATACATCACTGATCAAACAACTCGGGGTACCTAACTCGAACCTCGGCCTCACGCTCCCAAGTAGCCTCCTCAGCTCCATGATGGTTCCAACGAACCTTGACCAAAGGGATGGTCCTGCCTCGCAAAACCTGGTCTCTCGAGTCCAATATCTCCACGGGCCTATGGTCATAAGAAGCGTCCCCCTCTAACTGAAGATCTACCCAGTCAAGTACATGTGAGGGGTCAGGCTCGTACTTCCTCAACATAGATACATGGAAGATGTCATGGACTCCAGATAGCTGCGGTGGTAATGCCAGCTTATAAGCCACCTCACCAACCCTCCCAAGAATCTCAAAGGGGCCTATAAATCGTGGTGACAGCTTCCCACCGCGCCCAAATCTCCTCAAACCTCGTTTGGGGGATACCTTGAGGAACACATGGTCCCCCACCTCGAATGACAAGGGCCGCCGCCTCCTATCTGCATAACTCCTCTGGCGACTCTGGGCTGTCAACAATCGCTGCCTGATCACCTGTATCTTGTCCGTGGTCTCACGAACTATATCAGGTTCCAAGGCAGGTGTCTCTCCCACCTCAGTCCAACACACTGGGGAACGGCACGGCCTACCATACAATGCCTCAAATGGTGCCATCTCAATACTGGACTGGTAGCTATTGTTGTAGGCAAACTCAACCAAGGCAAGGTGATCCTCCCAGCTACCTCTAAAGTCCATGACACAGGCCCTGAGTTGAAAGACTAATCAAACGAACCCTGATTGAAATAAGAGAAGAGTGGATTTTTATTATTTTGAATATTCTGAATTCAACGGTAAGGTCCAATTTATGAAAAGAGATCTCGAGAATTGGATGCAAATGATCGTTTTCTCCTTTCTAGTACAAATGTCTAAATTCAATTCCGTGAAAACCTAAACCGACTTTGTTCGGCGTTCCGGTTTCAATGGTGAAGCCTAATTGAGTAAAAGAAATACCAATCATAAAAAGACATAAAATTTGTTGAATAGCATAAATTTGTGTAGCGACATATATTGAGACCTGTTTGTGAATTTTAGGAACATCGAAGTGAAAGGCGAGGACCCTCTAAACATATGCAGTGGGAGGACTGAGTTATTGATCAGTTGACTGGACTACTTAGTGGATATAGCTTCTTAGGGTTGAGATAACCCGATCAGGTATGGTACTTTACTAAGTAAGGAATAGAATCAAATTAGGATTGATGTGCATATTGATTGAATGATTTTTGTGCTCGATAGAAGATCACATAGGAGTTGTTGCTTTGAGAAACTTTGAGTTGATTGTTTATGTGCTTCCATGTTTCCTGTGATTATTTGAGAGTTGTGATTTATTTCTTGTGTTGTCATCATGGGTGATTTATGTTTTAGAAGGATTGTTGATATTGTGACATGTGGATTGCATAAGTATTGAGATTGATTGTGCATGATGCGTATATTTGTGGATGAAGTCTTATGATTCAGCTGCTATTGTTATTTTTAAGAGGACGATATTGTTTAATTGGCATGCTTTATGCATTGGTGAAATGTTTTATTGAGATTATGTTGTTGTGTGATGAATGCATGGCATATTGGCATTGGGTGAATTCTTTGGGCATATGGCGTGAGTTGAATACATGGTGCTTTGCATTATGAGGGTGTAGATCCTGTGGTGAAAAACCCAAAATTGGCCATTGCATTGGTACTTCGAGCCATCAGGGAGTACCCGTAAATGAGACATTGGTACTTCGAGCCATCGGGGAGTACCCGTAAATGAGACATGGGTGTGGCATTGAGATGCATGGGTGTGTCACGCATATTACCTGTGCATTGTGTTGATGAATTTGTGAACGTGATGTAGGGTTTTATACAGATGTAGTTTGTACATTGCCATTATATTGTATGCATGATTAGGGAGGCATGTAGATATACATGTACACTTGGACATGCCACGTCTTAATTTTGTTCCTTGCATTAGTATTGTACCATACCAGCAGTTGAGCTGACCCATTCGTGGGCAACATTTTTCAAATGAGGATACTCCAACTACTTGAGACTCAATGATACTTTGATAGGATGAAGCACTTGGTATATTTTTGGTCCATAGGACTTATGTTTTGTGATGTACGGGCTTAAGCCCAATGACATATATGTTGTATCATGGTTGTATATTTTCGGTTGTATAATTAGGCGATGTATATTTAACTTTGATAAGATTGTGGCCATCGAGTGAGGATGGATTGTGATGTGTTTGTATATATATGATGTATTGTGATTATCAGGGGGAAAAAGGCTCAAAAAAACAAAGGAGGTTCTGCCGAAATTTTTTCAAAAACAGGAATGTATGTAGGCTTGTATCTATATTAGTTAAATTGGTCTTTATTTATTTATTTACTTTCTATTTATTTATTTCCTTGCTTTTGTTTCGTTTTAGTCTCGTCCCCGGGTTCGGTCGGGAATTCGGGGCGTGACATTGATGGATCAAAAGAGAAAAGGTCAGGAACAAGAATTTAAATCGCAGTCGCGGTGTGACGATATCGGAAATATCGGGTTATTCAAAACAAGAATTGAAAACTGCAACTGTAAATTTTTTTCAAACACTAACAAATCTTTTAAAAGTCACTGATATGTATATCTTGACTACAAGTAACACATTTTAATATTTTTCACTATTATTTTTTAATTTTCTAATACATAAAAAATATTATTCTTATAAATAACACTTAAGAAGATATTTTATTATTTTATATAAATTTTTTAACGTAAAACTAATAAGAAATATCATTTAATTTGAATAAGATTACAACAAGTAATATAAAAAATAATTATAAGCATGAAACTCAAATTAGTGTAATTACTTATGAAATTAAAAAAGTTTAAAAATTTAGAGGTCAAGAGGCCATTTCGAGTTCTTTTTTACCCGAGTGTTTTGGTAATTCATTTCATTTTTTCTTTCAATTATTTTGTTCGGTATCTTATAAAAATAGAAATCATAAGAATTTTGCAGAAAAAAATAAAATTTAAAAAGTAAAAGAAAGCGAAAATTTTGGAAAAAAAAAACATAAAATAACCGTAACGGTTTTGTAACGGCCGATACGTAACAGTATCAACCGATACGACTGTGAATTTTAATTATACCAATTTTATATCAGCCAGTAATGGTATCAAAGGGTCAAAAAACCGATACGTAATGGCCAATATGTAACGTAACAACCGTTATTTAAAACCATGGTTGGGACTTGAAAATAGGATTTTAAACGCTTAGAAAAGTGCTAGAAAATAGAAAAAGATACTAGGAATCACTCCTAAATTGCCTTGGGCATCACATAATCCATTAAGAGCTTAATAACCGAAAAAGTTGTCTAAAACATGTTCTTCCTTGAATCGAAAGCATTATACCTTATTATATCAGTCTTTTAAGTAATCCTAATTCTATTATGAATTGAATTTCATAGTGGAAAGTTGGAAACTAAGACTTTGACAGGTAAAACCCAAATAAGACTACTAAAACCCACAAATAAGAATCCAATGCCAAAACTTAAACCAAGCGAAGACCCATGGATCACAATTACAGTTCATTCCAACAAATATACAAGTTACAAAAATACACTCGACTCTAAGGACATGAGAATACACACACACACACACACTAACTTTAAGAAAACCTTAATATGAGACTCAACTAGACTCAAATTGAATTTTGCAAGCTCCCAAGTGGGCCCGCATCATTTAAATTTGCCAAATCAAAGCTTAGGCCTAGATGCATTTTTCCATGCTCATACGCACTTTATGAGTGTCGCCCTTGTTTACATAAATTATATCATTCTCTCTCTCTCTCTCTCTAATTAGGTGATGTATAATAAGTGTTGGAGAACACTTTCGTATAAGCTTTGTTACCAAAGTTGATATATGGCAACAGTAAAGAGGGCCATTTTGAGATTTTTTTTAATAATATTTTTCTTTTCTTTTCTTTTCGGGGTAAAGTTTCGTGGGAATATTGGGTTTTAGGGTTTGTTGGAGGTGAGATAAAGGTATTTTTAGAAACTTAATTTGCTAATGAGTTGGAAAGAAATTCCTCCACAGCCATTGGCAAGTCCAACAATAAGTGGTAAAATAATTCTTATATTAACTAATGTGTAAAATAATTGATCATTGGTGGAGTATCATGGTAATTGATAGAGGCAATCACATAGTTACCACAATTCACTCCCCCCTAGCGAATTGCAAATTAGATCACACAATTCAAAATGTGGATCATTCGCGATTTGAAATGCAAGATTTAGTAATTCGATTTAAAATATCAAAAGCTCTAAAAAATCATACAAGAAACAAGAAAATACATACAAAACTTTCATTTTATAATGGCTTGCATTTGTTAAAAAAAATTCACAATCTATATATATATATATATATATATATATATATATATATATATGAATATTATTACAAATACAACTAAAAAGTTTATCACATTTCAAATAAACATATTTCATTTCAATAAAGTAATCCAAAAAAGCAAACCCCTAACGTAATACCTTTTTGAAATGCAAGATTTAGTATTTCGATTTAAAATATCAAAAGCTCTAAAAAAATCATACAAGAAACAAGAAAATACATACAAAACTTTCATTTTATAATGGCTTGCATTTGTTAAAAAAAATTCACAATCTATATATATATATATATATATATATATATATATATATATATATGAATATTATTACAAATACAACTAAAAAGTTTATCACATTTCAAATAAACATATTTCATTTCAATAAAGTAATCCAAAAAAGCAAACCCCTAACGCAATACCTTTTTATAACAAGTGACAATTTACGTTCCCGTTCCAAGTAACATTGGACAATCGTCCGATGATTAGGGTTTAGTTAGAGAAAGGGATGAAATGGAGATGATTAGCAATTGAGTTCATGGTGGAGATCATGCAATGGAAGTGGTGGTGGGTAAAAATGGAGGTGATTAGCAATGGAGTCCATGGTGGAGATGATGCAATGGGAGTGGTGGTGGTCATTGGAGTGCAATGGTGGTGGTGGGGTTTTCAAAAGAGGAGAAATTAAATTTTGTAAATTAATGCCAAAATGGACAATTAATTCAATTATTTTGTCTTGTATCAGTCACATGATTAACTTTCATCACTTTTGATGGTGAGCTCTGAGAGCAAAGGGGTCAATTAGAAGATCATTTGAAGTTTAAGGGTTCAATTGTTTAATTGAAACTATAGAGGGTAAAATCAAAGTCGAACCTAAGTTCAAGGGGTGATAATTTAATTTACCCTTCTTTTAATTGTCTACCCAAGAAAGGCTATAATTCCCTAAAGAAAGAGCTACCAAAGAAAAAAATAAATTAATGAAACATTATGAATAGAAAAGACAATACAGAAAGGACAACTTTCATTAAGAAATATGCCAATCATATCCAACCATGGACAAGATGATTAAATTTGTCACTATGGCAGTTGGTACTAGTTTTGAGTAAGATTACAAGGTAAGTATAGAAAGTAGTCAATGAAAACACAAGGGCAGCAAACTTTCAATTATCTAGGTTACAAGTTAACCTACATCAACCACCTACAGAATTAGATGTGAGCACAATTCATCCCCCAAACTCATGATAAGCTTGCATTTTCACAGCTCATGATAATAGTTATTCTACTAGCCACTGTAGTTGTCATCAATAGTATGAAAAATAAGACTGCCATTATTTTGAAATGCAGATAACTCAACCAAGCTGTCCCAACCCCTTGAGATCCGGAATGTGAATCCTCTTTTTATTTGGTCATCTTGCTATGATGCATATCTTGTTAGATTTTAGACCCTTCACCCATGTTCTTTGTGCTTCCCTCTTTCCCTTATCTTCAAATTGAAAAGCAAATAAACCTCTTTGATTCTCTAAAAATAAATGTTCAAGAAATAGAATACGGTTGTTGATCGTTTCCAAAAAAGATTAGCGGGATGGAAGAGGGGATACCTATTAAAGGAGGGAAGACATACACATTCGAAATACCTTATCTAGTCTTCCTACCTATTTTATGTCCCTATTTCCTATTCTAGCGTCGGTAGAGAAGAGGTTGGATAAATTGCAAATGGATTTCCTTTGGGGTGGTATGGGTGATGAAAAGGAATATTCATCTTGTCAGTTAGAAAAAAGTATGTGCTCTAATGTATGACGGAGGGTTGGGGATAAAGTAGTTAAGTGTGTTTAATTGTGCCCTTCCAAGGAAATGGCTTTGGAGATTTTCAAGTGAAGATCAAGCATGGTAGAGGCGAACCATTGAAGCAAAATATGGTTGTTTGGAAGAGGGTGGTTGTCTAAGGAGGTGGAGGGTTCTTATGGGATGGATTCATGGAAGTCTGTTAGAAAAAAGAAGGGGGTGCAGATTTTTGGAAACATATTGCCTTAGAGGTGGGGCCTGGGGAGAAAATTAAGTTTTGGAGAGACGTTTGTCGAGGAGATGTGGTGTTCAATGAAAGTTTTGCACAAGTTTTCCAACTCAATTCCAATAAAGAAGCTAGGGTGGCTGATTTTGTTAATTAGGTTGGAGGGGAGGTGATTTGGATGCCACAATTTAGAATGGTTTTTCTTTATTAGGAAGTAGAGGAGCTTGTTGAGTTGTTGGAGATATTGTAAAAGTCTAAATTTAACTTGCAGCAAGGGAACACGCTTAGATGGGTGCCTGGTAAGGGGAAAGAATCCCAGTAAGTCCAGCTACAAGGTTCTTTTGAGGAGAGGGGTTAGAGATTCCCTTGCAAGAGGATTTGGAAATACTAAAGTGCCAGCGAAAGTGACATTTTTTGGGTGGGTGGCAGCTTGGGAAGCAATTTAACGGGAGAAAATCTAAAGAAGAGAGGGTTCACCTTTGTTAACCGTTGTGTTATGTGCAAGAAAAAGGAGTCGGTAATGGATCACTTGGTGCTTCATTGCAAGGTGGTGCGGGATTTTTGGCAGCTTTTATTTTCTTTTTTTGGATGATGTTAGATTATGCCAGGAACCGTATTAGAATTTCTAAGAAGTTAAGAGGGGTGGTTGTAAAAAAATGTGTTGTCCGTAAGATTTGGGACGCAACCCCACTTCATCTCTAATCTATTAATGTATATGGAGAAGAAAGGAATAGGAGAATTTTTGAGGAGGTTGAACCTCCCCCTATAGAATTAGAAGTATTTTTTAGTTCACTTTGTATGTAGGGGTGGTTGGCTCAAGTAGTCCTTCATTGGATTTTTTGTAGAGTTTTTTAGTGATGTGCGACTCTAATTTAAACGAGTCTCCCTTTTTTGTTAGTGGGTGTGCCCCCGTTGGGCACTTTTTGATATAATTACACTTGTAAAAAAAAATGTTCAAGAAAGCGGAAAGCTGTCTTTTCCTTCTCAATTGTTGATCTTGTTGTAATGGTTAAATGTCCAAGCCTCACAATATCCTAGAGCGCTTGGATTTCATTATTAACCAAATTCCATCATGAGTTCCCTCACTACCTCGACCAATGTTCCTTTAGGACTCCCTCTTCTTCTTCTTCTACCATTTACTTATTCAACTGTAATTCCTGTCTAATGGTTAATATGGCATCAATGAAAATCACCCAAAGTTGCATATCCAAACTGGATTTTCTGTTCCATCGGTAGAATCCATTTCCTGAGACCAACTACTTCCAAACAACAAACCATTTATCAAGATATTTCTTACTGTATCATCAACCATTATTGCCTTGGTGTAGATTGCAGGTTCATCAATAGATGTTAATTTTACTAAATCAAAAAACACAATTTCTTATAGGCATGATAGAGTTCCAATGTAATCTTACTTGAACATAGATCATACATCCACCAATGGGAATACTTATATACAAATATCCACTCTGACCACCGTTACCTGCAGATATGGTTTTGAAGGCAAGATGGTTAGTGGTAATCTAAAAGCTTATTTTGGTACGACGAAATTGTTTTCTCGAAGATAAGGAAAAAAAGTGGCTTCTAACAATAGAATCTCTAAACTATACATAGCATAATGTTGACATGTCAAGGAAGCTTAAATTCAACAAATTTAAACAAATAAAGAGGTAAGGAAGGGACATGACATTTTTGTTGGACATTGATTCCAACAGAAACAGGCAGAGCCCGAAGAGTACTGTGTCCACAAAAAAAAAAAATTGGGACAAAAATTGTTTACTGGCACTGTTTCTTCTGTCAGAGAGCTGTTCTTGAAAACATTTTCTTCCAAAACATATTCTTTCAACTCTCCATTTAGCTTTATATATAATAACGTGAAGCAAGCAAAAAAAATTTATGAATTCTCGTCAATTAGCCTTGAAAACTTAGATGCGCTGGCATTTTTTTTTCAGAGGAAAAATTTGTTAATTATGTTCTCACACTTCAAATTTCAACATTTTCAGAGTAAAATTTACTTTTTTTGGCCCTCATCTAACTCAATTGATATTCTACCATAAAGCTTTAGCTCCTCAGCTAAATTAAAAGGAAAAAAGGAGAAAAATAATTTGTTTAGGACGGAAAATGTGTAATTTTCTCGAGATAGATTTTCCGTTTAAACATTTTCAGCCGAAAAAAATAATATCAATTAGATAAAAAATAATAAAAAAACCAAAGCAACGATCAAGCATTTAAAAAAGAGTCACTCGAAAAATAAAAGCACCCAGTTCCCAAAATTTACTATTTATCTCATTTCTTCAAGATGTTGTATTAAGGAAAAAGAAGAAGATTGATGTAAATACGTAATCAGATTTATGTAACATATACGTGCAATGGAATGGAAAAGGGACAATTACTTACTTGGAACCCTAGAAAACCCGATGTATTTGCAGACTCATCTTCGGATTTTACATTGTTTGTGGCATTTAAACAGCTGAGTGGAGCCTTGTCTGCCTCATTTGTCATCACATGTCCACACACACATATATAGATATATTTATTTTATACTGTACATTATTACAATTTAGTAAAAGCATGGCACTTTTTTTGTTTTAAAAATTCTTTGCAGCATATTCTTGAAAGTTTTTTTGTATTTTTACTCATCTCTTTTTTATTCTCAATTAATATTAAAATTTTGGAAAAAAAACATTCAATTTGATATTTTTTTTCAAATCTACTTTTTCTTCCTTATTTTTTAATATTTTAATAACTAAAAAATCCACCTAAATAACTCTTTTTTTTCCAAAAAAAATTATTCAATTAAATACATTTTTTTTCTTTTTTTCTTCTAAATATGTTTTTCCTTCCTTATTTTTCAAATTTTTAATAACTAAAAAAAACACCTAAATAACCCCCTTCCATGGCCCCCATGTTTCTTTTTTATTTTTCAAGTTTATTTCTTCACAATCTTTCAATTACACAATCTAAAAAAAAAAATCAAAATCTGAAAATCTGTCATAATTATAAAATTATTAAATCTTAAAACACAATTATGACTCCTTTTTGCACTACTCCCACACCACATTCCAGTTCAAAAAATAAAAGTGATTAAGATATTATTAAGAATAAATTACAATGACTTTTTATAATTTTTCTGAGACCCACAAAGATTTTTTTTTTTTAATTTTAAAATTGACATTGATTTTTTCTATTTTTACTAACAAACTATAAAAACCTCTCCTCTAACATTTATTTGTTTTTTAAATGACAAAAGTGTCCATTTTATTTTTTAATTTTTTTTTTTCAATTTTGACATTTTTTATAACTTTTTAGAAAGAATTCTTTCATTTTATATATAAATAAATAAATATAAGATAAATAACTTATATTTTTTTATTAAAAAAATATTTTAATTAATATTATTTAAAAATAGAAAAAATTAGAAAAAGTGCTCAAAATTGATAAAATGTAAAAATAAAAAAAAAAATTAAAGGACACTTTTGTCATTAAAAAAAAAATTAGAAGAGAAGTCTTTGTAAGTTGTCTCTAAAAATAGAAAATGTCAGTATCATTTTAAAAATGTCAAAATAAATTTTTATACTTGTCAGAAATCTTAAAAAAATTATTATAATTTATCATATTATTAAATTAGTACATCACGATACGATCCTTTGAGTATATTCCAGTTCAAAAAATAAGAAATTGATAATTGATTTAGCATTATTTGATTTCAAGCAGCGGATTCTATTTTGAAACTACATTCCCATTCAACTCTCCTCTCCTATTAACAGACCAATTTTATCAGCGCCGCTCTATTTCATGTTTATCTCATTGCTTCTTCTTTTTTCGCTTTCTAATAAATTAAAAACACACTTTATTTAAAAATCAGGAATTACTTGAAAATTATTTTAAAATAATATGAAATTAGTATCATATATTTTAGAATAAATTGCGTTGACTTCTCTTCAGATTTCTAACAATTATAATGATATCTCTTAAGGTTTTTCAAATAATACTAACATCTACTTTTTACTTGACAAATTACAAAAAAAATCTTCCTTCCAACCTTAATTTTCTTTAAAATGATAAAAACGTCATTTTCATTTATTTATTTTTTTTTGAAAATTTTTAATTTTAACTATTTTTCTAACTTTTTAAAACATTTTTTTCATTTTATATAAAAAATAAATTTAATATAAATAACTTATACTTTTTAGGTCAAAAAATAATTAATATTCATTTGAAAATGAAAAAAAAATTAGAAAAAGTGGACAAAATTTAAGAAATGCAAAAAAAAAAGAACCATGAAAGGCCAGTTCCCCTGTTTCGAATTTCGTAGAGCGAGAGCTAAAGATAATGTAACTTTGAGAAAGCATTTTAGTAGATTCATGAAAACAAACTAACCTAAATGGTGATGAAGTCTTAATGAATAGGAAGAGAAGCTTGTGAAATTGGAAGGACTTCAACTTCAATAGTGGAACCTTTTAAAGAAAAAATAAATGTGTTATCTGAGATTCATATGCCATTTGTAAGTAAAAATTAAATTAATATTGTAGAATTTTAGTAGTAAGAAATTCTGTTATTAAGGAAGAAAGGGAAAACCGGTTTCAGAAATCAAACTACCAAACAACTGTGAATAAAAAGAAATTAATTATACTTGAGCTGCAAAATACTGTCACACAGTTTGACGGCAAGAATGGAATTTGCCGCAAACATACTAAAAGCATTTTAGGAGCAGATTCTTCCACACTTGCAAGTGCTTAGTTACACAGTCCAAAAGAGTTGCGTCCTAGTTCAACCTGCTTCCAGCTTTAAAAAGTGAACAAGTTTCAACTTTGTAATGGATTCACTCAACTTTTCATGCCGTAATGTGTCTCACATCGGATAGGTCTTGGAGACTCAGTCCGTGACATTGGTATTAGAGTAAATCTGCCCCCTTATCCGGTGTCATGCCGAGCGCTCTATTATCCAGTCACGCAAAGTGCCCCCAATAGCTCTGCCTTCCCTGAGACAAATTTGTACTAGTAGAATTGATCTTTTGTTTGCATTTTTTTAAAACAATCAAACAAGGGAAATGACTCATCTTGCGACGTGTATATTTTCTCTTCCTCCAAAAATCAAACTCAAAAATTCTCGCTGCAGAAGTTTAGAATTGCTCCAAATGTCCAGTACAAATCAGCTATTGGCCCCCTTATCTCCTCCCTAAAGGCACAAAGCAATTGAGATAATGCAGATAGATATTCCCTGCAAACATGTAGTCCACTTTGGCCAGGAATATGGGACAATGAGAAGTACCATTTAAAACTGTCCTCTGCTCCAATGGAAGCAACAGAAGAAAGTGTCAGAGACATTCAAGAGATGCAATTACAATTAACTGCAGTGAGCCTCGGTACTGGACATCCCTCACAAGTGGGCTCTGAACTGGAGCCAATCTGATTAGAGAGAAGATTCCTATATTGTAACTGCGATGATCAGATCCCAGCTTCACCATCCACCTAGTATTTTATTCTTGCAACTTGAAGCTTTAAAGGTTCAAACTGTTACTGTCCAAAACAGAGGCGGTGCAGCTCTTCAAGAACGTGAAATTGACTTGGTAGTGATTGAAGATTAAAGCATGACTACATGAGTTTTCCCTCTCTTTGGAGTCCCCAAGTTGGGTCATCTTTCTCTAAAGACAAGAAAAAGTTATGTCAACAAGCAAGAATGCTTGCCTTAGAGATGGTCATATGACCAAATGTAACAAGTTTTGAGCAACGCTAATGCCAACCAAATGTTGGCTTTGAATCATCCATTAAAGTAAGACGTAGCATCATTTTCTTTCTCAAATTCATCATCAACCACTTTAAGATTATCATCAACCACAAAGGCTTGCATCCCATTCTTATTTTCAACCCAGCTATAACCTCGATCCTTGAACACCTGCTTATCAATCATCATTTCTCTAACAGCCCTTGCCTCATCCCATCTTCCTGAAGAGGAATATATATTCGCTAGAAGCACATAAGGGGCAGAGTTCTGTGGGTCCAGGCGGAAGAGCTCCTCTGCTGCTCGTCTCGCTAAGCTTACATTACCATGAACCCTACAAGAACTAAGCAAAACCTCCCATAAAATTGGATCATCTTTACATGGCATCTTATCTATTAGTGCTTCTGCTTCATTGAACCGACCTGCACGGCCCAGAGAGTCAATTATGCAAGTGTAGTGATCCAAAAGTGGCTCCACACCATGTTCTAGCTGCATTGAATTGAACATTCTGATTCCAGTGTCAACCAACCCTGAGTGGCTACAAGCAGTTAAAACAGCAACAAAGGTTACACCATCAGGTTTCTCACCTGATCCAATCATCTCTTCATAGAGACAGACAGCCTCATCTCCACGTCCATTCTGTGCATACCCATGTATCATCTCATTCCAAGTAACACTATTTTTACAAGGCATCATGTCAAAAAATAGCTTGGCTCCATCTACATCACCACATTTACAGTACATATCAATCAGTGCACTCCCCACAAAGACATCGTTTATGAATCCATCTTTTGCTATCAAAGCATGAACCTGTCTTCCTTGAGACAAAGAAGATAGTTTAGAGCAACAACTCAAGACAGTAGCATACGAGAATTGGGTTGGAAACATCCCCTTTCCAAGCATTTGGTTAAATAAAGTGAAAGCTTCCTTGTCCAGAGAATTGAGAGATAAGCCCACAATCATAGAATTCCAACAGACTACATCCAATTCTGGCATACCATCAAAAACACATTTTGCCATCTCTGTCTTATTGCACTTCGAGTACATGCCAATAAGTCCACTAGCAACGTATATATCAGCATGAAACACAACCTTTAGTGATGCAGCATGGACCTGTTTTCCACACTCTAGAAGCCCCAATCCTGCACATGAGCTGAGAATAATAGCCAAAGTAGTTCGATCAGGTTGGAAACTTCGAAACTGCATTTCTCTGAAAAGCTTTATTGCCTCTATATGGTTTCCAGATTGGGAATATCCTGAGAGTACAGCATTCCATGAACTTGAGCTTGGGCATGCCATTCGGTCAAATATTTGACGCCCAGTTTCAATATTCCCAGACCTGACACATGCTGCAAGCATATTGATGTAAGTGATTTCATCCGGTTCAAAACCATAATACTGCATCCTTTGCATATACTCTATGGCTTTCTCAGTTTGGTATTTCTGGCCATACCCACCTATCATAACATTCCAAGAAACAACACTAGCCTCCGGTAAATTAGCAAAAATCATCTCTGCACTGACCATATCCCCATTCTTTGCATACATATCAAGCAATGAATTACACAAGTGAAGATCTCTTTCAAATCCAAGTTTAACTGTAAGACCATGTATTTGTTGGCCATGCAAATTACAAGAAAACCCATCAGTCTGATTAGTGACACCAAATTCTCTGGTTCCACCTCTGGCACAAACACCCAGAACACTCGACAATGAAACAGAATCAACACAAATTCCAGTGCCATGCATCAATCTAAACATTCTAAAAGCCCCCTCAACTTGATCAGTCTCCGCCAAAGCCCCCATCATCGCAGTAAAAGAAACTTCATTAGGCTCAAGCAAATCCTCAAAAGCTCGAATTGCATCCCCAATACACCTACACTTAGCATACATGCCCAACAAAGCATTACCCACGTACATATTTTTGTCAAGACCAATTTTTATAGCAACACCATGGCACTCCCTACCACACTCTACATTCACCAATGCACCACAGGCACTCAAAACACTAGCCAACGTAAAACGGGAAGGGACGAAACCTTCCTGATTCATAGCATAATAAACATCCAATGCTTTCTGTTCGAACTCACTTCGAACTAATGCACTAATCAAAGTGTTCCACGTGACAGTGTTTCTTTCCGGCATTTCAACAAATAATTCATGTGCATCTTCTAGCTTACTAGCTTTACAGTAACAATCTAACATAGCATGCCATGAATAAATGTTTTTCTGCGGCATTTTATTGAACACGCGACGAGCAGCACCAATATGACTGCATTTAGAGTAGAATTCAACGAGGCGGTTTGATAAAAAGGTGTCGACAGAGAGCCCAGACCTAAGGATTTTAGCATGGAGGAGCTTGCCTGCTAGGATGGCTTTATTGTCTATACAAACTTGCAAGAGATTTGCCAAGTAGGTAGTAGTCTTGCCTTCCATTGTTGGCTGTTGAAATACAAATTTGGAATTACAGAGACATCGATCAGTTATCTTCCTATTTAACAACAAATTAAAAACTCTTCAACTAAGCCTAATACAAGCAATTTAAGATAACAGAAGTTAAAACATATAACGCCCCTTTGAAGGGAAGCTCGCCTGCTTCAATGAGTTTAGGAATAGAGAAAAAAAAAAACCAGAGGCAGAGGAAAAAACAAGGCAGCAAGCACAATTGTACGGGAATAAATTACGAGAATTCTGATCTCTTTACCGACATCAAAAGAGTAAAACTAAGGATTCCATCAGCTATATATAATACACGTCACCGGTCATCGTTTGTCAGAACTCAAGCGATTGGACATTACTCCATCAATTGATCGTCAGTTGGTCTACCGACTGCCGGCACGACGTCAGAAATGGCCTGAAGTCGAAATCCGGTATAGGGACTAAAATGGGATTTGTATGCTTGTGTAACGCAGGAGGCGACCATTGATGTAGTCGGTGATGAGGAAGGCGACATCGAGGTCTGGGGCGGGAGCTGGAGCGGCGGCAAAAGCAAAATCGATTTGTTTCAAACCAGGAGAGGTTGTTTTAACTGAGGGCCCCTTTTTTGTGAGAATTGGGTGGTAAAAAAACTGATTTAAGTATAAAAATATCATTACCAAACTAGGTTCCAATCGGATAGGAGAAGTAACCACCAAAACTGATTTTTTTTGTTTTTCCCAAATACCCCTTGGTGAACAAAACATGGAGTGGGAATAGCTCCGGTTTATATTAGGGATGTCATTTAGATAGGCTAATCAATCCAATTTAAGTCGGCTCAAAATATTTAGGATTTGGGGTTTTAATTTTTATACTTTGAATTGAGCTTGAAAAAAATATCTCAAATTTGATCTAAATTAGGATTGAGCTAGATTGAGATTTTGAAAACTTGAACCTAATCCGAACTTGAATTTAATATTTTATATATTATATTTTTCATACTTTAATTATCTATAATTAGATTAATAAGAATTTCATACAAGAATTACTATTTATGTTTTTATAATTTCAAAAACTTGTTAATTTTTAATATTTTTTAAAATTAAATTATGTTGAAATAATTATTTTAACAGCTTTTGGTTTTTTTTAGGAGGAGGAATTGAGAAAAATTATTGAAGTATTTGGTGTATAATCAAAATAGGGAAAAAATAATAATTTATTAAAGAAATCATGAACAAATTTTAAAAATTAGAATTAATAATCGAGCTCGGATTGAACCCAATACTAATGAGTTTTAATTCGGGTCGGACTCAAGTTGACTGCATTAAAACTTAGGTTGAGCTTGACCATGACTCAACCCGAGTCCGGCCCACCCGAGTTGCACCCCTACTTTATATATATCCCTAAAGGCAAAAAAATAGTGAGCATAGTTATCATAACCGGTCCGGATCCGGTAAGGTGATCAGGTGTATGAATGGGTCACTATTTCAACCGTCCAATTAATTAGTCAAACTAAATTTATTTAATATTAATTAAAATAAATAATAATAATAACAACAAATATTAAAGAAAAATATGCTTAAAAAAATTATCCTAAAACATGAGAAGATGCTAAAAACACGTTAAAATATGAGCATAAAAATGCACCAATAAGTTGCGATCAATAGAAATTCCTACAAGTTATTCTTATTTCATCAAACTTAATCACTACAAAGACAAATTAGAGAGTCCATGTTCATGGGTTTTGTCGTTTTGTATTGGTTGAAAACCCAGCATATGGTGATTTCATTACAAAGCCCATGTTCAATCAACAAAATAAACACAAATTACAACTTACGAGAAAATGAAAATTTAACAAAAAAAGAAATTTATAATAGAAACTGAGATGAAGAGGAGATAGAGCATTGTTCTATTTTTAGATTTTCAGATTTTGAGTGATGAATGTTCAACCAAATGGGAAAGAAATACAAGAAAGTAAGAAATAAATAGTAAAATAATCGGGGAAGAATGGTCGAACTTTGGAGACGAACCAGACGATGGTTTCGTGTCAGAGATGGCGTAGACGATGACAAATTAGACAATAACCACCTTCTCTTCGGACTTCAACACTTGTAAATCTTCATTGTTCATATTCTGATATTAGGATTCAATACTCAAAAAAGAAAGGAAAGTAGACTAGTTTGATTGAAATCGCAATGACATATAGGCTATAGCCTTTCCAGAAAATTTTTTTACTTTACCCATGTGGTTTTTTCATTTAATTTTTTGTCACCCATGCAATTTTTTTATTATTCTCTAACTCATGTATTTTTTAAAAATGTCTTTTTAAAGACGAGAGACGTTTTTGGATAAATTTTTTAAATAAAAAATATATTTTCAAAAGATATTTTTAAAAAATGTATGGGTGATGATTTTTTAAAAAAAAAAAACTACATGCTTGAGGTGAGAAATTCACCTTTTTAGCTTGCTTTGATGCCAATTTGACAAAATTTCCCATCAATTCTTCAAAGAAAATTTTGAAAATAATGGCAATATAGTCTTTCTGTTAATTCTTCAAAAAACTAGATGATTCACCAATAATCAGTCGAGTCTCACGGGTTGCAATTCAACCGGTTCAATTCGAGTCTATTACATTTTCGGTCAAAATAATGAACCAACACAATTTAGGACCGAGTTCACTGGTTGAATAGGCCAAGCTAGGCCAATTTTTATAAATATGCCAGTGAGTTATCTAGCTGTTTTTCTTTTTTCAAATTTACAAGAAGGTAAATAGATGAGTCATTTTATTGGGGAGATTTTTCATTTTTTGTCGTGTACATATAATAAGCTTAGCTTAGCCAACAATTGTCACGACCCACACCCCATGTAGGATGGAGTTATGATTTATGACCGGCCACCGAGACCTTATACAGAATTGAATGTGCTATATAATGGATAGTTTATTAATATAGCGGAAGCATAACATTCAGGTTCACATCAAACTCATACCAACCATATTCGATCAGAGCAATTTTAAGTTTAATATCAAACTCACACTTGCAAAATTTATTATATGTCATTTACATCTACAACTGGCAAACACAGAAAAATAGTCATTGTATATATACAGAATCCTACATAAGCTCAAAAGAGATATTTGCAAGTCTTGCTATAGAATTTTACAAACTCATCTTCCTTAAGTTCCCTCCCCATCTTAAGCTTCATTACCTGAAAAATTGGTTGCGAAATGGGGTGAGCTAACAAAGCTCAATGAATAATACCAATGCTCTGTCATGTGTTTTTATGGCAAAAGAAACTTTAAATAAATCATAGATATCAAGCATTACTGAAACAATTCAAATGCATTTTCAAAAATGAAATTACTATTTAAATATTTGAATAGCAATAAATAGCCTAATAGAACTCATAACAAATAACAAATATCAAATATCATTTAGCATGCCCATTACAATGGTCGAAATGGAAGAATCCGCGTCGACTCAGATTTTGAATGGAATGTCATATATAATGACAGTCACTTATAGTGACACTGAAGAGATTTCTAGCCTACTTACAAGCCTACCGGCTCTTGGTCCTCAGTAAGGACATAATAAAAGGGGCCCGTATAAAGGAATCTACATAAACACATTCTAAATCATGTGTTTATCCGTGGATTTGCAAATCTATTTATCAAACATACTTATAAAATGTACTTTAATTTCATCAATAGAGAATATAGCATAATGCTTTGCTTGTTAAAACATAGAATAATATGTTTGACAATATCGCATTCAATTCACCATTTTAGGAAACCAGATTACTCACCACGTGCTCTTAAAGCACTCATTGATTCTCTTTCTCTCCTAAAGAACTCTACATACATATATTTCATCAATAGAACCATATTTGAGTATAATGTAACATTATTTAGTTAAGGTTGTCCCATTATAGTTCAAACAACACAATTTAGGATTATGATAAAATCTCTCACATTCTAATTCCATTGGAGCGTCTTTTGACTCTTGATGTAATTCATTTACATCAAATATAAGGTTTTTAAACAATTGGGACAACAGCTGCACCATCCCCATTTATTCTGCTTATAAGTTTCATTTTTAACTTCTAAATGTTAGGCGTTTCAACACTTATATCTAGCATCTTGAATCATCATTTAGACAAATCATTTAACTTTAATTAAGGTATTTTTATTTAATTTTTAGTAGCATTTTTCCTTACCATTTTTCGCATTTAGAGTTCCTTTCATAGTCTAATCATGTTAATTATAATTTAGGTAGTGCTAGGATTGTTTTAACACCATTAATCAATAGCCAATTAGTTTAATCAACACTCATTAATTATGATGCATCTTTCTACATCATAGATGTTGCTCTTGTATCCATGTAATTACTATTCCATGCAAAACTTGTTAGGACTTCAAGACTAGTTTAGAATTTCATTCAATTCTTAATTGAATTTGAGTTCTTAGTCATTTTTAAATGTTTATTTTCTGATTAAATTAAAGATTAAGAGATTAGGACTAGAATTCATACTTTTATTATTCAAGAATTCAACCTTTAGGTTAGTCCTTCTTAAGCTTCTTTATTTCTCCTTCTTGTTCTCTTGTTTTCTTTACTTTCTTCCTTGCTTTATTATTCTGTCCAGCACATTTTAGAGAGTTTCTTGCTTGTCTCTACAATTTATTTTGTAAGACATAATAGATATAAATATGTATCTATATGTGGGCTAGGTGTCACCTTGTGAACTCTCAGATATTTGAAGTGTCTTGCTCTTATTAGCTCTATATTTCTTCTCTCTTACTAATTTAATTTTTTTGTCCCATTTATGTATATATATATATATATCATATGTATAATACATACATATATATAGACAAATCTCTACACAAGCTCCTCAAGAATAGTCAACAATGGTGGGCTAGATATTCCAAATTGTGGGTTTCTTGCCTATGTGAACAATCGTCTTTCTTACCTTTCTCTAATTAAAATTAACTTGGATAATTATAATGTTTAGGTTATAATTTAGGATTAGTACAAGTCTATCTCCCTTAAACACCTTAATTAACCTAATTAAGATTAACTTAATTAACTAATCATGTATTAAGGTTACTAATTAAACATAATAACAATTTTTAAGAACCTTCCAATAACCTATCACAAACTAGGTTAGTTTAGTTAAGTATGCTCTAATTATGCTTAACCTTAAAACAGTGATTAACCAAATTAATTATGTTTTAACTCAAGAATCATTTTAAACGCCTATTACAAATATCGTTTGATTCCTAATTTTTTCTACTAAGATTTTAATTATTGCCTCACTATCCATACTAGTAAATTCATCACTTTAAATCACACAATTATGCTTAAAACATACTCTAATCCATACTTTATCATTACTTGAAGTGGATTCACCTATAGCAATAAAGTATAATAAAAGTAAT
Organism: Nyssa sinensis; assembly: GCA_008638375.1. Taxonomy (NCBI): domain Eukaryota; kingdom Viridiplantae; phylum Streptophyta; class Magnoliopsida; order Cornales; family Nyssaceae; genus Nyssa; species Nyssa sinensis. The sequence continues at coordinate 24,720,400 of CM018037.1, read as the reverse complement.
AAGATATAAGATATTACAACAATAGATACGTGATGTTTGGGAAACGAGTTAAATGTGAAAATTCATGGTTATCTGATTGCTTTGGTCTTTTGACTCATGTCATTGATACTACGTGTCTTTTTTCTAAGGAAGAGGTTACCATTTTTAATTTTATAGATAATTATGCTGACTTTCATTTAATAATCTAACAATTATAAAAATTTCTTATTGTTTTTTTGATAATTACATTGACTTTTTCTCTGTTATATTAATAATATATAGATTTTTCTTTCATACAAAATTTATCATCGATGGTATTAAAGTTTCAAATATTTTTTTAAAAATAACTATAATACTCATGTATATTGCAATGACCTATTCTATTTTTTTAGAAATTATAAGGAAAGTTTGTGTAATGATCTTTAAAGGTAAAACGATAAATTCATGTTTTACGTTAACTTCTATCTTTTAACAATTTTGACAAGAGCACCAGTGTCAATGTAACTAAAGGCAAAAGACACTAAAATCTCACATTATCCAAAAAGCAAAACAAAAAAAGCGTACTAACCTAAGTAAAGCAAGTCGCTAACTAATAAAAATAATCAAAAAAATTATTACACATTAAAAATTAATTCATTATAAGTTAAATAATATCTTATCGTTATAATAATTTTCATGTAACTTTAAAAAAGTTCACTCTAAAAGCTACATATGACATATTTAAGTGATATAACTATTTTAAACTTTAGTATTTTTTAAAAATTAATATTCAAAGTTTTATTATTTATCTAAGTCTTATCTATATATATATATATATATATATAAATATATAATTGTGAACTTTCTAGTCTTAATAATATGAAAGACATGATATGACCAATCTGGTAGGTATCTAAACTAATTCTCAAAAATCAAGCATATGTTGGGAAGACTTTCCATATGACTGATCAATTTGGTTGATGGAGGGAAGATCTTTTATCATGGGTAGACACAAATTTTGTAAAGAAAGATATTAGTTTACTCGTTATAGAAAATGAAATACCAATCCCTAATTATAATTTTTTACATGCTTAAAGTGATACTCTTTAAATTTTTGGTAACATTTCAAATATTTTAAATGTTTATTAGACAAGTTTGGTGCTAATGTTTGATAATAATATTTTTATTAATATAATAGATTAGAAAATAATACTTCTAGACTACAATCATGTTCTTTTATATTGATATATCTCTTACAGAATTGTTAAATAAGTGCATAAATGTTATTCAGAGTATATAAATCAATTTTCTAAATCAATTTTGATAACAAAACAAAAACTATTTTATGAAATAAGAATTTGTTCTTTGAAAAAACCAGAAAAAAATACAGAAAACATTTTTTCAAAACAAAGCAGTATAAGAAAAACTTTACAAACTAGAAACTAAAACTGAAAAAATAGAAAACTGTTTTATAGTATAAGAATACAGTAATAAAAACGTAAATAACAACACTTACAGAATTGTAGAAACTGAAATAGTGATCAAGGCTTATGTTTTACACAATATCCTTAAGACGAATTATGGCCCTCGTAGTAGTGCTTACGAGCTCTTGGTCGTACGTCTCCCAGAATACAACGATCGAATACACGCAAATGTTAAGCACTTCAACTGCGTGCCTGGCGAACCAAAATAGAGACTTGAACTCTCTCAAAATCTATGAATTACTAATGCATAGAATGTATTAAAAATTCAATGAATGAATGTTAAGTGCGGTCGTTTTGGATTTAAACCAAAACCAAACGCAATCGCTAAACAACAGCATTGGATTTAATTATCCTGGTAACTAAACGACAATGTTTTGGACTATTTCTAACAGTGACAAAAATGACAGCGTTTTGGAAAAATATTTAAATAAATTTTTCTCAAAAAGTTATATACATAACGGGTCAAGGCCAAAACCCTACCCGGTTTGGTGTGGGGCGGCGACGGCGCGCACGCGTGTGGTGAACCAAGCATGTGCTAGGTCCTCCCCCTTCCACAAAATTTGGGTGCGCCTTAGGGCCCAAACCTTTCTTTAAGGTAATTGTATATATACTCTTTAAAAGCCTTGTACACATCCTATATGGGACACAAGCTTATCACAAGTTTCAAGCTTTTGTTACCATTTCCAAGTGATGATGTTTGGAGAAAAATTTTCATTCACTTCTTAATGGTTTTGAGAAACCCAATACATAATCTTAATCTCCTCATGAAAGAGAACATATTTTCATATAGAAGCTCAAAGATAGCCAAAAAATTATTCTTAAAACTCATTCTTTCTAACATAAAATACTATAATCATAAGACATCAGAAGTATAGCATGTTATAATTAAAATGGTCATTGTCTAGTCACCTCTCACATTACTTAAGGTGATTATTTAGGCATCGCCTTTTTGTAGAGGTTTGGCTCGGACGTGTTAAGCTACTACAATTGAAAAATCGTCTCACTTGATCATCTAGGTGACGAGATGATCGTCTTTGACGACATTGGTCAGTATAATACCAAAAATTACAAGAAATGTATCTATAATTGTCAAATTTTATAAAGATATAAGAATGGGATTAGTAGATTTTAAATTTCATCAATCCAATAATTGATGAGCATTTAAAAAAATATGAGAGGGTTCATCAAAGGATGGAGTAGTTTGAAGGGTGGGAGATAAGGGTTGTGAAAGTGAGACAGTGGAAAAGTGGTGTGAAGTAAAAAAGAGCCAAGGACTAGATTGATAGGAGAGTACAGGGGGAATAATGGAAGATGAAAAATAGGTTTGCTCATCAAATATGACATGTCTTGAGATATAGGTTTTTTCAGTAAGAGGATTGAAACATAAGTAGCCTTTATAGTTAATAGGGTAACCAAGGAAAACATTGTTTAGTTTATGCTCTAACTTGTGTTTGGTATAAGGTTTCAGTAGGGGATAACATGCACAACCAAATGTTTTTAAAGTTGTATAGTTTGGAGTGTGACCAAAGAGAAGTTGGTGAGGAGCATGAGAGTGTAATAAGGTGTTTAGAAGTCTATTTATGAGAAATATTGTTGTGCCAAATGCATGATACCAGAAATGAAGTGGAAGAAAGGCTTTAGACAACAAAGTCAGTCCTGTTTCTACCATGCTTCTGTGTTTCCTTTCAGCTATCCCATTTTGTTGGCGTGTGTGTGGGCATGACATCTGATGGAGTATGACATTAGATGTTAGGATAGCTTGAAATTTTGTCTTGTGGCACTCTCCACCCCTATCAGTCATGAGTATTTTGATTTTGTGCTTTAGGTAGTTTTCAACAAATGCCTTATATTAAAGAAAGACAGTAAACACATCTAATTTGTGGACAAATGGATAAGTCCATATAAATCTTGTAAAGTCATCAACAAATACAACGTAGTAATTGAAGCCATTATAGGATTTGTAGGGGGTAGGATGTAACACCCCGACTTTGTTTAATTAATAATTAAATAATTAATTATTAATTAGTACCGGCTTAGGGAATAATTAAGGAAATTAACCTTAATCTCCCGGTGGTCACACTAGACCAATAGAACAATTAAGACATGTTCGGGAATAGGGTATAATACCCGAACCTAATTACCAATTAATTAGGTGGAATAGTGTCAATTTAACACTGACGGAATTCGAATTAATTAACTACGAAAATTCTGAATGACTAATAAATGACACGGAACCTCTGACATTGAAGATAACGGAAATAGGAACTGACCGGAATAAACCGCACTGAAAAAGGAGTTACAGATTGGGAGTTAAGGCCAAAACAGTGAAACTGAAAATTAGCGACAACCAAACAAGGCCTTAACCAGAAATTAAGAGAAAATGGTCACTTGGGAGGCCAAGGGGAATTGAACCCTTGACCTACCAAGGTAAGCAACTTTGTCTCAAAAAGTTACCAACTAGGCTGTTGGTTACTTTGTGCATAAATACAGCAATATATGTATATAACCTATAATCTGCTCAAGCCACCACCCAAATTGGCCAATGGCCTTGCATGCATTCCCTTCATCATAGCCCTCCCTCACCTCCATCAAGTCAGCAGTCACAAACCCACTAAGGGTAGAGATACACTCATATGTGTATAGCCCTATATGTACATATATATATATACATAACTTGCATCAGATTCTCTCCTTAGAGAATTCTGAAATTCTAAAACTGAGTCATACGTGAGGGTGAAGTGTGGAGAGAGAGAGAGAGAAGGGAGATTGTGCATGCAAGTGAGAGAGGAAATTGGCAATTGAAGTAAAGGCTTGAGGATTTCATGCATGACCTGAGGAACTTGAGGACACTGTGAGAGGTCTGGGTCGAACCATAACCGAGAGGGACAGCACTGTGAAGGTAAAAATTCTAAATTATCTTCAATCCTTGTTTTGTAGATTTTGAATTATTTTGATGAGTTGCTACGGGTATAGACTACATGCATGCCTCATTATTGACTCTAGGAACTGTTTTGAGAGTATAGCATGGCTTAGAGGTCTCGGATAGGTCAAAGACCATGAAACCCGAGACCAACCTCCATTGATGAACCTTGGAAAACCCAGGTCTGAATCGACCATAACAGTTCAGAGTTTTGAGTGTCAAGGCCTGAAATAGACCCCAAGAGGATCTCAAATATGTACCTACGCGACCTCGAGACTCACTGTAGCCCCACAAAATTGGAAATGAACCTACGGGTTTAAAATCCAATCCGTTAAAACTCGAGACTAAACTGAAATATATAAATAAGGTCTTGATCCTTAGAGTTTGTAGGTCACGTAGCTTCAAACCACACACGAAATGGTTGAGAAATGAGGGTACTAGATCAAGTTGCAGGTCACGGTTATCCTTTTGAAAACAGAACTTGTTAGGTTGATTCGATGCCCAAAATGAATGCCAAATTGATGGCTTCACTCCCAGGAATCGATCGGAACCAAAAACAGTAGGAATCCGTACCTGAAATGGCACGAAATAGAGAAAATATGAAATCGGGAACTAGGGCAAAACTGGGGGAGAAGATGAAGAAGACGGAGTCGACTCGTCCAACTCGCTTGGGCAGACCGTGTCGACTCGGACACGTGTCCACTCATGGGCGTGCCACCTCTTTAGTGGAACGGCACCGTTTCGGTTAAACAGGTTTTGTTTTAAAATCAAATTCCGCCTGTTTGGTCCCTCGGATAAGAAATTAAAACTTGGATTGGGCATAACCTATCCGTAGATGAAGGGGCAATTGAGGATTAACTAGAATATTTAAATCCGGTTCTCTGGCCTAACTGAACCGGTTGGTTTTTGGAGGTTTTGGACCGGTTCAACTGATGAATCCTTGAACCAAGGGGTTTGAACCCCTAAATTATGTAATTATATTTTGACCCCTGAAGTTTCCTGAAATTACGGATTTACCCCTGACAGTTTTAAAGAATTACACAGTGGCCCAGACTTTTGAAAATTTATACATTTAAGCCCTGAATAAATTAATTAAATAATAAAATAATTATTTAATTATTTTATTAAATAGGTAAAATTACAATTTTACCCCTAGACATTAAATATGTCAAACGGAGTCCAAATTAAGTAAATAAATGGTGTATTTTCACTATTTCAGGTATTCTGGACTCAATGGTACAGTCCGATTTTGGAAATACAGTCCCGAAAAACACAGACCCGTGAGTGATAAATGACCGAACTGCCCCTAATGGTACCCAGACCCAAATAAAAATATCGGATAGCCTATTTTGACTATCTCGGGCATTCTGAACTCAACGGTGAGGTCCGTTTAATGAACCGAGGTCCCGAAAAATACAGACACGTAGGTATAAATGACCGAATTGCCCTTAATGATACCCAAGGCCGATTAAACATAACAGATAGTCCAATTTCACTATGTTGGACACTCTGAACCCAATGGTGAGGTCCATTTTATGAACTGACGTGCTGAAAAATACGACGCATGAAATTACCAAATTACCCCTGATACCGTACGAGACCTAAACAAAGTCCAATTGGGACGAAACTGATACCGGTAGGAGCCCAGACACTGGTGAGACTGTATAGTTGATTAGATGACGAATCGGGGTCAGAATTACACAAAACGTAAAATGACCAAAATACCCCTGAGCACTGTAAGTGCAAAGTAGAAGTCGAATTAAGGTCAAACTGATATGATAAATTATCATAGGCATAATTATGAACACTGAAAGGCTAAATAAGACTCCGAGACAGTCAACGCGTAAAACGAGAAATGACCGATGTGTCCCGACAATCTAAAGCAGATACCAAATGAAGTCCAAGGGACTTACAAATTTATACATGAGATATATGGGACGTTCTGAGGACCATGATAGGGTCCCGGGCAAAAATGACAAAATTACCATTTTGCCCCTAAGACTAAATAAGTACCCAACTAATACCGATTAAAGTCTAAAAGACTTAAAACTTCATATATACGATAAATGGGATATTCTGAGGACCATAACAGGGTCCGGGATAAGAATGGCAAAATTACCATTTTGCCCCTATGGTTAAAATGAGAACCTAACTAATACCGATTGGAGTCCAAAGGACGTAGAACTTTGTACTTAAGATATAAAGACTATTTCGAAGACCACGACAGGGTCCGGGACAAAAATGGTAAAATTACCATTTTGCCCCTAAGGTTGAATGAGTGCCTGACTGATAACAATTGAAGTCTAAATGACTTAGGATATAATCCTAATAATTGCTAAGCCTAATTAAAGAATGAAATAGCCTCGGGTGAGACCCAATGGAAGGGCGATAGGCTACTAGGCTATCTTAGGTAATCCGATAGACACCTAAGATGACGAATAAGACCTGAATGGATGAATTCTGATCTATCTATGATTAATGATGATTATTCAGGATGTACAAGGATGTGCCTGAAACAATGTTTGGAGGTTGTCAGATTAATTTGCGCAAGGAGATAAACCTAAAAGTTGTGAGTAACTTCTGACACTGTTTTGATTCTGTCCCTTGATTTATTGATCTGTTTTGAATGCAATTATTTAAGTGCAATTATTTAAATGCATGCCTTTCCGTACTATATCACTTATGACATGGTTTTAGTCTTTTTAAATAATTGACTATATTCCTGATCCCTGTGCTAGCATCCCGTACTGTTTTGCCTGTTTTGAACTGTTGAGATAAATGGATGTATTGAACCATTATTCCCGAAATGATTAAACTAACCATGTGATATAGGCAAAGAACGATATTTTGTCGTACCGTACTACTTGTATAGTATACTGTCTAAATACTATATTGTTTAAATGTACGTACTTAATGTAGGCCCCTTGCACTACATTTCACACGATGTGATTGTGTCCTTTGAATTAGGAATTCCGTTCAGTTCGGTTATGTGTTATCCGTTAATGCTATGTCTATGTCCCTGATTGATACGTTCGATTCCGTTGTGTACCGCCAGTCGATAATAGGTCTGTTTGGATTGATGTATTGTTCAGTTCCGTTATGTTCTACCCGTAATGACATGTCCCTGTCTTGATTAAAACGTTGTTCAGTTCGGTCATGATTCGTTCCGCTAGTGATATGTCTCCGACTTGATTGTTATATCGTTTCTACTCAGCTCCGTTATGTTTCGTTCCGTTCATGATGTGCTTGTGTCTTGATTAGTATATTGTTTTTGTTCAGTTCCGTTATGTTCTAGCTATTGAAAGTATGCCTTCGTCTTGATTGAAACATTGTTCAGTCCAATTATGATTAGTTCCGACAGTGATGTGTCCCTGACTTGATTGTTATATTGTTTCTACCCAGTTCCGTTATGTTGTGTCCTGTTCATGATTTGTCTGTGTCTTGATTAGTGTATTGTTTCCGTTTAGTTCCGTTATAATTTTAGCCGTCGAGGATAGGCCTCTGTCTTGATTGACTTATTGTTCCCACTCAGTCTCAGCTGTGATTCGTTCCGTTAATGAAGAGTCTGTGTCTTGATCGATATATTGGCAATGGTTATTGTTTTGGTCCGATTGGTTATGTTTTGGTCCGATTGGTTATGTTATGTTCCGATTCGTTTATACTGTTTGTGCAATCTTGTTCCATTGTACTAGACTGCTTATGAAATGGATTTAGAAAATTGCTATTTTGAAATGACTAAACTATCCACGTGCCTTGGAAGCAAGGACTGGTTTTGAAACCCATGATAGGGAATCTGTGTTACTCATTGGGCTTATTTAAGCTCACCCCATTATTCTGACATTTTTCAGGAATTACCTCCATTGGATTAGAAGGTACTATGACATGACGTGAGTAGGCCAAGTGGCATTGCAAATAAGGATCAGATGGCACTGATTTGTAGAGACTTACATTCTTGTGAATCGAATCCGTATATCCAGGTAAGTAATATGATACGACTGACTTGATTGACATGCACTAGATAGTGGAACATGGCTCATGGAACTAAATGGTACTCTAGAGATATTAGATCTGCTATGTTGTTATATGCTTGATTTTAGATATGCTCTGAGATTAGAATTGTTGACTGACTGGATTTAGTCTTGCTCTGTGATACATATACTTATGATGGATAAGTGAGTTGCATTCCCGTGACACAAAGAAAAAGTTTAAAATTCCGCTGCATCTGACCCTACAGTCGGAGTGCAATTCGTCGGAAAGTTCAGGATTTGCCTTTGGTTGGTCGCGTCGCGACCAACTGGCAGTCACGTCCTCGACATCCGCGTAGGGTGGGGTTCGGGATGTGACATAGGAGCCCACAAATCACTATGAACTATTTCAAGAGGTCTGGTGGTACAATGTGCAACAGCAGGGAATGGTAATTGGCTCATTTTTTCATATTGGCAGTGCTCACATAGAGCTTGTGAGTTCTTATTTACAGTAACTGAAGGTAGAAGGTATGACATGGCTTTATGGAGTACTTGGTTTTAAGGTTGACCAAGTCTATCATGCCATAGCTGATTTGAGACAACTTTCCCTAGATTAGTTATTGTTGTTGAAGGTGAAGCTGTTGTTGTTAAAGATTCAACCACTGGGGATGATTTGGCTTCTCTTGAGGTGACCTTATTTACTCTCTGAGGGACTGTCCTGGTGTGTTTATCAAACTTTGGAGAGTGTTTATTGGGTGCAACAATGGGATAGAGCCCATTCTTGCAATTACTCTTATGGAGAATTCTCTCTGTTGTAATGTCTTGAATTTGAAGCATGTTAGCATCAAATATGCATTTGTAATTGTTTTCTAGGCACAACTTATGAACAAACAATAAATTTGAAGCTATTTTAGAGACATATAAAATATTTGGGAGATTAAATGCATGGTTATGAGTGTTTAAAAGAGATTTTCTAGTGTGGGAGATTGTCAAACCTTGCCCATTTCCAATGGAAACAAGGCCATCACCAATGTAGCCTTCTGAAATTGATAGGTTGGATAGATCAGATGTTATGTGACTTAAGGCTCCTAAATTTTTCTGTCACAGGTTTGCAGTCGAGTTTGGCACTTCACAAGAGGTAGCCATTGCTGTGAGTTGTGCAGGTGGAGTTCTTCCTTGGTAGGAATAATTCATCAGATGGAAACAATCAAAAGTTGAATGCCCCAATTTACCACAAATTTGACATATTGGCCTCTCTTGATAGTTGTTACCTTGCCTCTGTTGATTCTGAGTGAATCTTCTATCGGGATTTTGATTGATGAAGTTGTGTGTGTTCATTTGAGTTTGGTTATGAGGGTACTGAAAGTGACTCTAAGGATTGTACGAAAAGGTTTTGTCAGAGTTTCCAGTCCTACCACCTTTACGGTTGAACCTATTCCTAGCTCTACCTCTATTCTGGTTTAGGCCATTTTTTAAGTTAGAAAACTATGGTTTAACTTGAGACACTATCATTGCTATTGGGACATATGAAGAGGTTGAGTTGTGCTTTAGATTTTCAAGGGATAGCTCTTCTACTTTGATGAGAGCTTGTAACTCTTCAAAGGCAAGAGGCTCTGACCTTGTTCTAATAGATGTCCTGAATGGAATGTACTCTTGTGGGAGGCCATTCAAGACATGAATCAGAAGGTCCTCATCATCCATTAAAACACAAACAGAGACAAGTTTGTCTCTGACTTCCTTGATTTTTTGGATATAATTATCAATTGAGTCATTTCCTTTGGTGATTGATTCTAACTCAGTTTTGAGGTGAAGGATGTTAGATCTGTTGGACAAAATGGGTTTTGAGCATGAATAATTAGCTATCTTTGAGCTAAAATTAAAGTGGGTCCCATACATTAATTTTTTTAATTTTAGCAGGTCCACATGGGAATGTTTTCTCCTCCATGAAGAGATTAAGATCATATATTGGGTTGCTTAAAATCCTTAAGGAATGAATGAGAAATTGTCTCCAAACATCACCACTTGGAAATGGTAACAAAAGCTTGAAACTTGTGGAAAAGCTTGTATCCCACATAAGATGAGCATAAGGCTTTTAAAAAGTATATATACACTTATCTTGGAGGAGGGTTGGGGCCCTTAGGGGTACCCAAGTTTTGTGCATGGGGGAGGATCTAAGCAAATGCTTGGACCACCACACATGCGCGTTGCTGCCCTGCTCTGCACCAAATCGGGCTGGACGGGGTCGGCTTGGGTTCGGGCTTGGGCTTGGGCTTGGGCTTGGCCCGTCGTATATATATCTTTTTGAAAAAAATTAATTTAAATAATTTTCTATTAAATGCTAAAAAAAAAAAAAAAATCAAAACGTTGTTGTTTAGTTACCAGATTAATTAAAACTAAAAACGTCACCGTTCTGCGAGTATGTTGTTTGGTTTTGGTTTACATCCAAAACAACGTCGTTTTGCGATTACGTTGGTTTTACTAAACAGTTGTCTTCACATGGATGCAGCTATGTCTGTTCACCATGAACAGACACAACTGAACCTTCATGACTGTACCAAACAGTCATGAAGAAGTTTATAAATACCCAGACCCCCGTTCCATTCATTCATTTGAAATATTGCATTCCCTCTTTCTGCATAAGTCAAGTTCGAGTTGCTGCCATTGTTGTGTTCGTTAGGTTCTAAAGATTGAAGTGCTGCTTCTTTAGAATCAAAATTTGTTTTATCTTAAGAGACGATTGCTCATCACCTTGAGTACCGAGAGGAAGCAAATTCGTCTTAAGGAAATTGTGAATTTCACAAGGCTCTGATTTTCATTTTGTTCAAATTCAAGAACAGTGAGTTCATATTACTATATACAGTATTTATTCATTCTGTTTTAATTATTGTAACAGTGTTTATTCATTCTATTTTAATTCTTGTAACAGTATATATATATATATATATATATTCAGTATTTTAGGCCAACAATATTAAGACAAATTTTGTTTTTAGCCTGTTATACTATATTGTTCTATTATATATATATATATATATATATATATATTGTTCTGTTATATATATAATACTGTTCTAATATACTGTTTGAATCTGTACTGTTCTACTAATAAAATTCACTGTTCACTATTTTTTTAAAAAAACATTGAATCTGTTTTCAGAAACTTCATTGTGTAATAAAATGTTCACTGTTTTTATAAAACATTGAATCTATTTTCATAAACTTTTCTGCTTAATAAATTAAGTTATGTTTAGTGCACTTTGTTTTACTTTAACAAATTAAGTTTTGTTTAGTAAATTTCTGTTTAATAAATCTTTTGTATAATTGAGAAAAATTTTCTGTTTTTGTAATAGAAATGGCCTCTAAAACTAATGCACCCACCATGAATATGTCTCATGGAGAGAAGTCCGAAAAATTCAATGGAACGGATTTTAAACGTTTGTAACAAAAGATGATCTTCTATCTCACAACCTTGAATTTGGCAAGGTTCCTTCATGAAAATTCTCCTATACTTGTTGAAGGAGAAACTGATAAGGAAAAAGTGGCTGTTGTTGATGCATGGAAACATGCAAATTTCTTGTGTAAAAATTATATCTTGAATGGATTGGATAATACATTATATAATGTATATTATTCAATAAAAATAGCAAAAGAACTATAAGAATTTTTGGACAAGAAATACAAAACTGAAAATGCTGGCATGAAGAAATTCATAGTTGAAAAATTTCTTGACTACAAGATGTTAGACCATAAAACAGTTATAAGCCAAGTTCAAGATCTACAAGTGATCCTCCATGACATCCATGCTGAAGGAATGTCTCTAAGTGATTCATTTCAAGTGTCTACTATGATTGAGAAATTGCCACCATCATGGAAAGACTTTATGAATTATCTTAAACACAAACGCAAAGAGATGAATCTCGAAGAATTGATAGTGAGACTAAGAATTGAAGAAGACAACCGAGGATCTGAAAAGAAGAATGAAAATCATTCTATGGGGGCTACGGCAAATGTTGTTGAACAAGGCTCAAAGAATAAAAGGAAGCATGAAGGTGAAGGCCCTTCTCAAGTTTCTGAAAAGTTCAAAGGGAAATGCTACAATTGTGGTAAGCAAGGACATCGTTCAAAGGACTGTCGCAAACCAAAAAACTCAAGGAAACAAAATGCTCAAGCAAACATGACAAAATGTGACAGGCTTTCAGTTGATGTTGGTGAAATGAATCTTTTCGCTGTTATATCCGAATATAACTTGGTAAGAAACACCAAGGAATGGTGGGTAGACACTAGGGCTACATGCCACACTTGCTCAAACAAATGGATGCTCTCTACCTACGAACCTGTAGAGCACGAAGAATAACTATTCATGGGTAATTCTTCAAGATCCAAAGTTGAAGGACGTGGAAAGGTGATACTGAAAATGACATCTGGCAAAGAACTCACTCTCAACAATGTGCTTCATGTGCCTGACATTCGTAAAACCTTAGTCTCTGGATCATTGCTTAGCAAGAATGGCTTCAAATTAGTCTTTGTGTCTGACAAATTTATGCTCACTAAGAATGAGATGTTTGTGGGAAAGGGTTATTTGAGCGAGGGGCTCTTTAAGATGAATGTCATGATTATTGTACCAAAATCTATTAATAATAATATTAATTCTTCTGCTTACTTGCTTGAGTCTTCAAATATTTGGCATGCTAGATTAGGACATGTTAATTATAATACTTTACGTAGATTAATTCATTTAGAATTTTTGCCTAAATTTGATATTATTCCTAATCACAAATGTGAAACTTGTGTAGAATCTAAATTGATAAAATTACCCTTCCATTCTGTTGGAAGAAGCACTAAACCTCTAGATTTAATTCATAGTGATATCTGTGATTTAAAATTTGTGCAAACTAGAGGAGAAAAAAGTATTTTATTACTTTCATTGATGATTGCACTAGATACAGTTATGTGTATTTGCTAAAAAACAAAGATGAGGCCATAGAAATGTTCAAACATTACAAGAATGAAGTTGAGAATCAACTTAGCAAAATGATTAAGGCAATTAGAAGTGATAGAGGTAGTGAATATGAGTCACCTTTTGAGGAGTTCTGTTCAGAACATGATATCATTCACCAAACTATCATTCCTTATTCACCTCAATCTAACGGTATTGTTGAATGCAAAAACCGAACATTAAAAGAAATGATGAATGCTATGTTGTTAAGTTCTGGTTCACCCCAAAATTTGTGGGGGGAGCTTTGCTTTCTGCTAATTATATTCTCAACAAGGTACCTCACAAGAAAACTCATAAAACACCTTATGAATTATGGAAAGGTCATAGACCTTGCTACAAATACATAAGAGTGTGGAGGTGTCTAGCAAAAGTGGCAGTTCCTAAACCTAAAAAGGTTAAGATAGGACCAAAAATCATTGACTGTGTATTTATTGGTTATTCAAATAACAGTAGTGCGTATCAATTTCTTGTTCATAAATCTGAGATTGCTGATGTGCATGTTAATACAATTATTGAGTCAAGAGATGCTTCATTTTTTGAAAATATATTTTCTTATAACATGACACATGAATCAAGTTTACAGAAAAGGCCTCTAGAAGCTACAGTTAATAATAATCATGGAAATATAAACTAAAAGTTTATAATTGATGAACCTAGACGTAGCAAAAGAGCAAAGAAATCAACGTTCTTTGGACCTGATTTTCTAACATATTTGTTGGAAAATGATCATCAAACATTCAAGGAAGCAATGTCCTCTCCCGAAGCTTCATATTGGAAAGAAGCAATCAATAGTGAAATTGAATCCATCATGCAAAATCATATATAGGAATTAGTGGATCTTCTACCTAGTTCCAAACCATTAGGATATAAATGGATCTTTAAAAAGAAGATGAAAGTTGATGGGTCAATAGAGAAATATAAAGCAAGACTTGTTGTCAAAGGCTATAAGCAAAAGGAAGGATTAGATTATTTCGATACTTACTCACTAGTTACTAGAATCACATCTATTCGTATGTTAATTGCAATAGCATCCTTAAATGGACTAGAAATACATCAAATGAATGTAAAAACTGCTTTCCTAAATGATGAGTTAGATGAAGAAATATATATGGAATAACCCGAAGGATTTATTGCTCCTGGACAAGAAATGAAAGTATGTAAGCTTGTCAAATCCCTTTATGGATTAAAGCAAGCACCAAAACAATGGCATGAGAAATTTGACAATGTAATGATGTCAAATAGATTCAAGATCAATGAGTGTAACAAATGTGTGTATGTCAAAATCACTCAAAAAAGATATGTCATTTTATGTCTTTATGTTGATGATATGTTAATTTTAGGTAGCACCATTGATATAATAAATGCCATAAAACACATGTTATCTAGTAGATTTGATATGAAAGATTTAGGTGTCGCAGACACTATTCTAGGAATGAAAATTTCTAGAATGTCTGATGGACTTGCTTTATCTCAATCTCATTACATTGAGAAATTACTTTATAAGTTTCAAGAAGTATAACATAAATCTTGTAAAGACGCCAGTGGATGTAAGTCTTCATCTTGCTAAAAATACTGGAGAAAGCATATCTCAATTAGAGTATTCTCGTATAATAGCTAGTTTAATGTATGTCATGAACTGCACTCGACCTGATATAGCATATTTTGTGAGTACGCTTAGTTGATTTACGAGTAATCCAGGAAACAATCACTAGAAAGCCATAATAAGACTTTTGGGATATTTAAAATATACCCAAAATTATGGACTGCACTACACGAGATATCCAATTATATTTGAAGGGTATAGTGATGCTTATTGGATGTCTGATTCAAATGACTCCAAATCCACAAGTGGATATATTTTTACTCTAGGAAGTGCAGCCGTGTCTTGAAAATCCTCTAAACAAACATATATTGCTAGATCTACAATGGAATTTGAATTCATTGCTTTAGATAAAGCTAGAGAAGAAGCAGAATGGTTTCATAATTTCTTAGAGGATATTCCAAATTGGTCAAGACCAATGCCCGCTATTTGTATACATTGTGATAGTCAATCAGCAATTGGAAGGGCACAAATTCATATGTATAATGGTAAGTTACGACACATACGTCAAAGACATAATACCGTTCTCGAATGGAATTATCACCATTGATTATGTAAAGTCAAAAGATAATATTGCGGATCTACTTACGAAAGGCTTAACACGAGAAGAAGTGGAAAGTTCATCGAAGGGAATGGGTTTAAAGCCTATGTCTAAACAAGAGTTGTCATAGTGGCAACCCAACCTAGTTGACTGAAGATCCTAAGATCTAGGTTCAAAGGGCCAACCGAACTATGAAATAACTCAGTACGCACTGAGGAGATATCTACTCCTAACCATTCCTATGATGAGACAGTGCACATCTGTCGCGAAAACCAAGGATTAGTTACGCTTTTAATGATCTCTATATCTTGAAAAAATGTCCAAGTAGGGTATTGCATGATACTCTTCATAGAAACCACCTATGTGAGTAAGAAGGAGCCGCTTCTATGGGAATTTGAAAGGCCGAATTTTATAAAACACTCACGAAACCAAAGGTGTTCAAAGCCAAAATGAATACAAACGTGAGAACTAACTATGTCCAAAAGGGTACTGTGTGATTTCTATTGTCTTGGTTTACACAAACGGCTGACAGTTCAAAGACCTCAAGTCCACTAAGTAGCTAAGTAAATCCGATAGTCGTTCACTAGGGCAAGTTCAAAGCCAGTAGGCTACTTAACCCAATGCAGTAACCTTTTCACTATACTCGAACTAGTGTCTGCATATTATTTGCATTACTTTCAGTCAATTTCATTCATGTGGGGGATTGTTGGACAAAATGGGTTCTGAGCATGAATAATTAGCTATCTTTGAGCTAAAATTAAAGTGGGTCCCACACATTAATTTTAGTGGGTCCATATGGGAATGTATTCTCTTCCATGAGGAGATTAAGATCATTTATTGGGTTGCTCAAAACCATTAAAGAATGAATGAGAAATTGCTTCCAAACATCACCACTTGGAAATAGTAACAAAAGCTTGAAGCTTGTGGAAAATCTTGTGTCCCACATAGGATGGGCACAAGGCTTTTAAGAGTATATATACACCTACCTTGGAAGAGGGTTTGGGCCTCAAAGGGTACCCAAGTTTTGTGCATGGGGGAGGACCTAAGCAAATGCTTGGACCACCACATGCGCGCGCGCCGCCTCCCCACCCCGCCCCGCATCGGCTTGGGCTTGGGCTTGGGTTAGGCCCATCGTATATATATCTTTTTGGAGAAATTAATTTAAATAATTTTCTATTAAACGCTGTCGTTTTGTTACTGTTAAAAAAAAATCAAAAAGTTATCGTTTGGTTACCAGATTAATTAAAACTAAAAACATCACCGTTCTGCGAGTACGTTGTTTGGTTTTGGTTTACATCCAAAACGACGTCGTTTTGCGAATGCGTTGGTTTGACTGAACAGTTGTCTTCTTCATGGATGCATCTGTGTCTGTTTACCATGAACAGACACAACTGAACCTTCATGACTGTACCAAACAGTCATGAAAAAGTCTATAAATACTCAAACTCTCATTGCATTCATTCATTCGAAATATTGCATTCTCTCTCTCTGCATAAGTCAAGTTCGAGTTGCTGTCATTGTTGTGTTCATTGGGTTCTAAAGATTGAAGTATTGCTTCTTTAAAATCGAAATCCGTTCTATCTTGGGAGACGATTGCTCATTACCATGAGCACCGAGAGGGAACAAATTCGTCTTAAGGAAATTGTGAATTTCACAAGGCTCGAATTTTCATTTTGTTCAAATTGAATAACAGTGAGTTCATATTACTATATACAATATTTATTCATTCTGTTTTAATTATTGTAACAGTGTTTATTCATTCTATTTTAATTCTTGTTACAGTATATATATATATATATATATATATATATATATATATATTCAGTATTTTAGGCCAACAAGATCTAGAGGTAGAGGGATACCTTTTTTCAAGTGTTGTCCATACAGATCTGGAGGTGGTGTCCTATAATGTGTGACAAGGCAACTGATGTAAAGTCATCAGTGCTTGATCATGTGCACACCAAGTCTTGAATGCAGGATTCACAGCAGTTGTGAGGTTACCACTTGCATCTTGTATGAATTCTCCAGGACATAAATGAGATCCATCAACGAATCCTATGAGAGAATGAGCTTTGAGTATTGCAGTGAATTGAAATTTCCACTAAACATAATTTGTAGCATCTAGTCTGATTGTAATGAGATTGCATATGTTGGAGAGTACATATATTGGTGCTTGTGGCCACAAAGTTGAACTCTTAGTTGAAGCAGCAAAATTAGAACTTCTAGAGTTGGAGCTTCCCATTGGAGGATCAGGCATTGGCCTTATGAAAGCTCTGATACCATGTTAGATTCTCACCAGTGATGATGACGATGAAGATAAGAAGAGAAGAGAAGAAAAAAAGAAAAGGAATAAAGAAATAGAGAAGCAAAAGCTCAAGGCATTGTGAATCTTTATTATTGTATATCTAAATCTGCTGCTTACATCCTTTTATACACAGCTATAATAGCCAGCTCACCCATGCTGTTACAGCAACTGATTCACTCTTTACATACGCTCCTCTCTTAACAAACTCTTTGAATTCTAATAGATTCTAGTGAGTTGTACATTCTTCCTGCACATTCTACTAACTGATTCTAGAAGCTTGTACATTCTGCTAACTGATTCTAGATGCCTGGCCCAATGCACTCACTTGGTTGCTGCCTTGGTAACATGGTTAACAGTACATACCACACACACACGTGTGGGGAGGGGGGGGGGGGGGGGTGAGAGATGTATATATCATAGATGGGAAATTCAAGAAGGAAACACGATAGAGTTTATCTAAAATTAAATTAAATTTGCTCATAGAGACTCCAAGAGCAGAACAAGGAGTGGTGGGCATCGAAGGGACTGTTACTAGTGGAGAGAAAATAGGAAAAAAGTATAAATGGTCTGCCTCCCCTCTCTCTTTATACCACCACGCACGCACACACGCACCATATATATGCTTACACCATCCACCTCTCATCTCGCTCTCTATATGTATATATACATATAGATAGATACAATAAAGAAAAGATACGAAACAGTGGAGGCGTGAAAACAGGGGTGAACAGAGGTGGGAAAGAAAAAGAAGAAAAAAAAAAGGAAAGGAAAGGAAGGAAAAAAGAAAAGGAAAAAGAAAAGACATCTAGGTTGTATCATATAATTTAGTATGGCTTCTCTTTAAGAATTGCAATGCAAATTGGGATGAAAAATTCAAATCAAATATTGTTTATTGCTTGAAAATTTATGATGGAGATCAATTAGATTTTTTTTAACTATAAAGAAACCTTTTTAAAGAAAATAATGTCAAATGAAATATGATCCACAAATTATTTATAATTTTATACCAGTGGCAGTACTTCAATGGAGGATGCAGGGTGAAAAACTAGTATCATGAAACCTTTTTTAACAGTACTTGGAAAGAGAAAAAGTACTGTCAAAGATATGAATTGAGGGAGACAGAAGGTCAAGCCCTTTTACATATGATAACTGAATAATCTTACAAGGTTTTATATATATATATATATATATATATATATATATACACACACACACACACACACACACATGTTAGAAAAGGAAAAAAAAAAAAAAGAAGATAAAAAAGCCTCATCATCCTCAGTATACAAAACGCCCAAACATTCTCAAAAGGCTTTCTGGAGAGGGCTGATCTCTCTGCTATTTGTTCTTCTTGTTTTTTTTTTCTTGGGTGTGTTTTTACATTGTTATTGATACACCAGTAACATTTCACTATTTTGAAAAACAGCTTGAAGTTCAGAACTGTGAAATGCATAGTCGATGGCAAGGAACTTTTTGCTTCTACTTCAAAACTCCTTTCCACGTGTGACAGAATGATAGAATTGAAATAGATCCTGATTATTACTTTTCTACCCTTAAAATCAGCATATACAATGTGCCTACTTTTTTTTTTTTTGTCTAAATTAAACAGTCAATTGTGACGTAATAATGTATTTGAAATGGGACTAAAAATTAAAAATTGAAATTGAAAAATTTAAAAAAACAATAGATTAAAATGAAATTAAAAGTAAAATTCAAGGATGAAAAAATCTAATTTACCCCTTTTTTTTAACCAGCCAAGAAAGAGTTATTCACTTCCTAGCAATAAAAATAAGTTCCTGATCTTATTTGTCCCTTCACTTTCATATATTGTTACAATTTAAAATACAAAGCACACTTAATTAAATTAAGCATTTTTTATTACATTAAAATGACATCTAAATCTAAAATTATTCACAAGTAACTATTTTTCTAACCTAGACTCTAGGTAAAGAAGTTACAATTCAGACTAAATCATCTACGAAATATTCCAATTGTTCAAGCATGTGATTTTATTTATCAAAAAAATAAAAGATATTTCTCATTTATGACCAAGTCCGAGGTTGTCCTTACTAGAGCTGTCAATAGAGCGGATCGCGATCCGATCCACTAAGTCCGAATATAGTTTTAGAAATAGTGACTCATGACCCGATCCGAATCCGTTTATCCCAAATATAAACGGACCGAATATGATATAGGCTGATTCGATCCGTTTACAATCCGATTCGATCCGTTTATATATATATATATATATATATATAAATATATTAAAATTAAAATTATATATTTTAATATATTATATATATATATATATTAATTTTATATATTATATATAATATATTTAACATATATATATATATAGTATATAGTATATAATATTAATATATATATTAATATTATATATATATAATATTAATATATATATATAATATATTAAATATATATATATTATAATTTTAAACGGATCAGATACAGATCAACATTCGAATGATCCGTCGGATAAACGGATCGGATTAGATTTTACATTAAACGAATCGGATTCAGATCAGCTCTGATCCAATCTGAATCCGATCCGTTTACAGCCCTAATCCTTACCTAGCTGTATTTGAAACACATGATTAAAAAAACTCTTGAAACTGTAAAATCTTAAAGTTTGGAAATTGTATAATTTTACACTTTCATAAATGTCCCCTCCGTTGGCACCTCCAGACTCCATCTAATAGTTGGCTTACTTGGCATGATTTGGAGGCAATCATGATTCCGTAAGCTTTTTGCAGCTAAGTATTCTTCGTCACCATGCCGCTGCCCCAGTTCCAGCAGTATTCCAGTATGAGAGGTTGGGAGAGTTGTTTTTCAGAAAAAACAAAAAAAAATAAATTGTATTTTTTTTTATGCCCCCGTAAACTGTATTGAAACCTGACAAATGACCTAAAGATAAAAGAATCATATATCAAAAATAATTGGTCAAAAATGCACTTGAGCTAAAAAAAACAAAATAGAAAAAGGTCTAACTATCTTTCAACTTAAATTGAAACCGCCCACGAATCTTACAATAATTAAGCAACTCAGAGAAAAATTTAAGACTAATTAACTCTTATTTAAATGATGCTAATTTTTCTTGGGCTTTTATTTGAATTAGAATTTTCAACTATCTAATGATTCTAATATGAGGTTAACATAAATGTGTGTGTACACAGATGCATACGCACATGTGATAAAATGTGATTTCTCGAGTAAATTGGTGTTTTATTTTAATTTTAAGCAAGAATAGAATAGAGATTACTCACGGCTACTAAAGGAAAATTTGGAATGATTTTTAATGAAATGCTCATTTCATGAAATGAGCATTCCCAATTTAATTTATTATACCAAATAAAAATAAAGAATGAAAAAATTAGAATTAACATTCCTAAAAAGGCCATTTCACTCTACCAAACATGATGTAAGATTTTACATGGCATTTTAGAGACAAAGGATGACATCTATCCTGCTTAGACAAACCCATATGCATGTTCGTTCTCTTTAGCTCATAGTATTCAAAAACCACCAAGTCATACCATAATAGGCAGGGCTCAATTTCTTACTGGAGAGAGAGATCTGTGTTGTGGCTAATATTTACAAGCATATCCAAAAGTCAAGAAAACCTGTATTCAAAGGTCACATTGAAGAAACCAAGTTTTCTGGCTCAGCCGTGGCTCCAGAAAGTGAGCCCTCGGTCCATCTCTTTAGCATCTCTAGTGCAGCCTTCGGCTGATCCATGGGAACCATGTGACCAGCATCATGGACCTATTTGTCATTACACAAACCCATGCAAATATGTCAGCACTTGCAACCACCATCTATTAAGAAAACAGAATCTCAAATTTGTGCGAGAGAGAGAGAGAGACCTTGAGGAAACTAAGAGGTCCATGGCTTTTCAACAATCCTGCTTCAGAACCATCAACTTCAAAAGGACATTCTGGAGATGCAACAAACTCTTTCTGACCAGTCCATTCCATGGCATTAACCCATCTTGAATTACCTGCTCAAATAAAATTATATTTACGCAGATATATAAGTACATTTCCTGCGGTAGGTATATTGATCAAAATGTCAGTTCCCTAACATTCGCCTCTGAAAACTCATCCCAAAAAACTTACCAAGCCAATTGCAGATGAGATCATATTCTCCAGCATATACAAGCAACTTGATTCCATCCTCAAGAAGAGCAGGAATACCCACTTCAAGATTCCTCATCCAGTCCATAAGCATGGCCTGATATACGGTGGTGCTGCAAGAAACGAATTTTATGTCCCCAACTCCAATAGCATCCCTAACTGATTTCTGGTTCAGATAACTCTCCAGGTTCGAGAAGTCGTAGCAGAGGCTGCCAACACACTTCTTTCTGATGTCGTAATACTGCAAAAGTAGACATCAATGCTTCTCAAATTTAGAGATGTTATGTATTTCCTTGACAGATATGCTCTCAGAGAATTTCATTATCCTCTTTCTTTCTTTTTTAAATTATTATCATGATTTGATGAAACTGTGTTCTTGATACGGGTTAACAAAAAAGTTTTGTTCTGAAATGTTCTTTTATCAAAGTAAAAAAAGTTATAAATACATCTAATGATATTTCTGTCTTGAATCTGATTTTGCACTTTAAACCTTCACAAAGGGTGTCGTGACATGCTTCTGTCACAGAAATGTTTCATGATTAAATGACGGTAACTATCATCAAACAAAACCCATTTTGCAATTATGCATAAAAAATTGTTTACAAAGCATCCAAACATGCCACTTGAAAAACAAATGGAATATATTGAGTTCTCTTACATTTATGTCACCAGCAAGTGCTATGATGCTAGTGAATATGGCATTGCAAACGACATATGATGCCACACAAGAGATTGTACCATCGGTGCCTGAAACAAAATAAAAAACGTTCAACTTGAAAAGCAGCAATTAGCAGAAGAAAGATAACAGCTCCTAATGCTCAAGGATGGGTAAGAAATACTTGACACTTCATAAACTATAACCAACAAACGTCCAAGAAAGGGGGAAGAAGCACTCTCTCATTACAGAATGAAAATAGAAGCAATCTCAAATGTGACATTACCACAAAGCTTTATAGCCGTTTCACACAGTGGAAGCACCATGTTGATATGATTATAAGCAGATTTCTTAATAATCCCCATGTCCAATGCATAATCTGTGTATGCTTTGTATTGAATTGCAGGATCGGTAAGCCCATTACCGATGGCAAATCCCTGTCAGATAATTCAAGTTCAGTCCAGTAACCAAGTTAAAATGGCACAATACAATACTGAAATAGGTATAATCAGGAATACACCTTCAGGTTTATATGAATCCCCTCTTTAGCTTTGTTTCCTTGGTGGACTCGAGCAGCAAAAGCAGGAATATAATGTCCAGCATATGATTCTCCAGTTATGTAAAAGTCATTCTCTGCAAACTGGGGATGCTCCTCAAAGAAGGCCTATATCATTGAAATTAAACTGCTTCAGTCATAAAAACCTTTATTTACACCAACAAAAACTAATTCATCCTGGTTATTTAGTTTTTCCCTTGCCTATGTCAACTTGAAAATATGACTTCATGGAATGATATTTTCAAACAAGGGAATCAAAGTAATTCAATTCTAGCAAGATAACAAACCAAGCAGAAAGCTTCTCCGTGAACATGCACTGGTCTAGAAGATTATCCTATAACATTGGGCAGTGAAGTTCTATACAAAACACTACATCTATGCAGCAGAGCATAATAGAATTTACCAAATATTTTTATGAGAGAATTTTCCAAAAATTTGGAATAATATTTAATCTAGTGGAGTTCAAACAATTCAATCTGGCCCTCAACATTATTTATAAATACTAATCAGTGGTTTGAGACGATTACAGTACATTTCATGCTCAAACAAAAAAATCTACAAGAATGAACAAACTCACCTGTAAGAAGTCATATAGGTCATTGCTAACACCCGCTTCATTGTGCCGAATGTCTCGTCTATCAGAGCTATAACTAAAGCCTGTCCCAGTAGGTTGATCAACATACAAAAGGTTTGATGCCTGAAGAATTGCCACAGTAATTATATTAACTAACTTTTACTGAAGTTGAGGCAGTACAGAAGGGCCTCTGTATGAAAATAAAAATAACAAATGAAGAAAGAAACAATGGTCTTAACAACAATTCTGCACCAAATCCAAGTGATAGCTTATTATTATTATTATTATTTTGTATTGTCAGCTTGCTCAGAAATATATAAGAAATTTTTTGGAAGTCTGCACCAAATTCAAATGAAAATATGAACTAGACCACAGAGGGACAATAACTGCACATTCCATGAATCGTTTTTTTTTTTTTAGCAAGTAGACATTCCAAGAATCTTTCAAAAACAAAAATGGAGAAAGTGGAAAATTTGGCTTCCTGACCAAGGCCAAATGGTGAGATGTAATGGGGTCACATAAAAGAAACCAAATGAAGTAGGAAAAATGAAGTGGGACTGGACAGTTGTTAGATGTGCACTTGCAGAGATACACATAGACGAGACCTAAAATAGTAACTTGGGTGAAGAAAGCTACTGCTGCCTTCCAAAAAATAAAAATAAAAATTCCAATATGACAAGCACAATATAACTACAAAAACAGTTGTATAGCACAAAGATCCACTATCATCAGGCTGAACCATAATTCCAATTGAAGTCTGTTAACAAAGCAAACTGGGAAAATAAAATTAAAAAAAAAAAACTCCACAACCACAAGATGTGCTTTGGCTTAAAAAAAAATAATAATAATAATTGTCCATCTAAAACTAGAAATTGGATGCAATCCACCCCTCTATAAAAATTTGATTTCTGCTTTCAAAATGGAGGGTTGTTTTTAAAACAAGCTAAAGAGAAAGTATGGATGGAGTGAAGTATCATTTTTTTTTTTTTTGGGTGCGTTTGGAAGAGAATAAAAAACTTTAAGACAAGGAGTACTCAATTATAAAGATGAAATCCTTGTTGTCTAAGTATCTTTTTATTTGGGGCTCCTCAAAGATATTACGAGAGTTCTCTCATTTCTCAAAGTTTTTAAATTCACTATCTTTGGAATAGTGGGATTGGTATATACATCGCATGTAAATGGACTTTTCCTTTCATCGTTTCCTTTAATGAATTTAATCACTAAATTAAAAAAGAAAGTTCCTCCTCTTGTAACATTCAGTTGACCACTAAGCCCCACAATGGCTAGGCATTCAAGAATGCCCCAACGGTAAATTAAGATTACATGCAGTAAATGCTCCACTCAGTACTCAAAACTAAATGTACTTCCTCAAAGTAACTCTCCAAATACAGTGAAAACATCAAAACTAGTGAAAATGCATCCAGGTAAACTACTTTGCAAACAAGATGACGCACAATTGATGAGTTAATCCACAAGCTGACCAAAAAAATAGGACCCCCTATAAGGGACCCTCTCCCTTCTATTCCTAGTTCCTTCAAACAGTTTGCAGAGAACCTTATCAACAATAAAGAGCATATGGATATAAAAACTCTAGGCAAAGTCCTCATGAATATAAAAAATCCATAAATCACTACAGTCACTCCAAAATGAAAGAAGACTAAAGAACATACACTAGTATTCAATCTAAAAGGGCAATTAAAAGATGCAATTTATCAAATGCACACATAAATGTAAACAAAGGTCAATTTGCTTTCTAAACCTTAAATATTGGTTTTTGTATTAAATCCTTTAGATCGAAACCAAAGTGCATGAAAATTGGTGGTGAAATAACCTCATAGTGTTGGCTTTATCAGGACTACGAATTACTGTTGTATGTAAGGATTTCATTTTGTTTTTCTTTTTTCTTTTTTCTTTTTCTTTTTTTTTTGGGGGGGGGGGGAGGGGGGCAGGTGGTTGTGTGTGTTAGAATCGGGATCCTACAATAGATCAATAAGAAGATCCTTGGTATCGGATCAAAAATTGTAAGATTATACAAATGAGAAAACCAATACCAACTTCTTCTTCTTTTTGATAACCCAGGAAACTATTCCACCAACCACAACCTTCAGTCGTGTGGCTGGACATAAACCTTGGAGCGTTGCAATACCCCCACCTATAGCACCAGGTAAAGCAGGCCATTTTTTTTATTATCCTGGGCCGGCTCCAAAGGGAAGTTGAACATCTCAAAGATCCTTAAAATACACAATGAATAAGTTTAAAACTCATGAAAAAATTTTAAAAAAAATTATAATAAATATTTAGAAAACAAAAGCTTCCACTGGTCCTAATAATTTTTTTTAGTATATTAGTATAACAAATGTTTTATTTATATAATTATTTTTAACATATAAGAGACACACACCAACTATGTCCCAATTTGGACTAGAACCCTAAACCTCCTCTTTGCGAAGGGGAGTTGATACCATTTAAGCTAACACTTGAGGGTTTTGTTTGTATAACATTTAACTAAGATAACATATTAAAATATTTAATTTACATAAGAAGAAAATTTTTATTTTAAAATATTTGGGTCACTCGGACATAAAAGACATGATAACAAAACCTATAACATAGGAGAAACAAATTAGCATTAGGATCCATTTAGTACAAGAGATCAGTTGGTTCAAAACAATCTAATTTGATTTTGTGTGTGTGTCAGAGAGAGAGAGAGAGCGCTAATTAGCCTAAAACAATACTTCTAAACAGCAATATCGGACCCATGCTAGTCATAATAAAAAGCTAAATGACTTAAATAAACTAGTATAATACTTTAGTAGTCCAAAACAAATTAGAAGAGTCATTTGAAAAAAAGTAAATAAGTCATTCCAAAAGCCAAAATGTGAAGAAAGTTTTGATATAATTGCCTCACTTATGATATTTAAGTAAACCTTAGTATTTGTTTTATTATACTATTATGTTTTGGGGTTGTAACTTATCAAAGACATGCAAAAATAATATAATACAGCTACATTATAAGATTGGTAAAATAGAGAGTCAACGTAGGATCCTAATGATCCTACAAGGATTTTATATAAATGGGATTTTTTAATGGGATCTGGATCGATTTGGTATTTTATTTTTGGATTGTAAGATCATGAGATCCAGATCGGAATTTTAACAACCACAAGACCGCCCCCGGGGGGGTTTCGAAGAAAGGATTCCTAGGGGTGGAGGTTGGTGCTGACTTGTCTCATGTAGAGTATTTGAAAAGAGAGGAAAAGGCGTGCTTTGATGGGAAGGAGCAGCCCATTGCATTATTTAAAGATAATTTTTTGTGTTTGTTATTTTTATGGGCCAAAGAGGCATTACCTGTAAATGCTATTTCTATAATTGATTTTTGGGATTGTTGAGACATTTGTAGAGTTAATAGTAGGTTGTACTTTTAGGTTTGCCTAGAGCACCATTTATAATACTCTTTAGTTGTCCAAAAAAAAAATATATATATATATATATAGACACATATACATTCTAATGTTAGGTAGAAATGTTCTAATAATTCCAAAGATTAGAAATCAACATTACAAATATCTAAGATGATTAACAATTGCGAACAACAAAACAAAGAAGTTCAATTAGTTCTCTTTAAAGTGAGAGCTGGCCATTCAATCAGCTTTGTTTAGCATGAAGACCAGTCTTTTTAAAATAAAATAATATAAAAATTGGGTAATTCCTTCTATCTCGCATAGACACTCATAGAATAGAAAGTATATTAGGCAATAGAAAATTGAGACCTGTAAAGCTCACAACAAACAAAATAATATAGTATAAAATTCATCTAAACTCCTCACTACAAGCTCGATGTTGCTCAGACTATATACATAATTACATCTCTTATAAAAATTCATCTAAACTCCTCGCAACAAGCTTGATGTTACTCGGGCTATACGCATGCATAACTACATCTCTGGGAGGGATGGAACACAACAAAACTAACTGCTACATGATACCCACGCACACTAATGTTAGCTTCCAATTACTATGCTTCAAAAAGAAATTACACTTGCAAACAATACCTTGTCCCAGCCATACTCATTCCATACAAGAGACAAGTTATTCGTAATACTGAAAGGTCCATTTTCATAGAACATCGCTAGCTCACTGCTACAGCCTGGCCCACCAGTCAGCCAAATAACAACAGGGTCGTTCTCGCTGTTGCGTGATTCAAAGAAGAAGTAAAACATCCTACAAACACCAAACAGAATATGTTAGCACAAAAATGCAAAAGAAACTCTAAAGCATACCCTAACAAATTAGTAGGAAAGCGCTAAGCTAAGGAAAAAATTGAAGCATAATATATAAAACAATATATGATCCAAATAAAATTTGATGAAGCTACTCAATCTACAAAATGTTTATACATCAACTACCATAAGCCATATCTGTAATTCACCAAAATAAGCTGTAAAGGGCTACAAATAGAATTAAGGACACATTACACACATAAAAATGCAGTTCACTTACGAGTGGGCATCCAGGCAACCCACAGTATACACCAGTCATCCATTACTTGTATAATAAAATTATCATTGAAAGCATGCTAAGGTAATGTCCAACATGGGCATCCAATCCTTCATTTCTACAACCCATGAAACTTGTAAAGGACTAAAATTTACAATAGATAAAAGCCTAAAATCCAAATCAATAATCGGTTGAGTAAAAAAATTTATAAAATATAAAATCCCCATCCATATGAGCCTTTGCAATAAAAACACAAGTCCAACTCATAAAGTTCCAGTAAATCAAAGAAATTCATCACAACTATCTATTGAAAAAATAAACCCCAATCCTTAGGGTTTTGAAATTACCTAGCCGCATGAGAATGCTGAATCTTGTAGTACCCCGCGTGGTGACCTAGGTCATCAACCGAGATGCCAGCGTCAGCCAAATTAGGGAATTTAAAACGCTTCTCGACAATCTTCGGACCGATCGAAGGATATGCAGCATGGTCAACGATGTTGATCGATTCCTCGGGAAACAAATTGAGCTCTCTAATCAGCTTTTCGGCCTGAAATGATGGAAATTTGGCATTCGAAGGCATGCGAAGGGTTGCTGTAGAGAAAGGAGAGAGAAGAAGAAAGAAAAGAGAGAGAAAAGTTAAATTCTTCATTTCTCCCTCTAAAAGTCTCGAGTATATGTGAGTGTTTATTATATCGATCTCTGGGCGATATATAGAGAGAATGAAAGGAAGAAGAGAGAGATTCCAAAGTAGAGAAGCTGATATTCCCAAGTCACATATATATATATATATATAGAGAGAGAGAGAGAGAGAAGAGAGGAGAACAAGATCTAACGTTCTAGATGTCGTATATAGCGTAGAGAGTGGAGTGAAGGGGCAGTGATGTGAGCGGTGTTGCTTTGGTTCTTCTCACTTTCCAGAAGTTTTTGTATGGCGATCCTGCATCGATTTTATGGATGAAACTAATTATGTCAATTTGGTAATAATAAAAAAAAATTATTTTTTTTAAGTCAGATAATTTATCTGAATAATTTAACAAGAATCAGATTTTTATTTTATTTTTATTTTTTAAGCAATGCTATTTTTAAATAAAAGATAGAGGACAAAAAAAAAAAGAAAAAAGGTAAGCATCTTCACATTATTTGAATGTTTAGGAGGAAAAAAATAATGATCTCTTGTTTGAATAGTCTATAGAAAAAAAAAAGAATATATAAACAATTTGACCATTATACCCTTCTTATTTAATAATTTTACATTTCTTTTTTGATAATTGCCTTAATTTTTAACTCATGCATTAAAATATATTTTTGGATTTTTAAAAATTCTATTAAATTCTTTTTCTCTTCTAATTTTTTTTTTCTTTTCTCTCTGTTATAAATATTTAAATGAGAAAAATGGCATCACTCACTCACTCCACTTAAATCTTTTCTTTTATTTACAAACCATTTCACCAAAATAAGTTGTTATAATAAATTCTAGAGGAATGCTACATGTCTTAAATTTTTGTATCAAAATTTATATCTTAAATGATGTGTTAATATATTATTAGTAAAATATTTATAATATATCTAAAGTATTGAGAGGCCCTTGTGTAATCTACAAAATAGGAAATTGACCTAGAAAGAGATAAATAGGTTAATTAAACTGAATTTGATTTTCTTTGCCAATTTTGAAATTGTGTGATTATGTTTTCACTTAACTTGGTGCAAATCTTATGATTTAAGTGTGTGCAATAATAATAAAAGAATCCATACAATAGAGAATACATAAGATATTTTACTTGAAAACCCGATATGAGAAAACTATGAGACCTTATTCAGTTAGCGTTAAATCTACTACGAAGAAAATTAAGAAAGATATGCAAACTTAATTTGACTTGAACGACTTAATACCTCAAACCTTATCACAATTTATATGATATTGCTTTAAACTCAAATCATCAAGCATTCTTTACATTTGTACCACTTGCAAATTCGAACAACTTCAACAAAATTATAACAATAAAAAAGACTCCTTATTTTTAAGTGAATGACTTATCAAACGAACTCCTCTATTTTTTTAAAAAAATTACACTACTCAATTCAATTTCTACCTTTTTTGATTATATTGACACTTAATACTTAGAAAAATAGCTTTTGTAATAAAAAAAAATCATGTGTCAATTCAATCAAGGTGGTATTATACACACTACAACTAATTTTAAAATATTTTATAAAAAAATTAGATGTACACAACTAAATTAGGCCAATGTGTCAAAGTCCAATTTACCTTTTTATCCTTATATGTCCAACTTTATAAATATGCAATGATACTTGTTTGTTTTAACAAGAAGGCTTGAGTAGTTGGTCATGTATGAACTTATACTCGACACAGCTCCAACTACAATACTAATTTTTTCAAGCATGATATGTCAACTCTCTAATTGACTCATAGTCCTTATCCTAAATAGTAACTAATTCAAATAAACTATTAAACCCTACGAGTCAATAATCATCTTTTAAGATCGTTTGTATCATTTGTTGTTAAAGAAAAATACAATTTAAAACAACATGGAACTAAAGGAAACTTTGCGGAAAACTTAGTAGAAAAAAATATTTTGCTATGAAAACAATTTTTGACAAGGATGGAAATCAAACTCAATTAATAAAGAAAATGTTTAAAAAATAGCATACTTTTAATATACTTAACTAGGTGAATCCAATTCATTATCTTATAATTCGGATCTAAATGACTCTATTGTCACAACTTTCGATTTCAGAGTTGTAACACATGGTGCATCAAATCTATCCAAATCCACCAGCTTTGGACGTTTGTCCACAACTTCTAATATGATTTTCTCTCTCTCGAGGCTTCCAAGAAACTTCTTGATAGTGGGCTTTTGGTGGAGAATTCCACTGTCTTTGTTTTTACATTATTTTGTATACATATATGCATCATACATTATGTGCATCATTTTATTACATTCCATACATCATACCACATAGCATACTTGTGCAAACATTTTTCCCTCTTACTTTCCATAAAAAAAAAAAAAGGGAAATAAAAAAATCTATTACATTGAAATTAGTAAATCATCAAATTACCACCCTTTTTGTCGAGGGAGTTAAAATATACAGTGTTGACTCGGATGTTTTATGAGTAGAGGTGACAAATGTTATCTAAATCCGTCAACCCGTCCTAACCTGCCCATTTAGTTAGCGGGTCATAAACGGGTTGGATAATAAGGAACCCGTCAATTTAGCGGGTCAATGCGGGTTAAATATGAGTCTTTGACGGGTTGAGAATGAAAAATAATAAAATAATATAAGAATATATCTTCATTTATATATATGTATATATATATCTTCATTTATATATAAGAATATATATATATATATATTTATATCTCTATTTGGTAAAGAACAAAATACTAAAACATATACAATAGATTATAAAACAAAATTAATATTTAGAGAATTTAATTCAACATCACCATATATATAAACAAAATACAAACTAAAAACTTGTGAAAGGCTTAATTATTTTATACCACATTATTTATATATAAAAATTTGAGAGATTTATAATATTATTGAAAGGAGGGTGTTTTGATTAGGGCTCACCAAGTCGCCTTCTAATTTCGATGAGTCATCTAACTGTATCTTTCAAATCATATTTGTGAAGCTTGCATTGATTGAAATAACAAATTACTTCTTAAAAACTGCTTGTATTATATTTATTTATGAAACATGTAAAAATGCATTTGAACAATTTATTTTTTTTCTAAATACGTGAAAAGTGCATTTAGAATATATATATATATATATATATATTTATATATTTATATTTATATCTCCATTTTAGAAATAACAAAATACTAAAACATATACAATAGATAATAAAATAAAATTAATATTTAGATAATGTAAGTCAACATCACCATATATATAAACATGATGAATTTTGTTAGTCATATTACTTGATTGAGATGTGGCAATCTTAGGTAGTATTTTATTTATAAAAAAAAAGTTAGGTAATGGGACAAATTCGAGTTGACCCGACCCGTATTCAACCATATCAATTCGGGTCAAATATGAGTTCAACTCGTTTATGACCCGACCCGTTTACAACCTGCCCGAACCTGCCCGTTTTGCCATGCCACTTATGAGTAATGTTATTTTTATCATAAAATTTTATCAAATTTTCTTATCTGTTAACTTGACTATTCAAATTTTATAAGTAATGTTATTCTTATCATAAAATTTTATCAAATTTACTTGCATGCTGACTTGACTGTTCAAGTGTTAATTAATTAAGCCTCTTAGTATATGCGGGTGCTAATCAATTAAGTTTTTTGATACTAGTCAATTAAGTCTCTTGGACTCATCCTCACAATTTTGTCCAAACACCAAAATTCCCTACTTTCCTGTCTAGAAAACAAACATGGCCAAGAGGAATTGTATAGGATTAATCCTTGATTGCACAAGCTTAAATTGTACAACTATCAGCCAAACTCATAACATACCAGCAAAGTCCTGACATGGCATCTAAAATGAAAAGATAAGATTAAGAAATTGAAGCTAATTGTCTGCAGAAAACTAATAAAGTAGGTTTCCTTACCCGCTAACTGGTGTTCACCAATTGCCTTCCAGGAATCTGGCATCAACTCGTAGAGGATTGAAGTTAGGCTGGGAGTTAATTGCAGACAATTTCAAACCTTGGTGGATAACAGTCCGATCCAGACACCGAAGCCAAGCTGTCGGGATCTAAATCTTGCTAATTTTAGGTTGGTCCTGCATTTCCAGTGGCTATGCCCAAAAATAAAAAGGAAAGGGAGCAGTGACAATTTATTCATTTTGGCAAAGAGCTTCCATAGGAACCAAACATTCTCTTTCTCCATATACCATCCCTCCTAGTGCAAATTGGGTAAGGTACTCGGATTTTACTCTGTTCTATTACCTGCAACAAAGGCAATTTTTGGCTTCCCATGCCATAAATCAAGGGCGGAAGTGTCATCTATTCACTAATAACAATAACACAATGATGCTGTTTCTATAAAAAGTGAAGTTAACAAAAGATGAATATCCTTGCTGGTAGATAGGGCAATCTATTGTAATGATTGCAACATCCATATGAACTATACAAGTTTAGAATTTGCATTAGGTCTAGCATATTTCCTAAACAATAGCATCCTAAGAACGGGAGGAAATCTATCAACAAAAAACCAATTTCCTATGACTACAAGCACAACAGTTATGTGGATTTTCCTGTACCATCTCCAAGATTTTCTTTCCCCGCCAACCAAAAAATAAGAGAAAAAAAGGGAAGAAGAAGACTTGCTTTCCCATATTTTAACTGGGGTCTGACATCCTATTTGTATATATTTCAGATCTATATAAATTTAGGGTTCTTCCCTATTCCCAAAGAACAAGAAGGAAAAAAAAAAGAATAAAAAATGGGTCTAAATTCACAAAAATAAGGCTGAAATGGAAATGCTTTACCATGTTAAAGAAAATGATGAAGTGGGAAAATTAATCAGTCAGAGGTAAAATCATACTTCTAACTGACAGAAGCGACAGTTGAAACTGCATTCCCTTTGTAGTTTTAGCAACAATAAGGTTCACAAAGACATGGATAAGAAGACAACAAGAGACTGAAATACATCAAGGCTTTACTAAAAATAGCAGCTATAGTGTTCAACTTAAGTCTACTTGTTGATTTTTATATCTCTAAAAGTCACATCAACTATTGGTACCACCAATGGGTACCAGGAGTTAAAACTGAATTTCATCAAAGGTTTTTCAAAGGTCACAAGATCGAGAAATAGAACAATTGGCCAAAGAATTGGATGTCAACTGATTTTGTTGGTTAAATGTCATAAAGAGGACTTCCGATTTTCACCTTCAATATATCCATCTTGCAACCCGAAAATGAACTATTTGAACAATAAATAGTCACTGATTATCTAATCATAAAGGCCTTCATCATGCCAGATATCAACTAAAAAGTCTACCATCTCCTGCAAAGTCCAACAGTCGATCAAATCCACATTAGCACTTTCCCAAAATGATAAGCACATAATAAACGAAAGTGAATCTTGGAATATTCTTGAGAAATATTTCAATTCCAATAGTGGTCTTAGCTTTTTAACACCTATTTAGGCAAACTTAAATGTTCCATGGAACTTGAATAACTCCATTTTTGTTTTCCATTATATTTCAAGCCAATTGCACCATCAATGCTTCAATAAACTTAAATGCATTTTTTTTTTCATTTTAAAATGGATTTCATGCATAAAACATTAACTACAGATCTGGATGTGTAAAGATGCTTACAAATAATGGAATTGGCTCAGGAAAAGACTCGTTAGTAGAAAGCAGGTCCTCATAAGTCATTGACCAGCTGCAAAAGAAAATTTTCAGTTATTTTTCACATATTAGTTAATAAGCTGCAACCAATATTGGTGTGCAAAAAATGTGATATCATTGAATATTATAACATCACTCAAGACAAAATGGGAAAAAAATGTGTGCGTATATATATATATATATATATATATATATCCACACATATTTTTGATAAGTAAGACAACCGCATCCACGACCCTATCGGGAATTTAGCCTGCACCTCTCCCTTCAATACCACTCAAGCTAACAGATATATTTGTCCAAATGTGCATCAACAACCCTTTTTCTTTCTTTGGGGATTGTATCCTCTCATGTATTGTAACCAGTGATGACTTTCAAAGCAAAAAAATTTGTTCTTCTATTAAAAGAAAAAGGCTGATTTTTTAAGAAACAACCAAATATGTTATTGTTAGGGTCATCAAAAATTACAGAGCCTATGTTTTGTAGTACTATACTAATTCTCCATTCACTGGTGTAGCACATGTACCCCTAGTCAATGATGAACACAACAGCAACACTATATAATTAAAAAAAAATAGCCAACCCTCAGTGATAATAGAAGCAATGTTTGGATGGGTGGATTAGTAGACCAGCTAGGATAAGTGGTATACTATCCAGCATTTCGACGTGGAAGGAGAATATAAAGCCTATCTCCCAGGTAGGTATATGACACTAATGTGGGGTAAAATAATACTTAAGAGTGTGGCAATAGTTTATCCCATGTTAGTTGGATGTCAACTTCAAGAAAAAGAATGTTAAGAAGCAGCCTATTCGACATATCTGTGAAGAAAGAGGGAGATAGAGACAAAAGAAGACCAACTGAGAAGTTCCACCAGTCAATTTCGTTGACCAGCCATCCAATTGCCTAAAAGTCACTTTAAAAAGGGTGGGGGAGGGGGTAGAGAGAAGTAACAGTGCTGATCTAACATCGCTGCCGAAATCGCTTGCTGTTGCCATCAATCTCAAGAACCTACAATTTTGGATTTAACATAGTTAAGGCTTCGAAAAGATTTTGTGAAATATTGACGTGGGTTTGATACAGGCCATTTACTTGGTGCAAAGGTGAAATGCCCGCACTGTCAAGCGTGAGAACGCGGGTTTGAGTCTGAGAGTAGCTACTTTGTGCAAAATGGACCTGGGTTTTGATTATGGAAAAAAAGTGTCATCTCGTAGGAGAAAATTAAAAAATAAAAGGGGACCTTTCAGGCCTACTCTTATGCTAGATTTTTTGCTTTGGTTCATATTGCACAATTCAATCTCAGTAAAACATGCCGGGATGGCTTGTTGCATGTTGCTCTCATTCACTATGATATGCAAATCAACTATTTGATGAAACTCCAAACATATGAACTCATTTGGGCTTGGTTTCATTTATACTATGAACTTTAATCTAGGCCACACTGAACCACAAATTTAGAATATGAAAATCATTTATGGTCTCTAATACGAGTTGTCAAAACACTAGATGGGAAAATATCAAGTCTAATGGATACAACTTCCTAAATTATCCTCGCACATCTTATCCTATTTGACATTTAAACCCAGCCACCAAACATGACCAGGGTGATTTTCTTCGGGTGCTAGATGGACTGATGGAGGGATCTCATTATTGCCAAGTGTGGAAGTGAGCCAGGAGGTTGGTTTTCTTTGGAGGTAGATGGATCTTATGGGTGGGGGTTATGGAAAGCAATTTAGAAGGAGACGGATGAGTTCACTCGCCAATTGTACTTTCAAATCAACAATGGATCGATAGTGAAGTTTTCGGATGATGTTTGGGCGGGCAATGTGAAATTGAGAAAGCAATTTCACCTCCTTTATCAAATTCTTATGGATCAAGGGGCTTGGGTGGTGGATTATAGCTCTATTTCGAGGGAGTGCGTTGCTTGGGCTCCTAGTTTTGGATGAAATTTTCAAGATTTGGAGGTGAAGGAAGCTATTAGCATTATAGAGTTCCTGCAGCGTTTCAAGCTCATTGAGGGTTTGGAGGAATCGTTGCGTGAAAACTAGATACCTCAAGGACATTGTTCGCAATTTCTACACGAGTGTTGGGTAGAGAAGAGTCTCATGAGTTTCCTTGGAGGATAATTTGGAAGTTCAAAGCCCCAGTCAAAGTGGCCTTTATTTTTGCTTGGCTTGTTGCTTGGGGGGCTATCTTGTCTATGGATAATCTTCGATGGAGGGGTTATAGCTTGGCTAGTAAATGTTGTGTAGAATGGTGGAATAGACAATACACCACCTTTTTCCTCATTGCGCATTTGGGCCACAACCCTAGCTCTCTCATCTGATTTTCCCCTAGGCCTTTGGGAATGGCCCAAACCACCTTTGTTAACCCCGAATTTCGCCCCCATATTTCTGTTGACATAATGGGCCTTTTTAAAGCCCAATTTGTGCGAACCGTCCCCTCCCCTCCATCTTGAGGGCCCACTTCCAAAACTAGCATAGTCTCATCTTCAACTTTCATTTGGAAGCTTCCCTTGATCATGTGTCACCCGCTCAAACCCCTTCGATTTGAGTTTCAAATGCCCTGAATGAGGCAAAGAAACCATTGATCGACTGAAGCCACCTAACCCACCCCTGTTGACTGGCAAGTTTTCCACCTCACTCGCCCTAGGCGCGTAGGTTCCCATGTCACCTATTCTTCCTCTAACTGCCATCGTTGCAACTTGTGGCCGATTAGATTCATCCTCCGAACACATCGGACTAGCCTCAGACGGTCAGACCACACTGGAATCGTTAAATTCCACTTTCCGCACTTGATACAAACAACGGTCGGGATCTCCGATGTAGAGCATGGATTTGAATCGTGGTATACAGCGTGGTCACGGTCACTATGTAATGGTATCAAGAGTATCGGGTCATCCAGAATAGGAATCGAAAACTGCAACTGTAAATTTTTTTCAAACACTAGCAAATCTTTTAAAATTCACTGATACACATATCTTGATTACTATTTATCACATTTTAATATTTTTTATTATTATTTTTTTATTTTCTAACACCTTAAAAAATATTTTTCTTATAAAAAAATATTTTATTATTTTATATAAATTTTTTAAAGTTAAGTTAATAAGAAGTATCACTTAATTTGGATAACAATTACAAAAAGTAATCTAAATAATAAAAAAAATTGATTATAAGCGTAAAAATCAATTTAGTGTGATTAGTTATGAAAAAAAAAAATTTGAAGCTAAGAAGCCTTCTCAAGGTCATATTGACCTGAATGTTTTGATAACCCATCTCAATTTTTTTAGATTATTTTGTCAAGTATCTCTTTTATATATAAATCTGATAAAAATAGAAAATACAAGGATTATGAAAAACAAATTTAAAAAAAAAACTCAAAATAACAATAACAGTCCTGAATCGGCGCATAACAGTCGTAACAGTTGATACATAACAGTATCGGACGATACGACTGTGAATTTTGGTCACACCAATATATTGGCCTATAACGGTATCGGAGGGTTAAAAAATCAATACGTAACAACCGATATAATAAGTAACGACTGTTATTTAAAATCATGGTCTAGAGTAAACCAAAATCTAGACCATTTGAGATGTCGGCGCTCGGCTGTGTCCTCATCCACTATCACAAACCCTCCACATTGATCCTCTATCCCCCTAAAAACCTCTATGCTCCACAAGAAAGTCGGTAAACTCATGATCCTTAGCCAAAATAAACCCCTCTCTTGGCTCTGAGCAACATCCCAATGGGGACCATGGTTGAAGAAGCACTGATAGGCCGTCGAACGACCAGTCCTTTCTCCTAAGGATCCTATTAACCTCCACCTCCGACAGGAGTTCGAAGAGGAACCAAGCTCCATTTAAGTTTAAGACGTTTAATCCGACTTGTATCCCCTAATGTTTTTTAGCCCAACTTTGAATCCTTTAATTATCCAGAATTGGAGTGTTCAAGTCACCGAATCCGTTGACGATACATATCCGAAGGAACTCCAGGCGACTCCCACAAGAACCCATATGCACTTACACATCCACCTGCTCTCCACCTGGGTTCAACTCTGCCAGAACAGGCTCCGTCGGCCACCCACCAACTCTTGAAACCTCCAGAAAAGTGCTCTTGTTCTTCTTAACCACTCTGGGTTTAGACAACCCCAGAGATCTAAAGGCCTAAGCAACCACTATCTATCCCCCACTCGAAGCGTCCTCCAGCAGAAAGATATGTTGAATCCCCCTTTGATCTTCCTTCTGCTTTCATGAAATTACCCCTTTTATTTGAACCTTTCCACAAAAACAGACTTATGTTCCTCCCATGAACACCGATCGGAAATGAAACTCTTTTTTCCCTTTGACACTACCTTCAAAGTGCTGCAAATCCACTCCATCTCCCATCTCGTCACCCACAATCTCCAAACAACACTAGAGCCCCTTTCTGTGATTTGAAATAGCTCTCCCGATCCACCCTCTTCCTCCACCACATCAAACGATTTGTCACCAACTTGAACAAACATTCTTTATCTGATCGGAGATGCCACAAGAGAGATGTCGTGAACATCTATACTATTATAAGAGTAGCACCTATATGAAAGTATGGATCTAACTATGCCTATTGGAAAACTCGTATGAGAATTTTCCTAAATCCTCAAATGAAAAGATTTGGATGGCCGTAGAGGATGAGTGGATACCGCCCTATGATGAAAAAGATGGCATTAGGATACCTATACCTAAGTCTTCATGGACTACGGAAAAATTTTCAACTGCAAACTGTAACTTCAAAACTCTTAATTCTATATTTTTTGGAGTTACCCCAAGTGAGTTCTAAAGGATCTCTATATGCACAACTGCTAAAGAAGCTTGGGAAGTCCTACAAACAACTAATGAAGGCACTAATACTGTTAAAAGCACTAAACTACAGTTTCTCATAACTTAATTTGAAATTATTAGAATGGAGGAATAAGAATCATTGACAGAATTCTACACTAGGTTGAATTAAATTGTAACACAATGTCACAATCTAGAAAAGGTAATGAAAGAGCATAAAATATTTAAAAAAAATTTCAAATCATTACCTGATAGATTTCAACCTAAGGTAACTACCATGGAAGAGTATATAGACTTATCTACTCTTAGAGTAGGTGCCCTACAAACCTATGAATTAACTCTTCAATCCCAAAAGAAGTCTAAGAGATTAGCTTTAAAAGTTCTAAACGATGGCGCTCAACTTTCTAATGAAGAAGTAACTTACCTTTCAAAACAATTTAGGAAATTCTTAAAGAAGAAACAAGCAGAAAAAGTTATCTTTTAAAGATAGGCAAAATTTTTGGAAGCAGAATATTACAATGTTCAAGGTAAGAATAATTCCTTAAAATTAAAGATTAATAGTTTGGAAAAGAACTAACTTCTAGAAAAGTAGCTCTTGAGAAAGAACAGAAACTGAAAGAGAGCTCTATGCACTTGAAACACATGCTTGAAATAGGAAAACCTATAGGTGATACAACTGTTTTAGGATATAATGAGCACAAAGCTGTTACTGATCTCCCAATTCTTAAATCTAATGAAAGTCCTGAGAAAAATGTTGAACAAAAGAAGATAAGACAACGTATTCTAGCTCCACTTAGGACACGTCCATATAGGGGTTTATTTGTTCTTGCTTGTTTTAAATGTGGTGTGAGAGGCCATGTGGTACAAGAATGCATGAAACCTATAAAATTATATGTATATTAGGATCGCAATTGAAGAATATAGAGAAGAACTAGACATTCTTTCTCAGTTTCTTAATCTTGTGAAGTTGCTAGGTGTAAAAAAATCATCTCCTATTTTAAGAAAGAACTTCAATCCTAAAAAGGCAAACACTGTTAGGACTGATTACAATCCATCTCAAGCACAAGATCATTCTAGTCTTATTCAAGTTAGAAAAGCTTGGGTTAGGAAAGATATCCTAAAGCACTTCACTCCATATGTTTTTCCATCTGGAAAAGTATATTCCTTTCTTATGTAATAGGTATAGGAATTCCGTTAGTTTAGGGTCTATGAGTCTTAATGGTTATTATTTAAACTCTATGAACTGCTTTCAAATTTTTTTGTCAATTTTTTTATTTTTCATTAGAAATTTTTATTTTATGTGAAAAATCAAAAAAAGATTTTTATTTTTGAGAAATTAGTTCTTTTCTTTTTTTTGTAACTCTATTTCTCTTGGGTCTATATAAGATCTTGATTTGGCTAGTATGAGTGAACCCACGATTAGGTGGAAGACCTTAGAGTAGACCCTTTTTTGGATAGTTAAAACACACACACACTTTGATAGAGTAGATAAAAGAAGATCTTTTAATTAGACCACCCATCTCATGAAGTGAACAAAAAATATATATATGAATGTTGATTACAATTTTGTTGAGGCAACAAGAGTCACTTGGTTCAATGTGTTGGATTAACTTAATGCATAAATTTACTTCTACAAAATTGCACTACTTTTGTGACTCAAGTCCCGACAAATGTGAGATATTGCAAATATAGATATGAAGCAATAAAAAATTTTCAAAAATCACATTCATAATTGATTTTGGTTGATATGCTTTAGTGAATATTCAAAGTAAAGAGATGTGTCGGTAATGTTTGAAGGTGTTGTATGATACATTGAATTGATTGGTCCAATCCCCAACTGTCTGGTCATGGAATTTTTGTAAATTTTATAAATTCTTTACCTAGTCCCAAATTTGAGACCTCAGTGTGTAACTGATAACTCATTAAACTTAATTGAATATGATTAATTATAATCTCTAGAGAGACCGAGTCATGGAGACTACCTTAGGGGATATTAATGTGATATGCGGTGTGTATGTATACAAATCGTGTTCACAAGTCATGTTTGTGTTGTGTCAAGACACATATATTACATAATTAGTTTCAACCCAAACATGATAGGATTAATTAAACATGTCAAATTCTTAAGCACGAACACGGCTTGCTTATTAAACAAGTCAACAAGACACGACTCAATAGCACATTTAATTAATACAACACAATTTTAAATTTAAATTTAAATTAATTCATTTCATTAATTTATTTATTTATTTGAAAAAATTATTCAAGTCATGCACGTTGACCACATTGTAAGGGTGCCCAAACATGATAGGATTAATTAAGCATGTCAAATTCTTAAACACGAACACGGCTTGCTTATTAAATAGGTC
Organism: Nyssa sinensis; assembly: GCA_008638375.1. NCBI lineage: Eukaryota > Viridiplantae > Streptophyta > Magnoliopsida > Cornales > Nyssaceae > Nyssa > Nyssa sinensis. The sequence continues at coordinate 24,678,663 of CM018037.1, read as the reverse complement.
AACAAGACACGACTCAATAGCACATTTAATTAATACAACACAATTTTAATTTTAAATTTAAATTAATTCATTTCATTAATTTATTTATTTGAAAAAATTATTCAAGTCATGCACGATGACCACATTGTAAGGGTGTTCTTTTTTTTTGGGGGGGGGGGGGGGGGGTGAGGTTTTTTTATAAGCATCAACTCTTCTTTTCTTTCAAACACTATTCAATGTGGGACAAATGTATTAGGCTTCCAGTGTGTATAGTTAAATATTTTTCATGTTGCAAGAAACGTCAACTGGACTACAAAAAATTTTCCCATTGTGTTTTTTCATTCTTTTTAACACTTTTTTGTTTAACTAAAAAATAAATTTATAATTAAAAAAGATTATCTAATTTTTTATTACTATAACCCCCTAGCTATAAATTTTTCTCCATTTTTTTCACTTTTTCATTTTTTGTTTAAATAAATAAATTTATGATTAAAAAATATTATTTGATTATTTGAACTACTATACCATTAAATTTTTTATTTTAATAACTATAGTACAAAATATTCTTAAATTTTACATATATTAATACTTATAATACGAAATAGACCATTATAGATTAGTTTTAATACTAAAAATTGTATACATCTCGATATTTTCAAAAATAAAAATTATATAGTTAATAATTTTAAAAGTTAATTCTTATGTTGAGGGTTCAAGTCCCGTGAGAGGCAAAGTGTGTGTGTGTGTGTGATTTACCTTTTAAAAAAATCTAATAGTTATTAATTTTTGGATCTTTTCTGTGTATTAATTATTATAAATGTCAATTGTGTTGGGATTCTATTTTTCTCGCTGCTTTGTCATTTCTTTTTTGTGATCTTAAATTCAAAATAGATAACCTCCCATTACTATTTTACTAGTGGCCTTTGATACTTCAAATATTTTTTTAGGCCATAGTCTTGCTTATCATAAGTTATCACAAATGAAGTTTGTTCAATCATAACCTAGACTCCAAGAAGCATGGATACGACACAACACGGACACGTGGATATAACATTTCTCAAAAAAGGACATCCAAAAAAGATATATGTGTATATATATAACAAAAAAGAAAACAAATAAGAAGAGAAAGAGAGGAAAAATATCAACAAAACAAAAAAAAAAATGTCCAAAACATGTACCAAACATGCCCTAACATGTCCCTAATATGTTCATAACGTGTCTGGAACATGTACGAAATTCATAAAAAAATAAAAGATTTTGGACACTCTTTTTTCAAATGTCCAAAAGTATCAGTGCTTGATACGTGTCAGGCACGGACACATGAGCCAAAATAGAGTCTCCATGCTTCATAGCCTAGACTATTGTGGTAAATTAATATAGTTTAGTTTATAGAATAATTAATTCTTTTATTAGCATTTGTCTCATAATTTCTATGAACACATTAAATTTATAATTAATGCGACAAATAAGAATTCAATTAAAAATATTTATTTGCCTTTTAAATTATTGTACCTTTATTTTTTTATATTAGGACTTATAATATAAAATCAATAATAAAAATCATAAGGAACAAACATTTTACAAAACTTTTTCAAGACACACTTTGAGGCTAGGCGTAAGGAACAAGCTCCGTGGTGTAAAAAAATGAAGCGAGCCTCCTTGGAAGCATATGCATTAGCAGGTTATGATATGCCTAAGGCAAACACCTCACCGTAGGAAGAAACATAACCCCGTTTTTTTACCATTTATTGTGGTTAAAAGAAGTCTTTATTATAAGGATGTTCACTATAATTTAAAACTCAACTATAGTTATAACACTAGTTATAGGTCTCCTTTTTAAAAGTCAAAGACCTGTTCTAACTAGAAATCAACAAATACAAGATATGGGCTGGATGCTAGGGTTTTGTCCAACAATATGAGTTGCAGCTTCTTTTCTGTTTTCAAGTCAATTTTATGTGAAATTTTGTTCAAAAATCCTTCTCTCTTTCAAACATGGGTAAGTTTGCCAGTTTTTCTTTCTTTTTTTCTCAATGTTTTTTTCTTCTTTTGTGTTTTCAAGTCAATTTTATGTAAAATTTTCTTTTTATTTTATTTTTTCGGCATTTACAATGGTTAAAAGAAGTCTTTTTTATTATAAGGATGTTCACTATAATTTAAAAAGTCAAATATAGTTAAGGCTTTTATAACACTAGTTATGGAACTTCATTTTAAAAGGCAAAGACCCATTCTAACTAGAAATCAACAAATACAAGATATGGGCCGGATGCTAGAATTTTTCCCAACAATACAAGTTGCAGATTCTTTTGTGTTTCCAAATCAATTTTATGGGAATTTGGTTTCAAAAATCCTTCTCTCTTTCAAACACAGGTAAGTTTGCTTGTTTTTTGTTTTTTTCAATGCTTTTTTCTTCTCCGCTATCTTCGGCATTTTCCTTTTTCTCTATTTCAAGCATCTTTTTTTTTTTGATCGGTTATTTCAAGCATCTTTTTTCTTACTTAATTTTTCCCTTTTCTGTTCTAACATACTTTACCTTTGTTTTATTCTTCTTCACGACTCATGCTTTCAGTTGTAGTGGAACTGCCTTTGGTTTTTGTAGTAAAATTAAATTTTGTTATCTATCTTACCTAAATTTATTTATTATTTGTTATTTTTTACCCATGTTAATTGTTTTTAAATTATTTTATATATTTTTAATATAAAACTCAAAACTTGAAAAGCTTATGCCAAAACACCTCAAGGCCTACACCTTGCCTCACAGGGGGTAGAACGTCTCAACTTATGCTTTCTCTCTTTAAAACACTGGTATGTATAATGGCCTATAAGTTACTTCAAGTGTTTGCTGTGACCACAAGTTTTTTATTTAGGGTGCCATAAAAACTGAAAATATATTCAGGGATTAGAAGCAAGTAAAGTATTCCACAGCGTACAAATGGCATGAAATCATTATACTGCCTAAATAGATCTCAATTGTACCTGAAGAAGCTATGGGAAAGCATGTACCTTATAATTGGATCCTTTGACATTCTTTGCGACTTTCGAGTTTGATCTCCAACCCATTCTCTTCTGCTCTCATGCCAAGCAATTGCAGCTACATAATATGTTCAGCCATTTCTTACTCCAAGAAAGGAGGTAACAGAAGAACAAGATTTTTCAATAGAATATATAAAACAGAGAGCGTAAAAGAAAGCCATCACTAGCTAATTGTTAAGAATTAGGTCGAGGAAAGAAAAGATTTGTAATACAATTACAATATTCCTACTTGTTTCTAATCTCTCTCTTTTTTTTTTCTTGAAATGATCAGAGCCCATAATCTCATATTATGTTTATTCTATAATGTTAGGATGATCAAATGCCTCTATCCTAAATATTAATCTGTATCTAAGTTACCCAACACATCTTACAATTCTACAATCGCGGCAGTAGTGTCAGGGGATTAAAAAAAAGACAGCATACTATCTAGCGGTGTTTCAAATTTTTTTATGCCAGATCAAGATAACGACAAAAGTCATAATGGTCTTATTTTGCTTTGAGACATTGCAACACGGACAATGTTGCAGGTCTGGATGGTATGTCCTTAGCATTCTTTCAGTATTGCTGGGAGGTGGTCAGATTGGATGTGTTGGGCATGATGGTCCTAATATTCCAGAGAATTCGAAAGAAGATTGAATGCATCCTTCACTGTGTTAGTTCCTAAGAAGGAGGAGCAGTTGATTTGAATGATATTTTCCCTATTAGCCTTGTAGGAGGCTTATACAAGATTATTCCAAAGGCTTTGGCTCCAAGGCTTAAAAAGGTGATGAGTGCTATTATCTTAGAATCTCAAAATGCTATTGCAGACAGTTGTTAGATTTAGGATGCAGTTTAAGTGGCTAATGAGGGCCTGAATCCACAGTTGAGAAGTGACATGCCAAGGGTAATTTGTAAGGTAGATATAAAGAAAGCTTATAATCATGTTCACTGGGGATTTCTTATAAATGTAATGGAAAGAATGAGTTTTTGGAGGAAATGGATTGAGTTTTGCATATCCTTGGTCAAGTTCTCTATCATTGTTAATGGATCTCCAATAGCTTTTTTTTTTTTTGTAAGTTGGGGAGCCTTAGACAAAGGGATCCACTATCTAAAGGGGACCCAATATCCCCTTATCTCTTTATCTCTTTATTAAATCATGGAGGCTTTTTATTGTATGATGACTAAGGTAGTGGAGGGGGGGCTGCTAAGGGGATTTCAGATTGGGATTGTGAGGGTAGAGTCTTTGGTTGTGTCCCATCTTTTGTATATTGATGATACGATATTTTGCAATGCAGAGGAGTTTCAGTTGAGGTACATCCTATTATGTTTTGGCAGGTCTGAAGAAGTGTCTGGGTGTAAATTAGGGGTGCTTACCTATTTGGGTCTTTCTTGGTTTATCAGCTAAAACAAGCCAACTTGGGATGCAGCAAATGAGCAGTTTAAGAGGAGACTGGCAGGGTAGCAAAAGCAATACTTATCTAAGGGGGAAAAATAACACTCCAATTAAGAGCACATTATCCAGTTTGTCTATATATTTCATGTCATCATTTCCCTTTCCAAGTGAGGATGGAGAAACTTCATAGTGATTTTATGTTTGAAGGAGGCAAAGGGAAGGGTTTGGGAGGTGAGTTTAAATACCACTTGATGGATTGAAAGACTGTCTTCTGGCCAATAGAGGAACGAAGGTTGAGGATTAGGTGAGGCTCTTCAACCAAGCTTTGCTGGGAGATGATTATGGAGGTATGGAGAAGAGAGGGAGCATCTATGGAGGAGAGTAGGAGAAGGAAAGTATGAGAGTGTGTGTGTGTGTGTGAGCGCACGTGTGGGAAGGTAAACTAGGGGGTGACACTTTCATATGGTGTCACTGCATGGAAACATTTTCAGAAAGGTTGGAAGGAAGGTTGAGAGTTAGGTGAGGCTCTTCAACAAAGCTTTGTTGGGAGATTATTATGGAGGTATGGAGTAGAGAGGGGGCGTCTATGGAGGAAAGTAGTGGAAGGAAAGTATGAGAGTGTGTGTGTGTGTGCATGCGCGCATGTGTGGGAAGGTAAACTAGGGGGTGAGACTTTCATATGGTGTCACTGCATGGAAAAGTATCCTGAAGGTTGGGATAGTGGGTCCCCTTTAGATAACAATCATGAAAATTCCGCCAAAAAGATGGATACCAAACAATACCCACATCGGAAACAGAAAAATAGTTGGCGACTGTAGAATTAACATCACTAGCAATTGAAAAAAGATCGGGATAACAAACTCGGAGAGAAGCCATACCACACAAAGAACGATGCCAAAATCAAATAGTATCTCTAGTCCCCACCACAAAACCAATATGACGAGCAAACATATCACACCCATTCCTAATATTCTTCCAAATTCCCACTCCACTCCATAAGAATTGCTCACCTCCCTTGAAACCCACCCACCCTACTCACATCCACACTTACTAACACCACCTTCCTTCACAACAAATCCCTCTCCTAAAAAAGCCTCCAAAACCACTTTCCTAACAAAGCCCTATTAAAAAACCTCAACTTTTTAATCCCAAGAACCCCCAAACACAAAGGTCTACAAACTCTATCCCAACTCACCAAATGGATTTTATATTACACATACATACAGTCAACCCTCTTATAATTAATAGACATAAGAGATCAAAAATTTATTAATTACTAAGTTTTCTCATATTTTCATAAATCAATAAGTGCTTCTTACATGTAAATGATTTTCGAAACAAAAATATGATCTTATATGCAACTTTTTAACAACATTTTAGTTTTTCATTAAAAAAGAACAAATAATATTCAACTTAAGGAGTGAAAAAACTCCTATTTTTCTTTTCAAGTAAAGAAGTTGGGTTTTCATATATCATAATTTTTTTCACTTACAATACTTTTGACTTCAACCATGTTAAATTAATAAATATAATTACCAAGACATGTCATAAATGGGATATATATGTATATAAGTATATATAGAACTATTTCATCTCTCTAATAGTTAATATTATAAAGACCTTTTCTAAAAAAAGTTTTAATTATTAAGTAATAGAATTATTAATTATAACCCATGGAACCAAGTTGGTTCTTTAAAAATTTATTAATTATTAGAGGATCAACTGTACATATATATAACATACACATATATAAAAGCAGCTTTAATAGTAAGGTTGCTTTTGAAGGAGAATCCAATACTTCTTGGTCGTGAATATCTGGACTGGTTGTTCATTGTTCAAGTCTTCAAGAATTCTTCTTTAGGTCCCCTTTTCGGGCTGCTCCTCAAGCCTTCAAGTATATATATATATAGATTACAAGGAGTTCATTATTTATACATTCTCTTGTCAAGTTTCTAAATGATATAACGATACAATTGTATTTTTTCATGTATACACTCTTTGTATTCGGGTGTACCCCTTTGATGCTTTCTAATAAAATTTTCCTTATCTAGAAGGAAGAGAAATATTCCTTTCGGAATAAATTTCTTAGGACATGCTACATTGCTATACTCGCCTTAAAATTGGAATACAACTTACTAAGACTGAAAGAGGAAGGTGAGGTTTTGATAATAAAATAGTGATTTAACTCCAGGATTCTTGTTCTCTATCAATTCTTTTTAAAACCCTTAAAACCTGAATCATTATTAGTGGTGCCGTCACAAAATCATCTCAAATTAGAGATAATGGCAGCAGATTTTGTATTGTTGATAAAAGCGACTGGGTTGCAGGCTTTTAGAAAATTCTCCTGGTCATCTATAGTTCAAGTGGTAAGCCACATATGGCTTGATGCTCTGTAAATAGGGAAAGGAACTTTATTCTTTATATTCTCTAAATTCTATAAAGAAACCATTGGGTAAAGGTAAATGACTCCAACCACTGGATTAATGGTCTAAGGGGTTGGCCATTGTACCTTGATTGGAAAATTCGGTAGATTTCAGACACAAAATGACTCAGAAAAAAACGTAAAACATAAAAAAATTAAGTTTCAGATAAAAGGCCAAATTCAAATAGACCAGCCAACTTGTTCTTCCTTTCCCTATATAATATAGATATACACAGTATAAAATTCTTAATTTCCTCTCAAGAAACCTGGAAAAAATACTTGAGATTATAACATGAGAATGATTAATCAAAGTGTGATATATTTTAGTAGAATAGTCTGTCTTACTTAAAAATACTACAATGATAGATTTAAATAATATATTTCTCTTTTGATGCTCTCTTTCTCTTTGATGGAATCACAAAAAAAGGAAAACGCTTCAATGGGATTACCAACATTTACGCTATCATTCAGCATGGTCCACTAATATTCTTCTCCTATCCAGTTTATAAAGAGTGTGAAAGACTTACCATGATTGACAAATCCAGAAGTGCTCACATTGTTTTCTGTAGGCTTTTTTGCTTCCTTGGCAGAGTTTGAACCCTCCAAAGGTCGCTTCTCATGGGAACGGGAAATTCCATTACTGCCTTCCATCGTTAGTGGACTGAAAAACCATTCCCTTTGCTATGACTCAATAATTTTTGACAAATGTTTCTCTTTAGAAGTCCATTCAAGGTTGTGTTAGCAGGATGGCCACTTGGAACTAAACTAGGTTCTGAACACAACAGCTGCACTGCATAGAATAGGGTTTTTTTTTCTGTGATAAACAGACAAAAAAAGAGAGAAAAAACATTAGAATGGCTGTAATGTCATCATCTTCAAATCCACCTTTATATCACGCATTGTGAAAATACTAAATATTTTTAGAGCAAATCATTCATGAAATTTACAATTAATTCAAAATAACTCTTGGATGACAACATAAACTCCCTTGTCCTAGCATGCAAGTGTTTTCACCAGTTCTCCAATTTATTGACGTCATATTCCTGTTTAATTCAGAGTTGTGAACAACGATAAGTAGTCAGTAACCCTCAATTCTGTTTCATCTTTAAAGATGGTTAAAATGTAGCTCTATCTCAAAGTAGAACAGTTGACCCTCTAACTTACTTTTTGTGTCCCATAATATTTGTCCTTTTGGGAGTTCCAACTTTTATAGAGAATAAGCATTTAACACATTCACACTCATGCAATAAGCATGGTCATTAGTATATTTATGTTTCGTACAAGCATAAAACAATGTGTATATATTGTAGTTGTATCACTTTGCATTGTATCGCATGATACACGATATGTATCTTACGATATGTTTCGACACACACGATACGTGTGATACACACAATCAGGCTAAATAGCATCGTTTTGGCCTTTCTTTTTTTATTGTTTTCTTCTATACATGGAAACGATCTGTTTTGTTATTTTGTTTGGTTTTTACATTTGCCTCTTTGTAATACCTAGAGATCTTTCCTCAAAAAAGAAAGAAAGCAAGTACTTTTAGAAGATGAAGATGAAGATGAAGATGAGGATGAGGACAAGGACGAGGACAAACAAAAGAAGAAAAAGGAAGTAAAGAATTGTTGACATCTGATAATAATGATGATGATGTCGATGCTATCGAAATTAAAGATTGAGATGAAAATGAGATGGATTATAAGAATGAATTATTTTGGATTTTGTCTTCAAATTTTGATATTGATGAACTATGTTGGAAACTTAGATTATTAAATTTTGGTTTGGAACATGTAACATTTATAAATCTTAATTCTTGTACTATATGGAATTTAAGTTGATATTTTTTTATAAGAGAGATGAAATGTTATTTGTATCATTTTAAATATTGTGTATATATATATATATATGACAATGTGTATATATTTATTTTTATTTATTTATAAATATATTTTTTTTAAAATTAAGCATATCTTATGACAAACGATACAAAATACAATATTTTTCAAAAACGATGCATGTTTTGACAACTATGACTATTCAGTATACATTTTCAAAACTAACACGTATAACACATTTAAATTCAACTAGAAAAGGGTAATTGAGGAAATTTACACCATGTAATTTGACTTTTAAAAATAGGCATCTAATTTGGGACATCCGAGAAGAGAAAGAGGAAGAAATAATATGAGACACAAGGAGTAATAGGTTAAAATTGTCTAATAATAATTGGTTGATAAATGCAATGAGCTTTGGGATGACAATGGTTGACTTGGACGGGGCTAACCATAGGCCAAACAGTTTATAATTGGGTCAAACCTCAACACTGATATGACCATATCAGCTTTATATCATCCTGATTCCCAACCCAACTTGTGTAACCCATTTAGCATTTTTTATTTTACATGTTCAAATGTGAATAAAATATTTACCGTAAATAATGCGATGTGACTTCTAAATAGTAAGTGAGAGTGAGAAATCATGTCACTTGAATATTCTTAGCATGTATTAGGAATTGCTCAATGTAATGTATTTGCATTACAAAAGACAGAGAATCTATCTTAAAAATGTATATTTTTTAGTCTCTCTCACAAAAGTTACTTCCAAACTAAAAGCCAAGAATCAATAACATTTCCTATGAAGGGAGCCTAGTTAAGTTACAGAAGCCCCATACATACATACTATGCATGAGCTTAATCTGTCCTCCATGTCATGACAAAAGTACAAGAATGAATGACAAATCAGTAAATAAGTAATAAAAGATGGATAAAACGATCCATCAAAAAATCAATGGCAAGTTCGTAAATAAGTAATAAAAAATGGATAAAATGGTCCATCAAAAAATGAATGACAAGTCTATAAATAAGTAATAAAAGATGGATAAAACGATCCAACAAAAAAGACGGCCAACCGGTAATCTCGTAAATAATTAATATATGATCGAAAGATGACCAACCTTCATTCCAACTCAAATATTATCCAATTCAAGTAATGTAACTTAATTTTTTGGGTGAAATTTTAATTTAAATATATATTCTCCTTATTCTTGGTTAATCCCTATCTCTTTCAAACCCCACATTTAGTCAAAAACCAAACCAACAGCATTTAACCAAAAAAAAATTTCAGTCTAGTCATGTGTCTGTGCTAGGCATGAAACACAAAAAATGTTACATATTGACTAGTATGGAATCGACAAATTCAAAGCCAAAAGCCAAACAACCCAATCAATAGAGGCCAATACATTGTAAATACACTTAAATCATGGAAGCAACCAAAGATTAAAGACCCATTACATAATAATCTGAACTGTTGATTTGTAGGGTGGAAATGGGTCCAATCTTAATGATGATAAAAAAAAATTCAGAACAAATATCTTATAAAAGCAAAACCTAACCCTAGCTACCCTCACGTGCTGGTGTCACCGCCTCAATTCCTTTGAGAAAAAGCTGAAAAATAAAACATTAAAAAATTCCACCACCTCGCATTTCAACCCATAACATTGTGGGACACATTTCTGAATAAGCTAACATGATTGAATGGCATACACAGTCAGTAGCAAAACTGTAAAATATGTAATAAAAGAGGGATGAAATGGTCCGACAACAAAGACGACGAACTATCACTTTTATTTTTTGTGCACATGGGCTAAGTGGCAATCACAGTGGTAACTTCACGTGTTCAAGAAGATACTAGAAGGATCTCTCCTTCTCTAGAAAGACAAGGATTGCTGCAGAACTAACATGAGGCGCACCTTGATGAACCCAAGACTTTAGCCACCAAAGCACATAACCCTGAGAATTCTGTTGGAAGACACCATGATCGCGCATGTGCTCGTAGAGCTCCTCAAACTATGCTCCTAGCTCTAAATAGTCACCAAGTGACAAGGTGTGTGCCAAAGGGGAATAAACGATGGGAGATTGAGGGAATGTGAGTTAAACTGAGGAACCCAAGATGGGCTTGACCCAGGGACATATAACTCAAGAGGGGATTGGCTAGACTCTAATAGAGGACCTATAAGGCCACTTTTGAGGCCATCCAATCCGTCGAAATACCCAAGGAGGAAATGTTGAAATATCACAACCGAGGAATGACTAAAGCAACGAAAATCGTCACCATGGACGAGGGACTCTCCAAAAGAACAACATGCCGAGGTCCTCGAATTGAACACTTGGTCCGAGGCGGTGACTAGACGACGGTCGCGAGGCATCCACTCGAAGGTGATGCCCTCGGACCAGTGGTTAGGGTGCACTCCAAAGACGCGACGTGCTCTAACTCTGCGGTTATGGTGATCCTCCAAGCCGAGATACGTCACAACCCAGGGACGCAGTGTTCACGCACCACACCCCGTCCCGCGGTCATGGTCTTGCTCCCATGTGCGACTTGGTCATGGCCCGCAGTGCAATCTGGTGCGAACTATGATACATCGGGTTGTAACCCCCCCCCCTTGGGAACATGGGATTTAGTAGAATGGAGGCTGGTAAGAGGGGCTCGGTATTGACTGATCAAGGAATCTTACTATCAAGTACCCAAGCCAATGAGGAAAGGACTGACGTCATGGCAAGCACGAATGACAGGAACCCTAATTGTCGTACACTCGAGACACCTATAAATAGAGCCCTTGCCCAAAAGGGAAAGGGCAGAACATTCCTCCTCAAAAAAGGACTCTAATTATTCCTCTTTGCCATAACGGAAAACTGCCGACCTGACCTCACTTGTCCTGACTTCTCACTCACCCTTCTTCTCCACCGATCTTGTGTCCCAATACTAATTCCACCTCTCCTTTGGTTATCTTAGGAGGAAGGCTACTAGAAAACCCCCATTTCTCACTCACAGGACCTAATCTTAAAATAGCCACAAAAGTACTCATTGTCTAGGTTCGGAGCTAAGACACAACGTATATTAGCTCGCAAGAGGAACTGACATGATCACCTCAATAAAAGGACATGTGTCACCATATTATTGTTCTAGGTATCAATAGGTGATTGGATACCATAATATATATTTTCATACAAGTCCGACTCAGAAACAATAGAGTGCCAACATGTAGCAAGGATGATCCAAGATGAAGCAAGTACCCATTTTTATTTTTCACTATGACTATATTTGCAAGCCAAGTTAAGTGCTAAATGGGCTTGATGAACCCAAATTCAAGTAATTTCTCAATTTCAACTTTGATTCGCAACTCAAGTTCAAGTTTGAAAACACGAGATGAAGTTTGAAAACACGAGATGATTGCTTGACATAATTGGTTGTCGAGGCCACATTAAGCTTGTGCGAGGTGACTTTAGGGTATGTACATGCATCTCAAAACAATTCCTAGCAAAAACATCTTAATAACCACAAAAAGGAAGAAAGAGAGAGAGAGAGAGAGAGAGAGAGAGAGAGAGAGAGAGAGAGAGAAGAACTTCTCTTTGGTGTGGGGGAAGGTGCTTAAATGTGAAGGTGGAGCCTGGTGAGTCTACCTCAGGAGCAAGGTTCGCCTCCTTGAGCTCCTGCTTTTGACACTACGGTCCATCCAATAGACATTTTGGAGCAGGTTTGGCCTTCTGACAACATCCTGAGGCTTTTGCTCGATGGAACATCAGTCATAATGGGTTTGGCTTCCACAAATAAGGCTAACCCCAAACATTGTCATAAACGATTAACCACTCACCCATCAAGTTATTGAATGTGAACCACCCTGGGTTGGTTTCACAACCTTCTTTGACTTTTGCTCCTTGGCTTCAAGGTAAAGTCACCTTTCTATACATCTTACCATTTTGGAATGGGTGTGGAATTTATCAAAGAGGAGGAAGCCTCATCATAATCAACAAAACCATTATAGAAGACTGAATCAGTATAGTATACTTCTTTTCCATAAAGGGTTTATGTGAAGCAGTTAGTGTCACACCACTGTTATAGCAACCTTTTGCACATAAGGGTGGGGGGAAGGACTAAACGTAAAGTGATACATCCAGGTATGCCCCAAGTGGACATTAAAAGTGGGGTCAACATTTATAAGATGAAAATCAAGGACAATTGAGTGAGGTGCTCTTACACATAGAAGAACTTGGCTTAAAATTTTGAACCATAACATCCCATGATGTAATCAACCCTAAAGGGAGAAAAGTCTACCAAGTATAGGCATGATCTATGAAGGAATTAGAAAATTCTCCAAGTCTGAGATTAAGATCATTTCTATTATTGAGGCTTTCAATAAATTGATGGAAATGCTCTTGAGCGCTCTCCTTTTAGCCATCATAGCGCAAAAATTTAGGGAAGGCATACCCTTCAGGGTAAGCAATTGAGGCGATCTCGATGGGGTATGGACAATGGAGAATGGAAAACCGATAGATGAAATTTAGCTTTTTCTTCTTTTAATAAGGCTTGGATCTCTTTTTGCACATTTTGTAAGTCACTTGTGAGGTTTGGAGTTTGAGGTGGAGTGAATAAGGGTGTGGGTATTTGTGGTGGCGAAAGGTGTGAAAGCCACACCAATATTTTGAAGATTAACCTCAACAACATTATAAGGTTGTCGGTCTTGAGTAAGCTGGCTAGACCATGCTGGTGGATCTAACACACTAAAAAACTGAGGGAACACCACATTGAATGGTGAGTAGGATTTCTAGTATCAATTGTTGAGAGTGTTACAATTCTTGCCGAGCTTGATGCATTTTATTAGGAATCACAAGAAGTGCCTTGTTAATGTTCACGTCAAAAGAAAAATATGAAGGTTTTGTTGGTACGTTTTCGAACTAGAGGTGAGGAGTTAAAAGAATGGTGTTGTTATAAATGTTGCCTTGTCTCGGGATTCTACTCTCCCTACTACAAAACACTTTGTAAAACATATGCCATTCTATGCGAATTCCACTCCCCAGTGGAGTTGCCAATATGTTGATACAAGGTAAAATGGGGAGTGGATTACATCTAGCATGACAATTACATGTACAATAACTAGGGATTCTTGAGGTGATATGCAGGTTGAAAGTTGAGGCATTCTAAAGTGAGAGAGAAAAGTGCACAGATAGGATGAGGATAGCTCAGGAAGGAAAGTACACAGAAGAAGTATAACTACAATAAACAATACAACTCTATGATGTCAAATGAGGGAGCCACTCCTATTTATAGTAATCAAAGCATATAAATAGCTTGAATGGCACACAATAAGTGCACATAGTGACTCCACATGTCCAAAAGGACAGTAAAAGAATCTCTCTTTCTTTAAAAGGACCAAGGATTGCCACAGAAGCAATGCAAAGCAAATGTGAATTAACCCACAACTTAGAATCCCACTGAAAGGGATCGTGATGCAACTCGTGAGCAACACCATGGTTGTGCACGCAAACGCATAGAGCCCCTAAGAGTTTTTCCCCGACTCCAAACAGTCACTAAGTGACAAGGTGTTTACCTAAAGAGAAAGTCTACCATGGGTGATCGAGGAAATGTGAGATAGACTAAGGAACCCAATGGGCTCGAATTAGGGAGGTGTGGCTTGAGGGGAGATTAGCTCAACTCCTACAGAGGAGCTAATCTTAGGATGGCCATGGAAGTATTCCCTATCTAGATCTGGAGTTAAGGCACAATGTGTGTTAGCCCACATTAGGAATCAACATAATTACCTCAATAAGAGGACACGTGTCACCATATGTTTCGTATTAAGAATGTACAAGAGCTACTTTAAAATATAGTAAGCCACACTCACCATTGCTCCAATAGTTGTTTCAATATTATAGATTCAACAACGAAAGATGCATGCCACAGTTCTCAAAGGGAAATTGAATAGGTTTTCTAAGGAATACACTCCAGAGTTTTACAATTTATTTATGCTTCATTAGATTACTGTGGAATCATGTGGAAAGGAAAAGGATAACTTGGAATTCTAGGACTCCTCCAACAACCCGAAAGCTTCTACAAAAATATAATTTTCATCTTCTTACCTTTTTTTTATTATTGAAATTATTATCATCATCTTCATCATTATTACTTGACAGATAGACTCCAAGCTTTCATCTACTTGTGCCCATGTTATCCCCCCCCCCCCCCCTTTTTGTAGGTATTGCTCATCTTATCCTAATAATCAAAAGCACAAAAGATGACTAAAAGAATAAGAAAACTTAAGATTGCACCAAAAAAGTCCAACCCTAAGGCCATGTTTGGTACTCATGAATGGAATGAAATAGGAAATGACATGGAATGGAATAAGGATTACGCATCAAGGCCAAAGGAATGCTTGGAATGGTTTTTAATGGAATGCACATTCCATGGAATAGGCATTCTCAATCATAGCAAACAAGAATAAGGAATGAAAAAGTTAGAATGAGCATTCTTGCAATGCCCATTCCACCGTACCAAACATGACTTAAGTAATTGTAAGATCTTTATTTCTTCATGGCTTTATCTTTTTCTCCATTATCTCAGCAATCAAACAGAGCAATGTTCATCACTTTTTAATCCTTCGCATTGTCGAAACGCAGATTTCATCATCATTGCTTCCCAATAACAAATATAATACCATGAAATCATACTCTTCTCATAATAAACAATAAAATTTTAAAGGTTATTTGTTGCTCAAAGTAAATGCAGATATTCCTAATTCCAAATCATGATTATATTGAGACATCATGAATATTTTTTTGATAGGTAAAACCACTAAAGACATTATGATTATAATATATATATATATATATATATATATTCACTTGATGTCCATTTTATTTTTGAATGATGATTTGATACGTGTACACATACTAAAAAATAGTAATAATTTTATGTTAAAAATTACTTGAAAAAAGATAGTCACATAATTAGCTTTTTACTTTAAAATGAAAGCAAAAACTATTACAACTTATTTTTTTTTTTTTTACTTATCAAAATAACTTTAAAAAGCATTACCAAAGGATACCCAAAATTCTCATCACTTCCTGCATTCCTACTCACTTCCAAAATACACAAACAAATGAATCAATAAGCGCAACTTGTAACATCATTCACTTTGCCTCACAATTCCATATTTTTCCTAGTTCAAAATCACAATTCACAAAGACTATTCACATTACAACTTCTTCTGAATTATATGCCTAAAATAAAAAAATTTTGGCTTTTATGATCTATAATTAGTTACACCAATCTTCAATTACTCACCAAGTTTGACAACTCTGAAATGTTAATACCGACTTAAACATTAATTCAATTACTAATCATTCAAGGTGAAATTAACTCGAATGACACATCTTCTGCACTAATATTGAAACAGAAAACACGGGGGAAATAAAGCAACACATAGATTACACACAACAATTCAAGATTCCATTAGAAAAACCCCCCATTAACCGCAAATCATATACAAAACACAAATAAACGCAAATCTTTTTCCATAATTAACAGTGCATTGACTTTACGTAAGCCTAAAATTCAAAAAAAACTCGTACACAAACTTACGAGAGGCCAGCAAAGAAAGCAAGAGAGAAACAGAGAGAGTCTAGAGAGAGGCCATACCTTGTTGGATTTTCTTCGAAGATGTTGAACTCGAGAAAGAAAGAATTGCGATGGAGAAAGAATACATATATATATATATATAATATAATATGTATCGATTAGATTTTCTTTGTTTATGCACAGAAATGGAATGTCATTTTCTTCGTATATTTAATTATTTATTGGCCTGTTCGCATTCTGATTTCTGCTTTCAGTTTTCCCGGGTTCCTGATTCTCTCTTTACGGTTCGTTTGGATAAGTAGATTCTCTCTTTCTACGTTCGTTTGAATAAGCAGAGGAAAAAGAGAGGTGAGAAGAATATTGGTTCTTTTGGATAAGCAGGTGGAAAAAAAATCAGAGAATATTAGTTACGAGAAAAAAAAAAAAAGTGAGGAAAGGATAATTTTTTTTTATATTTAAATAACTAATAAAAAAAAAAGAGACTAATATAATTTTTTTATTTTGTTTGAAAATCATAAAGGAAAGAAATGGTTTTATATTATTTTACTATTATACCTTTGTTTGGATACCTTATGATAGAGGTGTCATTTTTATTTTGGTTTTTATAATTTTAAAGGTAATATTAGTATTATTAAAAATTCATTAAATCATTGTTTCATTTTTTTTGATTTCCTCTTACTTTTGGAGGAATAACAAAATTGTTTAAATGAAAGTTAAGTTCTCACTCCTTCTCTTCCCGTCTTAGCGTTTCTTTCTCTTGGAGTCTAAGAGTCTAAGGCCTTGTTTGGACGGATCCAACAAAAAGACCAGATTGGATAGAATACTATTCGATCAGATATTATATAAAATTATGTGAAATATTAAATATTCTAAGTGTTTGAAAGTGAGTGGATCTAGATATGTTGTTATATTTCATTTTAATGTTTGGATACCGATCGAATATAAGGTTCGTATATAAAATTCGGTCTTCAAAAATTATTTTTATGAAAGTCATTTAATTTTTTTTTCCAAATATATACATACAAGGTATCTAAAATTAAAATTTTATTCACAAATCAATTGCAAAATCTAATAACTATAATCACAATATTTTAAAATGTAATTGTACAAGCATCATTCAAAATATAATAGTCTCTCACTTTTAAGGTGAATAAAAAAAATCATAATTTGTATTGCTAAGAATCATCTAAATCAATGATTACATATATGTATGTATGTGTATATATATATATATATATAACAATAGTATTACTAAGAATCATCCAAATCAATGATTATATACACATGTATATATATATATTTATATATATAATAGTAGTAATATTATATATATATATAAGAGTCCATTTATTGATATGAAAAATACATTAGAAAATTTGGAACATATCAAAAAAAATTGAACAAAAGAAAAAAAGAAAAAATCTGATTTTTTAACTTGACTCTTCAACACTTCGTCTCTTTATGTTATGCATTGTAAAAAAATTTTTATGGCGGTGACGTTATATTTTTATTCTAATAAGATGGGATATCCCAACTAGGTGGAATATAAATGATTCATGGGATATAATATCAAATCCAATTGAAGACATCAAACAAAGGATAGGATAACATTTAATCTTATCCAACCCTCTTATCTCGCTGTCCAAACATGGCTTAAGGTCATTTCTTTCTATTCCTCTCTAGCTGATGTGGATGGGGTAGGGCTTCAAGTGGATACGATGTGCTTTATTTTCAGATAACTATAATGCCCTTTACCAAAACCGAGGGTAATCACATTAAATAAATATTGCATGAGGTATTTTGGTCAATAGAAAACGATTGCCCTTCCCCAACACAAATGGATTGCAAAGTAAAATAAACAAATAAATAAGTGTATTTTGGTCATGTAAAGATGATTTTTAAGGTCATGAAATAATTCCACTGAGACTCTTAAGATTTGGAGAAAATTTTATCGGGACCTCCTTGTTTCAAAAATACTCAGGGACCTTCCCTGTTGTTATTACTCAGTGACGGAATATTGTGAGAAATGTAGAAAAATAGAGGTAGATAAACCTCCTCTTGGACAGAACACAAGGTCAAATACATTAAAGTGTGCAATGTGCAATGCATTTAGATATAACATGAGGATATGCCTAATGGTACCACCAAATCAAAGAGGAAGTAATAGTAGTGACTCATCATCTAAACAGGTTATTTTGGGAGGCTATTGTATTTTGATTCTCGTAATTATTAGTTACCAAAACCTTACACAGTTAATTCACTATCTGTTCTTGTTTAGGGAGTAATGCAACAAGGTGGTGGAGCAATGTAATAAGGTGTGGTGGTTCAGCTTCTCAATCATAAAGGCCTTATCCTTACTCTTAGAGGTCCTTTCAAGCCTAGTCATTACCATACATTAGTCTTGCTTTTGGTTTAGGCTATGGTTCAGCCTAGGTCAATGGCATCAATTGATTCAAATGTAGGAATAGCAATTTAACCCGCTTCATTGGGAACCCGCCAACCCCACCTCTAATAGAATGGGTTTTGGAGAAGCTTTTTCCAACCCATCAGGGTTTGGGGATAAGGCACCTCGCTGAAACCCGATTATACAAAATAAAATAATAAATAAGTTTTGTCTATTAAGATGGCCCGTGCCACTACTACTTTTATATGTATAATTGATCTAGCAATATTTGCAAATAACCCGTTCTTCTATTTGATTATTAATTGTTAATTGTTTTAAGGCAAAATAAGCCCACACTCCCAATGTGCGAGATCTCTTATGCAAGGATGACTAGATGTGGCGTCTCTTGGTGTAGGGATACTAGTATTAGCAGAAGGTTGTTCAACTTGTTCTTTTTCATAATCAAATTCATTAGATTCATCATAATAAAGGTTTTCTAGGTTAATATTTTTGATAGGGTTCATTTTCAAATTTAATATAATTAAACAATAACAATTAAAAATAATACTAATAATAATAATAATAACAATTAAACAATAATACTAATTAAACAATTGTAACCATTAAACAATAATACTAATTAAATAATTATACTAATTAAACAATTATAACAATTAAACAATAATACTAATTAAATAATAATAATAATTAAACAATAATACAAATTAAATAATAATACAAATTAAATATTTATTATTTTAATTTTTTAATAACAACAACTAACTAATAACAATTATTATTATTATTATTATTATTATTATTTAATAATAACAACTAATGAAGAAATATACCGACGTATTGAATTTTTGAATTGAATATGATTGATCTTCCTCCAATTCGCAAACTTGCAATTGTAGTAAACTTGATGACACTTAAATCTCCAACACAATTACAAAATATTTATAAAGAATGCTTGTAAAAATATAAATTGAGCTACTATTGATGAGAGAGCTCGCAGAAATGATTGTAGAGTAGAGAAAAGATAAGTAAATTGGTGAGGAAAAATGAAATGAGGTGATAAGGTATTTATAAAAAAAAAAAAAAATTAGTTAGTGAATTTCTAATTTTACCCTTAAAACTAGTCATTAATATAGCTGTTAGAAGGGCAAAATGGTCATTTTATCTAACTTTCCAAAAATGCTCGTGAAACTAGCCATTAATATGGCTGTCAGAGGGGTAAAATGGTAAAAGAATGCCTGTTAAAATAAAAAAAAAAAAAGGGAGGGAATTGTAGCCGGCCAAGTGGGTCGTGTCGTGCCGAGCCAATGGGCAAGGTCGTGCCGCGAGTTTGGGAATGCCGGCCCGGACCAGCCCACCATGTCGTGTCATGTCGTGCCCGACCCATCAACTGTTGTGCCCGTACCCGTGCCTGCCCGACTCGATTGACACCTTTACCTATTATTGAACTATTGAATAGATTAATGTGTTAGAATCTTATATTTACATGTGAACAAGTTAATCATGAACCATTAGAACATGTTATCATAAGCCATTAGAACATGTTAATATGTTAATATTTCTTTTTATATTTACATATGAACATTTTAATCCTAATTAGATGTGTTAAAACTTAAATCCCTTGGATAGGTGCACAAGTAAAACTAAACTAAGGTTGTAAATGATTTACATATGACATGTTGAGGACTAATAAAGCAAAATCAACAATCTATATGAAAATTATAAATGGCGGAAAGACGTGCATGTGTAATGATTTTTTCGGGAGAAAATATGTGTTATGAGGAACAAGGATTTTCTTATGATCTTTCCGCTTCCCGACACTTTCGAGTGAAGGCCAAAACTACTTACAATTAGTTTTTGGTTATGATTTATCGTGTAATGCAGCTAAACAAAAATTACTCTTGGAATGTTAGCTCATTTATCAAGAGACGAGACTTTTATTCCACTTGTTGCCCAAATATATACCCTAGAGAGGGGGGTTGAATAGGGTATTTTACAAATATTAAGAACTTTTACAAACTCTAATATGAATGAAGGATAGGCACAAAGTATGTAAAAGTGTAGGAAGAAAGAGAGAACAAACACAACGAGTTTTTACAAGGTTTGAAAAACTTCCTTCGTCCTCAACTCAAACTTATTCATTTGAGTTTTTCCATTATCTTGATCTCCTTCGCAGGTGGAGGTCAAACTTTTACAACAAAAGTTCTTAACTATTTTCCTAGTAAAATATCCATTTTTACCTTTCAAGGGTAACACATACACACAAATCTCACCGTAATGAGAAAATACAAATTTGACACCAATAAATACTCCCTTTAAGAGTTGGTTGATGCAACAAAAGCTTATCACTAAAGATTGATTAAGTTTAAGCTTTGAGTATTTAAAATGAATGAAACTTTCAGATCTAAGTTTTACAATAAATGAGATTTATGGTGAAGATGAGAAATGTAGAAGTTAAACCATATAAGTTGTTAGTAATAAATGTTGTAATAAACCTCTTTATAGAATTTTGAAAGATATGTCCGTTAGATTCAAAATATAGTCGTTTCTCCTTTTTTGATATCTTTAAAATTTGAAATTTCAATTGCTATATCAATAGAATCAATCAATTGGTTTCATAAATCAGTCAATTGGAGGGTTAAGATCTAGTTGATTGATCAACTCAACTAATTTGTATAAAGGGTTAAGATTCATCTTGTTCAAAACAATCAGTCGATTGGTCCTTAAAATCACTTAAATAGTTAGAGCTCAAACTAATGATTAATCTAAACCTAATTTACCCAAAAACTCAAAATAACAAAAAATAAACTAAAGTCTTCTCTTGACTTGACTAGATTCCTTGGGTTTTAAGTTTGTCAATTTTCTTGGATGATCTTGAGTGAATTCCACTAGATTAGATTTTGGCTTTGAAGCTTGTCCTTTGAGTAAATTCCTCTATTTGATATATTTTGAAATTTTTTGGCCAAACATTCTCTTTGACCTAGATGACCTATTTTCATTTTCATCAGATAAAACATTAATCCTCATAGTCAATTCCTTGTCATAGACACCTCATTTTGTGACCCATGATTGTATAGAGTTAGTTTTTTCATTTTTGAGAAGTTACTATAATAGTTCCACCTAGGGGTACTTTGGTCATTTTGCATATTTCGGCCCATGAGGGTATTTTGGTTATTTTATACATTTTGACCCACAAATATTTTGGTCATTCCGCATATCTTTGACCTTTAAATGTATTTTGGCAATTTTTAGCATTGCTCTACCCTTTAAGAGTAATTTGGTAAATTCTAGAGATTTTTCACTTTCTAATAGAATTTTTGTAATTTTGATGCCATCTAGCCCTTTGGAGTGCATTTTGGTAATTTTAATATAATCCTACCCCTAGTAGGTTATTTTGGTCATTTGAGAGCTATTATGTAATTTTTATACTATTTTACCTCTTTGGGGGATAATTTGGTAATTTCAGTCATTAGGGACAATTTAGACACTTTTTTGTGCCTTATGAGCAATTTGGTCATTTTCATATCTCAAGATTCCACCAAATTAGGAGAAACTTGGTAATTTTGAATGAAAATTATTACCATTATTATTCCTTAAAAATTTACCTTTCTTGTTAATTGAGACTTGCCCTTATTATTCCTTGGAAGTTGCCTTACTTGCTCACTAAAACTTACCATTATCATTTTTAGGAGTTTCTATTATTGCTCTTTGGAAGTTTCTTTTTTTGCTCATTAAGACTTTCCATTCTTACTTTCTTGCCCATCAAGGCTTAATCTAAGTCATCCATCTATGAGATTGATTGTGAGCTATTAGATCAAATCTCCACAATTTGTTTATAAATAAAGCCCCTTGGCTACTAAGAAGGGAACCTGAAATCTAAGTGCCAAAGGGCTACTACAATTCTGTTTTTTCTCTCATATATATTTTCAGATTTTGCCCTGCAAAAGTCAAAGCTATGTCCTACACAAGTTGAAGTACTGCCTTACATAAACCAGAGTATAGCACAAATGATGAAGGAGTTTAAGCCGAAGTGTTGTCTAATTCATACAAGTAATTTGAAACGCTCCCTAAACTTCCACTTTCTTGCCTAATTCATATTATTCTATTAGTCTTGATAGAAGTAGTTGAATTAGAGAATTATGTTGGCTCTAATTTCGTTACCTAAACGAATACGTAAGAAGTTGTCAAGCCCGAGTCTAGTCATCATTTTCCCCGTTTTCATTTCATTACTTTATTATGCTCGTCAGTTTCTTATCTTTATGGCCAGATTCACCACCTTCTATCGCTATTGTTAGAAGTGGGTGGTGGGTGTTTATTAGCACGTTTCCTAAGCTCATTTTCTCATAAATAAGGGTGGGTGATAACCCTGTCGGCTTCTATCACTATTTTGTTTTTGATAACTCAATATCTGACCCTTTGAGCTGACTAATCTAGGAGGTCAATCCCACCGTCCACTAGCAGGCGATAGGCATCTTCAAGCTTTCTTTTCATTATGTCATTTATATCGCTTTATTTATTATGAAATTTTTATTCTCTTCTTTATTTATTTTTGTAAAATAAATTCTTGCAAATGAACATCTGATGTCGGTTCATTCGAACCGGGTGGGATGACCCATGTTAATGGGTTTAGAATGTAACTAGGATCAAGAGCGATGTAATTCTTAATTTTCTTTGCCATTTCCTTTTTATATGTATTCTTCATGTGTTGTAACCGGGTTTGCTTGTTTATTTACTTAAAACAAGTTAGTGACTCCTATTTTCCTTTCATGTGCACAATTTAAGGCATTCCTTCCTACCTTCAGGGAAGGGATAACCGGGTTTTCCAACACGGGCACTCACACTTGTTATCATCAAAATTACTGAGATGCCCCTAGTTAAAAATCTTTAGGGCTAACACTATGGTCATTAGCTTGAGAATGATCAAATAAACAACATTTACTTGTATGTGTAGATAAAGGATATGTTCAAAGGGTGGGGTATAAGTCAGGCTCCAGTTTATTCACGACACTACTCATACAAGAGTATAGTATCTCATCACTCGAGATCCCTAAGTCAACCTTGCAAGATTATCAAGTAAACCTCGCCTAACTAGTGTAGATAAGATTTGGGAACTGTGTAGATGTCCTCCATACTTGTTGGATTATTGCCTCTAAGGTCATGAGATTTGGCTTGCTCAAGTGCCACTGGTCTACTTTTCAGTAGTTGAGTGGCATTTTCCTGATCGTGTCCAACAACAATTTGGTTTAGTACAACGAATACCAACTAATTAAGATATCAGTCAGTTGTTTCATTTAATTAATATGCGTGAGAGGCAAAGGTCTGACTGTGTACGCCATCAATGGGATTATATTAAGCTATAGGGACAATATCACGACCAGCTCGTCGCTGGGGAGCTTGGTGGTGGCTAGATGGATTAAATTGACCCCTACTTGTGTTAGTATAGCACTATTACTCACTAACTCATCGATCCGCTTGTTGAGAGGCCATTAGTTGGGTTCCAACCAGTGGCCAACATTAAAGAGTTATTGGTATGATATCATTTTGTCAATTTAGTTTATAAGATTACTATCAACATGAACCATTCTTTTACGTCCTATTTTTTAATTTTTTGCCAGAAGGATACTGTTACCCATTTCTACCAACTTTTGCGTCACACCGAACAGGGCGCTCCAAACGCCATATCCATAGGAAAATTGATGTTTATGGACACCATACGACAGATTAGAAAGATTTCTTCCACTTTCTTTATGGCTATATATAAGGAACGACGTTTACATCAACAGTAGCCCTAGCTCGAGGTCCAGCCTAAGACCCAACCCCAACGTTGGAAACAGCCACGAGCTTTTCTTCCTCTCTGACTAGCATATGCCACTGAGGCCTCCACATTATCTGCTCAAGCATTCTAGTCGAGCTTATTTCCATCGTGGACGTCGCCTTTACATACCATGCCTTTATATCAAGCTTCTCCTCTGTACAGACTTTTACTATCATCGTTATCATCACCCCTAGTTATCAGAATCAGACCAGACTGGCCGGTTCAACTAGTTGAACCAGGAATCGGGAACCGGACCCTGGCTAGTTCAGTATTGCAATTGGATTATTTTTGCAACTAAACTGGTGTGAACCGGTCATTTTTGGTTAAACTGCTAATAAACCGGACAATGAACCGCCAATCACCTCATTTATCACGAATATTTAATGTCACGCATGCATCGCCTCGTTTTTTATGTATGTGCAATGCCTCATTTATCACGCATGTGCACAGTTCTTAATGTTACGAACTTGCTGCCTCATTTATCACGCTTTCACTATTGTGAACTCACATAAAAAAATGGAGTTTTAGAAAATCGAACTCAAAACCATTGTGTGGAAAGCATCTTTTTCGTCCACTAGGCCAATACTTTCTTATAGTATTATTTTACAAATTTTAATATATATTTACGTAAAACAATAACTATCGAATATAATATATTTTTAACTATATTAATAATAAAATCGGTTGAACCATTGGTTGAATCAACGAACTGTGAATCGGCCCCTTCACCGGTTCATTGTCCGGTTCGGTTCTGATAACTATGTCATCACCACATGCTTCTCCTATTCATCCAGGAAAGATGTCCCAGATGAGGAGCTTGTGAAAGGAGTGGCACATGTGCAATTATAGCGACACAGTCACTCAAAGTATACACAAAAGGAAGATGTGGTAAAAGTCTTCAATCCATAAACATTGATGTTGGTACATCACAACTTACATAGTAGGCAGTCGAGTAGGACCGATGACCTATACAGAACATGAAGAGACTAGCATGTGGTATTTAGTTTCTTTCTTTCATTCTTTCTTTCTTTCTTTATTTGGGTAAATGGCTCACATGTATCAAATTTTTTTTTTTTGTAAATTCAAACACGTGTAATTCAAATTTTATTATATATAATTCAATTATATATTTCTTCACATCTTCTTTTGTCAATTTATTTTATATGTTTGGTCTATCATAGTTTAAAACTTTGAATTTATTGATTTCTAGGGTTTGGGGGGCAAAAATGTAAAAACAAAAAATGACTCTGGGTCTAACCTATAACACCTTCACGCATAAAGAAAGTTTGAAGTGATCGAATGAAATAAATATGAGCCAAAAGGGTTATTTGCAAGTTAATGTGACCAAAAGAAACTAGTGGTGTGGGGAATATTTTTCTGATAAACTCACATTTTGAAGATACGAGCATAAAATCACATGTTGAAGGTGTGATTTTAAATTCGCTTCTTCAAGATGCGAGTTTAGTGTGCATGGCCTTAACTAATTAATCAATTCAATCACAACTAAGTCTTAATACAAAATTGCATATTTGATATGTGATTTTAAACTCGCATCTTAAAGATGCAATTATGTTACAAAATTATCCTCGAAATTGAATCTTGAACATGTGATTTTAAAAAGTGCATGGGTGCAAGAAATAAGTTTAAAGTTATACATGTTAGGTTTATAAGTTTTTAAACATGTATCAAGGATCAAAAACTCGAGGTCCTTAGGTATTTTTGAAACAAGGAGGGTCTCGAAGGAATTTTGCCAAAGCTCAAGGATTCTTAGTGGAATTATCCCAAAATGATTTCTTTTTGTAAAACTTACCCCAAGAAATAAAAGAAAAAAGGCTTTTTTTTTTGGAAATTTTGTTAATATAATTATCAAAAAGAAAATTAATTTTTTAGGAAAAATATGTCATCCTAGGACTTTTAAAATAAATAAATTCCAAGGATATTTTAGACTTTCAGATAGACAAAAATATTATGAATTTTTTGAAATGAAAATTTTATTTTAAAAATATTTTAGTATTTATTGAAAAAATGATAATCTCATTTTGTAAAACTTACCCCTGATCATGGACGGAGCCAAATATAAGTTAGGGGCCAATTCCTCACTTCAATTTCTTTTATTTATAATTTTTCTTAGACTTTTTAAATATTTTCAAAAATAACTCTTTAAATTATGTTTTGTCTATTAAATTGAATTTTTTTCTCACCCTTTATCCTTATTTTAATTTGATCTCTTTGACGAAATTCTTTACAATTTTCTATGTAGCCTGGATTTGTTAAGAGTTTTTTTTTATTGGACTTCTTATTTAATTTGTAAGTTAGTTTATATCATTATTTTAATTTTTTATCAAAATATTATTAACTGTTTTCATATTTTTTAATTTTTAAACATATAATCAAACATTAAGACAAAAGTTTGCCTCTTCTAGGTAATCCTGTCTTCATCCTTGCTCCCGATAAAAAAAAAAAAATGCTTTTATATATTTGAAAATTCACTGATATAATTATCAAAAGAGAAAATTAATTTTCTTAAGAAAAAATTATCCTTCTTGGGTTTTTAAAATAAATTAATTTCAATGTGTTATCTCTTATTACTTATTCTTCTCAATTTCACTTGATGAAGCGTAAGATTTACTATAAAATCAATTATGTGATCAATTCTATTTAAAAAACTAATTATTCCAAAATTTATTTATATGGGTACAATTAAAAAATAACAAACTATTAATTACATGAGTTAATTAGCCCTAAGTCCCTCGTAAAGATACCTAATTATTGTAACATTCAAGCATATTTTCAATATGAGCTTAAGGATGGTTAGTCATTTTATTTTTTGACCTTAAAAATTTTGCTGACATGGCAATTGTCATTATTCGTAAATGACAATAATACCCAATTCTCAATATATCCCAATCGATTGTGTTTAAACCATAACATCTATATTATTCTTTGCCGACAAAGGGGAGAGAGGCAATGAAGAGGAGAGAGACAACTAACCACGTCCTCCGATCATCATCACAACCTCATCGTTGATTAACATCGTCAATCAACACCATGGTATTCAGCGTGGAACGGGACTTGGGTGGGTTAATATTATGTGGTAGCCTGAGACTGGTCACGCTGAAGCCAGGCTATGCGGATGCTGTCAAATTTCAAGATCATCACATTTGAAGTAGGAAATTCTTCAATCTTCATTCAGGTTTGTGATGGGCTGATGGATTTTCAAAGTTGAACAACCTATGGTATGTCAACCAGAGCAGCCCCAAATGTTGTGGTCAACTTCTTCACTTTGATCGACCCGAGAATGGCTCTCCATGAACAATAAATTCCATCAGATTTGTACTTTTATTTTAAATTTTAAATTTTTTTTTTATGTTTAACTTTTTATCTCTTTCTTTTTAACTCACGTGCTTTGAGACATTCTGTCAATGAGACAAATGTTTTGAGTTTGACAGAATCATTGTGTTTTTTTTAATAAAATATTAGTTTGTCTAGAGCGTGATTTCAACCCATTCAATCCATTGTTAGTGAAGAGAATTGAGGGTTACTAGTTTGGGTTTACTGCTATTTTTTTGCCTTTGATCTTGTTCGGTCATGAACAACAAAACTAAAAGATTAGAATTGAGAGAGAGCGAGAAACAAATTCTCTCTCAAAATGAGATAAAATCCACTAGTTATCACATGGAGAATAGGTTGGATTGGGTTAAAAGACAACCATGCCCTTTGGATTTTTTTGTGTGTACTAACCACCACAAAACTCTATCAAAAGTTGTTGAGAATTGTTCTCAAGTGTGAAGGACTTTGGTCTTTCAATTTAAAACTAGTGATGCAAGCTTTTCATTCATATAGATGGAAAATTTAGTCCAAAAATGTCGTCAAATTTTACACTATTCCATAGTGTAAAATTTTAAATAGTTACAACTAGTGAATTTTTAATCAAATATGTCTTAAGTACTGATTTTTTATTTTTTGGGACAATTTTCACAACCTTGAAGTCAGTTTTGAACATCCAACATGTACCCAAAGAATTTTCTCAATTATTTTATGAAATTATGAAATTTTACAATTCTAAAAAAGTGTAAAATTTTACACTTCTAACTGGGACTAAGTTTTCACTACAAAAGTGTAAATTTTACACTTTCGCTAATAAAATTTTACACTTTTGAAATAATTTTTTTTCTTCAGATTTTCATATTCAATATGGATCTTATTTGATAGATCTCGATGTTTAGAATCCAAATATATAATTTTATTAAAAATAGATTTATAAATTTTAAGTTATTAAATTTTAAAGGTTTGGAGAACAAAATTTTAGGTTGCTCCTTATTTCACAGAAATTTGATGGAAGGGATATTTTTGGCATTGAATAGCTAAAAGATTTTATGGGTTAATATATTTGGACTTGGATTAGATAATAATTTTATTATTTTTCATGAACTTTTGGCCGAATTACTCTAATTACATAACAAATCTTTTTATTTGCATGTGGGATATAAAGAGGGTGAATGAGAGGTGACTATTAGGTTTGTTTGCCAACTTGGGAAAGGGATTAGATAAATTAGTTCTCATGGTCTTGTGAAATTAATGTTTGAAAAAAAAAATGGAAGGGAATCACTAAAAATACCAGGAGTAAATAATGACACGTAGCATAGATCAAATAATGAGAGGAGAGAGATGAAATTACTAATCCTATCACTATTAGTAAAGAGGATAGCTAATTCACCATTATCCAATCTATGAAACAAACATAATATGTGTTAAATCTTACCTTTTTTTGATGGTTGTGTTAGTCTTATTGATTACTCATAAAACATGAGATGACAAGGGATGGCAAGAGGGTAGGGGACCCCTTCCCCAACCCTGCTGTGCGAAAAAAAAGCTTTCCCCCAAACCTGTTTAAACTCCGTTATAAGCGAAGACGGTCCCTATTTGTTTTTGAAATCTATTGATTTACTTATTTTATTAAATTAATTCGAATTAACATGTTTTAAATAAAAGTGGTATAGAAGAACTTAATTCTTATTCTTATTAAAATCTAACTTGTGACATATATTTCATATTAAAGTTGGACTATAATATTATTTATACCACGTATCTAATTTTGATAAACATTTAATATATTGTTTATAAGAACGGTGATTCTTGAAATGAAAAATAATATATATGACGCTTTTTAAAATTTTCTCTTTTTCCTTTTGTATGTGAGAGCCGCTACCCTTTAAAGAAAAAAAAAATAGAATCTACAAACTTTAAATTACATGAGACAGTATCTTTTAGAAACAAGTTAAAATAGATTGGCCATTTGATTTTAGCCAAGAAACATGTAAACTCATTACATAATTTTGATCCTAATTTTGGCCATGTGTATACAAATCCCCTTACTTATATTTATATGAGTTAATTGGCCCTTAATTCCTGTATTAATGACTTTATTATTAGTTAATCTATGTGAGTTACATTTTTGTTGTAAATGATATTTTTTTTCCTTTTTTTATTGTAAAGTAACTTATGGATTACGAGTCATTTTATATATATTTTTTAATGACTAATTTACCTATTTTATTTATTATCCTTTTACTTTATTGGATTGACTTTTTATTTATTTATTTTTTCACTGATTGATATTATTTTTGGTTAGTTTTTTATATTTTATTTTAATTTGAATACATTCCTTATTTATTTTCGGTATTATGGACTGCCAAATAACATTTTTTCTATTCGTTTCTCCACTACGAATTTTCTTATCTATTTGAATCTTATCATCCTTTTTTTCCTTATCTTTTTCTTTCTTTTTTAATGCTATCTCACCTTTAATTTATGTTAAAAATTGTTCATCAGATTTTTATTCACAATCAGAATTATTTTGTGTTCTATTCATAATCAGGTATGTGATTATATATATATATATATATATATTGATCTTTTTTTCATATTAGTTTTCTATTAATTATCTACATTATATTCATGATTTTTCACACAATATTTGTATTATTTACTTGGTATTTTGTTCATTTTTTATTTTTTTAGTTTAGATAAATTATTCGTTAATCGTTATTGAAATTTTGTTTTGTATTATACATTTTTTGATATATCGTTGTTCGTTAAATGTTTTATAAAATTTTACATATCACTATTTTGTTTATTATAAAAATGTATATGTTTATGTTTTATTTTATTTTATCTTTTTTTATTAATGAATAATTTCACAATTCCATATTTTATAAATTTATATTTCACATATTTCACCATAAACATATATATGTTTATGCTTTGTTTTATTATAATTTTACTATATAATTTCACAGTTTCATATTGTATAAAAATTATTTCTTTTATCTTTTTTGTTTATTCTTTTTTTCATTTTTAAATTTCTGATGATATTCAAAATTATAGAGATTTAGAAATCCCAATTTCAGTGCCAAAAATAAAAAGATTAATGGATTGGATCGTGGTTGTCTTTTTTAGTTACAGAAATCTCTCCCTTGTTCTGTGACTGTAGAAGGTTATTTTTGTATTTTAATAACTTTTTTGGGAGATTATATTGTTCATGAAAGTTAACTAGACTTTTTGGATTATAAGAGCTAGAGTTAGACTATATTATAATTAATATCTTACATTATGTTTGGATGGAAGGAATTGAAAAGAAAGGGAAGGGAAGGAGAAGGAATGAGGGGTTATATCATGTTTGCTTTAAAAATTAGGAAGAAAAAGGAGGAAAAGGGAGGGAGAGCTTAACTCTCATTTAAGCAATTTTGTTATCCCTCCAAAAGTGAGAGGAAATGGAGGGAAAAGAAACAAAGATTTAATGAATTTTTAATAATACTAATATTACCCTTAAAATTATAAAAGCCAAAACTAAAAATGACACATTTATCCTAAGGCATCCAAAGGATATAATAAAATAATATAAAATTATTTCCTTTTTTTTCTCTCTTTTATCATTCCCAAATAAGATGAAAGAATAAGTAGGAGGGAAAGGAAAGGAGATGAGAGTATTAGTTATGAGAGAAAGGAAAGAAATGAAAAGGAGAGCGTAATCTCTCGTTTATGTTTGGATAACTAATGAAAGGAAATGAGAGATAATCCTTGGATAACTAATGAAAGGAAAGGAGAGGTAATCCTTTTATCTTGTTTGGGAATGATAAAGGAGAGAAAGGAAAAGAAAGAATTTTATATTATTTTACTATTATACACAAACACTGTGTATTTGAATGCTCTAGGATAGAGGTGTCATTTTTGTTTTGTCTTTTATAATTTTAAGGGTAATATTAGTATTATTAAAAATTCATTAAATCATTCTTTCTTTTCCCTCCGTTTCCATCCACTTTTGGAGGGATAACAAAATTGTTAAAATGGGGTTAAGCTTTCCCTCTCTTTCTTTCCTAATTTTTAAAACAAACATGATATAAGCTCTCCTTCTTTATCCTTCCCTTCCCTTTCTTTCCAATTCCTTTCATCCAAACATAGTTTAGTCTTTTCTCTCCTTTCATTAGTTATCCAAACATAAAAGAGGGATTACTCTCTCCTCTCATTTCTTTCTTTTCCCTCATAATTAATACTCTCATTTTCTTTCTTTTTTCTCCTACTTATCCAAACAAACAGTTAATGAATGACGTATAACCAAATGACCCTATTTATATATTAGGGATTAATTTAGTGATTGAGGAAAGCTATATATATGCTTTGTTTAGTACAAAGCACAAAACCGACCTTAGCTCAGTTGGTAGAGCGGAGGACTGTAGTGGGTATATCCTAATTGTAATCCTTAGGTCGCTGGTTCGAATCCGGCAGGTCGGACTTTTATTTTTTAATTTTAGATTTGTCCTGTAAAACAGGGCATTATAATATATAATATGTACTATATGTATAGCCAAATTTAACTTATTGCCATTTTTTTAACTGACAAGTATCTTCAAATCCCTTGCGTCTTTAAATAATAAAATATGATTATTACTATATTATTTGAAATATATATATATATATATATTTAAATATAATTTTGTTACTATAGTGATATTTACATTACTTCATTTCGCCTTTAGATTTTTCTATTCCCCCTTAATTGATCCCCTGTCTTCTTCATTGATTTTACTGGGAGTATTAAGTTTACTAAAATGATACAAGAAGTAGAGGTTGGACGTGTGAGATGCCTTTCTATTGCATATTACATCTCCAAAGTTAAATATCTTTTTTTTTTCTTTTTCTTTTTTTCTTTTTTTAAAAAAAAAGCCTAACCAATTGATAGGAATGAGAATATGCCAAATTTAAATTTCTAATTTTGAAGAAAATAAGTGATGAATTCAGTTAACTTAAATAATCTCATACTTGCAAGCACAAGATCCAAAGGCCTCGTTAATAGAGCATCTACTCAAGTAATTTATGAAAGATCTGCCATTTAAATTAAAGGGTCACCCAATAAAGAAAAATTTAGAGATGAACAAAAAGAGATTTATATATATGATGTATTGATGTGTAAAATGAGGAAGGCATGTCTTTTAGAATTGAATGAAGGCTAAAAAGTTAGGAATTTCATATTTTGAGATTATGAATACTTGATTAAAATGCATGGGAATTTTGGAGATAAATGAATATAAACATTGTGGAGTATGTGCAATGAATTGAAGGAAAACCAGATGCAAGAAGCCAAACAAAACAGCCCTAGAGTATCAAAACAGCAGGCTGCCCTGCACTGTCCAGCAGACTGGATGGTGGCAACCGGAGGCCCACCAGAGGGCTCCGGCAGCTGACCAGACGCCCGGAGGAGGCACCGGCAGCCTTCCGAACAGCCATGACCAGTCGACCAGTCTGGCTACTCCTCCACCTGATTTGTTTTGCACTCTTCTGGTGATTTAACTCCAATACTTGCATGCCTTGGAGTCTAATAAAAAGATATACATACTTGGTCATACACATATATGATTAAAATGGAGGGCAATTGTGATTAAAGGTGTTGGAAACATGGAGAAAGCCAAGAAAAACTAATAGAAAAATAAAGAATCTTAAAGACTACTTTAATGAGGTAGATTCAAAGGACGTATGTAACCTTAATCTAGGACAGAAAATCTTGAAATTGAAATGATATTTGACTTATTAAACTTATGAGTGGCCTTGCGTGAGTGAATTGAATTTGGGGATACAATCTCTAAAAAGAGCACAAGTGACAATACCACAATCCTAAATAGATTGATTTTCTATTTTAAATGAATTCATTTACTCGAACTTGATCAAAGGAGACATGAGGATTTGGTCCAACCGGGGTCTTTGGGGGCACGAGTAGTGACACTTATCTTCTCTCTTAAGCCATTTGGATGCTCCACAGGTTAGGAATATATCCCACCCAAGTTCTGTCTCCTTTTTCTTTTTCTTTTTTTTTTGGGGAAAATAACCCAAGTTCTATTTCTTATATAATATATATATATATATATGTACATATAGTTATTTGGAGCGAGAAGGGAAGTGGAGGAGATAAAAGTGGAATCTGAGTGACAATAGATATTGTAATATAAACTATCAAATTAGAAATCAAGACAACTAAAGTTGAAAATTATTATTATTATTTTTCATTCTTCCCACCTGTTGGAACCTCAAGCAGATGCTCATCCATTCACAAATTGTTGGAGGTGGTTTAAGGAAATCCTAATTTTCTTGATGCCAAGCAGTTCAGAGAATTATAATCCAAAAATCAAACTTAATGCAACTTCAAACTATCATAATCCAAGTTTCAAATTTATTACTCATCTCTAATTTTGACCCTTATAACCACTAAACCACCTACTTTCAGAACACTATATAAGCCTTAACCCATCATTTTCCTTGAAAATCACAAGTACTCTCTTCAACGAGGAGAAACCAAGTGTCTACATATGTTTAATGTTTCAAAAGCACTACAAGAAGAAGAGAAAGCCAGGACATGAAAGAAAGTATAATGTCAACACATATAGTTACAAATCATTCTTAACCATTCCAGGAGCAGAAACTACTAGGAATACAGAAGACATACTTTAGGAGGTTTGAGTCATGACAGCAGAGACCATTGTGTTCATCCCACACATGCCGTGACCCCTGCAAAGCCGGTAGTACCCGTGTTCTCCCCAGTGCTTCCCCCATGAATTCTTGATTATCCAGTAAGGCTTGTTGCCAAACCTGAGAATAGAGAAACCTTTGGAACCGTACCCCACCAGTAACACGCCATGGTTCACCCATCTCTTCCCACAAATAAACGGGCATGAAACGCCACCAATGTACGTTTGCATGAATACCGCATTCAGTCCAACTGAGTGTATGGAAAGTTCAAAAATATCATACAATAAACCAAAAATTGCAATAGAAAAGAAACAAAGAGAAATTGATATGATACAAGTAGTCAAAAGTCGAGGTGGAAAAATACGAGTACGTATATTTCCAGATATGTCAATGGTCAAGGTAATTAAACTGTGTAAGCAACATCACGAAAAGATGAATTCTAATTGTTTACTTGTAGTTTCAAAATTGGATTTTTAAGAATAAAAATGAATGAGAATTTTGCAAATACTAGTATTTTTTTAGATTTTTCATTTTTTTGATGAATTCAAATTTTTGAAAACACAAAAGACAATCTACTAGTTGTTTGTTAAAAAATAGCTGTTTTCAGAAATTATTTCCGAAGCAGTTTCCAAAAGCCTGATCAAATGCATTTATCTATTTCCAAGAACTAAAAACAGAACAAGAAAACCTTTTGGTTTTTTAGGAACATCCCCCTACTTCCAATTTTCAAAATACATGTATTTTTTTTAGAATTTTCATTTTTTAATGAATTCAATTTTGTGAAAACACAAAAAAATTATTTTCAATTGTTTCTTAAAAAGGGGCTGTTTTCAGAAATTTTTTTCTGAAACAGTTTTCAAAGCGTCGGGTCATATGCATTTTCTATTTTCAAGATTAGAAAACAATTACCTATCTAAACAAGAAATCCTTTTGGTCTTTTTAGGAACATCCCCTACTTCCCAATTTTCAAAATAAATATGAAATTGTTGTAAATTTCAATGAAAATCTCTATACAATAATTAGAATTCATTTTTCATTGACATGGTTTTAGAGCATATACAGAAATTACAGAAAGAAAATTACACTAGATCATATACAAACATAATAGTACATTCTATCAAGATCAAAGCACAATCAGAAAAATGAGTTGAACCTGAACTTTTCTACGAAAATACCTGCAAGAGGGCCGTGTTGGACTAGATGAGCTGCTATTTGGTTCTCATCAATGGGGAGATTGGTGAAATTCACAACTCTAACGGCCACTTTATTAGGATTGAACTTGCATTCACCACGTTTCCCAATATAAGGATATGAGTTCTCCTCTTCAATCCCTCCAGCCTTGATCAAATATTTGTAAGCATTTGTCATAAGTCCTCCAGAACATCCATCGTTACAGGCATCCTTCTCCTTTACATCACACTTTACAAACATCCATCTTTAGTGTCCATAAGATTAACATTATAATGGAATATGTATTCTCTCCCTTTTTTAATTCTTCTCTATTTTTTTTTCTCTTCAAGAAGAAAATTCCAAGACTTGCAACATGAATTGAGAAATGATAGAAGACATTCCTTATGAAATAACCCTACTTGATTTTGAAAGTATTTAAGAATCTAACAGGGATGACAGGGATAGAAATATTTTTTTTGTTCAACTCAACTCAACAAAGTCTTATCCTAACTATTTGGGATTGAAATTAAATGAATACTATTTTGTCATTCCACTCTATTTGTGGCCATTTCTATTTGGATAAGTTGGAAGGAAATGAGAAGAAATGAGAGTTTTAGTTATGAAGTAGATGAGAGGAGAGGAGAGGAAATCGCTCATTCATGTTTGGATGACTAACGAGGGGAGTTGAGAGGAGAGGTCAGGTAGTGTAATCCTCTCATCTTGTTTGGAAATGATAGAAAAGAGAAAAAAACAGAGTTTCATATTAATTTACAACTATACCATTTTTAAATTAATCATACTAGTAATTAGTAATCTCATAATGTTAAAGGTATTATTGTATTATAAAAAAATTCATTAAAGAGTTGTCGTGAACAGATTGCAAAATGTTTAAAATAAGTATTGAGCTTTCCATTCCTCTCTTTCTTAATTTTTAAACCAAACATGAAATAAGCTCCCTTTCGTTTCCTCTCATTCCCTTTCTTTCCAACTCCTTCCATCCAAACGAGCTGTTTAAACCACACTCCTTTTGTCCAAAAACCTTTATTTTCCTACTTAGGGAAAAGGCTAATGTGTTTTTGTCACACCATTTTCTAACTCCTTGAATGTAGTGAGACCTAAGTGCATTTATTATAATAGGTCTCATTATATATCTTGTGTTTAAAAATGAGAAAATAGACTAAGAAAATGTAGTGAGACCTAAGTGCATTTATTATAATAGGTCTCATTATATATCTTGTGTTTAAAAATGAGAAAATAGACTAAGAAAAACAGATATGGATACTCTACTCTTGGGAAAAAAGTTATACATAAGGGTTTTCCTCCCACCATTTTCACATACCTAAGTGAGTCCCACGTGCATTTATAGTGAACTTAATGTATAACATCGCTCTTTTACTGAAATTTTATATTTATTACCACAACGAAATAAATAAAAAAAGAGATTAGTATAAAAATTGGATGGGGGCTAACCGTATGATCACAGTCTACAAGTTGTTGCTCACTGAGATTGAGAAGCTTTCCAGTTGCAATGAAATTTGCTCCTTCAACACTACCAGTGGTGCTAAAAGCCCAGCATGATCCACACATACCCTGCATTCATATTATGCATTCCCACCACCTCTTCATCAGAAATCAATTAAAGAATAAGAAAATCTATAGTTATCTAAACAGGTACAAATACGAAAGCATGCACGATCAACATATTTAAAGAGATACTTACTAAAGGAAACATAGTTAAAGAGATTCTCATCCTAACCTGCATCTTCACCTCAGTAACCGCCCCCCTCTCTCTCCAGTCAAAACTTTCTGGCAATCCGCCAAGCTCCATCGCCGACACTGTTCCCGCCACGCCGTTCAAGTGGGAACCACCACCTCTGACTCCCGTGAAAAACGTCTCGAACTCCTCCTCAGAGAGGTCAGAGAACGGCGTGACGCCGTGGACCGCCGTCGGATCAAGCGCCTGGTGCTCGGCGGCTCTGATCAGGTTCTTGGCGAATATTCCGAGGCGGTGCAAGTACTCCTCTCTGGTAGAGTACTCTTTCCCGTACTTCTTCACGAAGCTTTGGAAGTGACGTTCCGCGGTGGTGCCGAGAAGATGACTATTTGCGACGAATTTTCTTGGTGTGTGATTTTCCGTGACTTGGAGTATCTTAGAGTCTTGTGGGTTCGCATGGAGGGTTGCAGTTGCAGAGATTGTGAGTGCGCATGTTAGGACTGTGACGCCCACCGCGTAAGCTATTCCTCCTCCAACCATCTTTGTCCTTCTGCTCTGCTTCTGCTCCTAAACTCGGTGCTTGTGAAAGTGTTTCGAAACGGTGGAGGAAGAAAGAGTGTTTCTCTAACCATATCTAATTACCATTTTAACCCTAAGCGTTGCTTTTTCTTCTTCCTTAGGTCTAGTAAGAATTTAGAAAACAACTCCTTTTTATTTTCCGTCTCTCTATGTATAAGATATAAAAAATAAATTAACTTCGCCTTTTTTATTTTGAAAAATATTTAGATGTAATGAATTCAATTATTTATTTTTATTCATTTACAAGAAAATTCATTACATTTAAAAATGTTATTATTTATAATATATTTGAAAATGAATAAATCAAATTGTTGTAACAAACAAATTGCCTTCATTCTCAATTTTGATCTGTCCTAAATAAAGAGGGTCAATATGATGTAAGGGTAGAATCGTAATTCAGACTTATGTGAACGTGGCTCCATGCAAATCTCTCTCGACATATGTATTACACGTGGACGGACTACGACGGGAGTCTTGCATCAGCTTTGCCACGTGCATTTCTTGTTTGGTGCCACTTGGTATCCAAGCCCACGCCGCAGCATATCAAATCCATTTTTTCTCCTCAATTTTATGAGGAGTAATGTTAATTAGTAATTTACAGAATTAGTTTACAATAATATTATTTATCATAAATATTTTTTATTTAAATTGGAAGATACAATTCATTTATTAATTAAAAAAAATTATTAACACTGCATCATCTGATAAATTAATTCAATAAATCGAATCGATATGTTAAGTATTTTTCTTTCATGACACAATATTTTCATTATATTGTAAATTTATTAACATTTATTTAAAAAAAAATTATAAAAAAGATTAGATATTACAACTAATTAATCAATTCAATTAAATAGTACAATTACAATATTACATAAGTAACAAAAGAATACAAAATTTAACAATGACAAACACATTTTCAACTAACATAATCTAATAACGAAAGTACAATTACAGTGTTATATTGTAATAGAAGAATATACAATATAACAATGATAAGAACTTCTCCGGTACCGAGCGACTGTCCAATTATATAGGTTCAAGAAGTCATTGCTTAAGTATTTTTCTTGTAATTAGACACCCAAGCGACTCTTCAGGCACCCAAACAATCAGCCATAACAATTATGTAATTTATTGCCTAAGTACGTATACTTCAATATATGACTATAAGTTACAACTTTCTCAATTGATCTTTATGTTTCAAGAGATTAGGGGTTAGGGTTACTGATATAAGACACAATAAAGTCCTATATATATTAAATTATACAAAAAATCATAATACAATTTAAAAAATATTTCTGCGACCAATAAGGAAACCAAAAAATTAGTGAGACACATTCACATGAGATGATCATTTTGACAGCTCCAAGTTCTTTGAACAGTTCACTCACTGAAATTTATTACAACATAAACTTTCGCCTCACCATTTAGATAGAACTAAGGCAAGTTTGGATGAAAGACGTAAGTGTATTTATAATTTTGTATTATATTAAATAAAATTAAATTTAAAAATAATTTTAATGACTTTTAAGGATCAAATCTTGTTTATAGTCAAAATTAAACTTTATTGATAGTCATTTTACACATTCAAGTTCAATCCTAAATTTATTACAATTCAAAAGTCATGTACCTATTGTATAATAAATGATATGTATGATAACATTAATTTAAATTTCACACCTTTTCAAACTTATTTATGCTGATGAAGTTCTTTATGTCTTTAATTTAAGACTAGCATATTGCAAATCGCTCAACTTGATTCAAAAACTACTAATCTAAAAAATTTACAACTTTGAAAGAAAAAAAAGTGCCAACATAAAAATTTTGGTTACGTTTTTAAAAACAAAATTTTAATTTCAAAACGCGAGATACGCGTTTGGCAAGCTATTCATTTTAATTTTTTTTAATTTTTTAAAATTTAGAATATCATATCTAAATTCATTTTCACAGTTTTTAAAAAATTAAATACAAGATTTTCAGAAATATTTTAAAAAAAATTATATCTGAATCACTATCTAAGCACAGCATAAAAATTTTTCTCACATACTAAACCCAAAGAAAAATCTAAACATCACTGTATATGATAAAAAAAACCTGAAGAGATTTGGTATTGAAGACCCAAAAGGTAAGGAGAAAAGTTATATGATTCTAAACTGTAAATGCCGAATATAAAGGTACACTTGAGAAGCAAGGTCAGCTCCTAATGACTGGCGACTCAATGCACCATCCACTCATTGTGAGGCAAGCAGAGGACAAGAAGTCACCCAGGTTCCAATTCTAAGAGGTTGTTATGAAACTTAAACCCAAACCTGAAACCCAACCGAACCCAAAAAATCCAAATGATCGGATACCCGAGAAAAACCCGATACTAAGCATATTTTTGTTGAGGCTGGGCTCGAGTTCACTCTTTTGGTTATTCTTGGGTTTGGACTCAGACTCGATGGCCTGTATCGCGGGCTGGGCCTAGTCAAGGCTCAAGCCCGACCCGACCCAGCCAAGTTGCAGCCCTACTCCTACCTTGACAATTTTTTTTTTTTTTTGAAAAAAATTCTTTTCCTCTTAAAATTTTCTAGCTCTGCCCCTTATAAACAAAGATGGTCGAAAGAGGTGAGAACAGTAAATGAGTTTTTCTCCAAAATTTCAGAAGGGCCCCATCCTAACCCCCAACCCCTGCCATTGAGAATGATGGGTTTGTAAGAAATGAGTCTGTATTTCAACTGAGTCTTGGTATAGTTGTGTTAGATCCCCCACCTCCATAGAATATATGTCTTCATTTATAGGCAAGGGTGCAAAGGCTTGTTTAGGAAGTTTTACAATCACCCTCTTGATTAATGGTGCTTTGTTCCACTAATGGATGGGAATTTTAAGGTAAATTTGACCTTTTTTTATTTTTTAGTTTCTTAGATTGCACCAATCATGATCAAATCATGTGGTGATTTAAGCATTAGACATTTTTAAGTATCAACATGAGATTTTCCTTACAAATCAAGTTAGGATCAACTTTAATCCCATTAAAATCAAATAAAAGTATCAATTTTAAGTAATATTGTCTTTTGTTAAAATCATTGCAATTTGAGTAGCTTGTTTTTTTAAGTGGCCATGATTTCAAATTCTACAATATTTATAAAAATAATACTTGTAATGATATTATTAACTTCACAAAAAAAAAAATTGTAAATTAGGTGAAAGATTACAAAAAATTGAAATTGAAGTTGAGCCTAACTCATTAAAGACTCAGTCTAATTGTTGTGGTTGTAAAAGAATTGAGTTGAATCAAGTATTGGCAAACTTGATTCAAAAAATAAGAAGTTCAAATAATAAGTCTGACTCATTTATCTCATAAGTCAATGTTTCGAGTTCCCGAAAAAACTATAATCTAGCCTCAAGTATTTTATAGATTTTTTTTAGTGTCTAAGAATCGGACACCCGAAAATGATTAGAATACTGATTGTTATTTGAGTTGAAGTCAATATTAATAAATTCACGAGTTTCAAATTATCATCAAACTTTTAATTTAATATCAATAAAATAAAAAGTTTTAAATCATGATAAAACTTAATTTTTACATCTCATGAAGCCACGTGAAATAAATCTCTAAGAATTGATTTCAAGTCAAGCACCAGTATAAATAAAGAATTATTAAAGATTTACCATAAAATAAAGGTAATTCTTTTTAAAAAATTATTAATTAATATAAATTACTAAATTATATAATGTTAATTATATTATATAACAAATACCCAAACCATGTAGAACTATCTCATATAAAATCATTGCTAGTACGCTGATGGCCAATCATTGTTCAAAAAAATTCAACCACTGACTAGAAGGAAAACAATTAAAAATATTAAAAATTAGGAATTACCCTTCAAAATATTTTCATATTTTTACAAAAGATTCCTAAAAATTTAACTTCTATACTTTTGCTCCTTCTAAATCTATGATTTAGATCCGCGACTGCATTCTGGAGTAATGTAAATATTGATTTGAGATAAAAGGGAGGAGTAAACTTAAAGGCTTGATTTATTTTTTTCCATTGATTTGAAAAAAACAATAAACACCCACGGAGGTAGTTCAGATTGATTGGTAGATGTACCCGGAAACTCAAAAGTCATCAGTTTGAGTTCCTCACCTTACGTGTCATGGGTTTGTGACCCGGATCTCACGATGGTAGGATGATTAGTTTGATGACAAAGTTACACTGAAATGTCCCCTACTCGAAAAAAAATTTAAAAAAAATTAAAAATTAAAAAAAAAAGATATCCAAAGTAGGGTTGCAACTCGGTCGGGTCAGGCTCGGCTTGAGCCTTGACCAGGCCTGCGATATAAGTCATCAAACTTGAGTTCGAGTCCGAGCCCGAAAATAACCCGAAGAGTGAACCCGAGCCCGAGTCTGATAAAAAATGCCTAATATCGAATTTTTTTTGGGTATCCAAACATGCGAATTTTTTTCGGGCTCAGTCGGATTTCAGATTCAGATTCGGAATCAGGTTTCGTTCATATTCTAAAGACAAGAAGACAAGAATTTTCAATAAAAATAGATTTAAAAAGTCAATACAATTAGATAATAAAATAAATATTACATGCTTGAAATATTAATGGAATAAACGGCCATGATCATTTACATGTTTAAAATCTAACAATTCATATTAATTGAGATATAAAAGATATGATTTTAAGTAGTGGCAATTCGGGTTTGGGTTCGGGTCGGACTCAGGTACTTGACGTCGTTGCCCAAGCCCGTCTCAAATATCATATGTTTTTGCTCAAACTCGTAATTTTTTAGGTCGAGCTCGAACCGGCCCGACTTGCACCCCTAATCCAAAGGTTATGTGGTCATTTAAAACAAGCAGCAATTCATGGAGTATGGGAACCAATAGTCATGATAAATGGGCCTTGTTGGTTGGGCTGCCTGTGGAGCACTGGATAGATCTTTGACAAAACCCAATTTTAAACACTTCTCTTCATAAAAATAATCATTCAAAATAAAAATAAGTAAAATCTACTTGAAATTTATTTACTTTGTCCATTTTGTTTTATGGAGAAAAAATTTAATTAAATGGAATTTTTTTCCTTATATAATTACTAAGCAACTCAAAGAGAAATAAATATGAACAAAGTAATGGAGAAATGTTTAACTTTACATGTAATTTCTCTTTTCTTTTCCTTAATTTTTATTTTATTCTTTTAATAAATTTTATTTAATCAAAAGATAAAACATGAAGGAAATTCCTTTTCCTTTTTCTTTTCTGTTCTTTTCCTTACTAAATTTGTAAATCAAATGGAGTCTAAAGAAATTGCGTTTGAATTTATTTTAGAAAAATTGTAATACAAAGAAAATTTTCAAAAACACTTCCCTTCTAAAATGTAGTGGGAGTGGCATATTGCCATTTAAACTAAGAAGCATATTAATGATCAAATATAAAGGCGTCAAATAAGTGGCTTAATTTCATATCAAAGTTATATTAGTGTGACACTACTCCTTTTTAAATGTAAAAAAAAGGTTTTATTATGATATTATTCCTCCGCATGTCTATAATTTTAGAATTGTTATATTCTATATTACAAAATCGATATCGTATTTAAGTGGTACAAGTGTCTATTTCTACGTAATTGATGCGAGTTCAATGCTTTTCTTCCATCGTTATATCAAAACAAAAAAAAAAATTGTTATATATATACACTAGCGTGACACTCGTGTTCGACACGATGTAGTATTAAATAAAATAAAGAGGGTATCCTAGAAGTACTCCTTCTTCCCATTCAAATTATTGATTATACAAGTAATTACGTGTCATACTTTTATC
The DNA here is from genome assembly GCA_008638375.1 of Nyssa sinensis. Lineage (NCBI taxonomy): Eukaryota > Viridiplantae > Streptophyta > Magnoliopsida > Cornales > Nyssaceae > Nyssa > Nyssa sinensis. The sequence goes on along the minus strand of CM018037.1, from coordinate 24,634,940 downwards.
AACTTGAACTAGATGAGTTTTACCAAATTTAAAAATGACATAAATTCACAAAAATACATAACTAAATATGAAGGAGCTAAAAAAAAAAGTGTAATTTGAATTAAGTAGCGCTTTTAATTAGTAACGGTAAAAAAAGTGTTATTTGAGTTAAATTATTGAGTGTTTCGATAAATGTATTTAATAAGTACTTATATGATATTGTAGTGTTTGAATCAGTTATTAACAAGTGTTACTATGTTATTTTTTGAAAAAATTTCCATTGAACAACTTTTTTGAAAAAATCCATTTTAAGTCATGTGTAAATCCATTAAATGTCATCAATAAACCGAAACAAATATCTAACAAATAAAAAAAAAAGTCGTTTTAGACTTGAAAAAATCAATAAATACGGCTAATAAATCGAATGAAATACAACACCTACATAACTTCAAATTTTCACACCTAATCACAAAAATTATTTATATAACTATTGGTGAAACAAAGAGATGGAGAATACTACAAAACATGTAGGCGAAAAATATAAGCAACTCTAATTTTTATTTTTATATATAACAATAGATATAAGAGATATATTATTCCTTGCACTCCAAGATATTGATACAAATATCTGCAGACCATCCTTAGTCTTATGCTATAATATTTTATGGTCAACTTAGTCAAATTAATTTAACATTAGATAATTAGTTAATTCATAAAATAGTTAAAAGTGTGGTATTTATTTTAGTTTTTTTTGCAAGTTTGCTTTTGGGACTTCAAATTTTGAGTGGGCTCCACTTCCCCATTAGCATGGATTGGAAGGAACCATGCTTAAGTTTCAAGTTGGTACAAAGTCTATATCTATATGTGTCACCTCTTAGAGTGGGACCCAAACTTAGCAACCATCCAAATTAAAAAATGGACCGACCGCTATTAAAATTCAAATAATGTTGCACACATAATGAAGTTAATTATAGTGACTGGTGGACTGTGACAGGTCCTAGTTTTAGGATCTTTCATGGCTACATCTGTTGATTACATGATCAACGGCTATGATCCCATCTATCATATGTAAAAATAAAGTTTTAAAACCAGCCGTTTCATCATTGTAAGCCAAGTTGGATAATGACAAGGAAGTGCAGTAAATCAAAGTGTGTGATCATCAACCAAATTTGGATGTTAGTGGGTGTTGGGAATATTTTTTTTTAAATATAAAAAAAAAGTATATTTTGAGATAAAAAGCATTTTAAAGATTTTTTTTTTCAAATATTCATTTTTACATTTTAAGAAATTTTAACCCAAATCTAATTTTTTTCATATTTTAATTTTAATTTGACCCTTCAATACAAATTTTATCAATTTTTTGAGATTTTTTTTTGTATAATTACAATTTTTTTACAACTCTCTCTTTTTTTAATTGAACTTCTTTTTTATTTATAAATATTTTTATATTAATGAATTAAGTTAATATTTTCAATTAATATTAATTTTTTTTTAATTTATGATAAAAAAAAAATTTGCCCTTAAATGAATTCCTGACCTGCAAGAAAGCTTGCCCCCATAATGGGAAACATGTGTGTACAGATGTATATAGAGATATAGTATTCAGATGCGAATCCTTATAGATAAAGGTTAGAGCATGACTTCATTGATTATGTTAGCTCATGCGTAAGCATGTGGGAAATTCAAAATTGACCCTTGTTTGGTGAAATTTCCATGACATCTTGCTAAGATTAGGAGACCCATTTTATAATTCAGAGCTACCGAGCTCATTGGAGGCTTGGAACATTTAGATTAGGTGACGGCATTAGAAATATAATAATCTAATTAGAATGAGTAGGGCACGAAAATAAATAAATAAATAAAATAAATATAAAAATATGCGGATGTATAAAAATATAAAAATTGACATGATTTATTAAAAATACTAAAATATGATTATGTTCACGGCTCATATGATTTTATTATAACCTGAAAAAGTTATAATGAGATGGAACTCTTCAATTATAAATATATAATACAATGTTTTCAAAACCGGACCGGACCGGATAGTTCGACCGGTTGAACCGTCGACCGGTCCAAGGAACGGTCCGGTCGAACCCGAGAAACAGTTTCAATCTCAAAACCGGGCTTAAAAGATAAAATCGTCCAAACCGGGCGGTTCAACTGGTGAACCGGTCGACCCGTCACTGGGTCACCGGTTCGGACCGGTTCACCTCTATATATATATATAAAAAAAAAAAACCTACGTAATCAATCCCTGAATCCCTCATTTCTCAGATCTAAGATTTCTCATTTCCCATTTTCCCTTTCTCTGTTTTGTAAGATTTAATTGATTAAAATAGGGATCTTCAACTATCATGATGATCACAAAATTATCTTTAATGCGAAAATAAAATAAATAATTACATACTAGAATCTGCCATGGAAAAATCACCTTCAAAGAAGAAAGCCTGTAGAAATTATTTCTCTCGCTTAACCCCTTTTCTTTCCGTACGCCAGAATATTATAGGAAAACCCTGGTTAAAGTTATGTGGGTAGAGAGAGGACAATTCCTACTTAAATATCAAAACCCTAATCCTACTCCCCATAACAGTAGGTAAATAGGAAAAACACTTCCCTTATTATATCTCACTAATTAAGTAACCGTACGTAACTTTCAAAGCCAATAATTATCTAATTTCATTAAACCCAAATAATGTCAATATTACCCTTTCATGTGGGACATATTCTAACATTCTCCCACTTGGTCTATATGAACGACACTTATTTGGATTAACAAAGTAAACATAATATGCGCATAACATTAGCTTATTTGCACTTTAGTGAGATTACAATAATATTATAATTAAACAATTTATCAACATGAGTCATGGCGGTAAATGTCAATAAAGTGACATCTTCCCTTCTATGCACTACAATGTCAGCAAATCACTTAATTATAATCCATAATAGGAAGTAACTATAATGTCCCCATAATGTCTTTGTCAAAGACGATTCCTGTTATCAATAATCCATCTCCATAATTACGTAATTGATGGTAAGCAGGAAAAATGTCAGAAACACAATTAGTAATATCTCTATAAATGTTATAGAACAAAAACATAAAGATCCACAAACATACCTCAGGGATTACAACAAAGACCCATGTGATCAACATGTTCCTTAAATGTCTCTGGTGCTAACCCTTTAGTCAAGGATCTGCAATCATGAGCTCAGTCTTAATATGTTCTATAAACACTGTTTGTTTCTGAACCTCCTCCTTAACGACCAAATATTTGAGCTCCATGTGCTTAGCGTCATTAGAATATTTGTCGTTCTTGAAGAAAAAGACTACTGCGGAATTATCACAATACATTCTCAGCGGCTTGGCAATACTGTTGACAACTCCAAGTCCTGAGATAAGATTCCGCAACCATATAGCATGAACTGTGGCCTCAAAGCATGCCACAAATTCAGCCTCTATAGTAGATGCTGCTATGATAGTCTGTTTGGCACTTTTCCATTCTGAAACAACCCTAACAATCCACGTGATCTATGACAAAATATTTCAATTCCTATCACGTAAGTTGCCTCACCCATATCTTTCATTTCAAAGTTCATAGAAAGAAATCTCTTGGTTTCATTCAGTAAACCAAGATCATTACTGGCAAGCAATATATCGTCAACATACAGAACCAAGAAAATAAACTTGCTCCCACTAACCTTTAGATATATACACCGATCAACGGTATTTTTCTTAAATCCAAAGGACGTGATGGTATCATTAAACTTAAGATACCATTGTCTGGAAGCTTGTTTAAGTCCATAAATTGACTTCTTTAATTTGCATACCATATGTTCCTTTCCTTTAATCAAGAAACCTTCAGGTTGATCCATATAAACCTCTTCATCTAAATTCTCATTCAGAAAAGCAGTTTTCACATCCATTTGGTGTAACTCCAAATCGAAATGAACCACCAGAGCCATTATGATCCTAAAAGAGTCCTTCTTCGATACAGGAGAGAACGTCTCTTTGTAATCAACATCTCCTTTTTGAGTGAAACCTTTTGCAACAAGTCTAGCTTTATGTCGTTCAATATTGCCATTACAGTCGTGTTTGGTCTTAAAGACCCACTTACACCCGACTGTCTTAAAACCTTTAGGCAAATAAACGACGTCCCAAATTTTATTTTGTTCCATTGATCTCAACTCATCATTCATGGCATTGATCCACTTTTCAGAAGCACTACTTCCAATGGCTTGTGAAAATGAAACCAGATCTTTACTTATCCCTAAATCATAATCAGATTCTTGCAGATATACCAAATAATCATTTGAAATAGCTGATCTCCTTTCTCTTTGAGATCTCCTTAATGCTATTCCTTAAGATTGTTCTACAACTGGTTCATTGGTGACATTCCCATTATGGAGGGACTGATCACTAGATTGTTGTTCAATGTTATCATATTGTTTGATAACTAGAGAAACAACAATTTTCGTTGAAATTACGGGTATTGGGATAGGCACCCGAACTTCTTCGATGACCACATTACGTGATACATCACTCCCACTAATTTCACCATTCTCAAGGAATCTGGCATTTCCGGTTTCAACAATTCTTGTATTATGGTTTAGGCAGTAAAACCTATACCCTTTGGACTTCTCTGGGTAACCAATAAAGTACCCGCTTACAGTTCTAGAATCCAACTTCTTTTCATGTGGATTATAGACCCTAGCCTCTGCTGAACAACCCCAAATATGAAAGTGTCTCAAACTCGGTTTCCTTCCTGTCCACAATTCAAAAGGAGACTTTTGAATTGCCTTACTAGGAACCCGATTAAGCACATAAACGGCTGTCATAAGGGCCTCCATCCACAATGAAATGGATACCGATGAGTTACTTATCATACTTCTAACCATTTTCATAAGCGTACGATTACGTCTTTCAGCCACACCATTCTGCTGAGGTGTACCAGGCATTGTGTATTGTGCACAAATACCATGCTCTTCTAGGAATTTAGCAAATGGTCCTAGACATTGTCTTATTCCATCATACCTTCCGTAATACTCACCACCTCTATCTGATCGAATGATTTTCACCTTTTTATCTAATTGTCGCTTAACTTCAGCAATATATGTTTTTAAGGCATTTATTACTTGAGACTTTTCATGCAACAAGTAGACATAACCGTAACGTGAAAAATCATCGATGAAAGTGATAAAGTACTTTTCTCCACCAAAAGATGGTGAGTCAAAAGGTCCACAAATATCAGTATAGACAATTTCCAAAAGTTCTCCACTTCTTGTGGCGCCTTTCTTTGTATGTTTGGTTTGCTTTCTTTTAATGCAATTCACACATACATCAAAATCGGTAAAATCAAGATTTGAAAGAATCCCATCTTTTACCATATATGACCTAGTCTTTTATGCCACAAGAAAGAAGAATTCTCATTAACTTTGCTACGTTTAGTTCCAACATCATGATGCAGGGTGAGGAGTGTTTTAGCAAAATTTTTGTTAAGATTAAATCTATATAACCCCTCAGTTAAGACACCAGAACCAACAAATGAGTCATTTCTTAATAAACGAAAACCTTTATGTTCAAAATGTAAAGAATAACTATCATAATCAAGTCTTGACATGGAAATTAAATTTCTAGAAATAGTAGGAACATAAAAAGTATCAAATAGGTCCAAACAGTGGCCTGACTCTAAAAACGAACGTAAAGTCCCAACACCTAAAACTAGTACTTGAGTTCCATCTCCCAAGACTATAAAATGCTTATTTTCCTTTATGTTCTGGATCGAAAGGTATCCCTGCATCGAATTTGAAACATGAATAATAAAACCCAAGTCAATCCACCATGTATTAGAAGGAACTTGTGTAATATTTGATTCGAAACATACATAAGCTAATAGCTTACCTTTCTTTTCGAACCAAGCTTTACGTTTCGGGCAATTTTTCTTTACATGCCCATAGCCATTACAGAAATAGCATTTTAGTCCATTATGTTCCTTCTCGTGAGCCCTATTGACATGAGAGGGTCCCACAACCTTCAATGGATCTTTCTTGAAACTCTTCTTGTGTGTCTTTCCTTTGCTTCCACCTCCATGACTCATAACATTAACTCAATGTTGTCCTTGTTGCTTAAGTCTTGCCTCTTCTTGAGTTAACATACTTACCAATTCATTCACATTCCACTTTTCCTTAATAGTGTTATAGTGAATTTGAAATGGCCCATACTGAGCAGACAAGGAATTCAGATTGAACTGAACAAGGAAACTTTCATTAACATTCATACCCAGAGATTTGAGTCTGGCAGCTAAATTGGTCATTTCAAGGACATGCTCATTCATTCCACGGCTACCATCAAATTTCATAGTGGTAAGTTCAGCCATTAATCTCCCTCCAAGGGATTTGTCTGCTGAACGAAACCGATCTTCCACAGCCTTGAAATATTCCTTTACATTTTGGAAGCGATGACTTGATATTGTTCGCAATACACATTCGCATAAACATAATGCTTAATCTGTTCGATCTTTCCCATGACTTAGACAAAGCTTGCTGCTCTGAACTGCTTGTTTCATTAATAGTAGCCACTTTGTTAATTCGTAGTGCTAAGTCAAGATCCAGAACACCAAGGTGAAACTGGATCTGTTCCTTCCAGTCAGAGAAATTGACTCCATTAAAAATTGGAACAGAAGAAGCCAGCGAATGAAGCGAAACAGGAACTGACACTGCAATAAAAATAAAATAAAAACATCACAATATTAATGCTTTGAAAAATCAATTCCATTAGCAATATTGCGTTCAATCATTGGATTAACTAATGCAATATACTAATATTTAAATTTAATGGTGATTTTCACTCACCCAAGCATAATTGATAACCCTTCAAAGTTTGATTGGTTTGTCACCCTTGGGCATCCATCCCAATCTCACAGTCATTCTATCAATTATTCTAATTAATTTAATGATTATTTGAAAGTTGGTGCACCTTTGGGTCAAACCATAATAATCAAATAATCATTCCATAATTATTTTGCAAAGTCATAATTTAATTCAATATTTATAACTTTTCTCAGCAAGATCACTTTGGTGACAACAAGCTAACCATAATATAAATATTGATTGATAAATAACCAAGCAAAAATAAATAAATAAATAAAATAAAATAATCTTTTAATTTTCTTTAACTGCATGCAAAATTCAGACCATAACGGTTTAGTCCATGCATGCAAAAATATAATTATTAACTCAATACAAGTGAACTCATAACATAGCCACCATTATTAATTTATTAGGCTTATAGCAGTTCCATAACACAAAATAAATAAACTTAACATCATAAGTGGAGACCAGCAATATTAAACACTGAATACAATATTCATGCATAAATTCTGTCAAGCAAGACCAGATGAGAGATGGGCGTAACCATCAAAAAGGTAATATGATTTGGCCTTGGGGTTTGTTCCTGTACTGATAATAACAGCAATAATCAAATCATAAATAGCTAGGACTCCGATCATAACATAATTCAACCATCAATAATTTACTAAGTAAATTACCATAATATAACTTACTAGGGGTTAAGTGTGCAATTACTATACAATCATGACGCCACACAAATGAATTCCAAAGTCCTACCGTCCACATCTATCTCAACAGATTTTTTTTTTTTTAACATTAATTTAATAAATCATAACCTTAATTTTGTGCCGTGAATGCCAATAGCGATATTGATTTTCAGAGAGATCAAATTGAGTTTTCTATGAGTGAAGATTGCCGAACAATTGCTTTATTGGGCAATGTTCTCAAGCAGCTTCATGACCAGTCAATTGGTGTTCGGCAACTATTGATCAATTGGTCTTCCCAATAATTTGAAATTGGTGTTCACGTTCTGCCGTATTGATTAAACTTGTTGCTTTAATATATTTATATATATATATATATATATATTTTAAATAGGGCTAATCAATAGATCCATTGACACCATAGATTTTCAAGCAAAAACTATCTCTCCAGAATCAACAACGTAAGAGTTCCAAACGCTCAAAGTATTTTAGCAGAGATGAATCATCGTTGCCGACGGATAGTGGTGGCAGCAGTAATTAAATATGAGATCATAAAAAATATTAATAAAATCGATCTCTATATTAAAAGGAAAATCATGATAGTTTCAACCATGCTCTGATACCACATGTAAGATTTAATTGATTAAAATAGGAATCTTCAACTATCATGATGATCACAAAATTATCTTTAATGCGAAAATAAAATAAATAATTACATACCAGAATCTGCCATGGAAAAATCACCTTCAAAGAAGAAAGCCTGTAGAAATTATTTCTCTCGCTTAACCCCTTTTCTTTCCGTACGCCAGAATATTATGGGAAAACCCTGGTTAAAGTTATGTGGGTAGAGAGAGGACAATTCCTACTTAAATATCAAAACCCTAATCCTACTCCCCATAACAGTAGGTAAATAGGAAAAACACTTCCCTTATTATATCTCACTAATTAAGTAACCGTGCGTAACTTTCAAAGCCAATAATTACCTAATTTCATTAAACCCAAATAATGTCAATATTACCCTTTCATGTGGGACATATTCTAACATGTTTCTCACAATCTCACTTCATCTCATCACTTGAACACTAAAGCCTCAACTCTCAAGGTAACTCGGCGACGGTGCAACGGCACGACGGCGATTCCCACCGCACGGCGACAGTGACTCGCACCGCACGGCGTCGTTCGGTTGTCCTTCTTCCGTTCTTCGTCCGTCGTTCATAGATCGGTTGAAAATTGAAATCTAAAGGTAAATCAGTAATTTAAGACCTGTTTTCTCCTGTCTAGTTTCATTGTTTCAAGACCTGTTTTCTTTTCCAATTTTTCTTTCCTTTAATTTATTTTTTTTTTTGGATTGCTAGTGACATTGGATTGCTTGCACATCACGTTCTGATATTGTTTTTGAAGGGTTGAGATTTGATTTCTTGATAAACGGTACGTATTCGCTCCACATGTTCTAAATTTTTTTTTCTGGTTTTTGATATTTCATTAGTTTTAGATCTTTTCTTGCATCAATTTTTCGTTTTTGGTTGTTCGGAGCAGTTTTTTTTTCTATCATATTTGATGTTTGAGCGGTTAGGATTTTGGTGCAAAGATGGAAAAGAGTGCGGTTGAAGAGGGAGAGGTTTGCTATTCAAAGGATTTGTCTTTCAATATTGATGAGATGATTGAAAAAGTTCTGAGACATTTTAGAAAAGATATTGAGGGTTTGGTTTCTGTTGAGTTTTGGTCCTAAAAAAAAATAAAAAATTGAAGTGTTGCACTCTCTATTTAGCTATAAATGTGTATATAAACACCACCTAAAAATTGAAGGGTTTCTAATTGTTAAATGGTGAATTTTTTATTAGTGTTTGAGTCTTGAGATTGCAGTGTGAAAAATGCAGTGTGAAAATGATTAAAGAGTCCATGATTCTTCATTTTATCTTAAAAAGTAAAAATAAATAAATTCATATTTGATCATTTCTACTGTTATAATAAAAAACTTTATTCATTTTACTTCTCTCATCTATCTCTTTCAATCAAAATAAGAGCATTATAATGTTATTTTCTTTCTTCCATCATTAATTATTAAAGCATAAATGAATAATTATATTGATATTTTCTCTCATCTCTTTTCCACATATTAACATCTCTTGAGGAAAGATGGAGTTTTACACTTTTACACGCTTCTCTTGTATTTTAAAAAATTACATTACCCCTCGTTATATTTTAATGTCAATAAAACAAATGTATTTTACTAATGTTATCTCACATATTTTAATAAATACTAATTTTACTCTTAAGGAAAGTGGTAAACAAAGAATTGATTTCCATTATTGTTTAGTAGTCAATAAATTAAAAGATGAAAAAAGAAAATAAAATACATTCTATATTTTTTAAAAAACATTTTTCATGAAAATTGATAGTTCTTTTTCTAGTTCTTCGATTATATTAAAATTTAAATTGGGTCTTTGGCTGAATTTAAAATGTTAGTCTTTGGCTGAATTTATTTTAAATATAGAACTACATATTTTGTCACTTGTTTTGTAGCTTGCTTATAATGTCTTCATCTGCTCAAAATTCAACTGCCAATTCTTCACAATCCGCAAGGAGAAAATCTGATATTGCATGGGGACATGTAAGTGAAGGATATGCCCCTGATGGGAAAAAGACTTATACATGCTTATATTGCACAAAGACCATTAAAGGTGGAGGAATTAATAGGATGAAGCAACACTTAGCTGGGGTAAAAGGAGAAATTGGGTCATGTAAAAAGGTCCCTGCAGATGTTAAATTTCAAATGGAGCAATCTTTAAAATCTATTTCTAATAAGAGAAAACAAGGGGAAGAAGTGCATGATTTTCAAAATTCATTTAGCCCTCAACCTAGGTGATTTTCAAAACAAAGGGAACAAGGTGGAAGAAATTGAAGGTGATATGGATGAAAATGTGGAGGTTGAAGAAATACCTCAACCTAGGAATAATAGGATTTCAATCAATGAATGTGGTGGTAGTGGGAATAGAAGTAATATAGGAGTTTCACAAAAGGGGAAGGGGAAGACACATGTTAATGATTATTTTGCTCCAGGGACTACTCCAGGTTCCCAACCTACTATTAAGAGTGCTCTTGCAAGTAAAGAAGCTGTGTGGAGGGCACACATGTCTATTGCTAGATGGGTGTGCGACACTTGCATTCCACTGAATGCTTTAAATTCTATATACTTCCAGTCTATGTTTGATGCCGCAATTGCAATTGGTCTAGGCTTTAAGGTTCCAACTTATCATGATATTCGGGTTAACTTGTTGAGGGATTCTAAGAAAGAAATGCAACTATTTGTTGACTCTATGAGGAGTATTTGAGAAACTACTGGATGTTCTATTATGGGTGATGGTTGGACTGATGGTAGACATCGGACATTGATTAACTTTCTTGTCTATTGTCCTAGGGGAACCATATTTATAAAATCTGTTGATGCTTCAGATGTTGTGAAGGATGCCTCTCTCTTATTTAAATTGTTTCAAGAAGTGATTGAGTGGGTGGGGGTGAGTAACATTGTTCACATGGTGACAGATAATGGATCAGCTTATGTTGCTGTAGGGAGGATGGTGAATGAGAATTATCCAACTATCAATGTCACGCCCCGAATTCCCGACCGAACCCGGGGACGCGACTGAAGGAAACAAAAGAAGAAAATAAATAGACGAGTAAATAAATAAATAAATATTTAACTAATTTTAACTAAGTTTACTAATTTAGAAGTCAATACATAAATATATAACTCATTTACTGCTTAGATACAAGCCTATTCCACTAACAGAACTATACATCCATCAATACACATACATTCCTGTTTTAAAAAAATTTCGGCAGAACCTCCTTTGTTTTCGAGCCTTTTTCCCCCTGATAAACACAATACATCATATATATATACAACAGTCACAATCCATCCTCACTCGATGGCCACAACTCTATCAAAGTTAAATATACATCGCCTACTTATACAATCCATCACGTCTACTCCTACACTTAAACTAAAAGATCACAAATTCATTATTTATTACAATATACAATGTCATTTCCATTCTTTTCAGAAACACACCAATCTTTTATAATATCTAAATACGCCCCAGGGGCCCAAATATTCTTCCAAATTCATTTCCTTTCCTTTCTCCAAGATTTCATCATGTCCCGCGTACCAGGAGCTTTATCTGAAACCTGTGCCCACGAATGGGTCAACGCCAACATGCCGGTATGGTACAATACTAATGCAAGGAACAAAATTAAGTCGTGGCATGTGCAAGTGTACATGTATATCTACATGCCTCCCTAATCATGCATACAATCTAATGGCAATGTAACAACTACATCTGTATAAAACCTTATATCACATTCACAAATTTATCAACACAATGCACAGGTAATATGCGTGACACACCCATGCATCTCAATGCCACACCCATGTCTCGCTTCACGGTTCTTCCCCGTTGGCATGCAAGTACCAATATATGTCTCGCTTTACGGTCTGGACCCCGTAGGCTTGCGAGTACCTAATGGCCAATTTTGGGTTTTTCACCACAGGATCTGCACCCTCATAATGCATCAGCACCTCGTGCTGACCCACACTATGCTTTCAAGGAATCACACGATGCCAATATGCCATGATTTCATCATGCAATATCGCAATCTCAATAAAACATTTCACCAATGCATAAAGCATGCTTTTTAAACAATATCGTCCTCTTAAAAATAACAATAGCATCTGAATCAGAAGAACTCATCCACAAATATACGCATCATGCACAATCAATCTCAATACTCATACAATCCACATGTCACAACATCAACAATCCTTCTAAAACATAAATCACATATGATGGCAACGCAAGAAGTAAGTCACAATTCCCAAATAATCATAAAGAACACAGAAACATATAAACAATCAACTCAAGGAAGCAATTAAGTCCTACGTGATCTTCTATCCGCAGATAAGCACAAAAGCATTCAATCAATATGCACATCAATCCTAATTTAATTCTATTCCTTACTTAGTAAAGTACCATACCTGATCGGGTTATCTCAACCCTAAGAATTCGTGTCCACTATGCAATCCAATCAACCATGTTACTCTTTAGTCCACGGTTCGGAAGTTGACACACCGGCAGGTTGATCGAGTCGGCCAACCATTTTAAATCCAGTTTCATCAGCTTCTTCAGCCTTTTCCCCAAAGCTGTCCAGGATTCTGACTAGTCATGCCTTTTCCCAGAATTCGCTGCATCTCACCCATTGGACCTTGAAGAATCCTTTTGTGCTCTTTCAGACTAGACTTCAGGAGTTGAAACCACTCAACCAAATTGGTCTGACAGACGTTGGCCATCCAACCAGTTACATTGGCTTCTCAAGTGTCTCACACTTAACTGCTACAAGGGTCTGTAAGTGGTAGTTGACCACTTCTTGTTTCACTCTTCAGTACTTCAAGCTTTTCCCCTTTTTCTATTGAGAGAAACCAAACTCCTCCAATCCATAAAACTGCTTGAATTCCATATGCATTGTAACAAGATCCTCCATCATAAGCTACCCAAGTCTTTTTATTGCTTCAGTCATGCTAATATACTGCCTATACGGGTCTGATTCTTCAATTAGTCTCATGAAACCCATCTGTTGCTTCCGTCTCCCTCTATGCATCACTACATACCCACAGCCACAATAACCGAGCCCCTAACAGAACCCATCAAGCAAGGCAACTGACCCTCACTGTCCATAACAACCGCACCATTTCAAACAAATTATCAAAACCCAAATTCTGCTTCATTTTCCTCAAACCGTAACATCATCATTCAACCCTCAATACAATAGTCCATCATAACAACAAACAAGTCATCTGCAGTTTCATTCCCCTGCTTCAACGCCACACAAATATACCCACGCACATATACATACAATAGCAACCAAATCAAAAGGAAAGGAATGGAGACAAAACTTGTTCACCTGCTGTCAACAAATGCTAAGAGAATGAAACTAACTTATCTAGTACTGATTTCAATAGATTAGCTAGAATCTTATACATACTCCTAACCGAGCTTAAATGCCAGAAATCACACAAGTCAAATGCCCTCCCCTTCTTTGAAACTAATGCAATAAAGGACACTATCAAGGATCTCTCAAATGTACACTTTGTGGAATTTCTGCAACAACATCGCTACAAATAATGGTCCAAGAGTGCTAAAAGAAAAGCTAATGTGAATTACACCAAAATCCCAATCCAGAAGTCAAATTCTAGCCTTCTTTTGCCTTCAATCAGCAACGTGGAACTCACCTGCACCATCCAGACACTGCTCTCTCCAAATTGCAGAAACTGTCTTCCCTTCCAGCTGTGCCATCTTCCACCTTCAGTCACAGCAGGTTCCTCAATCCGTTTGATGTTTACCTCTGTTCTCAATTGAAGCGGCAAAAACAGAGAAAACCATCACAATGTACATGACTCGAGGAATCACCAACTTCTCCATTTGCTGCTTCCGTAACTGCCGCAACAGGTGCAATCAGTGCTACAACAGCAGCTCCACTTGCTGCCACTTTCCTTTCCCTGCACCTCTACACAACATGCACATATACACATACCCAATTGGAATGCTTCCTGTACCTCTTTACTCGATCCTGAGCCACCACACAAAACCGCAACACAAATCTCAATTTTTGACAGAGTTTTGAATCTCGGTCATTATCTCTACTACAGCCATCATCGGTGCAACAACTTGAATCCAACATCGATCCGTTCAAAGTAAAAATCCATCCAACAATCATCATCCCGTGTAGAGAACTTTGGGATGGAACCAGATCAAACTGTCGCACCGCTATTGCCGTCTTACTCCACAAACCCAATCAGCTCCATCCATGTCAATACAACCGAGCCAAAACCCATCGCCAGGCCGTCACCCTTTAGCCTCGAGTCCCCTCGCGACCACCGTCGGATTCGCCCCCCTCCGTTTCTCCTTTCCCCTTTCTCTCTCTTTTTCTTCTTTTTCTTTCTCTCCTTTCTTCTCTCTTTCACGCGACCTGCACTCCCCTGTTTCCCATTTTTCCATCTCACGGTTTTTTTTTTTTCCTTTAGTTTCTCTCTTCACTCAAACACACACCACACATTACAATGCCACTCCCAAGGCTGCCGACACTCCCTTTTTATCTCTTTTTTTTTTTTTTCAAGAATTTCCTTTAGAAATTTCACAAACATATATATATATATATGTAAATATAAATTTATAATCCGTATCAATCCTATGGATTTATCCTGGCACTTCGTTAACCAACGTAAATATTTTATTTTATTTTATTTTATTTTATTTTATTTTATTTTTTTAAATCTCTACAATCAATTGGTCTCCTTGTGTGGCACATTGTTTAAATTTGATTTTTAGCGATCTTGCAAAGTTAGAGCATATTGTTGAACTTGCAAAGAAAGCATCCAAGATAACAAAGTTTATTTATAATCATGTGTACTTGTTGGCTTTGTTGAGGAAAAAAAAGAATTGGACAGAAACTATTCGCCCAGGAGCAACTCGTTTTGCCACCATATTCATTGCTTTGCATAGCCTTTATCACCACATGCATGACTTGAAGGCTTTGGTAACTAGTAGAGATTTTGTTGATTCAAGATATGCGAAAGATAGGAAAGGCAAAGAAGTTATTGATATTATTCTAAATGGTAAATTTTGGAATGATTGCTTGATCATTGTGAAAATTGTGGAACCACTCATGAGGCTTTTGCGTATTGTTGATCAGGATATTAAGCCGTCAATGGGATATGTCTACGAGGGTATGTATAGGGCACGTTTGGGAATTAAGAAGTTGTTCATGCATAAAAAGAGATGTTACAAGCCTTATACAAAAATACTCAAAGAACGATGGGATAGACAATTACGTCAAAATATCCATGCAGCTGCTTATTGGTTGAATCCGGCTTTCCAATATGATCAAGCAACATTTTGCAACAAACCCGAGGTGATGGCAGGTTTTCTTGATGTCATAGATTCCAAAGCCACTTGTAGCAATACAAAGTTATTGAATGAGAGTAAATTGTTTCGGGATCGTTTGGAGAGTTTTGGAAAAGATCTTGCTCTTTCTAATTGCAAGAAAACCCAACCCTGTAAGTTTATTAAATTATTAATGTATTTTTATTTTTTAATAATGGTAATCTTAATATATTCATTTCTTATGTTCTTACTTTTTTTTTTTATTTTTTCAATTTTCATGCAACTAAGATGAATGGTGGAGAATGTTCAGTCATAGTGCTCCAAATTTGCAAAAACTAGCAATAAGAATCCTTGGGCAAACAAGTAGCTCTTCTGGTTGTGAACGAAATTGGAGTGTCTTTGAACGTATTCATACAAAGAAAAGAAATAGGTTGGAGCATCAAAGGCTTAATGATCTTGTATATATTCATTATAATTTGCGATTGAAAAATAGGTAAATGATTCTTATGCATTTCTAAATATATGTTTTTTTATTTGATTATTCATTAGAGAATCATTAACTATATTTTTAATTATTTATTTTAGGCATTTTTATAAGAAGAAAAATGATGATCCAATTGACATTGAATGTATTGACAAAACTAAATTTTGGATCGTTGAGGAAGAGGATGATGGTACATTACTTCATTATGATGAGTTGGAAAAAATGCTCTACGATGAAAGTTTAATCCCAAGAAGTAAAAAACAACGCCATCACCCAAGAGAATGTTAGTAACTTACTATTAAAATTTTCTTTGTATTAAGATTCAAGAATCAACATATATAATAAAATTACTTATTTCATTTTTTACTATTTTAGATGATGATGATGATAATGATGATGATGACGGTGATGGTGATGTGGTTGTGGGGATTGATGAAGATCTCAATTTTGAAACATTTGGTGGATTTGAAGGTGATGGAAACAATGATGAAGGGCCTAGTAACAATCGAGAGAATGTCAATGATGAAGATGATTGGTTACGTAGAGGCTTTTGAAAAGATTTAAGCAAAAACTAAAAGACAATGATGTTTGAGGACTGTTGTTTTATTTTATTTTGAGAACTATGAACTATGTTATGTGTTAAATTTATTTTGGATTGTTTTTAAATTTTTAAATCCTTGAAATTTGAACTTTGAAACTCCAGTATTATATATTTCTATCATGTGATATTTTATTTTATTTTATGCATGATTATTAGTGTTTGTATCTTCTTCTTTTTTTCATGTAGTTGAAGACTAAATTATTGGATTATGCTTGGATTGTATGTTAAAATGATTTTTGTTGTGGTCTTTTGCTATTATGGAAGAATAGAAATGAAGTTTTAACTTTCAACATTGTAATAAAGTATGTCTACTATACTTTTTTTATTTTTTTTCTTGAAATTTTATATATTAAGAAAATTCATATTTTGTAAAAAAAATTTATATAATTTTTAGTAATTTTTGTATAATTTTTTAAATTTAAAATATTAATAATATATATTATTAAATTTATTAATTACATAATTATGACATCACGGTTTGATTCCAGTTGACTTGACGGTTGAACCGGTAACCCGTAACCCGGTCAATTTTTCGATTCGATGAACGGTCCAGTTTTGAAAACATTGATATAATATTAAGATAACAGAAAAATAATGTGAAATATCAAAAATATCATAATAGGGCTAAGTACACAGCTGCTAAGGTTTTACTATGATCTGAAAAAATTATAATGAGATGCGACTTTTCAACTATAAATACATAGTATAAGAATAACAAAGAAATAACGTGAAATACATAATTGGATCTGCGGTCGAAGAGTTAATGTCCAATATTTATGAGGATCCGCACTACCAACAATGGCAACATGTTAAATTAGTCTCATCTATTCTTGCCCTATCCCATTTATTGTGCTCCTCAATCCTATTCACGTTCTTGCCTCGTACCCTTAAATTTTGTTCCTATTCAAAAATTAATTTTAAAAAAAAATTAAAATCAATCAACTAATATTATTGCAAATGCAAATTTATATATATACACACACACACAAATAATATTTGTAATATATATGCACATATTATATATATAAACATTTAAATTATGTATGTAAGAATATTTAATGAAATATAAAAATATTGAAAAAAGTAATTATATAATTTAAATATATAATTAAGGCGGGGACGGGGTACCTAAACTCATTCTCGTCTCGAACCCGTGTCGAATTTTAGTATATTTTCTCATTTTTGCCTCACTGCATTTGTTTTTTTCTCCAAACCCGTTCCAATAGTAACGAGGTAGAGGGAGGCAAAACATTTTGCCATCCCTATAGAGTTGGGACTTAGGAGTGTCTTCATTTCAACATAAATAAACAATTTTTATTTCTCTCACATGCATAGTTCCTACATGATTAAATTATAGGGTAAATTATATTCATCTCTCCTAAGATTTTCCTAATAATTATATTGATCTTCTATGAGGTTTCTAAAATTACACAAATCTCCATTGCTTTTTTCTGATAAATTACACTAAACTCCCATCCAATCCAATTTCTTTTTAAGAATGACAAAATTTTCGCTTTGAATTTTTTTAAAATTTTGACTATTTTTGTTAACTTTTTTTAAAGAATTTTTTTAGTTTTATATAAAATTGGATTTTAAATAAATTGAATTTATATTTTTTAGTCAAAGAATATTCTAATTAATATTTATTTAAAAATGAAAAAAAAATATTTAGAAAAAATTGGTCAAAATTTTTTAAAAAAAATTAGACTGAAGAAAAGATCATTGTAATTGTCAGAAATCAGTATAATTTATCCTTAATTATAATATTTTTCATCATAAGGTAAGAATAATCTCACATATTTGTAAGGTAAGAATAATCTCACATATTTGTAACTTAAATAAAAATTATTCATTTTTGTTGAAATAGAGATACTCTGATGATACAAACAAGCTCAAAAGCATCAATTAGTGATCGAACACTTGTGGGAAGCCTTGTTAGAACTCCCCGTTCAATTTCGCACACAAAAAAGATGTCTATTTTCTTAGAAGACTGAGTTATTTTTAAATTTATCACAAATTTTGAGTTTCAAATGATCTCTGATGGTACATCACTATTGCACATCAAGCTCAGATTGGCATCGATAATAGCCATTCTGATAATTAAGTTAAATAAATTTAAAGAAATGATGTGTTATTTTTAAATTAATTATTGAAGGAAATGTTACAAATAGATTGTTGAATTAGCATCTTTTGTTATTAAAAGTCATTAGTCAGTATTAATTCTATTAATATACACAGGTTGTAGGAAAGATAGTTTGAAGCTGAACCAACCTTTCTTGGTATTTTTCATAACGACTTCAACTAACTTTCTCACGTTTAATATTTGATAACATCAATATTTAATATTTACTAATATCAATATTCAAATTACATTCCAAATTCATCCCAAAGTTAGATTCAAATCACATTATTTATTATTTATTATCTTTCTTATGTAATGGTAAAATACTTAGTCTTGACTTAATATCTATTTAAGCAGGATCAATAATACTGAAAAATCAGACTTTTTTTAGCAAAACAAATTTGTTATTCACTTTCTCTTTTTTTCTTTTTTCGTTAACTAGTGTTTGGCATTTTGAATTTATATCTTAATTTGTATTTCTAATATGATGTGTCCGAATATAATAATTTTAAAAATCACATCATGTGGAACTCCGAACTATCATATTTTGATACATGACATTCATACATAACATTTTCTTTTTTTGTTTTATGTATTTCATTGTCAAGAAAATAGGCTTTTCGCAACATTTTACATTCGCCGTTAAAGGATTTAAAAACCGCCACTAGTACATTTGTGATCTTTTTGAGGCGTTTTATCTTTTTGACGTCAATGCCTCCATCGTAATTTTTTGCAGAACTTCAAGAACTACCGCAAAGTATTTGTGGCGTTTTTAGTGACGAATTGATTTGT
Organism: Nyssa sinensis; assembly: GCA_008638375.1. Classification (NCBI taxonomy): domain Eukaryota; kingdom Viridiplantae; phylum Streptophyta; class Magnoliopsida; order Cornales; family Nyssaceae; genus Nyssa; species Nyssa sinensis. The sequence continues at coordinate 24,615,472 of CM018037.1, read as the reverse complement.
CGATAAAACAAAAAGTGTCGTTTGACGAATATGGATATAAATTACGCATTTAGTGATTATTGATTACTAAAATCCTGTCTAAGGGAGTTTTAAATTTTTATAATTAGATTCTAAATAAGTGATTATTGATAAATGAATTTTGAAAAATATAATTAATTATGTAAAAGTAATTTTAATTATTTTTTATCATTTATATTTTATATATTGAATAATATGTACGTGATGGGAACAGGGTAATAGTTATTAAAAATCAAATGAATTTTTATCATCCGGAGGTATGGCTGAGCGATAAAGACGTTGAGGATAAAATTTATGAATTTTGAATTCGAGTTTACTCTGCACCGATCGTTGACAGTTAAAAATTTAAGGATGAACTCAAAAAAAAAAATCAAATGAAATTTTAAAAGCTAATTTTTTAATTTTTCTAAATTATGATTTTGTTTATGCATCCTATTACAAAATTCAGTTTTGAAAGATGCAGTCAATTATTTCATTTGATTGGCACAAACATATAACTAAAACAGCCTGTCAGTCACCCAACATAGTGACATGGTGTTCAAAAATTGAAAATTGAAAACATTGACCTGAGCTTAAGCCCTTCTTTCACTTCATTGAATCTCCATGAGCACCTTTTTGACTAAAAATTACCAAATAAGTAAAACAGCCAGTCAGTCACCCAACATACTGACATGGTGTTCTCTGATTTGCTGTAACGAAAACATTCACAAGAGACGACTGCAGAGAATATAGGCTATCAACGCGCGTGGGAGAGACAGCAACGGCTAAATGTTCCACGTGGTGATATCTTAATAGGCAAGAAATATGGTTAGTAAAGTGGTTGGTGAGTAAAGAATCACCCTCCAAATATATCGTCATTTTATCCTGACACGAGATATATTAACAATCAATATTTTCTTTAAATTATCAGCGGACGATAAAGTGAAGATGTTGTAGGATATTTCAAATTTCACATTGAATTTCACGATTCGAGCAGCCTGTCAAAGATCTTGACGACCCGGCCCGTCACCATTCTCGCCAATGTGGGCCAACTTGAGGATAATCTTAATTAGGTGGTGACATTTTTTAATAAAACAATGCTCAGTTCCGAAAATTTTAATTATAATTTATCATTATGTAATATGTATATATATATATAAATAATTAAAATTAAATTGTTGCATTATATTTTTGTGATGGAATAACCGGTCGAATAAGATTATAACATGTATTTAAATAAAAAAAAATTTTAATATTTAATTGGAAAACAAGTAATGTCCATTTGAATAGAGGTGACAATACAAAACTTCCATAGGGTTTAGAATAAGATCAGAATTAAGTTATTTTTATCTCGCACCATGTCTTGTTATAAGAAAAAGTACAATGTTTGTATATAATGACTTGAATCTGAAACGTGTATGAAAGAGATAAATTTTTTAATTTCGAATAGACTAACTTACTTAGCAATTTACATATTAATTTCTCATGTTAGTTCCACATCGCGTAATTGATAAGTTTTTGGCACCCTTTTTGGCATATATTTTATTTAATTATTTTAAAAATAAGGAGTTTAAAATTATTATTATTTTATATAAAATATGTCAGCTAACATCAAAGCATTGTTTGGTAAAATAGGCAGCTTTTGGCCATGTGAGGATGCCTTCTCAACATCTTAAAAAAGTTGACAAGGCAATTCTTCACTTGAAAGAAGGGAGACAAACCAAGTGAAAGATCACTTGTAAACGGCAATGTCACATTTCCCTCCATGACCTAAAACAAACTCCGCCTCTATCATCATCATTCACCCATCACATACAAGAGTTTAGTGAATCATTAAATGAAATAAGGGTCAACATCATGTCACTTTGAATTGATCAAACCACATGTTAATTGGTGTTAGAAATGAAAATAGAGCAACATTTATAGATCAACATCTAATGTTGACATTGAAAGTTTAGCCATTTCATGTGTTGAGAGGTACTATCTACCAACCTAATGCAAGTGGCAAAAAATATGTTTGAAAAATAGAACATCTGTGTTTCATGTCATGATGGAATAGGTGTTATGAAGAGATTGAAATTCACTACCTCTCATTTCTTTATGCCCTCAGAAAAACATGAAGTTTTTGTTTTTTTCAATGATGAAGTGGGTGAACTCTCAAAATAAAGGCATTAAACATGTTTGAGAGGGAACTCCCACTAGAGTATGCCAAAATTGAATTTGGGTTCAGAAATATCTAAGTTACTTTATTAAGATTCAGTGAGAGAAATTCAAAAGTGTTTGCTTTCTTGGAATGTTTTATTGCTTTCTAGGAAAAGTTTCTTGGAAAGGAAATTACAAATTTGGCCCAAAATTTAAGTCTACAATTTAGGGTATTCATGCAATTAGTTTTCTACCAAAAAAAAAAAAGTTTCACAAAATATTTTTCTATAAAATTTCAAATTTGGAGCAAATATACATATTACAAGGAAAAAAATTGAATTCATTTAAATCATTTGTAAAGTTGAGTTTAGAAGTCTTCTTACAAACAAAATTGAAATAATTTTTTTACCTTCAAAAGAAAATAAAAATTTCAAAAATTCTAATCAAAATTAAAAATTTTAACAACATAAATGAAATAATAAATTTATTAACAAAAAAATTGGTAGCTTCTGATTAAGAAAGCCACCTAAATGCAACAACTCAACATAAATAAAATTAAAATCCTAAAGCTATACAACTCATATTATTTATTGAGACCCAATTAATTGTTACAAATTTAATTTTTTTTTCAAAATTTAGAAAAAAAACAACAAGATTAGTTAAAAAGGCATAAACTATTTATATAAACATTCTTTATAATTTCACTTGTTTTGACTTGATCTTTATAATTTAAAAATGAATAAAGATGTCTCTTCATTATAAAAAGTTTAGTTGACAAATGCAAAATATATTTTAAAAAATGAAAAAATATTTTTCTTGTCTTCTAAAAAAATAGAAAATAAAGTGAAAATGAGTAAAATTGAGAGGTATCAATAAAAAAATTTAATCAAATATCCTAAAACTCTCCACCCAATCAATGACTTAAAAGGAACCATTTGGATTGAGATTTGGGTAAATGGTTTTTGTTAAGTCAGTCACTAATGGTATGTTTAGAAAAAGTCAAAACTAGTTTTATAAAATATAAATGAATTAATTTAAATTTAAATATTTTTTTAATATTATATTAATTCATTTTTAATTTTAAAATATATTTAAAATATGATCAAAGTAAGATCAAAAAGAAATTAGTGTTTTTAAAAATTAAATAATTTAATAAAAGTAATTTTAATCTAATTCAATTTAAAAGATTTTCAAAAGTTGCAAAAGTTAATCTTTATAGCCTGGTTGGTGCTTGGTTTGTGTGCATGACTTCTATGCACCAATTACGTTGAAAATCTGACATCTGTGCAACGGATGTTAGAACGCCTCAAGTTAATGACCACGTTTCCAACATTTATTGGCCTTGTAGAACAAAATACCTTGACTTCTTTTTTTAGGTCAGAACCTTGACTTCTAATCCCACCACTGGACATCTGCCACTCGTCAAGAAAACAAGAAAATGAAAGTGCTTGATCATTTCTCTCCCAGTTGCCACACATTTCCTTGTTCACACTATTTAATGCCAGAAGGACGAGAAAGTGAAGAGAAAAGGAGAACGAGAAAAAAACTATTGGTTTCTAATCTCTTTTCTGACGGAATCTCCAATTTAGCACTGGTCCTGGGAAGGAGGGAATACGGAATACCCCATCCTTTGCGTGTGTATTCACACTGCATCTCTCTGCTCCGCCAGTCTCTCTGCTTCATTTAAAGTTAGAATAAACCCAGAAAGAAAACAGAGTATATACCAGAAGCGAGAACTGAGAAATGGGCATTTTGTATGAAGATGTGGTTTTGATCAAAGAAGCTGAGAAACCAGAAGATCACACCGTGATTACTGTGAATTGCCCTGACAAGACTGGACTGGGCTGTGATTTGTGTAGGATAATATTGCTATTTGGGCTGAACATTGCCAGAGGAGGTATGGTTAATTATATTCCTTTCTTTATATTGTGTTTTCCCCCTATATTATCGCTTTTCTCTGAAATATTTGAGAAGTGTGAAACAAGTTAAGGTTGGTTGTGTTTTTTGGCATTTTTTCTGATTATTTTGGTGGGATCTGAATTTCTTTCGGAAATATGTGCTGGGTCATTGTGAATTTTATGTTTCTTTTCTTGGCTATTCATGAAATTGATTGGTGGGAATTCAGCTTTACAGCAAAATAAAATATGCGTCACTGTGAATTTTTTATTTTTTCTTTATTTTTATTCTTATTGTCTGATTCTCTCATGATGTGTTTTGGTCTTAGCAAAACAAAAAATGGGTTATTTTAATTTTTAATTCTTTCTTCAAAATTTTTGCTCTTGATGTTGGGTAATACTTATTTTACATTTTTATCCAAATTTTCTTTAGCTAATTTTACTGGAACTTGAGAATCCTAGGAAACGAAAGATAGAAATTGAGACTCTTGATGGCGGGATCTGAATTTCTTTCGGAAATATGTGTTGGGTCATTGTGAATTTTATGTTTCTTTTCTTGGCTATTCATGAAACTGATTGGTGGGAATTCAGCTTTACAGCAAAATAAAATATGGGTCACTCTGAATTTTTTTATTTTTTCTTTATTTTTATTCTTATTATCTGATTCTCTCATGATGGGTTTTGGTCTTAGCAAAACAAAAAATGGGTTTTTTTAATTTTTAATTTTTTCTTCAAAATTTTTACTCTTGATGTTGGGTAATACTTATTTTACATTTTTATCCAAATTTTCTTTAGCTAATTTTACTGGAACTTGAGAATCCTAGGAAACGAAAGATAGAAATTGAGACTTTTTGTCTACTTCTCTTTGATTCTTTGTGTAGATGCTTCAACTGACGGCAAATGGTGTTACTTAGTCTTCTGGGTGGTTGGAAAGCCAACAACGAGGTGGAATTTGTTAAAAAAGAGGCTATTAGAGGTGTGCCCAATGTGTTCGCCGGCAGTGTCAGGAATTTACTATTACAGACCAGAATTTCAGCAGCCAAAACCGCCAGACGTTTTCCTATTGAAGTTCTGGTGCCATTATGATCGGGAGGGCCTTTTACACGGTAACTCTTTTATTTTGTTATAATATAATTTTCTAGGGAAAATGAAATGCAGGCATTTGGAATGAATTCAACCTTTGTAATAGGGTCAAGATCTGATTTTTTGTTTTTTTAATTTGTCATATTTTTCTAATACATTAGGAACTTTCTTGCTTACTTTGACTTGAAGATTGTTTTTGTTACATAGAGTTTGAAATTGTGTTTTTTATATTTATTGCAAGGAATATGCTTTTCTTCCTTTGCTATGATAGAATCCCAAATCCCCATCCTAACCCTGTGGTGATGAGCGTATGCAGAAATTAGTGGCAAAATGATGGCCATTTTGTTAAAATGATATAGAATACTGACTTCATATATGTCAGCATGATGAAGGGATGTAATGCATTGCTTGGGAAGCGATATATAGAATTCAACGGCCCATCAAGTTTTCCAAATATTATATGTTTTTTTTAGATAATTTTTTCTAGTTTTTTCTTTCTGCCACTTTCTTCATTTGACTTTCTTTTCTGTAGATGTAACCAAGGTTCTTTGCGAGCTAGAGCTTACTATAAAGAGAGTTAAAGTATCCACAGCCCCGGATGGGAGAGTAATGGATCTCTTCTTTGTCACAGACACCAGGTTTGTCTTTCTTATTATCTTATGGTGCTACGTTTCTGCTTCATCTTTGTCCGCTTTGTCTTCCATATTGTCTGTTTGATACTTGCGGTTCCCTTTGGAGAGTAAAAAAGGGAGAGTCTGGAATCTTGTGACTACATTCTTGGGTTTTTTAATAATGTCTTTTAAGTTTTGAAGTTATGTCTCCTCCTTGTAGTCTCAGCAACCCAATGGAGCATTAATGAAGTTTATATTATCAAAGTTCTGGTGGCATGTGGCAGTGGCAGTGGCATGTGCTTCACATGTGAAATGGGTTCATCAATATTGAAAATTTTTTAAACCGAATATTGATTTTATGACTTATACAACAATTTAGTAATATTGTATAACCAATGAATTTCAGTCTAGGAGCGAATTTAAGTGTTGACAGTAAGTATTAAAGATAAAGATTAACAGTGATCAGAGATTGTTAATAGGTACTAGTTAGTTTATGGCCATTAAGAAAGGGGACTCAATGAGCTAAACTTTTTCACTGAGACTATTTGGTGTAAGAGAATCATTTTCATCCACAATTAGATTATTTGTCTCCTGCTGAATCAGATGTCATATCAATCATCCACCTCAGAAGGGTATAACAAAAATGTATTTTGAAGTGGCTGATCCTGTTTCACTAATTGCTTTCTCTAGATAAGTTATTGCAGTGGGAGCAATATTTTGCATAGCATTTTACTGGTCATATGTCTAAGATTGTGCCATTGGTGGGATTCTTCCACTATGGTTCCATGGTAAGGGTGAATGTCAGTGTGGATGAGGCAAGCATTTGATTGAGGGTTATGTGGTATATTTGTTGACTGCAGTGTACATCATGAAAGTTTATCTTTTAGTAATTTTTTTTTTTGATAAATTGTGGGATTCAATTTCTATAGAAATTCTTGGATGATATTTTAATGTAACAGTACTGGGTATTGGTAACCCTTTTATAATTAATAAACATAGGAGATAAAAGACTATTAATCATCATTATTATTAATTATTGAGTTTTCTCATGCTTTCATTAAGTAAAATTTTTTCCTTATATGTATGACTTTTGGTACAAAAATAAGACCTTAATGCTATTTTTTAATGACATATTGCTCTTTCATTAAAAATACATATAATGTTTAAATTCTACAGGAATGTTCAATATTTGGCTAGCATTTCTTACTTATAAAAAATGAGTACTAATCCTCTTAAAAACATTAATCTGGATGTATTTTGTTTCCAATACGTATGGTACAACTCTTTTCTTTTCTTCCCACCCTTTCTCTCATACTTGTCAGGGAAAAAGATACAATATCATATGAAAGTAATAAGAGATCACATCATAGGAGAGAATAACACATCTATATAAAGTCCCTTTGCATTGCAGTGCAAGTGGTTTAACATTATCTCTTAGTTGAGGGTTCTATTGATCTAAAGGAATGAGTTAGGGTTTTTATATTCTTTTGTGTCAAATCTTCACAAAGATTTCTACGAGGAAAGTTTGTTTTAGGACAATTGGAAAATCTCTCTCTTCAAATTTGTGTGTTGCCAATTTATTTTAATAGTCTTTATTGAATTGGAAATTGTTAAGTTCGATTAAGTCTCATTGTTGTTTGAATATTAGTCAATCGCTTCCTTAAAGACTTGATCATGCCAAACTTGAATTACAACTTCATTTTCTGAATATGAACATGCTTGACAACAACTTATTGTTGCAAATCTATTACAGGAAAGGTATAAACAAGCATATGCACGTTATGCATTCATATTAGGTGCATTTTGTATGATGTGAATGTGTTTAATTTTTCAACGTTTTGAGTCTCCATGTGACTTATGTTTTATTGAACATAGGTCAGGAACTTTTTAGTTTTGATTATAGGCTTAAGTAATTTAAAATGTCTTATTATGTCTCTTTGATACTAATGGTTTTGAACCCACGTTTAATTTCAAAATTGAAAAGGATATCAAAACTAGTTGCTCATCCATCCGAATGGAGCCAAGTTGCGTCTGAACGCGGGTCTGCTTTTGAAATAGTGTCAAAAAACGAAAATTCTATTAGTTTTACTATTCTGATTTGAATTTGGTTTAGGTTAATCTATATATACATAATGTGCGATTTTCTTGTACAAAGTTGCGAGTTTTGCATTCTAGACGGCACATTTCACATTTTTGTTGAGCACTTAGGCATTCTATAAATCTTTTAATTTAATTATACTATTCAAAAGCTTGAATTCGATATAGTCCGTGTTTCATAAAGGTGATTGTGATTGTATTTCATCTAAGAGAGCATCTTAGGACACTTTTAGTACTACCACATTTCATGGTTAAAGTGGTTGTTATGAAGAGTACAACTTGAAAGTTCAGTTAGTGGACAAGAACATTATATAAAGGATTACATGGAGGTTTGACTAACGGTGTAACACTATCAAGCATCATAGTGAGATTATAAATTAGTAATTTGTTGTTTCCTTGTACCAATTAGTTTTCATAGTGATTTGTTCTCTTGTAGTGGTGGGTTTTATTTTCCAAGAGAATTTTCCACGTAAGATCGGTGTTTCTTACTCTTAGATATGCTTTTTATTTGTGTGTTTTAAATTTTGATTGTTTTTAGCATTGGCCATATTACTAATAGGAGTCTAATATTTAAATAATTATTTGAACACTTGATTAATCCACTTAAGTTCACGATTCTTGTCTAATTAATTAGAAAAATACTTTGGGGCTATCTATGTTACTCTGTATGGTAGTTAGTTGATTATGACCACAAAGCACCTTAGTTTCTCCCAAGGTTATATAAACATTTTGAATGCACAAGAAGTGTTCAAAGTGTCGCTTTTTGTATGCCTTTAAGTCTGAAGTATTTTTTTACTTGAACCATTGCTTTTTTTTTTTTTTTTTCTTTCTTTCAAAGTTTCACGGAGTTTTTTTTTTTTGTGTTTTGGGGGGGGGGGGGTCGGTCTCGTTTTAGTGCAAGTTTCAGTAAAGCTTTTTACAACACTGACTATGAATATTTTGTGCCTTTTTAATCAGAGAACTTCTTCACACTAAGAAGAGACAGGAAGAAACAATTGGTCGTTTGAAAGCCGTTTTAGAGGATGTCATGATATGTTGTGAGATTGAACTGGCTGGTCCAGAAGTTACTGCATGTTCACAGGGGTCTTCATTTCTTCCTTCTGCAATTAAAGAAGACATGTTTAGTTTGGAGCTGCCAAGTGAACGGCCAAATGGTTCTCTTGCCTCCAACGGCATAACTATTATAGTTGATAACTCCCTCAGCCCTTCTCACACCCTTCTGCAAATCCTTTGTCAAGATCACAAAGGTCTCATCTACGACATCACGAGAACCCTAAAGGACTATAACATCCAGGTATATGATTCGAATTGGCCATAACTCATCTACTTCTTTTTCTCAGAAAAAGAGATATGACGTAATCAATGTACACATTTTATGCCTGTTCGAGCCCTTTTCCTTTTAGCAGAATAGCCATGAAAATCTTATGAGGGGAACTTTTGGTGATAAATGAAAGCCCCTGAAATCTCTGCAGATGGTTGCTCCTTTCCAATGCTCGGACTATTTACCCATCCTATGGACCCAAAGATTGCTTTGTATATTCAGAAAGCCATAAAAGGTCATCATATAAATCTCAATAAAATTGTAAAACATCAGGTGTTGTGATGGGACTTTGTGAGATGAAGTGATTAGGACCAGTTTCCCCAAGAATGATTGTGGGATTCATTCGCAGCTAAAAGTTCCCCACCTTAAACCTTTACATGAAAGTTCCTTTTTTGTCTTTTGGTCAATAGGTAAAGTTTTTTTATACATTAAAGGTGATTTTCTCTATGTTTTCAAGACACACCATACATAAAACCTATGCTTTCTATCAGATTTCTTACGGAAGATTCTTCGCAAACCCAAAGGGAAACTGTGAGGTGGACTTGTTTGTAATGCAAGTGGATGGGAAGAAGATAGTTGACCCCAGCAAACAAAATGCACTCTGCTCACGTTTGAGAATGGAGCTCATTCGTCCTCTTAGAGTTGATATGGTGAGCCGTGGCCCAGATGCCGAGCTGCTAGTGGCTAATCCTGTTGAGTTATCTGGCAGGGGCCGGCCACTTGTTTTTCATGATATTACACTTGCTCTCAAGATCCTAAACATAAAAATCTTTTCGGTACTACATCTAATTCATTCTCTGCTCTCTTCTTGAGTACTTAAATTATATAATTTAAGCTAAGGAGATTTGTTGGCTCTTTTTTTCCAGGTGGAGATTGGGCGGCATAGGATCCACGATCGTGAGTGGGAGGTGTATAGGATACTACTCGATGAAGGGAATGGTATTCCTTTACCAGGGAAGGAGATCATAGGTTGTGTTAGAAAGAAGTTGATGGGTTGGGAATGAGTGTAATTATGATAATGTTAATAGTTTAGTTCACCACTGTATAGCATACATATTTCTTTCTTTCTTTCTTTTTATTTTTCCAACCCCTTCTTTACCCACATGAGTCTCTAATGCTCTGCTAAAGTAGCTGCATGGTGTAAATTATCTAACACATTTTACGAAAATGGCAAGGTTTAATTTTCTCCATATTCCATCTTTGATGTAAACTGGGCAGTTCAAGCTGCCATGTCATTGCGTAGTATACAAATGTTTACACATTTCATTTTCTTCTGCATTTTTTCTGCTTTGTTTTGCTATGGTACAAAGAAAGACGTTTGGTATCTGACTTGTCTTCTAAAGATGTTTCGTTTCTGAATTGTCTTGTAATATTAATTTTTCTTGTACTTATTGGTGTCATCAAACATCGGCCTTTCATCTATAACATTAACATGCATATAAAGGAACCATCCTCTTGGTGATAAGAGTCGGTTTTCATAGGTCCCGAGTTCAATGCACTTGAATAATAAATGCTTAGCACATTAGCAAAATGGGTGGGACTCATTGACAATTTTGATGATGTGTTGAGTGATCATTGGTCCGTGTATAATGTACTAAAATTAATAAATAATTTTTTGGCATCTAGTGTCACAATTTGTATTTTCAACTGCCAATTGCCTCCATGCCAAAGCCTGATAAAGTTTCGTCGGTCAAGAAAGCCTACACCACTTATGCCAAAAAGTACAGTTTTTGGTTGTTTTTGAGTAAATATTTTCAGGAGTACTGTACTCCCAACAGTAAGACATGTGGTCTACCATCAAATTATTGATAGATTGCCCATTTCCTTACTTCAAAGCCATAGTGGGAAAGTATTTTGTGAATTCATCTTTGCAATTTCATTTTTATTTTTTTAGTTCATTTAAAGAAGTATCATTTACAAATAATAACAGAAGCCTCTTCATTATAAAATTTCTAGAGACTCGAGAAGTGATCTCTCTTGCCATCATCAACTTTCAATTGCCATTAACAACTGATGCTGCAGTTTTTGACTTCGTCAAGGCTTGAATCGTCCCTAACTGAGATCCTAAAAAAAGAGTTAAAATGCCACCGGAGAGGGCTCCGATGGTTAAGTTAGAGAAGATATTAATGTATATTCTCAGTTATATAATTCTCTTTTTTTATGCAAAAAGATCTCTGCTTTGTACATACCTTTCTCCTTCTATTTATAAGTTGCGAGAAATATCAAAACCAATGGTCAAGCGGTGGAACTTTTTATAATGATTACATGTGTTACAGTTGCCACCGACCATGATGATTATGTGGGGCGAGGAGCCCTTTCCGTCTTTTACAGGACTAGAGTGTGTGGCGTGTGTCAGAAGGCGATAGTGTTATCATAATTATTCGTGATATTTTGCCTTATTTGGTTTGTGTCTTATTATCATAAGGTCGGCATACCTAGGTATGTAACGAGCTCGGTATGCCAAATCGTTATACCTCATGGACTCTTTTACTGAAGTCAGTTTGACTGTCAAGTTTTGGACACGTGTCCAATGAAGATCGGTTTTGAGGTATTTTTTGGCGTATCAACAACGATCCTCCTATAGCATTTTCGATAGTGTTAAACGACTAGAATGTTCTAAATTGAAGCATGATAAAAGCAAAATGTTTACTGAAAATGCATCAAGTTCCTGCCATGGGCTTGCAAGTATAGGAAAGGTTATGAGAAGTGATTATTATAGTTATTTAAAGTAGAGCAAGGTTGGTTGTGGAGAGAAGGAAATTCTCCAATTTGGTTTGCACAACAGTGGACTTTTCAAAACAATGAAATTGGCTGCACTTGAATAGAAATTCAGATATAATTTTTTAAAAAATATTTTTGAAAATTTTGTAATTAATTTTTTAAAAATTATGAAAATGCATTTGGATATGATAATATAAATTTTAAAAAAATTAAAATTAATAGATTGCCAAATGCGTATCTCGGGTTTTGAAATTAAAAATATTGTTTTGAAAACGTAAACAAACGTTACTGTTTCTTAATACTGAAATTATTTTGATTAAATGAACAAAAAAAAAATTCTCTATTTTTTGTATTGCATCATTGAATTTTTATCTAATTATAGTTTCATAGTGAAAATTTACTATGTCTTAAACAGTGGGATTTTATTGTCCATATAACAATTTTTTTTTTTACAAAATTTCGTATGCATTATGAATTTGTTTGATAAATTTTAATTTTTAAAAATCTAAAAATATAAATTTTGTAAAAAACAAACTTATATGTTGTAAGTTATTGAATTTTGAAATTTGAAAAAAGTTTTAGAAAAAAGCATGTCTTAATTGGTGGGCTACATGTTATGCACTGGAGAGAGTTGTGTAAGGGGTGTTTTTGTTAGGAAAATATGAAGGGACTTTTATTGGACTTGAACTAATTATACTCTAAAGCCTAAAATAAATGCTTTGTCTAGGAAAGAATTTCATTTTTTTCCCATGTAAGCCATTGTCTTGTCTGAATAGAGGGTGGTGCTAAATGAGTTTAGAAATTTTGGTTTCACCTAATTTCACTTTAATTTCCTATGATTTGAAACATGGCACTAATATCCTTGATAATCGACATTGAAGTGGAACCGTGAGATTTTTCATCAAAATATATAGAAGTAACCGCAAGGGGGTAAAAGTATCATTGGGTCAAGGGAGGAAAGTATAAACTTTTGTCCTAAATTTGATTTTATCTTCAAACAATAAGGAGGATATTTTGATCATTTTATATTTTTCCTTGCATTTGGAGTAAATATCATGACTATATGTTTAGACTTTTGGTAGTATTTAATTTCTTATTTTTCTTATATGTTTTGTGTCACCTAATTAATTAAAGTTTTTGGTGAGATTTGATTGAATTTTTTTTCACTTATATATATTTTTTTGGTCCTAAAATAGACTTTGAAAATATACTAAGTAGGGTTGGGCAAGATTGAGATGAGACAACATATACACGGTTAGGGATTGGATACAAGAGCTTTTTATACTTAGGTGTGGGGTCTCCCGATATCAAACCCGTCCTTGACATCCCTAGTTGTACCTCATATTTTAACTTAAATGATTTTAAGAAAACACTTAGTAAAAAAAACAAGTTCTAAACGATGGGTTTAGTGTTGAAATGTGATTAAGGTTTTTTTTTTGAAAAAAAAATGGTTAAAAAGTCATCATCTAACATTAAGTTATGGTATATTAGATCAACTGAAATAATTTTTGAAAATTAATTTTAAAAATACACAATGCAAGCAAATGTGTTGGACTTTACAATCCCATTTACTTCTTAAGAGTTTCTAAACAGCAACTTTTTGTTGAATTTTTGGAAATGGTTTTGTTAAAAACTTAAAAGGCCAAAAAGGGAACTTTTGAAATAACTTTTCTCTATCCTTTATTCCTGGCAAGCTGTAGCCTCATAAAATAGCCCAAAGTATTTCATTTTAACATCTCCTTTCAATAAAAAGTGAGGGTAGGAGAGTTACTTGGCCATTTGGACTGTTCCTGAAACATAGATTATGACACATTTCACGGTGAGGGAATCAGTAACAAGACATTTTTCATCGGAAAAGGATCATTTTCGGTGCACTGGAGCTCTTCAATGCACTGCTTCCTTTACTTACGAAGCACTCACACTGTTTTTGTCTCGTATATTCGTGTTGAATATGAATACATTCGAACGCATTTTGGACATGCATTAGACGTGTAAAAAATGAGTATCCAATTTTTTTAAATTTCGAACACGGGACATGTTGAGACACATTTTTGAATTTTTTGAATTTTTTTTTGAGATTTTTTTATTAATTTTTTACCTCTTTTTTTTCTCATCTTCTCCACTATTTCTTTAATATACAAATACAAATATATATATATAGTAATTAATAAATTTATTTTAAAATTTGAAACATTGCTGTTGATTATTAAATGAAATTCATAAATTTTTATTTAATAATTTTTTATTTTGATATATTAATAATATTTACATAATTTTGTGTATTTTAATATTTATTTTAATTGAAATAATATTAAATTTTAATTATATAGTCATATAAAAAATATAAATATATATATATATATTCAACGTGTTCTCAATGTATCTTCAACGTGTTCTTCACAAGAGATGTGATTCATAGTGGGACCCCTTCTATGGAGCCTCTCTCATGTGAGGGGAGAATGCACTAGACCTCTCTAATGCACTGGAGGGGATCCAGTTCATTTTTCATTTATATATTACAACACATACATATATATTAAAAAAAACATATGCATGTATGTATTAAGAAAAATGAAAAATACAACAAACACAAAAATATGAGAGATTGTTTTAGCAATATATTTTTAAAAAGAAATAAATTTAAGACCCAGCTCTTATTCGAGTAGTGCAAGTGATCACTGCTTACGTAATTGGTATGAGTTCGATTTTTTCATCTCCTCTCGTTATATAAAAAAAAAGATATTAATTCAAGAATTAAACATCTACACATATTTGATTGACTTAAATTTCGACTTGTAAGACAAATAAAAAAAATGACAGTTAAAATAAAAAATAAATAAAATTATAAATAAAATAAAAATAACTATTTTTTTAATGAAGCGATGAGTATTACAATATATAAAATTTTGACATAAAATCACGTTTTGTGGAATGGGGGTCATATTCATTAAAAGATAATTTAGACTGCGCAAGGAGTTTTAAATTACGGGATCATCACGCAATTTTTGCCGTTTCAAAAGCTTCTGTTAAAAAGAGATGGAATTAGTTGATATTTTTTCCTTCGACCACTTCAACAAACATGCTCTAAATTGTATACATTATGGACTACAAATAAAAGTCACAAAAAAAAAAAAAACTAAATTTAAAATATTAATCAAATATCTAAAAATCTAAATAAAAAAAAAAACTACCCCTTTTTTTGGCAAGCATGTCAAATTTATTTTCGTACGAGAGATAGAGTGGTCTTCTAAGCAGTTGTAGCTAAGACGCCGAAGCAATCATGTGTGGTCCGGAGCAGCCCACACGTGGTTCAAGTTCGGCAGCTTCAACGGTCGTTAACAGTTTGTTGCTTGTGCGTCTCTGGTGGGTCCACCGCCTCCTCCAATACCAAAGGAGATCCCAACGAATCTTCTTTCATCTTCCTCATCTTCTTCTTCAATACTTCCCCCTTCATTTACAGACTTATGTATATATATTGTTAGATAGAAACTTCTTGTACTGATAGAGAAAATGAGTGCTTTGAATTCACATTTTGTGCTCATTGATCTGCACAACTCATGGCACTCAGCTAACCAAATTCCCACCTCAACCTTCTCTTACCTGCAAAATTCCAAGTTTGCCACTTCTTTTTCGGCGGCATTTCGTCGAACACGCCGTCGGGGTAATGGAATTTCATCCTCGAGCTCTTCGATCCCATCAATTCGGTCACCGGAAATTCGCAGGCCGCGTGATCGATCGTCCCCAGGAAGTGAGTCATCGTCAGTTTCTTGGAATTCGGTTACAACGTCTCGATCTGAAGGGGGTTCAGAACTGGAGTTGTTTATTGAATTGCTGCCTTTAAGGATGAGAAATGAGCTGTTTAGGCACGCTGAGATTGGGGAATTGATTGAGGTGGTGATGGATTTGGGTAGGAAGCCTCTTGCTAGGTTTCCTTCTGGTGATTGGGAGATCTCAGAGCAGCTGGTAAAGCTCGAAGATTTACGACACGCGATATCCAAGGTTATCTAAGTCAATTCTGAAATGGTTTTGTATTATTGGATTGAAACTTTTGGTGAAAGATTGATATCCCATGAATATTTAATGTAAAGCTACCAATCTAAGTAAATGCTACAAATTTTGGATTTTATAGTCCTTGATTGGAAGATCAAATTAAAAAAATTTGCATGAAGATTGAAGCTACTTCATGTGAGCTATGTGTGTGTGTGTATATATATATATATATTGAATGGTCAATCTTACTGTTGATGACTGATAGAGACCTAATGTACTGAATTGTTGAGGTAGACCCACAATATATTTATGCTTTTTAGAATTGTGTTATCTTCACACAGGTAGACCTTTGAGGATTTTAATGTAAACTTACTTGATCTTCAGGTTGGTGAGTTTTCAGATGACAATCGTTCAGGTATTGATCGTTCCCTGCATCGTATAAGTGCTATCCGAAACCGCAAAATGCAAATTATCGGCCTTACTTGCCGGGTGGGTCGAGCTGTATCTGGAAGTGCTGAAATCATTAGTGATTTGGTTGAAGGTGGAGGTTCCATCTTAGTTATAGGACCTCCAGGAGTTGGCAAAACAACCTTAATCAGGTCTGTACAGTTTTTTTTTTTAACAGACAAAACCCATCATAGATTTCCTATTAACTGTATGAAAGAGCACTTTCCATTAACAGCTTTGCTGATGAAATAATATTCAATGCACATAATATTCATATATTTTGTCTTGTATTTTTGGAAACCTTGAGTTATGTTTGTAATTATGTCCAAAAGAAGTTACGGTTGTACTTCTTGTGACTGTTTGTGCTCTCCAAAGTTTTCTGTTCTTTGTGGGGTACATTGCAATTGTTAATATCTCATGCCATTTAGTTCAAGACATGGGATGGCAAAGAAATGAGAAAGAATTAATTTCGAGATAGTTTTGTAGTTGATCGAGTTTGTTCAAACTTCTCATACAGCTAAAATTAGGCATCTTTTGGCTTTATTCTTCGCTTATGACTTTTAGCATCAGCCATTGAGAAGGAAACTAGTTTCATATTACACAAAATTAAATAATTTGTTGAGGCTTTGCTTGTGCAGAGAAATAGCTAGAATGCTGGCAGATGAGCACAAGAAACGTGTTGTAATTGTAGATACATCAAATGAGATTGGAGGTGATGGAGATATCCCTCATTCTGGAATAGGTCGTGCAAGAAGGATGCAAGTTCCTAATGTCAATATGCAGCATAATGTGAGCGTTGAACTTAGTCCTTTTCCTTTCATTGTTACCATCTTGTACAGCTTGTATAAGCTATGATTATAGTTTATTGAATACTTTCTCTTTCTGTTTGATTACTGGGCAGGTGATGATTGAGGCTGTTGAAAACCATATGCCTGAAACCATTATAATTGATGAAATTGGAACAGAGCTTGAAGCATTGGCTGCCAGTACAATTGCTCAGAGAGGAGTTCAGCTCATTGGAACTGCACATGGGATGACCATAGACAACATAATAAAAAATCCCTCTCTGCAGATCCTTGTTGGTGGCATAGAGGTTCAAAGCAACACCATTTTCTTTCAGTTTATATTTAGTCATATGAATTAGTAATGTCAAATACCAGCTCTTTTTCTTGTGCAATTTTATGCAAATGGGTAGCATCATATCTGATGAGATCTAAAGGAACTGTTGAGACATCCAAGATTGCAATTTATATATGTGGGTTAGAATCTTTCCAATCAAGCCTTGCTCTGATAAGGACTTTAAATTGATCAAAATTGGTTCATTTTTAGAGTGTTACTCTCGGTGACGAGGAAGCAAGGAAAAGGAAAGTGCAGAAGACAATTCTTGAGAGGAAAGGACCTTCAACATTCAATTGTGCCGTTGAGCTGATTTCTGTAACTGAGTGTCGTGTTCATCACAGATTAGATGCAACTGTAGATGCTATTCTGGCTGGTATTCTAACCCTCCTCATTTGGGACCTTTGAAAAAACAAAAACTGTTATGTATTACAGTGTTTACGTGTTTTAAAGTGATGGTTATGGCAACAGTTGATCTTGATTAGAATCTTTTTCTGGATGATAGGAAAATCTCCTCTGTTTGAAGTTCGTCGCATGGATCCTGAAACAAATAATTCTTTGAAGTCTACTCCAACACCTAAAAAGGACTATCTGGAAGGGCCTGAGCTCGCTAATAATGGAAACAAAAGCACTGAAATAGAGCCTGACAAGGAAGATGGAGATTGTTCTCCCAATTCTAAGAAATTCAGCACTGATAGATCTTTGAGCAAGAGGAGTTCACCGGTGTATGTCTATACTTATAAGGTAAATTTCTCGAGTTTCCATTCTCATTTGTTCCTTCATGTCTTCTTCCACTTAATAAGTTATCCAAGGGTACATGCAGAAATGAAAATCTAGTCTTATGATCGAAAAATATTAAAAAGTTCATTACATAATTTTGGGCCAATGTGGGGTGGTAGGGAGGGAAGAACGGAAACAGACCTAACATTTGGTATTATTTGCACAGAGTCGCCGCTCTCACAGTCAAACCCGTGTTCTCACTTTTAAAAGCCCGAGTATTTTACCATTGCATCAGGCAATGACCCCTAGGATTTGAAAATATCTCGTTCATAATTCTCAAATTATTTAATTATACACAATACCATATATGTATACAGCTAAATAAATATGTTATAATGAAAAACAGCATATAATTGAAGATTTGTGACCGTGGCCTTGGGGAATACAGGTTTTGTACTTAATTAGTAAGCCTGACAAAATGAGCTGACTCCTATCTCACTAAATTTTAGATCCTAGAAGCTGATCTACTACAAGTAGCTAAGGTAATGGAGCTCGAAGATGAAATAGATGTAACTGACGACATTGGAACAGCAGATGCTATTTTAGCATCCAGTTCTGAAATGAAGCAGAACCCCTGGATTCGCGGTGTAGCTAAATTCCACCAGTTGCCTGTATTTGTTATCAAGGTATCCTCCTATTCTTTTTAGACATAATAAAAATATATATATTCTTCTACCAGCCGATGTTAATTATATGAAATGTGTGCAGTCAAATACCATGGCACAAATGGTAAAAGCAGTTCGCAAGATTCTCAGGATCGATTCCCTTGGTTCAACATCAAAGGAGCCACTCAAAAGTTCTATTGACATTAATATTGAAGATGATGCACCAAAGAGAAAACCATCATTGGAGGAGATTGATGCCTTGGAGGTTCAATTTCTTTTCCATTGCAAATTCTGTTTTCTGGTTTTTCCATACATTCATTAATATTCAAAAAAATGAGGTTATCCTTCAAGTGGGGTGAATTTAGGTTAAATGATAAAATTTACAAATTTAGCACACCTTGATAGTTATCATAATTGACAGATGCATTCCAATGTTATTAATGAGTTTTTTTCTTTAAATTGTTTACGGTTTGACCTTAGCAACCCTGCATATTGTATTGAGTACCTTACTGCCTTATCATAATTCCTAATAGAAGCAAACAAAGATAAATTTTAATTATTTGGTCCGCATGTGCATTAAGGCGATTTTGTCAGTCTATGATTAGGCAGCTAATCACTGAAGATAGCTATTTCTGGAATTATGTTGTCATAAGGGCAAGGAACTTTTCGGTTCATCTACTTATTGTTTATTATCTATCGTTATCATTGTCACCAAGAGTTACCTAGTCCCAAGTTGTCAACTAGTTTGGATCAACAGCATGAATATTGTTCAGCCTTCCAGTCCATCGGGAGCAATGTTAAAATTCCTCATGTATTTAACATCATAATACTTAATAGTATTGAAACTGAGAAAAGAAGAAAAAAAAAATTGAACTAGATATGTAATACTAATTTCTAATCACTGAAATTATTATTGCAGCATATGTTTGCAGTTTAAAGAGTTCACATTTTTAAAGCATGACCAACTTGTCTCAAATTCATGGTATTAAATATCGGCCGTTACGTTACGTTACGTTACCTGTTTTGAACCCTCCGATACCATTACATACCGATATATCGGTGTGTAAAAAATTCACAGGCGTAACGGCCGATACTGTTACGTAATGGCCGTTACGGACCGATGTGTAACGCCATCAGCCGATATGTAATAATAATGGTACATTTCTCTTTTTCTCTATTCTAAGGGCTAAAAAACTCATTTTTGACCATAGATCTAGTGTTTTAAATTTATCAAACACAAGATTTTGAATTATGGATATGGTCAAAGTGTTTAGTAACTCCTAGAATCATGGTATTAAATATCGGCCGTTACGTAACTTGTTTTGAACCCTTCGATACCATTACACACCGATATATCGGTGTATAGAAAATTCACAAGTGTAACTGCTAATATCGTTACGTAATAGCCATTACGGACTGATGTGTAACGGTTGCGGCTGATATGTAACAATAATGGTACATTTTTCTCCTTTTTCTATTCTAAGGGCTAAAAAACTCACTTTTGGCCATATATCTAGTGATTTAAATTTATTAAACACAAGATTTGGAATTATGGATATGGTCAGTGTTTAGTAAGTCCTAGAATTATATCTAATTATTTATTACCATAAACTTAAAAGTAAAATTTTATCTTATTAGATTTAGTACATGTTGCTTAAAAATGAATAAATCTTATTGTACTTTCATCTTACTTTGATATAAAACCAATTTAAAGTCCTATACAATAAGTAATTTTTTCATAAGAGCTATAAAAATGATTAAAAATAATTAAAAACATTAAAAAGTAATAAATTGGAGCAAAACCATGCATATTAGTAACTTTTAAAAGATTTTCTAGTGATTACAAAAAATTCACAGGTGTGGCTCCCGATTCTCGTTACGTGTTGACCGATATTCCCAATACCGTTATACCGCTATCGCGACCGTTACGTGTCCCGATACTGCGATCTAAAAACATGTCTAGAATTATATCTAATTATTTATTACCACAAACTTAAAAGTAAAATTTTATCTTATTAGATTTAGTAGATGTTGCTAAAAAATGAATGAATCTTATCACTAGGGCCTAGACTACTTCTACAAAAATATATATATATATATATATATCTAATTGTAAAAATTATTTATTTGCTACTTTTGTTTTCGTATTAATATTTTTGTTCTACAATCATATAAAGGTATCTTAAGTTTTTTTTTTTTTGTGGTAGAAAACTCAAGTATTATAATATGATTAATAATATTTATATTTTTTTATTATTTTTGCTAAATTATGTGTTTATTTGGCTTTAAGTCCGTTAGTTAACAACTAATATTCACTTCTAGTATATTTTTTGTCTATGTTTTATTTTATTTTTTTATATTTATTGAAATTACTTATAGTTACCTTTTTAATTATTAGTTGTCTTAGTCAGTCATAATAAATTGTACTTTCTTCTTACTTTGATATAAAACTAATATAAAATCTTATACAATAAGTACTTTTTTTCATAGGAGCTATAAAAATGACTAAAAATAATTAAAAATATTAAAAAGTAATAAATTGGAGCAAAATCATGCATATTGGTAACTTTAAGGAATTTTCTAGTGATTACAAAAAATTCATGGATGCGACTTCCAATTCCAGTTACATATCGACCAATACTCCTGATAACATTACACCGCTATCACGACCGTTTCGTGTACTGATATTGCAAATTAAAACCATGCTCAAATCTTACTCCCTCATTTCTTTATTTATTTTATGTTTACAAATTGTGAAAAGAAGGCATCGTCTTTCTACTATTTTATTTTGTTTTATTATTCTCCTAGGGGAGGGGATGCTAGAATTTGTTGATTGAATCATCTTTTTGTGGGTGAGAATCAGTTGTTTACAAACAACACAACAATTCTAAGCTTGATTAGGTCCCTAGTTCTCTCATTTGTCCTATCCTTTTTCCCCTACAATAACTTCTTTAAAGTAACATGCAAGTGATCTTTGATTGGTATTGAAGTTAGATTAGAGCATCATTAAGCTCACATAACCCTATATATTTCATCCCAATGCTAAGGGCATTTTAAGTAAGATGATGTAAATAAATTTAATTAGTCTATCACCGTGATCCGCCATCCAGTAGAGGTGATTTAGGCATCTAATATTCAAATATTTTTAACTCAGTATCTGTCTGGGTGTTGGCCATCATTGGTTTTTCTTTTTTTTCTCCCCATCAACAAACACTAAAACATAGTTATCAGAACCGAACCGGATAATGAACTGGTGAAGGTTCATGGTTTACTGGTTCAACAGATTTTATAATTAATACATTTTCATATTAGGTAATCTATGTTTTAGTTAAATATATATTAAGTTTCGTATGAAAGTTCACAAATCTGGGTATTGGTCAAGTGTTAAAGAAGTTTAATTCCACATTATTTATGTGGGATCAACTCTTGGAAGCAACACTTTTTACATATAACTCTCACTAAATAGTTGTTCTCTGTAATAAATGCACTTATGCAGGTCATTAACGAGTTCTATCATGCATTCCATTACGTCAGCCACATGCGCCGTTCCATTATGAGGCGGTTCACCCGATTCCGGTTTAATCGAAATTAGCCGGTTCACACCGGTTTAAGCTCACATGCAACAACGGTCTAAATAAAAAAACCAAACGGGCTGGAGTTCCGGTTCCCAGTTCAACCAGTTGAACTGCTCGGTCCGGTTCTGATAACTATGCACTAAAGTTGAATTCCAATGATAGCTGACCACTTTCAGACAAACTACTTTTATAACCTGTGTCTAGTCTTCCTGGTTCCTGTTATATTCAGCTGGCCACCCCCAAGTTGGTGCACAAGATTTTGTTTTCTTTCACTGTTTATGCATATCTGTTTAGCTACCATATGAAATCATTCAAAATCATCCAGCTTTTCGATGTTGTTATTACGTTTAGATAAAATATTAGGAGGTCTCTGGATTTGCATATTATCTAGCCAGCCTTAGCCTGGACCAACACTTGGGCATCACTTTACTCTGACCCCCTCGTGGTCACTGAAACTTGCTGTTCTTGGATTTCTCCGGGCTAGTTTTTGTGTATTTGGGCCTTCCCCTCCCCACTCTCCCCAAGTTTTTTGACATTCGATACTGAAATACCGATCAACAAAATATATATTCGATACTGCAACATCTGCTGCAGACAACTAGGATTGATTCTTTTGAAAGAATAAATGTTTTGCTCATTTGGCAACTGTTTGTCCTTTTTTTTTTTTGGGTGTAATTTTTTTTCAAGACTGTTTTCGTGTATAAAAATTTCAGCTTTTGAAATACTGACCTTTTCACTTCAGTTCCGGTAGGAGGTTCAACTTGCACAAGGTTTTGTTTGGTGTCACTCTTGGAGATCATTTTATTCTAGTGCCACTCATGATCTATGTATATGGGTCTTCCCCTCCCCACTCATTTCCTGTAACCACAAAAAAATGAAAAATTATTAAACCACTAGGAATTCCCATGTTTATTAGTGCTCAGTTGATTGCAACATCTGCTGCAGACAAGTGGTATTGAATATTCATTTGAAAGTTTTAAGTGGTTGTTTTGGTCATTTAACTATTGTTTTTATTTTTCTTCTTTTTGGTGCAAATATGTCCAGGACTGTTATCATGCACAATCTATCTCAGCTTGTAAAAAACTGACCTTTTCCTTTTTGGTTTCTTATAGGAGGTTCGACTTGCAATCGAGTATATTGTGATTCCTGGTGGTGAGCCTGTAGAACTTCTCCCTAGACGCTCTGAGATAGTAGCCCGACAACTTGAGCTTGTGGAAAGTTATCAGCTGGCTGCAGAGAATTCGGGTACGGAGCTGAACCCCAGGTTGCAGATACTTCCACAGAAGTTAAACAAGAAAACTTCTGTAAGACACTCCAAATCTAGTTCAAGTTTACAAAAGGATACAAGCTTGAAGTCACCAACTAGTGGTGGTGGAGGCTCTAGTGTTGCTCAGCTACCACTTTTGCCCGAATAGGTCAACTCTCTCTCCAATTGTAACATATATTAACCTTTGGTTGATGCATGCTCCATTTCATGTACAGTCTTGTAAATTATGTATTTATTGTCATGTAACATTCAATGTTGTTGAATACTAAATGAAATTTGTACCCATTGACTCATTTCTTCCTCAATGAAATGGAAAATAACAAATGAATTCTCTTGATAGACAGTTTTGGTGTTGAATTTGGTGGAAGTTGTCCCATGGATACAAATTGTTAAAATAAGGGTGGAGCTAAATGCAATCCAATTAAAGCCTTTTTTATACTCATGCACTCCCGCTCATACATCATGAATCGGAGTGCGTGAGTACAAAAAGGAGTGCATTTATCCTCACGCTAAAATAAATCTTGAAATACAAGTGAATTTTCTTTTGGTAAGTGTCAATTATGTGTATGTTGAGTGTATGATTGAATCCTTTATGGATTGATAAAGCCTTTTTTGTTATAACAGGCAATGCAATGGCATAAATCTTTTTGTATATCATGTTAGATGCAAAGCAAATTATCTCAGTAATTAAAGGTATGTGATTAGGATACCCCTTATTATGAGATGTCTTTGAGTGAACTAGGTGCATGAACCAAGCAGTGAGGGTGGAGATCATATGCTGGGGTGGAAAATGAACCTAACTGAGTCGAGTAGCATGCTGTTTGAGTTCAGCTCAAAAAGTCCATAACTTCTAAAATACGATCAAGTTTTTATCTTTTGAGTCATTCCAAGTGTCTTTAACCAACTCAATTACGAGTTTAGCTTAATATGGTGCTAATTAATTTATTGATCCAAGTTTGAGTGAAACTAAACTGATTTCAAAATTAATTAAGTTTGGCACATTTATTTCACAAATTGATTTTAATCAGCTTCTAATTAAGCTAAACTTGGATAGCTTGGTCTATTTTATAGTCTTATAGGTGAGCGAAGGCTCAAAAACTAACAGCCAACGGTCTAAATCAGGTACAACTGCTATTTCCACTTGAATTTAGTGTTTCATCCACAATATATTGTATTTTCTGTTATATACAACACAAAAAATGAGGTATAAGAGAATTGGATACAACAAAACTGTTATGTGCAAATGTGGACTACTCTGTTGCTACTGTTAAGTGTCCTTCCTGTATGGATTGTGGTAAGTAGAATAACATTCCCATGATACCGTTGATGAACAGATAAAAAGTTAAAAGGTGAATCTAAAAATGAAATTAATGAATCACTTAATGCACCTTTTCAAATCTGCTAATTTGTAATTATAAAGGAATAAATTTTGAGTAAGCTTATTACAATACACTTGAAATGGATAAATAGTTAATACACACACAAATATATATATATATATGGAAAATTATTCCTTTGTTTAACACTCAAGTTGTCACATGCAAAATATTCAATTATCTTGATCATATAAGGGTCTGTTTGTTTGGCCTTTTAAATTGAATAATCTTATTTAAAAAACCTAAAAATAATTGGATTGGAAGAAATATAGTGAAGTTTTTTTAAAAAAATAATAATTCTATTCAAGATGATACATTTTTACATTAAAAGATTATACACATTATAAATAAAATTATGTCAAATTAAAAGGCATCCAAACGGATGTTATAGAATTCTTCCTAGGGTGGAGTAGTCATGGTAATGTAGTAAAATTGGCTTTAAATCAATTTTAATATTGGCTTTAAATTATTCTATTTTGTAAAATTACTATCTTTTAGTTTTAAATAAATTGACTTATCAATTTTTATTTACAATAACTTTTAAACATAAGGCACAACTTCAATCTTATTAGTTATCAGTACTATTATGTATTTTCATTAGATCACATGGACAACGCATCAACATAATGATATACTATTTGTGTGAATCAATTAAAATATAAAATAATATCAACAAGCGGAAAGAATAGTACTAAAATTGTATCCTTAAATGTACTATTTGTAAACACCCAATTTTGTGACTTCGATTGTAAGAGCGTAAATTCTTAATTTTTGATAGTCTATCTACAAAATTCCACTGTTCCAAAGGCATTCTAGTTCATTCGGTGGCATGTTTCGAGAAATTTCTTGAGTAGGGGGTAGTTTCATTACTTTTAGGGGGGTTATTACAATATTTCCTATCTAGGGATATTTTGGTCATTTGCCAAAATAGCTTTAGGTCTATAGGTATTTTAGTAATTTTTACAAATTTTGACCCAAAGGACATGTTAGTAATTTTCCACAACATGAGGGCATTCTAGTAGTTTTTGGTATTCCTCCTATCATTTTTAGGATATTTTGGTAAATTTCAGAGATTTTCTACTTTTAGGGGTATTTTGGTAATTTGATATTATATTGAACTTTTGAGGACATTTTGATAATTTTGGTATGTTTCTATCCCTAAGAGGTCATTTTAATCATTTAAAAGTATTTTTTGAAATTTCACTGTCTAAGTTTAATTGCTATTTATTATCATTAAAA
Organism: Nyssa sinensis; assembly: GCA_008638375.1. Taxonomy (NCBI): domain Eukaryota; kingdom Viridiplantae; phylum Streptophyta; class Magnoliopsida; order Cornales; family Nyssaceae; genus Nyssa; species Nyssa sinensis. Next base: position 24,589,210 of record CM018037.1, on the reverse strand, counting down.
AATTGAAATTTTCACCCTTTTTAAAACAATGAAGTGAACTGAAACTAGTTTCATTAAAATAGTAAAATTTGATTGTATTTGTAAAAATGGAATAAATGGAACCTAGTTTGAGTAGAATTTAGAAGTAGTGAATTTTTAATGTCTAAAGTTGAATATATATTTTCTTTATTAGATCAATTAAATTTTCATTATCTAAAGTTAAGTATAATCAATTAAGATATTTTTTGATTGTTTCATTGGATGGATGTATATATTAGCTGAAAATTAGTTTTTTTTTTTTATTTTTTATGTGGATGATTTGTGTTCTTTGCAATTCATCATGTGGAAGGGTTCCTTGTCATCAAATTTCACTATCTATTTGGTAAATAGTTACATTTCAATGTTTCCCTATAATGAATTTTTACTATTTTGTAGGGATTTTTTTCTTCAAATTTTCATATGTAATATAGATCTTATTTGATAGATCTCGATTTTTAGCGTACATCTATATAAATTTTATTTAAAAATGGTTTTTTAATTTGTAAATTATTAAAATTTGAAATTTGAATAGAACTGCATTTTATGGAAATGATTAGGAAGCTTTGTGCAGAAAATACTAAATATATATATATGGAGGAGTATTTTAGTTATTACATAATTGATGGCCTTTTGCAATTAAAAAAGAACATGCTTGGATATGATTTTAAATAACAAATTATTTCAGGACCTTTCACCGAATTGCCCTTAAATAAATTGCAACGAAAAACTACGAGTCTTTGAGCTCATCCATGGATTTTGATAATCTGCATAGTTCTCAACTTATTTTTTTTACATATGTCTCAAATAAAAAGTGTTTATTTAAAAGATGACTCTTAACAAAAATTTAGGCAAGAAGTGTCTCTTTATTAAAGGTGTTTTAACTAAAAATCTAAATTCCTATCTTGCAAAGTATTCTTTTAAATTTGATAGTTATATAATGAAAAGTGTTTCTTTCCTCTATTAAACAATATGAGTTTGAGGAAAAATATCATACAACGTGAGATTTGAGAAATTTGAATTAAGATTGAACAATACTATTCTCAAAACATTTTTCAAAAGTAAAATCTTCTCAACTCAAAATCCAGACTCCAATCTTGCAAGGAATTCTTTTTAACTTGATAGTTATCCAATGAAGGGTGACTCTTTTCTTTACTAAACAACATGAGTTTGAGAAATAAAATTAAAATAACGTGAAATCGAGAAACTTGAATTAAAATTGAGTAATACTACTATTCTCACAACTTTTTTTTAGAAAAGTAAAATTTCAAATAACATGATAATGTGTCATTTGCAATACATCAAATTAGGCCTGGCAAACTAGGAAGGTTGGACGGGTTTTGGGCCGGTTGAAAATGGGTTAGGTAAAAACGGGTTGAATCGATATTTGACTCGTAACTAAATGGGTCAAATACGGGTTGGTTCAAATACAGGTCGGGTCAACCCGAATCTTACCTGTTTTTTTTTTTTTTTTCACTCTAATAGAAGAAACATTATTTTTAAATTTTAAATAATCACAATAATTGTTTTACTTTGAATCTTTTGAAAATCCAACAAAACACTATTGCTAAAAGAAAGTCAAGAATACAATTAGAAAATTAACGGATCGGTTCAGTTTCAGTTTAAAATTTGAATAAACTGAACCAACCAGAGAACCGAACTCTCATTATTTTTTTTAAAAAAAAATTAATATGTATATATATGTGAGTATTATATATATTATACTATATATATACATATTGTATTATATATATGTATGTATATATACTGTATTATGTATATTATATATATATATGCACTGTATTTACCATATTATGTATATATGCATTGTATATATATATATATATATATATAGTATACTATATATATATATTTAGATATAGATATATGTAGTGTGTACATATATATAATATACTATATATATGCCATGTATAATTACATGAAACCACTCATTAATATTTTTAAATAATTAAGTGTTTATCAATTTTTAAAGTGAAAGATGGTGAATTTTGAGTTTTACAATTACCAAATTGCTTATGAAATATCCATTAATTGTCATGACTATATAGTGTATATGTTTTACGATTTTATTCTTTCCCAAATGAAGATATATATATATATATATATATATTCTTTTAAATAATATTTGTCACCTATATATCAAATTATAAAATAATGTACATTTGATATAATTCAGCTGTATTATTTGATAAACAACTTTTAATAAATGTTTTTGGGTAAGGATATAATTACTCATTAAAATTACACGAGTTAAATAAAATACTCAAATAATATAGAATATAGTTGAGGAATTGTGGTCATGGCCTTGGGAATATTCGTTTATACTTGAAATGAGTAACTTGGGGTATAGGGTTTGTCCTTGATTAGTAAGCCTGAAAAATGAGGGCACTCTAATACATGTTTTGTTAAATTGATGACACATTTTTTAAAACCATATTTTTGTTTGTTTAAAAAAAAAAAATAAACAAAAAGTAGTGTTTGATAAATATTAAAAAAACAATTTTAAAAATCAAAAAACATAAATCTTTTTTAAAGAAAGAGTAATTTTTTTTTTTCATTTTTACAAGTAAAACATTTACTTTTATACTTTATTTGTTTTAATTATTGTACCATCACCGTCATCACACCACATCCACCACTGCCATCGCTACCACCTCCACCACTGCCATCGCTACCACCATCACACGGTTTCCATATCTAATTTAGTTTTGGTAATTTTTTTTTATTAAATAAATAAAAAATAATATTTAGATAAAATTATTTTTTAAAAATAGTTATGAAACAAAAAATAAAATTTATAAGGTGAGGCTAAATGCACTCATTTTTATTCTCGTGCAGTTCAATTCATTATGTATGAGTGGAAAAAAGGTTCACATTTAGTTCTACCCAAATTATATATATATATATATATATATTTTTACTTATTAAAAAGTAGTTAAAAAAAGCAAAAGGGCACTTAAATAACCAAAAAATACATTTAATTTATGTAATTTTTCAATTTTGGAGCTTGTATTTCCTATTAAGTACGTGTTTTAACTATATTTGGTAAGAAGAATCTCTTCTTAATAGATACGTGTTTAATTATAATCTATCATATATATATAATGTATATTTATTTTTGGATTTGATTTAATTTTTTAAGAATAAATTCCGTTTGTATATTTTTATTTTTTTTATTTTAAAATAAATATTGATTAAAATCTTAAATATATTTTTATATAAAATAAAAATAAATTATTTATTTTAAATTTATTTTTATATAAAATAAAAAAATTCTTTAAAAGAAGTTAATAAAAAAAAGATAAATATTAATTTTTAAAAAAAAAGATAAAAATTCTTTATAGTTTGACAGTATAAATAAAAAAAGATAGTATGATTTTAAAAAATTCTGAAGAAGACGTTAATAAAATTGTTAAATATTAATTTTTAATATTTTTTTGTTAAATTAAATAATTACATCAATTGATATGATTTGCAAAATGTCCTGACACGTGGGAGGTTAGGCAAGTAGTGTCCTTTCAGTTAACTACGACTATAAATCATATTTGAAAGGAACAACCGCAACAAAGATTAGCAATCTACGCTCCTGTTGTCTAGGGTTTCACTCGCCCAATCTGTTTCAGCTTGGAGGCAGTGAGAGCACCACCGAGGGTAAGAACTCGTCCTCTCCCTCCGTGTTTCTCTTTGCTTTGAGCATTTTTGAAACTCCCCAAAATGATGTATTTCTAGGTTTTTTGTTTTATTTGTTGCGATTGCTTTCAGGTCTTTAGGGTTTTCAATTTTATTTTTTCTTTTTTGAATTTAGTTGTTATTGTTCACTCTAGGATTTTTGCGAGGAACAGAGGGGAAGAGATGGCGGGGAAGGAGCACGAGAACCGCATATTTGTGGGAGGTTTGTCTTGGGACATCACCGAGCGTCATCTAGAAGACGCCTTCAGTCGTTTCGGAAAAATTATTGACTCTCAGGTTAGGATTTTTCTCCGTATCTTTTCACTTCTATATGATGTGCAGACACATATAAATATGCATGTATGGATTTACCTTTTACCATTTGCTTTGTTGCTGATAAAATGCAGGAAAAGCAGAGAAAAATGGAATTTTTGATCTTCTAATTTGTATGTTTCATGTTTAGGTTTTTGAGAAACTGAAAAACTTGTGCCCACTAGGTCAAATATTAGGTTCAGTCGAGTGGAGGCTATTAATGATTTAAGATTCAGACTTGTTATATTTTTTAATATCATAACACAATGATGTTTTACTATGCGAGGATTTACTTGTTTTTTCTTTAGCTTTGTGAAGTTGGAAGATTTATTTTATCTTTTTTTATAAGTTAGATTGGAGAGAAAATAACGTTGTTAAATATATTTTAAACCTGTAATGAACTGTTTTAATTACGAATTTCTTGCTTAAGATGAATAATCTTGAAGAATTATACATATGCATGCCATATAATGCCATACAATGGTATTTAAACATCATTTGGATGTTCCACTTTGGTGAGAGAACGCTTGTATTTTGTATGAGTTAAAAAAGGTATATGACCATAAACTGGGTGAGTTAGCTACAGAGGTTTTTATTCTACCCCAGTTCTGATAAGTGAATTGGCATAATCACATTATTCTCTTCCTCTTAAATAGAAGAGAAAGAGAATAGAGTTATTATCTTTAACTTGTTAGAATGTTTAGGAGAGAAACAAAAAATAAGTAATTATTCTCTTGTTTGGATAGTCTGTAGGAGGGAAAAGGAAAAAATGTTTATATAGACTATTTGGCAATTATACCATTTTTTTTTTTTTTGCTTTAAGAATTTGGAGAGGAAGGTATTAGATTTAAGGGCTTATTTGGCATTTTGAAAAAAATTATTAAATGAAGTTTTCTCTCTGCAAATCCATCTACAGATTGGAGAAGTGAGCCAGATAGCTCAAATTATCCTTCCTCGTCTTCTTAAATATTCTCATTTCCTTCTTTCATAGAACATCCAAAAGAGAGATTTTGGTTTCACTCCGCTTTAATCCTTTCTTCCCCCTTCAAATCAACCCATCCAACTGAGTTTTTAAGTTTTCATGTAAGTGACATGGGATTTCTACATAATTGGTGTTTCCATTTGGAAAACCTGCCATAATGTTCCCATTCATGTCAAATGGCCATAATTTTATTACTTCATCATCCTTCACTCTTCCTAAAAAGTTGACCAAAGCCAAGCATGCCCTTGAATCCAAAATGTCACGTGGGTCTTGATTACATAGTGCCATTCTCTCTGGGTCAAGCATGGACAATTATGCCTTTGAATTCAAGTTGAAAAGATGACATTGGTTAGTAATTCATTACACCATTGTCTTTGGTAAAGCACACCAAACACACCCTCAAATTCAAGAAATAGGAGAACTTGTTTTTGATTTTAGTTTTTGTAAATTGCAAAATTGAGAAGCTCATTTCGGTTGAGATGTCTTCCCTCAAAATTTTCTGCTATTTCACAAAAGCACTTATGTAGTGGCCTAGTGGGTATCTCCGTGCTCCCAACAGCAACTCAAATGAAGCCACACTTGGCTACTTCACTTATTTATTAAGTATTTCATAAATAGTCCCCCCCCTCCCCCCCTCTCTGTCATGGAGGAGTTCATCTCTTGTTCAATCAAATTGGTCCACATGTAGTGGGAACCATTGCATTTTGATTTGCCCTCACACTAGAAATAGCAGTCACATTCTTTATTGCTCTTTTTGGTTAGTTAATTTCCTTTAATAGATATATAAATTTATGCTGTTGATTTACATTCATGTGAAATTTTTTCTGAATCAGTAGCATAGCAGCTCCAGAAGCTCTCAGTTTGAGGCTATTGTTCTATTTTGCATGATTTCTTTTGAATATAATTTTCATATCCATTTCAATTTTGAGTCAAAGTTAGCGGACTTTTGATTTTTCTTTGTTGTTGATTTTAGTTTTTAGTTTGTTTTTGTTTTTTTTTCGTTTCTTTATTTTGGGTACAAAGACGGCTTATGATCTTTTACACATGCTCACTCACTTAAACCAACTAAAGGACTGTTGGTTGTTGTAGTTGCTCAAATATTTGTTTTTGTTGGCAGAGTTCTATATTTTATTGGATTTTCTGAGCTAGTTGTTTTGACATAACTTAAGCAGAAATACAAGCAAAAGTTTTTTTTAAATTTTTTTTTTGTTTTTACCGCAAACTTGCACTACAGTGAAAGATTTGGAGCTATTTGCAGATGTAATAGATGTGCCTGTCTGTTTAGAACATTATTTTATCTTGCCTATGTAAAGGGAATCCAGCTCTGCATTTAAAAAAAAAAATTAAATAATGTCTATTTGAAGTTGGAAGTTAAAAAACGATGCCAACTGAATAGCATAAACTTTGAAATGGGTTAAATTTCTTTTTGCCTGACAATGGATCAGGTTTCTCAGCAGCTCCTTAGTTTTAGGGTTTGTCCTTATAGGCACTTAAAATTCAATGATGTTCAATTTTCCTATGGACATGCTCATTAAAAATCTTAAAAGTGTTTGGATACATCTTTAACTTATCTTTGTTATAATTTCTCTTGTTTTCTCTTTTCTATATATTATTCCTTAATTTTTAAATAATAAAATCAAAAAGCCTAATTCTCTCTTATAAAAAGAAAAACATAATTCTCACTCTGTGATGGGTCACTTGCTTTTCCCTTTTGCCTTGAAGCCATTTACATTTACACTCATTTATCCCATGTAAAACTTCTGCAGTTAAAGCCCGACATGCCAGAATCAGCTTTAATGCACTGCTGTAGTTTCACAATGTCAACTGAAATGTCACTTAGCTTTTCGGTTGACATTGTTAAAGGTCATTAACTAATGCTAGTCTCACTGATTGGGGGTGCTACTTGCTTGGAGGGATAGATTGGTTACAAACTTGACCTCTGGCCTTATTTGCAAAAGGTGGTTGTCCTTAAACTAGATTCTACATTTCATGCTTGATAGTATGAACTTTTCTCATCACTTGGTTGCACCAAGCAATGGCCCCTCTGATTGACAATATGAAATAAAAAAAATGTTGAATTTACTTATCAAAAAAAGAGAAGAAAAAAGAAAAATTGTTCCTTTCCAAGTCAATGATGCTGACATTTGACGTGTCTGGTGGTCAGCTGACATAATATGTTCCCATATTTGTCAGGCAACAGTTGCTTTATGGAAGTGTCACTCTTCCCTTCTACAGAAGGACAGTAGTAAGGAAAATACAATTTGGGTAAAGAGTTCTCATAATCAAACTTAGGCCAATTAAATGAATATTGTTGAGTTGTTGATATTTGTCTTTGCTGATCATCTTATAATTCTTATCTTTTTCCAGATTTGTCTTCCATTATTTATAATGGCATTGTTCTAATTTACTTGTCAGTGTTTTCTATATTATATTTTTTCTCTTCTTTCACTTAATCACTATATTAATTGTGTTTATCTGTGTCTGATCTTTCCTGTGATGCCGATTCTGATCTTTGAGATGCTTAGATGGATTTTGTGAGGAATTTTTGCTATAGTTGGAATGGATTGAAAATTGTGTTTATCTGTGTATGATCTTTCCTGTGATGCCGATTCTGATCTTTAAGATGCTTAGATCGATTTTGTGAGGAATTTTTGGTATAGTTGGAATGGATTGAATCGAGTTGCTGAAGCTCAGTGTCTTGTGTGCGTTTAGTTGGCTGTTTTGAGATTCTCATTCCTATTATTATCCAGTATTTACATAAAGAGGTGACTTTGAATGTGTGACATGGATTGGTTGAGTGGGGCTAGAGTCAAATGACTGCTTAAGGACAGCTGACTTTTATTTGGAAGAATCCATACCATAGAAAGAGCTGTGGTTTGAGATCCAAAAGAGAAACCCATCATGTGTTTTGGATGTGGTGCATTGCTGGGAAAAGATGAATTAATCAATAAGTCACATGATGTAGTTTTCTATTCTTTTTCTTTATTGTGAAAGTCCATTGTTTTTCAGAGTTCACCGATGTCTCTGGATTCTATGACTAAGGAATTGAAGAATTTGAATTGGTCCATATTTCGTCCTGATGGCATCGTCAATCACTTGGAATTTTTTGTTTGTTTTCATGTTGAAGTTGAATATACGACATTTAGGTGAATGTTGACTTGCTAGACTGAGACTGATGCTGAGGATTCTCTGGTTTGTGCAAAAACAACCAATCAAGGATGTGGATCAATGGTGATCAATCATAATATGCTATTCCCCGTCTCCCAGAATCCAGAGGGTTTATTTAGAGCTATTAAGGTGTCCTATGGTGTAATACGTGCATGTCGTCTTCTTCAAGGCTGCTACATCTTTTATGGTTTGTTGGTTTAACTAGTATAGTATCACATGAAAAGGCAAAAAATTACATGCACGATGCCTGATCAGTCGGTGAAAAAGCATTTGATATCCCAATCCAATTCACATTTTTGATTTTCACAAGATATATTGTTCGTGTTGGTCCCAAAATTTGGAGAAAGTTCAGATACTTCATACACAGAGATGCAAGAGCTTCTGAGGAAGTAGAATTAGTATATTTGCTCTCAGTTTTCTGTAAATGCTCATCTGCTATCTTGGCTGGTTCTTGATTACCGAATTCCTACCATGCATTCTTTAACGTGGAGATTTTACTTCTCAACTGCTATTAGTTCAGTCTATATCTAGCAAGTTGGTAGAACTAAGATATCATTGCTGGACAATGTGATGGGATATATCTGATTGCTGGTTTTAGAAATTTTGTGGATGTATTAGTGTGGGTCCTACCTTTTTACAATAACCTGTTAAGATAATGTTGAGTCACTTGTAGAATTTCAGTTGTATGAAAGCCAGTCTGATGATTATTTCATTGCTCATCTTCATATTTTGGAACATTTAGGTTACATAATCATTAGAGCTTGTTTCCAAGGAGCTTCAGGGTTCAGTAATGAAATATTTGAAGCTATGATGGGAATTTCATTCAACTTCGATGTCTTGATAGAGTTGCCCTCCTTATGATACAGATCAAGTTCACACTCACACGCTACACTAGTTTATGTGATTTTCTAGTGTTCCAGAAACTGGTGTTGGCTGTGGTGTGAATTAATATAAGAATTTAACAAACGAAAGTTTCTACTGGAAAAGATCTTACTTTGACACCCCAAGAATGCTGCATCTGTTCAATCTCGAGTCTGGATACTTGCAACTGGCATTTGGTTATGTTATTTCATTATCATCATTTTATCTTCCAAGAGTGTTCCAAGGCTGCAGTCACTTACAAGATCATAAGATGGACTGCATATTGAGAGTTAGCGCCTTATATTAATTAGCATTACAGTTCGAAAATGGGTGGTTTTATTTACGCCTTTATCTACATTTCAGTGGATATAGATATGTTCTAAAATGGTGATTATCAGTCAATTTCAATTGTTATTAGTTGTTTTGATTATCTCAGTTCTGCATACGTGACTACATGGACTAAGCTGTCATTTTGTAACTGTATTTGTGGCCGGTTCTTTCGCTGCTATGTTGACTGATCTGATGAAATGCCAGTGGTGATGGTATTAATAGGGAGAAATATTGGGCGTCATCTTTGAAACTAAGAAGAGCGTGATGATAGTCAATGTTATTTATGTACGGATGGATAGGTTTAATTTTTCGAGGAAAGTTTTTGTTGTGAAGACTTCTTCCACCTGGATATTGCCTACGTGTTTTTCTTCATTTGTCTGCCTTGGTGCTTAACTATAGGATGGGCCCTGACTCTTGATGTTGACTGCATGTTTTCCTGTTGAGTTGTTGCTGGAGACTTGATGGTTTAGTGCCAAGGACATGACTAAAATGAATAAAATAAAATATCTCAAGACAGATTGACTAGCATGTTTTAGTTATTTTCAGAGAGATTAGATACAGAACAGTGTACAGTTGCATTTGTTTTATACCAGAACTGATCGTGGATTATGTGGAAAATTGAGGCCAGACGTAACTCATTATGTCCGATGTTGTATGTGTGCAGTTTTGCAGATTCTTCCATTTCGAGTAAGAGTTCTTTTCCATACCAAAACACATTATCATCCTTAAAAATGCTTATGCATAAATCTTGCTTAAAGTATCATGCCTTTAGGTTCTTAATTTTGATTCAAATTAGAAGCACAATAGCAAAATTGTCTTTGTTTGATCATAATTTGCATGTGTTTTTGTTTGGTTGTAGCACCTTGCATTTGCATTGTCCTTGAAATGTTATATACAGATTTAATTCAGAATATTTAATCATGTGCTTGCTGCTTCTTTTTTGGGGGGTGGGGGTAGATTTTCTTTGAAATATAATGTAACTCTATATGCAACATGTTTAGCTAATTATATTCACAATATTATGTTGATCTATGTACATTTTTTTTTGTTCTAAATCCATTGCGATGGTCCTTTTGTAAGGATGGAAGATTATGAGGAAGGAAGGGGTGGGAAGGAAAAGGAGAGGGATGGATAGATAGGTCTTCCATTATTTTTACGAGGGAAAGAGCCGGGAAAAGGGAGATGGGAAGGATTTGAGGGAAGGCCCTTCCTTTTGGCCCTGCCTTGTTCTTTCCTTCCAAAATGGGAGAAAAGTAGGGGATTGGCTTCCTGGCCTTTTTTTCTTTAATGTTTTTTTTTTCCCTTAAAGCATCATAATTCTTTTTAAATCTAATGGTGTCAAAATGGGAGAAAAGTAGGGGATTGGCGTCCTGACCTTTTTTTCTTTAATGTTTTTTTCCCTTAAAGCGCCATAATTATTTTAAATCTAATGGTGTAATGGTTACATCATGAAATACCTCATTTTCTTCTTTCCTACTTTTTACTCAACAAACACTGCCTTTCTTTACAAGTGTTGGAGAGGTAGTGTTAAGAGCTTTCTTTGAGGTTTTAGAACAATCCAACAGTAGGATTTTCATCTATTTTATTACATATTTTGAGGACCGGAGCATTTTTTTTGGGTAGGTAAATAATATATCAATAATGAAATCAGATGATCCCTAGTATTTTCGCGCATAAGAGTTCCATAAAAACTTAAGTTGCCCAAAATAATCAACTAGTTTCAATGTCCATACATACATTCCTTGCATACTCCTCTAACTGATAAAAAAGTAGAATTAAATTTAAGTTGGGTATCTTCAGAAATTTATTAAATTATTTTCGATGGGCATATAGATGAAAGACAAGTGAAGAAGAAGAGCAAGAGCATGAGATGAACATTAGAAGTCTTATTATATCTATTCTTAGTATTACAAAACATAAGCAAATAGAAAAATAACGAAAGTCCCTTTATACTAGGATAAAACATGACAACAAAAGGACTAAATAATAAAATACCCTTAAAAAGGCATGCTAAACTACAATGCAAAACTAACTATAACAATATATTCCATTCATAGTTACCATATTGCTCATGCATAAATTTAAAAAGCCTAACAAAAGGTCAATAGTATAAATTAAAAAAATAAAAATGAAAATATTTTTTACATATAAAAACAATATATTTTATAGGAATAATTACATTGACCTCCCATGAGGCATCTGAAAAATACACTTTCCTCCCCTCACATTTCTAAAATTGCAAAGCTCTCTCTTACTTTTTCCAAGGCAAATTACAAAAGCCTCCCCTCCAAATAATGACTATCAACTAGGGTATTATTTTCATTGTCTATTTACTATTTTACCCTCATATACTAGTTATATTTTTGTTGTTATACCCTTCTATTTATTATCCTAATATTTTTCTCTCAACCTTCTCTCTCTACAAATCCAATCCTCCATCAAAATTCCAAATCAAAATCCTAAATTACACCATCACCATTCACATACACCATCAATTCTATACATACAGATTTATATATATGTATACGCACACATGCATATATATATATATATATGTCGGCATATGTATGTGTGTGCATAAACCTAGAAGGCTAGAACCAACTCTCTATTCCCACTCTCACTATAAGTCCCTCCCTTTTAACTCTATGTAATCTCCCTTTCTTTACATTTCTCTACCACAGTTCAAGCATAAACCTTAGGTGATTTTGATTCAAGCACTCTGCACATTTCATATCAAAATCGTGTTCCACCACCCACCATTCAACTTTGGGTCAAATACGGCTCGATTTATTACGAAATCAATATCAGTTCTCAAGTCATATTTGGTAACTGAATATTAACATTGACAATGAATGAATGATTAGAAAAAAAAATTAAATTAGTCTCAAGGTTGGATAATTGATTTGGGATTGGAGGCAAGGATCAAAATTTCATTTATTTTCCATCTAAATAGTTGAAACGTTTTCATTTCTCAGTGAATAAAAAAACATTAGTAAAATACCGAAATTTAAATGTTTCCATAGAAACAAAGTTGTTTTCGTGAAAATATATTGGAAACATTTCTTTTGTATCAGTAATAGTTCTAAAAGTTGGTCAAAGATAATAAGCATTTGTTTTCAAATTCCAATGAAGAAGGAGATTAAAGAATTAAGACCAAAAATTACGAGAAAATATTTTTTTTTATTCCAAAAAAAAGTAGTTAAAGGAAAAGTAGTAGTGAAAATAAAATGTAGATAAACAATATTTATTTCAATACTTAGTCACTAATTATAACATGTTTAAATTGCTATTTGTTTTACTTCTTATTTTATATATAACTTGTGTCAGATTGTATAATTCATGGATATTACATAATATATATCTATCATATTATAGTAGTGTACTTTATTATATTAATTTTATTTATTTTTATAACAAATATAAAATAATTTCATATTTCATAAAGAATTAGCTTTAAATCTTTTATACTAATTTTTAATTACTAAAGAGTTATTTGTAATAATGACAATTTTACATTTACTCTTTTTTTTTTTTTTAATTTCACTCTAATATCTTATTGTGTGAATGGACATGTAGCCTAAAATATTTTTATTTAATTAATTATAATATTTATCTTCACATATTCATATATTTTACTTTTTACTTTTCAAGTGTTTCTACATATTTTAACTTTTTTCATCGTTTTCACTATGTTTTTGAAACGCTTCTGTGTTCTGGGTGATCGAAACAACACTATGAAATGAAATTTTGATCCTTGGTTGGAGTGGAGTTGAAGAAGATGTTGTGTACAGAACATGTTATTGAAAACCTCAATGGAAAGTGAATAAATATGGAGATACGAATCTATGTTAATGCATCTCCATGAATGACTCTGTGGAGACACAAATCTGTATAAATAAATGTCAATGTTTCTATTCATGAACCTATGTGAGTCTTATAAATTAATTTCACATAGAACTCTAATCTTAGACCGCAATAAAAGAGATCTTCGATGATACCGTGGGTGCTGCTGATTTTGATTCACTTCAAAAGGATGAATGCGTCAAAGAAGTGAATCAAAAATACCTTTCATTCATTCTTGACAACAAGAAAGATGAAAGGCAGGCTCTAAAAAAAGGATTCAACCAAATATGCCCCAAATGAGTGCTTAATCAAAGAATATATAAAAAAATTCTTTGATGGACAATTATAGGCACAATATCGCGAAGTGGCCGCCCTTATTAGTAGTAGGCAACCTTTCTTTCTCCCATGCTTTCCGTTGGTCAACAACCAACAAAAGTTCTCTATAGTTCTTCATTACTCGTACAGGATGGAGTCTCTTTCTGTTTGGAGGGAATCATTTTTTCTCAATCAAGAATGTCATATATTTTAGGAGCTAGATCCGTTGCCTATGAACGAGTACGAATTGCCTTATCGAAAATTGAGGCGTGACACGAGCATACTCAGTTTGTGGAAGTGAAGACTGAGATAGTGACCAGTACCGTGATTTTGAACCATAGGCATTATAAATAAAATGATGCACATAGTTATTGTTCAAGTTAAATGATTGTTTCACAAACTTCTTTGTGTGGGCTCCTTTTAGGGCTCATTTGGGGCATCTTTTGCATCCTCTTGTCAAGCTTTTAAAACAGCTTTTGTGTTGGGTTATACACACACATATTTATATAAGTATATATATGTAGAGCTGGCATTGCCTCAGTTCGAGAGTAATTGCTTGGTTTTCCTTATCTCGTTACATACAACTTGCCTTCTTTAGCTAAGAATGAGTTGATGTCACTCCTTATGGTGTTCTTTCTTCGCCAATCTTTTTCATTTGGGCTTATGGTGAGCACCATTCTGGCCTTTGATTCCATCTATTCAAAGTGAGGGCAGCTACTATGCTGCTGTTCCTGCTTTTAGAGCTTTCCAGACTGGGATCTGGGAAACTATAAACATGGACATTAACAATGAGATTTTCTGCTGCTAGCACTTTGTTGAATATAATGCAGTGTTATTATTGCCATAAATCGGTATTTTTCTTTTCCGGTAACGCATTGCTTATTTTTGAGCTTGCAGAACTGTATGTCCTAGGCTTGGGTGCGCTTGCATGTTTCTACTTATTATTTTTTCAATCTTTTATTTCTTGGACCCTGTCAAGAGAAAAAAGGTGGGAGGACATTCGACTTTTCAAGTTTGGGTCTTAGGAATGACCAGATGCCATAGCTTTTTGCAGTTATAATCTTTTGTCAACACGAGTTCTTTATGTGCATATTGGTTAGAGTTTCAATTATATTTGTGGATGTATGTTTCTAATTGTGTTTCATCTAAAGCGATTGATTGGTAAAAGATAATAGTATTCAAAAAAGCCGAGATGGGCAAGGATACATCACGAGTCAGTGGCTAAGGCCCCCAAGAAAATTTACAAGAGAATCTATACAAGGGGGAGAGGATTTCACATCCCAAAAGTATAATAATTTTACACTATCCTTTAACCTAGACAGGGGAGTAATCTTCCCCTAAAAAATCCTACTATTCCTTTCACGCCATAAATTCTAAAGGATGCAAAGAGGGGTAAGACGCCAAATATTCTTCACATCACAGCCTACCCTAGAGCTGTGCCAAGCCGACAACATCTCCCTAAGCGGCCATGGCATTACCCAAAGATGACCGAAGAGCGAGAGAAAGAGATGCCAGACATCCCTAACAATGAATGAAGAGGTGGTTGATGCTCTCTTCCTTCTCCAGGCACATCACACATCTATTGGCCAGGGGTAAGCCTTTTCTTTGCAGATTGTCCAGCGTCAAAATGGAGCCCCACCAAGCGGACCACACAAAAAAGCCACCTTAGAAGGGACTTTGGTCTTCCAAATTGCCTTCCAAGGAAAGCCGTGGATACCTTTGCTTGCCATATGAGAGTAGAGTTTATTCACCGAAAAGGTCCCATTCGGATCAAGCCTCCAACGAATGGAGTCTTCCCAATCCCTGGCAATTTGGGTGTTATGGAGGCAATATAAGAGCGCAACAGCTTCATCCAACTCCTAGTCATTAAGATTCCTTCGAAATGAGGGGGTCCAAACATGACCATTATCATTGAAGGAGACAAGATCTTCTACCCAGGCATCGCGATTAGATGAAATGGAGAACAATCTTGGAAATTGCCTCTCCAAAGGAGCTTCCCCACACCACCAATCCTTGCAAAATTTCCCGCGCTTGCCATTTCCAACTGTAAATGAGATGTTGCTAAGTAGGACATCCATGCCTTTGCAAATGGATTTCCACAAGCCCACCCTGTGCGGACCCCATCTGTATTCGGGAACCAGTTGCCAACGCTACTTCCAACTTTCGCAAATATGGTTAATCTCCAGCCTGCCCTCTCTTCCATAGCAAAGCACCACAACCATTTGCCAAGGAGAGCCTTATTGAAGACCCTCAAATTCGTAACTCCCAAGCTGCCACCATTGACCGGGCATCTAATCTTATCCCAACTGACTAAAATGGGACCGTTGACCGCTTCCTCCCTATTCCAAAGAAAGCCCCTTTGGATTTTGTCAAGGAGATTGTCTACCGAAGCTAGGATGGGAAAGAGAGACATATAGTATGTTGGAAGGCTGCCCAAAGTACTCTTGATAAGGGTAATCTTGCTGCCTTTAGATAAGTGTTGGATTTTCCAACCCGCCAACCTTCTTTGAAATCTCTCAACAACCGGATCCCAAATGGCTTTAGATCTCGAGGAGGTGCCAAGGGGTAAGCCCAAGTAGATGGAGGGGAGGGATCCCACTTTGCAACCCAAATTCCAAGCTAACTCTTCTACATTCTCCACTTCCCCTACTGGGATGAGCACGCTTTTACCGAAATTGATCTTGAGCGCTGATGCCGCCTCAAAGCACAAGAGGACACATCTAAGATAATGAAGATGGTCTTCCCTAGGTTCACAAAAAGTCATCTGCAAAGAGGAGGTGGGAGATGTTCACCATTGCCCACTGTGAAACCTTTGAAGTAACCCAACTCCACCGCTTTTGAAAATAATCTACTGTGAGCCCCCATCACAATGGCAGAGAGGAAGTGAGACAGGGGGTTGCCGTGCCTAAGGCCCCTAGAGCTTCTGAAGAAGCTTGTGGAGGCATTGTTGACAAGCACTGAAAAGGAAACTAAGGAAATGCAAGGCTTTATCCATCGAATCCAGTGCTCACTGAAGCCCATTCTACCAAGCAAATATAAAAGAAGTCCCAGCTCACATGATCAAAGGCTTTTTCCAAATCAAGTTTGCAAATCAGCCCCTTTTCCTTTCTTTTAATCTTCGTGTCTATACATTCATTCGCAACCAATGCTGCATCAAGGATCTGCCTTCCACCAACAAAACCATTTTTGATTGTCCGAGATAATGCCTCCCAAGACACTCTTCAGCCTGTTGGCAAAGACTTTGGCCAAAAGCTTATAGACACCCCCCACTAAGCTTATGGGCTTGAAATCTCTGATATCCTCAGCCCCTCCCATTCAAACATTTTTCAAAGTTGGCATGCTGGAAGAAGAATTGGAAAACCTGCATCACATCCCTTCCCACCACCTCCCAACATTGTTTAAAGAAAGCCATGGAGAAGCCATCCGGGCCCGGAGCCTTGTCTTCATCACAAGAGTTTAATGCTGACAAGACCTCCTCCTCTGGAAAAACTTGCCTCCAGTTTATCCCTATCAGCACTTCCCATAGAGCTAAAAGGAAGGTTGTCCAAGGTGGGCCTACTGAAGCTATTTTCCGAATAGAGGTGTCATAAAACATAACGATGCCCCTCTTCACAGATTCTTCATCATCAAGGTCAACCCCCTCAATCTTTATCTTGCTGATATTGTTCAATCTTCTGCTGGAGTTTGTCATCCTATGGAAAAACAGAGTGTTGCGGTCTCCTTTCAGCCATATAGCCTGCGATTTTTGCTGCCAATTAATTTCTTCCATTTGCCAGATCTGAGAAAGGTCTTCTTTGGCTGCCACTCTCCTAGATTTTTCCTGGGCTGAGAGCCCTGTCTGCTGCTCTTTAATGTCCAGACTCCAGAGCTTCTGTTTCCTTGAGAAGCCCATCTTTGTTGACTCCAAGAGACCCGAAAACTTCCCTGTTCCAGAGTTTCTTGTCTTTCTTAAGCTGCTACAGCTTCTTGGCTAGGACAAAGCTGGGAGAGCCATTGATGATATATCCACCCCACCAAGAGGCAACCAAATCCTTAAACTCCTCATGTTTGAGCCGCATGTTCAGATGTTCTCAAACTTGAAAGGTCCCTTGTTCCTTTTGACACTGCCTGCAGTCTAGCATTAGGGGTTGTGTGGTCAGAGAGAATTCTGGGGAGGCATAACTGAGCAGCACAAGAGAAATGCTTCTCCCATTCCAAAGAAGCCAAAAATTTGTCTAGTCTTGAAAATGATGGTTGATCCCTTCCACTAGACCTCCACTAGACCAGGTGAAGCGGCCCCCTTCAAGCGGAAATTCAATCAGACGATTTGAATTGATGAAGAAATTGAAATCTGTCATTGCTCTAGAGAGGTTCCCCACCCCCTCTCCTTTCCTTGCACTAGGGCACCTAACCACATTGAAGTCACCACCTAGGCACCAAGGTTTGCCCCATTTCATCTGAGACCCGGCAAGCTCCTCCCACAATTGACCTCTATCTGCGTCTGTGTTCGGGCCATAGATACCAGATAACATCCAAACAAAACCATCCTCTATTGGCTCAAAAGGCAGGATAAGGAAATGACTCCTTTGAGACAATCAGAGCACCTGATTACTCTGGAGTCCCTCATTACTAAGATTCCTCCAGCAGGACCTGAGGCCTGCACACATCTCCACTACACCCATCTATTGCCCCTAATACTCCTCACCTGGGTGCGACTGACCTGGTCCAATTTTGTTTCCTGCAAGCAGACAAACTGAAGCTTTCCACTTCTTAAAAAAGTTTTTGACTGCTGAACACTTACTTCTGAAGTGATTGGTTTCTCATTGTCTTCTTTATGTGCATATTGGTTAGAGTTTCAATTATATTTGTGGATGTATTTTTCTAATTGTGTTTCTTCTGGAGTGATTGGTTTCTCATTGTCTTCTATTCTACAAATTATAATTTTTGCATAAAACGATAATTTAAAATGCTTGTGATCTAATCCTGAACTGAGTTGAACTTTGGGCGGTTGGGCATGCATTAATGCATTTCAACAATTTTTTCATCATTCATTAAAAAGATCTTATTTGTCTCATTTTCATAAAGCCACTATGATTTGTATAGTCATCCCAATGTTTGGTACTAGTTTATCGAGTATGATGTTTATTGTAGATCATGATGGAAAGAGACACAGGCCGTCCTCGTGGGTTTGGGTTTTTGACCTTCGCAGACCGCCGGGGAATGGAAGATGCAATCAGGGAAATGCACTTGAGGGAGCTTGGGGATCGTGTCATCTCGGTAAACAGGGCCCAACCCAAAATGGGAGGTGAGGATCCAGACCATGGCTATGGTGGAGGTTACTCATCTGGTGGCAGAGGCAGTTATGGGGGAGGTGATAGGTCTGCAGGGCAAGATGATTGCTTCAAGTGTGGGCGACCAGGGCACTGGGCCCGTGATTGCCCTTCAACAGGTGGTGGCCGTGGTGGGGGTGAATTTTCTTCACGTTCTAGGTTTGGTGGGGCTGGTGGCCGTGGGGATCGCTTCGGTGGGGATCGGGATCGGTACATGGATGACAGATATGATGGAGGGCGCTATGGCAATAAGGATCGTTATGCCAGCCGGGATGAAAAATATGGGAGCCGTGATCGCTATGTTAATGACAGGTATCCTAATATTATGTTTATATGGTTGTGGCAGCTGATATTATGTTTTCTACCTTCTTTGACTTTTACTTATAAAATTTTAATATCTCAATGTAAATACTAAATCTTTTGATTATGAAGAACTATTTTGATGGTAAAAATAATATTGAAGCGGTTAATATTTTTTTGTGTCTTTGTTATAAATTCAACACTCCAGTTACGCATTGTGCAAAATGACTTGTTAACAGCTGTTCTTCAAATATGCAGGTATCCTCCTAGTGGAGATCGTTTTGCAGGTGATAGGTATGGGGGTTTAGACCGTTACCCTCAAAATGGATATGGCAAAGATAGAGAATATGATAGGGATGGTGGTCCAAGGGGGAGTGGCAATAGGTATGGTGGTGGACCAGCACGATATGAGGGAAGAAGCTACAGAGACAGGTCAGCTCCTTATGACCGCCCTAGGAGGGGAGGGGGAGGGGGAGGTGGAGGTGGAGGTGGAGGGCGTCCATCTTCCTTTGATCGTTACTAAAGTTCTGTCTTTGCTGCTGTCTCACGAATCTTTTTGATGTATATGCACTAAAGTATTTGGTTTTTTGCTATGCATTTAGGATGGTGCTTTTGTAATGAATATCAAGCTTTTGATTGTTGCAGTTCAGTTTTTATCTTGGGTTTTTGGCTATCTTTATTCGTGGATGATAACCAAATGAATGCATATGGACATACACACTGGTTAACAAGATGGGCAAGAAACGAGTTCAGATGTTTGAGGTTGGAAGTTTTTCTGTTTCCTTTTCAGGCTGCATTATAAGGGAATTTATTTTTTCCTGTTTGCTTATCATGAAAACTAGAGGGAGGAGAAAATATGAGAAAAAGTAAGGGAAATATTGTTATATTAATGTCATTTTCTGTTCTATTTTCCATTGATCTTCAATAGTTTTGAAATTTTTTTTTTTTGCATTTAAAGAGGAGAGGAAGTTTGAAAAAAAAGTTCTTTGTTTTTTGTACATCTAATATGGGATAATTTAAATTCAATAATTTAGATTTGGGCTACAACAATATGCATGGATTGATTTGAAAGCTTTATGCATACATGTAAATTTTAGATTATAATGTGGAAAAAGTTATTTAAAATAAGTAATTATCTTAGACTATAATGTAATTTAGATTTATAGTTGCACAGAATCCTAATAAAACATATCTCTACTACCTCCTAGACTCCAGCCGTCCGTCAGTCCTCTATACATTTATAAATTTAACTCCAAATTCTTTCATTTCATATTTATCTTTCCAAATGTGCCATAAAGATACTAAATCGAAATATGTGTTAGTCTTTGAATGATTATATTTAACTATATTAATTAGAGATCTTTTACGTCCAAATGCGAGTTAAATGTACAAAAAAAAAAAAAATATTCAATTAGTATGAATTTTAATTTTAATCTTTAATAACATAGCTAGTGAGGTTAACAGAAGCACATCAATATATACGTGTATTTTTCTTTCTTTCTTTGTTTATTTTTCTCTGCCTTCTTGATTATAATAATTATTAGAATTGAATCGAACAACGAACTGGTGAAGAGGGTCGATTCACGATTCAATCGTTTTTACAATTAATATATTAAAAAAATATAAATATACTAAAAATTAAAATAAGAAGAAAAAAAGTATAATCTTGATGTATATATTTTATATATTTGTATACATAACAAAAAATATATATTAAAATATCTTTCTTTCTTTTTTCAAATCTCATTATTTGATCATCAAACCTAAGAGGTTATGTGGGAAAAAAAATTGTAATTGTTTACAAGACAAAAAAAGTGATTAAAATAGTTTTTTTTTTTTTGAAAATTTGGCTGGTTCAGTCAATTTTATGAAAAATCAGTCAAACTGAACTGGTTACCGATGTAAGAAAGAGGAGGACATTAAGAACAAATAATGAACAAAACAACAATAACATTCATTATAAAAAAAAAAGCGTTAAGAGGAGGATACAAGGAAAATGAGAAATAAGAAAATGATTAATTGGTTGCTTAAAATTCATGACTGCCGGTGACTGCTAAAACTTAGGTTTATATAATCATCTTATGAAAACTAATTGTAAGATCATAGTTAGATTTTGATGCTTATATTTAGACTTGGCAAACATAATTTGGATCCGCCAACCCGCCCGATCCGTCCATTAAATAATGGGTTATAATGCTTTATATTTTAAATGGGTAAAAAAGGGGTTGGGTTTAACAAATTTGTCAGTTTTACGGGTTAAGTGTGGGTCAGAAACGGATTCAAAACGGGTTTGGTCTATAACGGGTTTAAAACGGGTTGGGTTCTCTCTCATTCCCCGTCCAAGCCTCACTCACGCACCCAGGTCGCCCTTGTCTCTCGTTTCTCTCTCATGCACCGTCCAATCCTCCTTACGCACACAGGCTGCCCTTCTCTCTTATTTCTCGATTTTCTGCGCTGTCTCGGTTGGAAGCTCTCATTGTCCCGTTTGATCTGATCAGCAATGGCTGAGGTAAAAGCCTATTCTTATCTCTTGTTTTTTATTCTTCAATCCGTTGTTATGGTTTAGCTCAAGAATGAGGCTCAAACAGGGAGATGGGATGTTTTTAAGGGTGGTTGCCCCTCTCTGTAAATCGTCAACAGAGCCGATGATTTCATGAAAAAAATCAACAGCCCTTCAATCTTCTTTTCCCTGAGGTTTAGTGTGTACACACACACACACATATATACACACACACACACACACACACACCCATTTGTGTGCGTGAGTGAGGATTGGATCCTCGCTGTTGCTGATTCAGAATCCATGTGATAATAAATTTTTGAGGAGATCAGGCATTTAAAATCCGACCCGTTGCTAGGCGAGGCAACCCGGAGGGCCTGCGTGAGAGAGATTTGTTCTCTTACGGGCAACTGTTGTTGCAGCCAAGGTGATGTCGAATTATCGTTTGATCGTTGACTGATCTGAGCTTCACCCCATTAATTTTTTTTGGAACATTTGTACCAATGGGGATTGCTGGGTATTAGTTTTTTTTGGTAACTTTTGAACGGACTGTTACAAATGATTTTGTGGAATTTTTTTCCCTTTCATTTTTTATTTCTTAATCATCTGGAAAATAATTTGTGGTAAAGAAGATGGAAGGCACCATTGTGATCTGTTTCACTTTTCTACTCCATGAATAGCGCAGCATTAGCTGGGACTATTAATTTACTATTCTATGTTTGATCAGGAGCTTGAAATAGCCTGCAAAGAGCTTTCAGCATTTTGTATGTATATATATTATATGGACGTGCAAGCCATTATATTCTAGTGTTATACACAATGGCACTAATGCTTCAGTTCAAGCAGTGGTTTAAAGCAATCCTGATATTATTCTATGCATTATGCCTAGATGCTGAAACTGAAATGTTAAACAAGCTAGAGTTTTTATTAAGACGACACATACAACTTAGTAAGGAAGAGCACCCAATCTGCATGATGGATTGTTAAATGCCAAAATTTCTGCTCTGTGAAAGTCAAATGTTGTCAACACACTGTAAACACACTGTTCAGGGCATTAGTTGTAATTCCTTGTGCTTATCTTCAATCTCTTTGATCAAACTCACAATTAAATTGTTTTTTTTTTTTTTTGGTGGCAGCAGCAGCATTGAGGTATAGTCAAACGTTGTCAACACACTGTTCAGGGCATTAGTTGTAATTCCTGGTGCTTATCTTCAATCTCTCTGATCAAACTCACAATTAAATTGTTTTTTTTTTTTGGCAGCAGCATTGATTACCCCATTCAGCCACCTCTCGCTGCTCGAAAACTGAAGCCTCCTCTAGCTATCTAACTTCGCAGAGATGGTGGGGAAGAAGATAAATTCTAGAGACGAGTCCAAACACAAGAAAGAGGGTGGAGGCAATAGGAAAAGAAATCAGTTGAATTCTAAAACCCTTAATCAAGAAAAGAACACAAAGAGGAGGACCGGGCCTCACTTGCCAACTGCGTTGCGAAAGGAGCTCGAGCTCATAAATCATACCAACCCTTCGAATATTGACGAAGAAGAGATCGATTCTGATGATGCTAATGATGTCTATGAGTATGAAGAAGCGATTCCCGAGGAGGAGTCCAAGAAGAATCGCAGATTCGACTCGGTCAAAAACTTCGAATATGAGCTACCTGATCAATTTGAGGTCTAAATCTTTGTGGTTGAATTGTAAAATTTATGTTATTTTCTACTCTGCAATTCTTTATTTTTTGAGTTTTTTCACCCATTGGTTGGTTGGCTAGAAAACTGAAGGAAAGGGAAGAAGAGAGAATATATTGTTATCTTAATTGAGTGGAGTCCTTTGATTTCTCTGGGACTGAGCAGTTAATTTTTGAGTTATAAACCCTTATATGTTTTCCTTCCCTACATTTCATGAAAAACGTATTTTTTAATTGTCATTTTTATTTACTTTGCTATTTTGTTCAAACTTTCATGCTGTGTAGTAAATAGTAATGTTGTCTGACCCTGTAGGTGTTGATGGGTATGTGAGCAGAATGAAATTTTAGATTTAAATCAATAATTAAGTAGTCTGGATGAGGCCAAGTTATATTGAGCTGAGCACGAAAATCATATAAGCAAACTAATAAACCAAATTGATGAACTAGTCAAACATCGGTATAGAGACTAGCCAGTGTTTATCTATTTATTTATAAATAAGCTAGTGTTGATTTGAATGTACGATTACCTGGAAAAACGAAGGCTTACTATCATAACATTGTAATAATGGCAGCTTCAGTGCATAGCATTGGTCCAAAATCTTTGTTTTGTATTTGGAAGACCATATGTTCATACATGGCATTCTCTGTTCCCCTGTCTGAATTATTTGTCCATTTGTGTTTTCATATTTCAAAATACAGGATGAGAATTTAGCATCAGATGACAACGACGAGGATGATGATGTCAATGGTAGTGGGGAAAACCATAATGGAGATGGGGTTGAAGAGGAAGATGATGTAAGGCATGCAAGGATGTTGCAAGGGATCAGTGGATTGCCGAGTGAGGCTTTTGAAGGTAGGATTGAGCTTCAAAATTGTCTTGCATTTGATAACTTTTGGGTGTGTTTTGAACTAAAATCAAGGAACAGGCAGTTGTAATGGTTACTAGAGTTAAGTATGGAACTTGTTTTATGATAATCTTATTGGTGTATGGCTCAATATCACTTCAAGGTGATTCTTATAAACTCAGGTAAGACCTGCTTTCTGGAAGAAGTTACAATGATCTGGTTCAGAGTCTGAGAGAGATTTTTTTCCACAGTTATTAATTTATAACCACCACAGTTTAGCTTGACTATATCTTTGAATTGAAATCCATGAAAACCAGGTACTTGTGCCAATACTTCCCCTTTCTCTATGCAGTCCTTGCAATTATGAACTGAGAACTTCATTTGGACTGGGTTCTTTTGTATACTTACTTTTTTATCGGTAAGATTAAGCAGTTCATAGGATGTCACAGGTTTGGATTGGCAATTGAAATAATTGCAGCAAATCATATTCTGAAGGACATTTGATCATTAAGTAGGTTGTTAGTAATTGTTCTTGTGGCATCTAGAAATCATCATTCCATTGCTTTCCTAGCAACCCATAACATGACTGACCTTAAATTTTTACTAATTGCCAGGTAAGAAGAGGAAAAATGATGTTGTCATATCTGAGGCATATCCGGAATCTGAATATAATCCTAGCCGTGATGTTCTGGATGGTGATGGCCGCATTAGCATCCAGGACCTTCTGGACCCACTCCATGGAAAGTCTGGTTTCAGCAAACTTAGGAAGAGTGTGCACCGAATGGAGAGGAAGTCTATGTCCATTCAAGCCCCACTTCCAAAACCAGATCAAGAGAAGTTAGAGAGGAAGGTGGCTTATGAACAATCAAAGAAAGATATTACTAAGTGGGAGCCTTTAGTCAAGAGGAATAGGGAGGCATCTACTCTTTATTTTGACGAAAGTATAGACCTGGGATTTTCTACTGTAGGCGCAATAGCTTCTGAATTTGAACCTAGAACTGATTTTGAGAAGAAAATTGCTTCCTTAGTTTATGATAATGAGGTTGTGGAAGCTCATCAAAAGGATGGTGCCAGGCTTCTTGAACTGAACAAGGTATGGAGGTCCTAACACATTCTCTCTTCATCAAATTTGGTGTTGCAGTACCTGTCATATCTGCTTATGGCGTGTTCATCTTTATAGAACTGTTCTTTCTAAGTTTATTGATGCAATGAAAAATGTTCCCAAGAATTTTAAAACACTGCCTGTATCATTGGGTTGTAGGCTTTTAGGTTAGACAAGTCAGTGAAAAGCAATCTGTCGTTTGGTTTCATAGTCCGTTCTTGACAAGTCCTACTACTAATTAATTTCTAGTTGGAACCATCTCAATGAGCCAGAGAACCCTAGCCACCGACCCAATGCCTCTTGAAGGTGGGCTGTGGTTCGAAGAGCACAGGGGCTTACATATATATTTATATACGTACATATACTCGAACAAATTTATATAAATTAATATATACACATAAATTTATTCATATATGTACATACACATACATATGATGAATATACACATATGTATGTATATATATATACATATATACATACATATATTTATTATTGTTAATCAATTAGAATTGTTACCAAACAAAGGAATGGAATGAAATAAGGAATGACCATTCCTATTTTATTCCCATCCCAAGTCATTCATTTGTCATTCCATTTCAATGTACCAAACGTGGCCTTAGTGAACTTAGCTCATGTGGTTTTGGTACCACATAGGCAAATAGTGTCGACATTCGCTCTGGCCATGTGATGGAACAATATTTCCTCCTCCTACCATGATATGTGTCTTTAATACAACATGCCACGTGCAATTACAAGAATATCATGTGACTTTATTTTCAACTGAAAATTAAAAATTAATGAAACAAAAAATACATGTGCATTGCATAAGTGACAAATTGTGGTTGGGACACGTACCTGGATAGAAGGAGGTTCCTCCTACTTAGTTTAGAGCCCAGTACTGTCCCACATAAGAACTTAGTGGAGACTAGTGTCAACTATTTGCCAACTATGATTTGAAAGATTGAGGCTGCAAATTGTTAGTTTGGGGTTATGGAGATTTTTCTTAATGGTTTTAGGAAAAAATATCATTTTTCATTTCTATATTTGTGTATGGAAATTTAGACATCTTCAAAAACACATGGACTGATGTGGAGGTTACCATTTAGCAGGAAAGCTTAAAGGTCTTTGTCCTCAAATGGATGTCACCTGTGATGTCCAAGATCTGCATAACATAGATTAAAATTGGCTCCTAAGAGAAAGTGGCAGCTTTTGAGGATCCTTGTAAAACCAAAATTTGAGAGAGAGAGAGAGAGAGAGAGAGAGAGAGAGAGAGAGAGAGAGAGAGAGAGAGAGAGGGCTGCAGGGAGGCAAAAATTTACTCTGGAGAGATTTTATCAGGAAAATCATCACGTACATTGCACCTTAATTTCGCACACTAAAAGTTCATGACTAAATATTTGCAAGATCTTTAAGAATCTTTATGATTTTGTGATTCATGTTTTGTGATAACATTTGTCTGCGGTTGCATCATAATAAATTTGGTGAATTGATCAATTTTTTCTCTGCTGCGAATAATGCTTTCCAGATATCTGTTGAAGATGTGAAAGACCGCCAGAACCGTCTTGCTAAAATGCGCAGCCTTCTTTTTTCTCATGAAATAAAGGCCAAACGCATAAAAAAAATCAAGTCCAAAACATTTCATCGTTTGTTAAAGAAAGACAGATTGAAAGCGGCAGCTGCTGAAATGGAAATGGATCCAGAAGCTGTTAAAGAACTTGCAATGAAGCAAGAATTCAAAAGGGCTGAGGTAATTAGCATCAATTGACATTAGGTTAATTGAAGTGAAGTGGTCCATGTAGAATTTCCTCTTGATTATTAAAGGATAGCGGTTGAATGTTTGTCCTTGTCCCTTATGACTTTGATACAGGAACGCATGACACTGAAGCACAAAAACAGCTCCAAATGGGCGAAGCGCATTTTAAAACGTGGTTTGAATGTCCAAGATGAAGGAACTCGAGGTGCTATATCTGAGCAGCTCCACCAACATGCCCTTTTGACTCGAAAGATGAATTCTATGAAGGACAGTAGTAGCAGCGATGAAAGCAGTGACGAAGATGATAGAGATGAAATTTCAGCTGGTTCAGACCAGGATGTTGCATCAAAATTGTTAGAGAGAGCAAAAGAGAAGACACTTGAAGTAATAGAAGAAGATGATGAAGTACCTAAATCGGGAGTGCTTTCTTTACCTTTCATGGTAATTTTTGGTGCATTCTTGTTCCTTGTCCAATATAAAAAACTTATACTGTCTCGTTTAGATTTCTACTCATACTTTTTGATCTTTAGAAGATTTAGGAGTGGAAAAGAAATCTGGACACCAAAAGAAGATATGACCTGATTCTTCTTGTTCTGCCCATATTAATCTCCTTAAGTCAGGTCTTCCTTTGGGCCTGAAATTGTCTATCTTTTATTTATTTATCTTAAATTTTCTGCTTGATTGCATTGATATAGGTCCGTGGATTGAAAAAGAGAAAAGAGACAGCTGATGAAGAAGCTAAGCTTGCTCTTCAGGAGTATGAATCATCATTGAAGCACATGGAGGATAAGAATGGTATAGAAGGTCAAAAAACAGGTACTTCAAGTGGTAGACGGGTTTTTGGTGCACCTAAAAAGAAGGTTGAAGAATCAAGTAAAAGGATCAAAGCAGATAATTACTATGGTAATAGTGATAGTGAAAATGACTTCGAGGTCAAGGAAGATTTTGATGTTGGACACAACAGAATTGATAATTTACAGAAGGATATCAACATTGACCCTGATTTACTTTGTGACAAGTCCGAGATTGGTCAAGATCCCATGTTTAAGGTAACAGAATTTCTGGTTTATATTTTAATTTAGCATTCTTTTGAGTTTTCTCTTTCTTCTTCTGAGTGAATTATATTTTGGTGGTTCATAGAGTTTTGATGATATTGTCAAAGACCCAGGGCCTAAGATAACATTTGAAGTTGCTATTTTTGCTTCTGACTCGTGGAGAAAGGTTAGTTTTTTCTTCAATTTTTATTTCTATATTCCTTATAGAAGAAACTTTACTTTTTGTACTAATCATTTTTAAATAATGAACAGATAAAAAATCTAGCTAAAAATGATAACGAGCACATGAGAAGGGAAACCAAAATAGATGCCAGTATTAAAAACCCCTCAAAGGTTGTGCAACCTCCTTTGAGCGAGCAAGACGTTGAGGTATGACCTTTCTGGATATGATAAATCTGCACTAGTATATGATTTTGTCTTACTTATTTTTGCATTATGTTTCTGCTTTTGATATCTGTGCAGGAAGTAGGAGATGAGAGTGACACAGATAGTGAAGGACAGATGGTGGATGGGATTTTGTCTTCTGGCACCAAATCAACTTATGAACTTCCATCTCAAGCAGATCTTATACGCCGTGCTTTTGTGGGAGATGATGTGGAGGAGGATTTTGAGAAGGATAAGCAGGAGATCTTAAACAAGGAAAATCCTGAACCTGAAAAGCCTGTTTTACTCCCTGGCTGGGGCCAATGGACTTGTGTACAGCAAAAGAAAGGCTTACCCTCTTGGATGTTGGAAGAGCATGAGAATGCCAAAAAGAAGAGGGAGGATGCTCTTAAGAAGAGAAGAGATGTGCATCTTACACACGTAATCATCTCTGAGAAGTTGGATAAAAAGGTCAGTAGTCTTAATTTTAAGGTCCACAAATCTGGAATAGCTGTTCTGCTCCTCCTCATGATTGAATATAATAGCTGTTCTGCTCCTCCTCATGATTGAATATAATAGCTGTTCTGCTCCTCATGATTGAATAGGGAGTTATGGTGGAATTAGGTGGACATCAAAAACAAATTCTTGCATGGTCAATGTCTGGTTTTCAGTGGGCCACTGAAGCAATAAGATAAAAAAGGCAATTTCTGCATTATTGAAATTCACAAAATTTGAGTAAACAGTTCAACTGAGAATAAGATGATGATTGTGGTTGTTACTAAAAGGCAAATTTGAAAAAAAAGAGAATCTGGTTGTTATCTTTCAAATTTGAAATATTTGTAAAATTTGACATTAGAACTTATAAAAAAATAAAATATAAAAAATTGACATATTTGAATTGGTTTTTCCTACAGAACAACTTTGAAGGCATTACTTAGAAATTGGTTGATAGGTTGAATTGATTTTTGCTATGAAATTAACTATTGGAAGACTAACTAAAGAAATTTGTTGTATTGAGTTTTACTTTTTTTTTTTTGGGGGAGGGGGAATAAGTTTGTGTTGACTTTTACTATTAACAACTTTAACTAAATAAATCTTTTGAATAATTTGGTGAATGAATCCAGTAAGAGGACGAGGACCCCACTATTAATTCTAGCAGTGCCAACATACTAAAAACAACAAATGATAATAGAAGAAAGGCGCACTAATACGGAGCTACGTCAAATAGAAAAAGGATGGGATTCACCTTCTTGGTTATCATACTAATGCCAAGTAGATTCACAAGGTGTACTTATTTTATAACAAACAAAAAAATACATACATACACGTTGGAAATGTTATTTTATAATGGCTTGGATTTGTTTTAATTTTTCCGGTGTATATATGTATATATACATATATGAATATTATTACAAATACAATCAAAAAACATATTGAGTTCCAAATAAACGTATTCTGTTCCAACAAGGTCATTTGAAGAAGTTTAGTCCTAACGTACCACGTTTTATAAGAAGTGACGATTTACGCTCCCGTTCGTGGTCCTGTTCCACTTCCATGTACCATAACAATATACGTTTCAGGTAACAGTGGTTATAGCTTAAGTAACATTAGCTAGTGTTTGGTGTGTCTCATAATAGCAGTTGTCACTTAGTGCTATATATTTGATTCAATAATATTGGTATCTTTCTTATTATGTATAGATGCTTTTATATGGTTTGTAAGGGATAAAGGACTCTTTTATTCATTATTTGGATTTGGCAGGCTGAAAAACTACATACAAAGACCTTGCCCTTCCCATATACGTCCAAGGAAGTTCTTGAACAGAGTATCCGAATGCCTATTGGACCTGAATTCAACCCAGCAACTGCAATTGGAGCTCTTAATCGGCCAGATGTGCGTTTCTCAACCCACTTAAAATTATGTTTGATGTATTCTTGTTAAAATCAAAATTCCATATGTTTTTATACGTATGGAGGAAATTCTATGCTCATTAGGAGTTCAGTTATGTTCTCTGATAAAAACTGAGATGATTGTATATTTATTTGAGTGCATTTGTTACAGGTGGTGAAGAAACCTGGTGTGATAATAAAACCTATCAAATTTGAGGACCTGAATCCCCATGAAAGAGCAGAGGAGCATAAGCGGAGTGGACAGAAACAGAAGAAGAAGAGTAAAAATAGTGGCAAAACTATGAAAAATATAAATTCCAAGGGGATCAAAAGCTAACTTAAACTACTACTGTTCTTTAAGAATCAAAATATATTTGCATTTTTGCAGTTTCATGGAGCATAAGTCCCAAATGATAGAATTAGCCAGAATTTTTTTTTTAAAAAAATTATACTTAGATGTATTTCATTGGGAATATGATGGGTTTCGAGCCATGTTAGATGCACATGTAACCATGTTTTGTATTTGTTTCATCATACTAAATTGGTCTAATTATTTCTTATTGCTGCAATTCTGTGTGTGTGCGTGTGTGTGTTGGGAATCCTGAAGTTCAATAAAGAGTTTGGATGACTGCCTGATGTGTTGCAGATAAAATGAGCTCTTGTGTAAGCAAGCCTAGAGCGTTGAAATGTTTACAATCTTGAGATTTCTTGGGCTGAGTTTAGTTTTCCTTTCAAGTGGTTATAATTTTGAAGTTGTAATCTAATGATTTACTGAGATGATATGAATTTTAAGTGAGTTTGATTTGTTTTTCCAATTTTTTTTTTTTGGTGTGAATTTTCACTTACTTTGCTATGCTTTTGCACAAGTTTTTGATTAGACCGGCGCTATTTTTAGTATCATATGGCACATCCATCATGTTTCAAATGATATAGAACCTAATAATATGTCATTCTATTAAATTAGGAGACATACACAAATGGTAATGAATCTATTCTACCACAGATGTAACCAAATATTTGAAATGGAACATGGATGAAGTAGAAGATACTAACATGATATAAATATAAAAGAAGTAATATTGTCTATTTATTTAGAATATACAAAAAGAGAAATAATTATAAGAAACTTGGGAGAAGGTGAGTGTAATTACTCCCCTCGTTTTTTAAAACCAAAAAGAGAAAAAGGGGAAAAAAAGAAACAAAACACAACAGCTGTAGCGACCCATTGAGGCAGAAACAAACCCTAGTCCGTTGTGACGCACCACCGCAGCCACCCACTAGCCGCCGTCGCTGGTGATCGGACTCGTCCACTCCAAGGACCAAGGGGCAGCGGCTAACCGGCTAAGGTAACGTTTTGAGAAACCAAAAATTGAAAATTTATATTCTTCCTTGTTCATGGCTTCCAATGGAATTAGCTGCATCATGTATTGATTCGTTAAAAGGAACGCGTCTGAATCCTAAAATTCAGTAAGAATGAACGATGAGACACTGAGAATATACTACAAAGAAGGAATGATGTGTAGTCATGGTCAATCCAGTTCTGGTGCTTGAACTTGAGAAGCTTCTCCTGTTCTTGAGATTTCAAGCGCAAGTTCCAATATATGAAGTGTTTCAATTGTTAATCTCTCCTTTGTTAATGATGATTGTTGCTACTGAATTGGCTATTTCACAGTGACTCGTTGTTTTTGCTGTTAATGCACATAATGATGAGATACTGTTTTGTTTAGTATGAGTATTTTGGGCATTTAATAGGCAGAGATTTGAATTGAATTGAATTGAATTTTCATGGCCCTCTCTTGGAATTTGGATGTAGAATTTATGCCAGTTTTTTAGACATTTGTTTGATATTTTTTCTTAGTGAATTATCTCCTCTCTCTCTTATAGAGCTATTGTAATATGTTTTCTAGTGGAAAATCTTGTGAATTAAATCAGTGTGATGTGCATATTTTTTCTTCTGTCTGTAGCACACTTTCGCTTCTCCAATAGTAGCATTTTTACCCTTTATTTAATAAAAAATTCCCACATTAAGTTAGTTAGAGATTTGTGGTTGGGAATGGGGGTTTCATGAATGACATGTGCTTTCTTGTCAATGAGAGAGTTGTTTACTATTGAAAAGAGTGGAATTCAGTGCAACTAACGAGACGAAATATTATGGACACTGAGAGCTGGAAATTCCATGAAATGCTCGTAGCTTATTTCATAGGAAATGGAGTTTAATTTGTCAAACAGAATGGTAGTTCTAGGAATTTGCAAGGCCATGAATCAAATATTGTGCATACCCTACTTTATGATTGGATAAAGGGGAAGGGAGGTCTTGATGAGCCTTAAATTTACAGGCAACCTTAAGGAGGAGGGATTTGCGGAGAACTTATCTGTCTAGTACCCATCCACATAGCTAGTAACATGCTTGCTTGGTGATATCCATATGGTGTTAAGTTGTTAACCACTTGAGCAGCGTAGCTAGTAACATGTAGAGTTCTTAAGTAAAAGAGCCAACGTTGTTTATCCATTTTTTTTAATCTAGAGAAGACTAATGGTCTCAATTAACTTTATAATCTAACAAAGGAAAAATAAGTTGCTTTTGTATTTCGGATGGGTATTTGGAATAATTAAATTAAACATTAGAAATTCATAATAAACTATGCAAAGCCAAGAGCTCTTTTTTTTTTTTTTGCCGGGGGGGGGGGGGGGGGGGGAGGGGGACTTATTGAGACATGCTTGTGTAATTCAAGAACCTGTAAAGAGATTAGGATTCTTAGAAGGTCAGCTTGCCATACCCTTCATGATCACAAGAAATTGGTTGGCATGGTCCTTTTAACTGATTCATATCACTCAGCATATTTGATCATTGACTTAGAAGAATATTTTTTTAAAAAATTATTTTTGAATATTCTTCTGAGTTGATGTTCAAATATGTTGGGTGACATAAATGTGAAGAACTTGTTTTTGTCGAGTGAAGAACATCTACAAAGAATGAAATGATGCCTTGCTTCTCAGTTTCTTAATATTTGCCTATACGGAGTGGCCTTGTATGCTTTGTTATATTCTGTATTGATGTTGTATCACTTTGCTATTAGATAGAATCTATATTTTGCCCCTTTTTGTTAACTGGTCTCTTCTTTCAGGCTTCTCGCATGGTCAACTTATCCCTTTCTAGTTCACAAGGTTCCTTGTCCTAAAGGTAGTAGCTTTTGGCTCCCACCAATTCAAGTTTTTGCCAGCTTCAACCTTCTGTTATCAATTGTGGTGAGATAGATTTCTATAGCATGCTCCATCTTATTAATTTTTGTTATGGTTTTATTCGCCAAAATTTTTTTATGGGCTTCTCGGTGGTGGTTGTTTCAACAATATCATCCAATGATTTATGCAGATGTCCGTCAATTTCCTGAAATTCAGAAGGAGGCATTGGTGGCAGTCTTGCTATATTTGGGCAGGTTAATTACTTCTTTTGCTAATCAGTACCTTTCTCTATTTTCCTGGGTTTTTCTTTGTAGTTCATTCTGAATATTAATTTGCACCAAGGATTTATTTTTTAAGCATAATTCACTTTCAGTCTGGGTTGAAGGTCCACTGGGATTTGGTTTGCTGTTGAGCTGTCGCATTGTACAGGCTGTTCAACTATATTATATATTTGTTGAGTAAGTCAAAATTTTACATACTTGAAAATTTGATGTGGACTGTAAACTTCAGTGAATTTGGAAAATAGATTAGTTGACCATTTGCCTGTGGAGGATTGCCCCACAGACATCTGCGAACCCCTTCACTCCTCTCTCCCCCAACTCATTGCACACAACAAGAAGAAAACAAAAGCCCCCCCCCCCCCCCCCCCCCCCCCCCCCCGGGGGGGATGACAGAGGATCATAGGAGCTAGAACTGGACGTACAGTATGATAGAGCTACACAGTGGAAATTAACTTTGGTCAATGCAACTGTCCAGTTGGTTTGATAATTCCACATTGCTACAGCAATAGTTGACTACTAATAATTGAAAGGTGCAAATCAATGCACAAGTGGATTTCATGTACTTACGGGGCTAGGGTTCTTGAGGGTGATGTGCTTTCAGCAAATCACTTCTGTCCTACAAACATTGCCCAGGAACTTATTCGTATATGGCCTTACTGTTTTGTTGGTCTATCGTGTCCTGCTATACTATGTACATCCGAAAGAGGTTTAT
Source organism: Nyssa sinensis (assembly GCA_008638375.1). Lineage (NCBI taxonomy): Eukaryota > Viridiplantae > Streptophyta > Magnoliopsida > Cornales > Nyssaceae > Nyssa > Nyssa sinensis. Next base: position 24,554,721 of record CM018037.1, on the reverse strand, counting down.
TGTCAGTTTTTTACATGCCATGTTACTAATTTTGTTCCACATATTTGCTTTTGGTATTTCAGGAGGCGTTTACCACCTATTAGATCACATATTTTTCTTCCAATAATTCTCTTGCCATGGATTGGTGGCGCTGCATGTAAGAAACACTATGTTGAGTTAGTTATTTTATTGGAAATACATTTGTCTACTTGAACTTACTGCCATGGAATATAGGCTATACTTTGATCAATTATTTTTCTTTATTTCATGCCAGTAAACTCTTTAATTTTCTCTTAACAGGTCTCTTTTCATTAATTTTTTATATATGTAACTGCCATTTTCAATTTTTCATAGATATGCAGTCCTCAAACTTAGTGTTTTCCGGTTTATCATATGCTGATTACGTAAAAGAAACATTTCATAGGTCAAATCATCAATGCTGCAATATCATAATTCATAAATATGTCCATTCTTTAAAAAATATTAGAGCCTTAATTCCTGCTGAGTTAGGACTGTCAAGATTGATAAATTCCTAGCATAATCTTGTCTTCAATGTTGAATTGATGTGTGATAAACCGACACTAGAACAGGATTTGAAACTGGTACCTATTATGATTATCTGCATAGTATTGGAAGAGATCTTTCTGTATTGGAAGGAGAATTTAATAATTTATTTCTCATGGATGATAATTCATACCAAAAAAGGTCACGGACCTTCTGAAATTCAGTGGAAGTGTTTCCAAATGAAAGATCCTTAAGTCTTCAAGTGGAGAATCTTATGATAGATTATCATCATATCATGAAGTTGAACAGTCCAGTTTTATCGCTTCAAGTTGCCTCCAGATTTCTTTTATTAATTATGGTATGTTTTATTGATGTTCTATTTCCTTGTTTCAGTATATATGCTTCTGCTGGCTTTATTAGTTAATTGAGATTGAGCTTATTCAGACTTTTCAGCTTGTATTATATTTATTCTTGATAGAAATCTTTGCTAAGCCTTTGCTTACATTTCTTCAGTTATTGTTATTTCCACAGGCAAGTATATTTGTATTGGCTTTCTTCTCCTTATCAAGTTCTCAACCACTGCTCTCCCAAATGAGCTCAAGGAAAACAGAAACCCGTGAATTCGAGACAATGGGTTAGGCTCTGGGCATACCTGACAGTGGGCTACTATAACAGAGGGAAGCAGCTCCAGTAATAGATCCTAATGAACCTCTGGATAAGCTTCTTTTGAACAAAAGATTCCGTCAGTCCTTCATACCTAAAAGCATAGGTATTATATTTCAAATTGTGGGTCACACCAAAGTTGACCTAGAAACACACGTCTAATTCTCATGGGCAAGATATCACACGTAACACTTGCTGAATAATCACCCATTTAAATTGGCACTAAACACCTCTCTGTGATTAGGACAGATATATCACCTATCTACTTTACCTCAAATGGCTGGGGATAAGCTTCATGTCGTAATTTCATTTTAGTGACAACACGTTTTGACATTATGTTAATGGGACTATGACCATCAAGGAAAATTTTGTATGATTTTTTCCCACATTTAAGATTAGTTTGAAAGATATGTATGTGTTTCCATGCATCCTTTTGGTTAGGGTCGGGTAAGTTATACCACAAATCCTTCAGATGAGATTCGAAATTTGAGGATTCCAAAGGATACCTCTGAGATGGATTGTGGAAGTGGCATATAACCGACTCGAAAGTCCTGTACTGTCTTATGTAAGTACTTAGAGTGCTCTGCTTTAACATGGTAATACCTAGAACCCTCTACTTTATCATAGAAGTACTTAGGCGAATCAAAGTAGTGACTTAGCTAGGAATGCCTAAGTTAGCTATGTTGACACCTATCTTGTGGTTGAACGGTCTAAAGGTGTTCTCCGTGGAACCCTTAAAGAACCACGGATACCTTTCAGTATGATGATTTTTATGGTAGTGCATGGTCTTTAATAGTTCTATTTCTATATCTATATCTATATCTTGAAGTATCATGACTCATCATTTTATTTCTTTTTAAAAATAAACACTATGAAAACAAAAATGAGAAAATAAAACTAAACAAGACTCGAAACTCCATCTTAAGGACTAGATGCAAAGTTGAGAATGAAAGCTTTGAAGAACGACAATCAAAACATGCAAGACATGTCATGAAACAAGCTCAAACAAGGATCTTTGTGCAAATTAAAAAATGAAAATTAAATTAGAAATAAAAATTGTTATTTACATATAAAAATAATATATTTTATAGGGATACTTGCACTGTCCTCACTTGAGTTATCTGACAAATACACTGCCCTCCCCTCACGTTTCTAAAATTACATCGCCCTCCACTTTTTCTGTCAAACTACAAAAGCCTCCCCTCCGTACAATAACCGTCAACTAGGGTATTATTTTCATTATCTATTTACTATTTTACCCCATTTACTAGTTATATTTGTGTTATTATACCCTTTTTTTTATTATCCTAATATTTTTCTCTCCACTTTCTCTCTTTACAAATCCAATCCACCATCAAAATTCCAAATTCAAATCAAAATCCTAAATTACACCATCACAATCACCATCACCATTCACTTACACCATCAATTCAATCCTTTAAATTTTATATACATATATATATTTATATATGTATATATACATATATGCGTATATATATGTCTGTACATATATGTGTGTGCATAAATCCAGAAACTACTCTTTATTCCCAATCTCACTATAAGTCCCTCCTCCTAACTCTATGTTCTCTCCCTTTCTTTACATTTGTCTACTACAAATCAAGCATAAACTGAAGACAATTTTGATTCAAGCAACATTTCAGATCAAAACCGTGTTCCACCACTCACCATTCGAGTTCGGGTCAAATACTACGAAATCAATATCAGCTCTCAAGCCACATATGGTACCTGAATCTTAACATTGACAATGAATTAAAGATCAGAAATAATGTTTTAAATTAGTCTGAAGGTTGGTTGATTGATTTGGGATTGCAGGGGACTTGAAGAAGATAGTGTACAGAACACGTTATTTAAAACCTCTATGGAAAATGAATAAATATGGAGATATGAATCTATGTTAATGCATCTCCATGAATGATTTTGTGGAGACACAAATCTGTATAAATAAATGTCAATGTTTCTCTTAATGAACCTTTGCGAATCTATTAAAAAATTTCAGAGATCTCTAATCTTAGACCCAAATCCACCACTAACATGGAAGATAAATAAATCCAACATGATACAATCAGCACTATAGATGTTTGCTGGAAAGGACGCAGCGATGTTGAGGAAGAAATGGAAAAAAAACCAGTGAATAGTATTGGTTGCCGAAATCTGGCACATTAACAATTGTATGTGATTTAAATGCTTGTTAAGAATTCAACCTGCGATCACAATGGACCATTTATATATATATATATATATATATCAACGTATATGTCTCCGGGTAGAAAAGAGAGAGGTTGCCTCCATTAATGGCGTTTGGATTATTAGATCTTGGTTTGGTGATCTTGGTGGCAATAAAACTTCTCACTCGCAAAGCCTCAAATCTTGACTCCATTGTTAGATTTGGTAATCTTAAAAGAAATCACAGTTAAAAGAAATCATGAAAGATTCACTAATGGAGGCTAGAGATACTGACAATAATGGTGATGATGATGTATATAATATTCGAAAGGATTACCAGTGGGTGAGTTAATTGACTTAATTGATATAGTTATAGAATTATTTATACATATATACATACAAAATTATATATACATATATTTAGTGTGTGTGTGTGTGAGAGAGAGAGAGTAATACTAGTGGAACAAGAAGGGGAGGGGAGGGGAGGGGAGGGGAGTGTAAATCATGTTAATGGTATTATTGTCATTTTCTAAAAAAAAATTATATTGACTGACCCTCTTATGTTACCTTCAATGATGAAATTAGTACAGAGGGGAGATTTTTGTAGTTTGTTAGAAAAAAGTAAGGGAAGGGAGTATAATTTAAAAAATGTGAGGGGAGGGCAGTGTATTTGTCAAACACCTCTGGAGTGATCAGTGCAATTTTTCCTATTCTATATAATATTTTTTTTAATCTAATATTTTAAAAATTAAACCGTTGTTTTTTTTTTTTTTTTTTTCTTGTGACTAATTCCTTTAGGTATGGAATATTATTCTTTAGCTATGAAGCATGGATACTCTATTTTGACTTACATGTCCGTGTCGGTCACTGACACTCTTGGACACTTTCCAGACACATGTTGAACACGCAAAAAAAGAGTTAATTTTTTTTTTTTTTTTTTCAGAATTTCGGACGCAATATGGATACATTTTTTTATTTTTTTATTTTTTTATACCTCATTTTCTCCTCTTCTCCTTGGTTCTTTTTTGGTTACACATACACACATATATATGTTCTATGTAATAGTTAGTCTTGAATGATGGATGTTGATAATTAAATGAAAAAGTTCTTGAATTTTTATTTAATGGCTTTGCTATTTTAATATCTGAATAATATTTTTGTAATTTTTGTATTTTTATGCCAATTTTAATTGAAATAACGTTAGATTTTTATTATAAGGTCATATAAAAAATATAATTTTTTTTTTGATATATATACGTGTCTCTGTCTTATTTTTTTAAGAAATGACGTGTCCGTGTCGTGTCATGTCGTATCTGTCCCCGTGTCCGTATCCATGCTTCTTAGTTTTTTAGGTTTTGGGAAGAAATATTATTCCCGTGCTGTATGAGAATAGTCATTTCAAAGGAATGCTCATTCCGGTGTACTTGATCTTATCAAATGTGATAATAGAATGGGTTTGGGAATGATCAGTCCATTCCAGAGCCCCAATCCGCTTACTAAACAGGGCCTAAGTTTTGAGATGCAAGTGTCATTAGGACCACGTTGTCACATGGTCCACTGAGATAGTGACCAATATTGTGATTTTGAACCATAGGCATTATAAATAAAATGATGCATCTAGTTATTGTTCAAATTAAATGATTGTTTCACAAACTTCTTTGTGTGGACTGCTTTTAGGGCTCATTGGGGCATCTTTTGCATCCACTTTTGCGTTTGCAATAGCTGGCCCGACAAATGTGTTTGGCCATTTGGTCAAGCTTTTAAAAGAACTTTTGTCTTGGGTCACATACACAGATATATGATGCCACTTTTTCTTGGGGTTAGTCCATATGTGGTGCTGTCTCGGCTTTAATCGGGCCCTCCTGCTAGTGGACGATGGGATTGGTTCCCTGGATTAGTCGGCCCAAAGGGTTGGATACTGAGTTATCAATATATATATATATATATATATATATATATATATATGGCATTGCCGCAGTTGGAGAATAATTGTTTGGCTAAGAAGCACGGATACGGATACGGATACGGACACGGGACACGGATACGACACGGACACGACACGGACACGCAGACACGTTATTTCTAAAAAAAATAGGACACGAACACGTTAGGGACATATTGAATATACATAAATTTATTATATTTTTATATGACCATATAATAAAAATCTAATGTTATTTTTATTAAAATTGACATAAAAACACACAAATTTTAAAAGTATTATTAAGATATTAAAATAACAAAGTCATTAAATAAAAAATAAAGAACTTCATTTTATTATCAACCTCCATGATTCAAGTGTTTGGACACGTGTCCAAGAAGTGTTCGAGAGTGTTGGTGTCCGACACGGATACGTGAACCAAAATAGAGTGTCCGTGTTTCATAGTTGCTTGGTTTTCCTTATCGCATTACATACAACTTGCCTTCTTTATCTGAGAATAAGTTTGATGATTGATGTCACTACCCTTATGGTGTTGTTTCTTCTGCATTCCTTTTCATTTGGCCTTATTGTGAGGCACCAACCTGGCCTTTGATTCCATCTATTCAAAGTGGGGCAGCTACCTGTACTGCTGCTCCTGCTTTTAGAGCATTCCAGACTGGGATCTGGGAATCCATAAGCATGTACATTAACAATGAGATTTTCTGCTGCTAGCACTTTGTTGAATATTACGCAGTGTTGTTATTGCCATAAATCGGTATTATTTTATCAATTTCTTTTCTGGTAATGCATTGCTTATTTTTGAGCTTGCAGAACTGTATGTCCAAGGTTTGGGTGCGCTTGCATGTTTCTACTTTTTATTTTTTTCCTTATTTTATTTCTTGGACCCCGGTCGAGAGAAAAAAGGTGGGAGAGGGTGGGGTTCATCTTTTCAAGTTTGGGTCTTAGGAATGACGACATGCCGTAGTATTTTGCGGTTTTAATCCTTTGAAACATCCTTTGACAACACAAATTCTTTATGTGCATATTGGTTAGAGTTTCAATTATAATTTGAAATGCTTGTGATCTAATCCTAAACTGAGTTGAACTTGGGCTGTTGGGCATGCATTAATGCATTTCAACATTTTTTTCATCATTCATTAAAAAGATCTTATTTTTCTCATTTTCATAGTGCCATTATGATTTGTACAGTTATCCCAATGTTTGGAACTAGTTTATCGAGTATGATGTTCATTGTAGATCATGATGGAAAGAGACACAGGCCATCCTCGTGGATTTGGGTTTTTGACCTTTGCAGACCGCTGGGGAATGGAAGATGCAATCAGGGAAATGCACTTGAGGGAGCTTGGGGATCGTGTCATCTCGGTAAACAGGGCGCGACCCAAAATGGGAGGTGAGGATCCAGACCATGGCTATGTTGGAGGTTACTCATCTGGTGGTAGAGGCAGTTATGGGGGAGGGGATAGGTCTTTAGGGCAAGATGATTGCTTCAAGTGTGGGTGACCAGGGCACTGGGCCTGTGATTGCCCTTTAACAGGTGGTGGCTATGTTGGGGGTGAATTTTCTTCACGTTCTAGGTTTGGTGGGGCTGGTGGCCGTGGGGATCGCTTCGGTGGAGGTCATGATTGGTACATGGATGACGGATATGACGGAGGGTGATATGGCAATAAGGATCGTTATGACAGCCCAGATGACAAATATGGGAGCTGTGATCGCTATGTTATTGACAGGTATCCTAAGATTACGTTTATATGGTTGTAGCAGCTGATATCATGTTTTCTACCTTCTTTTAGCTTTTGCTTATAAAATTTTAATATCTCAATGTAAATGTTAAATCTTTTGGTTATGAAGAGGTATTTTGACAGTTAAAATAATATTCAAGTGGTTACTATTTTTATTTGCCATTGTTGTAAAAAATAACAGTCCAGTTATGCTTTATTCGAAATGACTTGTTAACAGCTGTTCTTCAAATATGCAGGTATCCCTCTAGTGGAGATCGCTTTGCAGGTGACAGGTATGGGGGTTTAGACCGTTACCATCAAAATGGGTATGGCAAAGATAGAGAATATGATAGGGATGAACGTCCAAGGGGGAGTGGCAATAGGTATGGAGGTGGACCAGCACGTTATGAGGGAAGAAGCTATGGAAACAGGTCAGCTCCTTTCGACCACCCTAGGAGGGGAGGGGGAGGGCTCGTTTGGTAATGTTGTCATTGTCATTTTTCGTTTTTTTTGTTTTTAATGGGAGAAAAAAACTCGTTTGATTACTAGTTTTTTGTTTTTATTTTTATTTTTTTGAAAACGATTTCAATTTTTGGCTAAAACTGAGAAACGAAAAAAAGTGGTTTCCAAAATTTTCGAAGATGGAAATTAAAAAGGGAAGCAACACACGTATCTCTAAACTTTAATGAGATTAGGACATCGACTCCTATTAGCTACAAATTTTTTACTTTTTATAACACTTGACAAGACATCCAATTTTCTTTGAACTCTTCTACACCTTTTACAACTTTAAGTGCCGCATATGTGTCCTCAAAATTTTCGATCGTCGATGGCATCCTCCACCTTTCCTGCAATCCCCAGTCAAAGTCGACTCCCTCCTCCAGATCGGTGCAGGTTTTTTCTTTCTCCGTAACTCTTCATAACTCTCTCTTTTCCCCTGCTGTATCATAAATAAATAACCCAATTGATTCCCTGCATAACTATCTTTTTCTATTGGCATTGGTGAATAAGTATTTGGATTGTGGGGATTCTGGGGAAGCTTACTTCCCAGATCAGTATGACTCGTATCATAATTCAGTATGATCTGTACTCCTTATATTATTGTTTTATGGTCAAGGGGGGTCCCCACATCCAAGCTTTAGCAGCCTTGTCTTTGCCTCACCTTGGGGGGCTTCACTAAAAATTCAAAGCGCTATCATGACAACACAACTCCAAAACACCAGAAATCAATTTAAATATTTTATAAATTGTGGTTAGCCAAATGTTTAGTGCAAATGATTTGCAATAATGAGGAAGAGATGCATATTGTATATTTGTACACAGACACACATATAGTTTGTATATATGTGTAAAATTTGAGCCTCAGATACTGAGAGTAGATTATTAATGCAGAGAACTATTGCATGCAAAGTTCATCTGCCCTTGTTATCTCATCTATTAAATTCAATACATCTAACAGAATTTGGTATACATGAGACGGTGGATTTATTTTTCCTGAAAAAGTGTAATGGTGTCATGTGCCTCAGTGGTTATAATTTAACATGAAGCTGGAAATCACCTGAGGAATTTAGCTGCTAAAGTAGTAATTTTGGTCTAATTGTCCACTTTCTTAGATTAGTATGAGTCCTATCCTAACAAGGGCATTTGGCATTTCTTGATGGATTATTGATAGTGTTCATCCATTCGGATACGTACTGTGCAAATTTATATATAGAATATAGATGATGAACCATTAAAAAAATTGAGAGAGAAGTATTGATTGATTTTATTAAAATTGTTTAGAACTTCTCTTTGGCAAGAACTTTTTATTACCATGCTAACCTAGAAGCCTTTTCAGTTTTTTGTCTTTTCTTTTTGTTTGTTAAAGTAGACTTATTCATTTATATTTTGGGTAAACTGAGATACTTTTGCCATGAATTTGCTTTTATTTTGTATGCAATTTCTTAATTGAAGTTGTCCATCAATTAGTTGCTTGAACTGCAAATAGAAAAAGTAGCGTTGTGTGTGTGTGTGTGTGTGTGAGAGAGAGAGAGAGAGAGATGAATTAAATTTTTTAATAGCTTGGCTATAAGGTTTTAACTTGAATTATTATTTAAGTGGAGATTAAGAAAACTTTATTAGGAATCAATGGCAGCTCCCATTAGAATACAACTTTTGAGTTGTTAGTTGATGTTTAATATTTACAGCTTTATATCTTAGTGAAGATTGGTATCTCACTTTATCTAAAAATAAAAAAATGCCCTCCCTTATTCAATTTTGACACCCCAGCAATTCTTGTATACCATGCAGGAGCTGGAGCCATGGGGCCTTTTTTTTTGTTGATGATCACTTATTGGAACTGGTTGTTATGAGTTGTAAAAATTGTATTTTGAATGTCCACTCTTGTTTGTCTTTTTGAATGTTCATCCTTTTTTTTTTTTCTTGCATTAACTTTTATCTTTTTGAAATTCTAAATGTGATGAACAAATTTGATTTTTCACCATGTTTTTTTAATTATAGTCATTGTACTGTTATGTTGTTCCTTTACATGTCATTTTATTTTGTTTTAAAATTTATTTTATTAATGCAGAAGATGTCCAACATTAATGATGATGACGTCATTCGGGTTGAATCCAAAATGGCGGTACCGTGGCCGGATAAAAATGTAGCTTTTTTTTTGTTGACCTTATGGAAGAAGAGGTTATGAAGGATAATAAGCCTATCACCACATTTACAAAAAAAGCTTGGGCTCTTTTCCAGGAGCAGATGAAGATAAAAGTCTGGATCTGACTATAACCAAGAGCAGTTGAAGAACAAGTTCAACCAACTTAAGAGTGTGTATAGAGACTTTAAGAAGTTGCTACAAGTGACAAGAGCTGGTTGGGATTCAACTATAGAAACCAGTGAACTTGCAAATGAAGTATGGGAAATAATTATAGTACTATTTTCTATATAGATTCCATTATAAGTAATAATATACTTTAACAATGAAATCTAATGTAAAATGGGTTTGATTTTTTTGTAGGTCATTAGGCATGCAAGGACATTCAAAAAGAAAGGGTGCCCTTACTATCTACAATTATGCTCTATTTTTGGTGACACCACATCAACGGGAGACAATGCACATCTATCAATCAAACTACCTTCAGATGCAATGAAGAAGATCCCAGTTATAAGCCTAATAGGGATGACAGAGAAAATGATGACAATGACACTCCTAAATCAACAAACTGCCGTCAAAGTTGATCTACCACTTCCAAGGGTGGTTGTCATAGTAGGAAAGATAACTTTAATATTGAGATTCAACGTGCCTTGAATGCATTTCCCGAGGATTCAAAGAGGAAGACAAACATCATGGAGAGAAGATTTATGAGTCATCCACCACCTGTGGTGTTACCCAGTGTTACTGCATCTCGTAGTGAAGCAACTTCTAGCAATCCATCTGATCTAATCGAAGAGCGTCTATCTATTTTAAATGACATTGACGACATAAATGGGGTAGCTTACTTCAAAACATTGAAGGTGTTGCTTGATGATCATATGTGAAGGAACATATTCTTGTCCATGCCTGCACATAGGAGGAAGGAGTGGATTCTTACTCTATGACTTGTGGAGTTTAGCTTCTTTGGTGATGTGGTTACTACATGATTCAATTGTCTTTGATGTTTTTTATTGAAAGTTTTTATTCCCCCACATGGATTAAGTTTTAAGACATTGGTCTTATATTTGATATTTGTCTATTGAAATTTGCTTTTTGTTTTATATCTATCATGGTTTCCAAGACTCGGATACTATTTTTGATATGTATTAACTAACTACTATGTTCAATGGTTAATGTGAATACTCGAAAATTTTTGGACTTTGTTTAATCCATTGTACCCAGTGAAAAAAAATGATGAAATTATTGAGCAATATGAGCGTGATTTATGGATAATGTGTATGTGTTTTGACTCAATATAATCTGTTGAAAAAAACAACTCAAAACAATTAGAAATTCTCAACTTAGTGGTCATGATTCTCTGCTCGAAGTATAAACGGCCATGAGGATGATTGTTTTCGAATGAGTAAAGATGTGTTAATACAATTTTGTGAGGAGTTAAAAGGAGAAGGGTAATTTAAAGGTCACTAGAAATCTTACAGTTTAAGAACAAGTAGCAAATATTTGCTCACTATTCTCACAATGAAAGAAATCGTATAATTGTCGGAGCATTTCAAGATATTTTCACAAAGTTCTAAGGACGGTTTGCACAATTGGAGTTAACATTATAACGTTTCCTTAGATTTGATGTTATTAATTTATTAGAAATTGCATAGGCATGATTGATGGAATACATGTTGATGTACGTGTCGTGGTAGTTGAGTAAATTTCATATTGTGGTAAGAAAACTGATCTAACACTAAAGGTAATGTGCACGTCTTCTTTTGACATGGACATCATATTTGTGATGACTAGTTGAGAAGAAACTGCAAATGATGCTCAAATATTTTTTGAATGCGTCAACAATCTTGAAAATAAATTTTCAAAGCCATCAGGAGGAGGTAGTTAATGTAATTCTCATTTGCATTTCAAATATGTTTATTTATCTCAATGTGTATCTTTTATCATAAAATTTTGTATTTCACATATAAGTATTAACTCTTTGATTTTGAGTATACCAATATATATCAGGTTTTCTATCTCAATATTATGAAAAAAGATATCACTTCCGCGTGATTTTAGAGGTAACGGACGTCAATCAAGTGATCATGGACAGTTATTTAATTATTGCCTCTTCAACATAATGTTATAGAGTGATGATGCCTTTGGAATGTTGAAAGGTCGTTTTTCCATCTTAAAACAAATGTCTCCTTATCCTTTGTGCACGCAGAAATACATCCCAAACACAGGTATGTATATTTGGTTTTTGGCAATGCATTTAGGATGTTGCATTTGTAATGAATATCAGGATTTTGACATCTTGGATTCTTGGCTGGTAACCAAATGAATGCATATGGACATTCACACTTGTTGATAAGATGGGCAAGAAATGAGTTGTATAGATATTTGAGGTTGGAGCAACTGTTGCCAGGGTCTGAAATTTTTCTGTTTCCCATTTAGGCAGCATTATTGTGTTGAATCATGATCATGGTTTTTTCACCTTTGATCATCTTTTGTGGTCAGATTTTCTTTTCGATCATTTCCTCTATCTTGGCTAGAAAATGTTGGGTGTGAATGGTTTTTCCATTCTATGCCAAATCTGAGTAAAACATTCATGAGTGAGTAGGGTGATTTTGCTGGCAGAAAGAGCAGAATCATTGGCAAAGGGAATTGATTATTGCAGGAGAGTCTTAACACAGGCTGTTTTGGCCATGGGGGGAAACATTGTTTTTAGTAGCTTGTGGCATTTTTTGGTTCATTAATTTACTATTGTTATATTAAAGTCATTTTATTTTATTTTTTAAAATTTGTTTTTCATATTTTTTATCTAGTAAGTACGGGAGAAATTTAAATTTAATAATTTAGATTTGGGTTTCATCAATATGCATGGATTGATTTGAAAGCTTTATGTAATATATATATACATGTAAATTTTAGATTATAATGTGAAAAAATTTATTTGAAATCCATTCTAAGTAATTATCTTAGATTATAATGTATATTTTAGATTTATAGTTGCACAGAATCCTAATAAAACATATATCTCTGTTACCTCTTCAAATTCAACTGCGGGAGTCAATCTTCTATACGTTTATAAATTTAACTCCAAATTCTTTCATTTCAAATTTATCTATCCAAATGTGCCATTTAGTAACTAAATCTAAATATAAATCTATGTTAGTCTTTAAATCATTAGATTTAACTATATTAATTTGAGATCTTTTTTCTTTGTCCTTCTGGCACTTTTGACTCAAATTCAATTACTTTTCTGCACCAATCCATTAAGTGATGTAGGTTGCCCAATGGCAAATTATCTTATTTTGTCTTAAAACAATACCACTTTCAACTTTTCAAATAGCCATAACAAAGTACAAATACAACTCAATTAACAATCACATCTGTGTGATTGTTCAGAATTTTGTTGCCTTTTTTTTTGTTTTTTGGTAAGATAGATTTATATATATATATATATATATATATATATATATATATAATAAGGACATTTGTAAACTTATCTATAAGTCATCACTCATTTACAAAGTTATTTTTAAAAGTGGGAATAGTTTCTTTTTTTGAACATGAAAGTTGAACTATTCAAAGATACTTATCTTCTTGAACTAAAACTTGTTTGTTCTATTCATTTTGTCATCATATTCAAATACAATCTATTTGAATGGTGGAGGTTTTTTTTTCACGTTCTCATCACGTAATTGAAAGTTGTGATTGATGGGTTCAGTTCGGATTTACAGAAAGAAAAATTTATTTGAGTGAAAAAATTGTCTCTCCAAGTGATATCAAGTGAGGTTCACTTAAAATAATGATATTATAATAAAATCGTCACTTAGAATAACACTTTTAAAATAGTACATGAATTTATTTTCATGTCAAAATCACATATCGCAATTAAAATTGACTTACTAACAAAAGAGGAAACATGTGGATGGATATATTCTTCACTCTGTGTGAAAACAAAGATGTCACAGACAATAAGGAATTTGGGATTAATAAATAATTTTTTTTTATGGCCCAATGGTGCATTTATCAGATGAAACTGTGCATGTGGGCTAATATTTCTTTTTTTTTTTTTTGTCTATTACTTTAAACTTGAATTATACTTGTCCAAACCAATCCATTAAGTGAACCAAGTTTTACAAGACCAAATTATCCTAAATTATTATTCATATTTTGTTTTGAATCAACAGTACCACTTTGATTTTCCATAAATTTGAGTAAATAGTCCCAACAAAGTACAGACTACAGTCAATTAACAATCACATCTTGGTGCAAATTACCCAGTTCCAATGATGAAAATACCACATACGAGCAATCAAAATTGACTTATAAGAGCCTTCAATAATAATAAAGAATGTCTTAAATTTTGACTTTATCAAACTTTCTCTTAAATTTAACTGAATTTAGCATGTTGTTATTCAAATAGGTTGTATTGTTTTGATCGAACGGTTGAAACATTTGAAAGGTTTGTTAAATAGTTGTCATGAATTCATCCGAATTTTTGATGACTCATTTGTGACCTGAGAGAACTCAATAAATAAAAAAAAAATTGACATGCTTTTGTTTTTGGGCTCATTTTGTTTTTTATGTTGTAACCCAGTTATATAAGGGTATTATTTTTCAGAGTTTTGACTTGAGAAAAAATAGCTGTCCTTGAGGAAAAAGGAGTTTTAAGTTTTGAGAGATTTTTGCTTTTGTAATTTCTTTGATACATAATAGACGTAGACATCTTACCAAATCATGTAAATCTTGTGTGTTCTCTGGGCATTTTGTTTATTTTTTTGCTTTTTTGACCGTTTCAACACAGCAAGACATTGCCAAAAAAATAATTGAAAATGATAGTTGGAAGAAGAATAATTATCTTACTAAAAAATAATATTTCACTATTAGAATAGAATTATAAAAGTGTTAAAATATATATAGTATTTTAATACTGTAGTACAGCAAAAATTTAGAGTTAACTATATCAAATAACTTGTAGCATTATGGATGGAGAGAGAGAGAGAGAGAGAGAGAGAGAGAGAGAGAACAGTTAGGTATAGAATTGTATACTGCTTATTCAATGTAAACACAAAAGGTAATTGTCGGCAGCTCCACCCAAATTCAAAATAAAAAAGAAAGGTTTTGTTCAGAAGCCATTGCATATTCTATTACAACAGTCAACACAGCACCTCCTTTGGTATAAGTGGACTAGCCATAATAATTCATTTTGTTCTTTTTTTTTTATTTTGTTTATTTAATGTTATTTTGTAATATGAGATAAATTATAATACCTTACATAACAAGATTGACTTTTATGTCTTTTGATCTGTTTGGTTTATTTTGTATTATTTTCTTTATATTATGGTAATTGAAAAAAGAGTGAAAAAAAAAAATTAATTACATTGAAGAAGAAATGTGACAAGTAAGAAACCAATATTAGGATGATGTACGGAATTTTATTTATTTATTTATTTTGTAATAAATTGAGTTGAGTTTACTCTCATTTAAGTGATTCAAGTATTAAATATTCTTTTAAGAATAGATTCAATTGTTAAAAGATAGTTACGAAATATTAAAAAATTTAAAACTGTCCGGCACATGGTGAACGTGAAGAAAATCTAAAGAGAGTCCAATAGTAGTTTAGGCTTTAACAGATAGATTTGCAAAGCACGATTGGTTGAAGAAAGGGTTGGTTGAACTTGGACTTGGGGTCTGACTAAAAACAAAAAGAAATGGCAAGCACCGCGGCTATTGGTACAATGGGAAAAGAATCAACACTCTACTTCTCTGCATAAACTCCTTTTTCACTAATAAATCACACATCCTGGTCAAAGATAGACAGACAAACAAACTAAACTCAAAAGATAGAGCTGTTATATCCACTCATCTAAAAATGCATCCATAGATGTGCTAAGTTTTGACCTTGTCAAATCTCCTTTAAAATATAGTCATACTTTCAGCAAGTTGTTATTCAAATTCTTTGTAAAAAAATGTTTTTTAAGATTTTCAAATATAAAATGGAATTTGCTAAATTTTATTCTGCATATATAGTTTTCAAGAAACACAGAGATAGAGGGCACCACTTGGGCAAGTTGCCAAGAGAAGTAAACTTAAGAGTCAAGAGAGACAGAGAGAGCTCTTTTGGGGAGGTGAAGGCACCCCTAGGCAAGCTGCCAAGATCACAAGTAAACTCAAAGAGTCATGAGAGAGAGAGAGAGAGAGAGAGAGAGAGAGAGAGAGAGAGAGAGAGAGGGGTAACGTATCAATGGTGGCATTGACTAATGAGAGATAGAATATTGGCATTGAAACTTTTTATACTAAACCCTAGGAATGAGAGTAAATATCCAATGAAATTATTACACTATGTTATTGTGTGACAATGTCTCATAAATCTTATAACTATTCTAAATTTGTGAAGAAATTAATTCTAACAATTCATGAAATATTTAACAATTTGTGTGATACTGTCACACAATGTTAAGGTATGATGAGTTCACGAGATAATTTTTCGGGTGTGTTGATTTATTGACAAGTGCAATTTGATTGAGTCTTCAACTTGCAAGTTGTTGAAATAGATGGCCATATTATCAAGGATCCTCTTTGTTTAATAACCAATCATGTTTTTGTCACACCATGCTGGGAAATGAAAAGATATTAATTAGACCAAAACTTATTTATTTGGTCATAATATGTTAATCAAACATGCAAAATCAAGATAATGTTTGTAATTAACCATCTTAATATTTCTTACTAATTTGTTGACGGATTCTTACAAATCTTGTAGCCCTTTCAAAGAATATGGTTGAATTCAAATGTCTAAAATTGTGGAACCATCATTTAATTTGGTGGGTTTTACACGTAAGGATGATCCATAAAAAAAATAAAATATTTTAGACTCATTTTAGAAGAGCACATCCATGCACGTTCTGGATTTGTATCCTTTTGTTAATTTCAATTGACAGCGACTGATTTGATGATATCATAATTCTAATTAAACAATGAAGGTGCATGTGAAACATTGATAGGGAGAAATCTTATCCCAAAAAAGTAAAATAAAAGCATTAATGAGTCATTGAGATTTTCACTATGTTCTTAAGTAGGCGGTTTTTTTTTTTTTTTTATGCATAATCAAGGATATTTTGAGCTAACTTACACGTACTAAACTAAGTTTTTATAGTCTTTTACATAACCGTTTCACACACTTACATGTGAGATGAGATATCCCCAAAAATTATTAGCAAAAGAAATCGAACCGAGAGCTTGGTTACAGATTATGTTATTAAGTAAGAGTTACAAGTCCAATGACAGCCACTCCTAAAAACAATACAATATAGAACTAGTTTACAGATTATAAGTGTGAAATTGTCAAAATATCATTTGTTTGAATCTAAGGTGGTATTAAATAACTATTAAAGAGGTAGAAAATCATGCAACTAGTCACATTCCCGTAGAAGGCATGATTGTTGACTGGTTTATATATATAATTTGATTATTATGAAGATGAAAGCTGAGAGGGGGGGGGGGGGGGGGTTATAAGCCAACAACTTAGGCTCTTATTCAATCAATTATGTGGTGATTATTGTTAATAAAAAATGTTAACGGTGGAGTTTATTAAAAGTCAGAAATTAATTGACATTTGGTGACGGTTTGACTGGTAAGGGTTGTAACTTGTGAAATTGAAAGACTAAGTAAATGGTGATGGTTTGTCTGTTTGGTAATGTCTTATAGGATGGAATTAGTAGCTAAATGCTGATGCTTTGTTTGCTGTAATTAGGAACATGAGAGAGAGAGAGAGAGAGAGTGAGTTTGATGATCATTAATTTTTCTTCTTTTGAGCCAAACATTAATGGAATAAGTTTAAATTCCTTGATATTCTTGTTAAAATCCACTTTATTTGAAGAAATTAATTTCAAGAAAAGAAGTTTAAAAAAGTTTAGAAAATACTTGGGAGATGGACTCGTAGAAAACTTTAGGATGAAAAGTTTGCAAAGAGTAAGTATGTTTTCTTTCTAATATTAATGCATTTGAACCCTTATAAATTTCATGGTTTTTCTCATACATTTATTCAATATTCACTAAATTTTATTAAAAAAAAAAAATTATTTTTTCCTATATATTTTAAAATCGCATTTGTTACTTCCGGAACTAGTATTCATTGGCCAACTAGACTAATTTGATTGATAACTCATGATTTGAAGGAAGATGTTTTAATTCCACTAAGCATTCATTGAAAACTTTCAATATAACAATAACATTTTTGTTTTGTTCAGTCAAAATAAAAAGTTTTATTGATGCAACTAAAAAGTATAAGAAATTAGTAATATTTTATATATCATCTTACCTCCCTAATAAGAAATGAGACATACTGATTAATTATATAATGATATGTTTCATCTCTTACAAGAGAAGTGAGATATAAATAATAAGATAGAAAACATTATTCACAAAGAATACGTACAATTACGTATTCCGTGAAAAGGGGATAAGCACAATCAAGTCAAACAAAGTAAGGATTGTTAATTCCTATATCATTTTCCTTAATTTAAAAAATTCCCTGATTAGTTAAGCATATATAAATTAAATAATTACGGAAAGAAGGAGAACCGGGGAAAGTAACCATTTAGGGAGGAGATTATATGTCAATATTGTGACTTTTCAATTCCCAAAGGAAGTAATCCCAAACAAAATTTGTGTAAGTTTTAGTTTTCTCTCTTCTTCCTCTTTGAAGGTAAAAACTCCAATCGGATGGTGACACCATGCTATCGTGATTTAAGCATTATTGTAATACTCATATGGCTCTAGCAAAAATAATAAATTATAGTCATCATAGTACGGTGCGATCTGTTCACTATTTTTTTTCCTCTTTGAAATATCGATCTATAACCTTGTCTGCCACCAAAAAAAAATTATATTCTATTTTTTTAGTATGATTAAATACACTAAGACCATGTTTGTACACATAATGATTTAGATACTATTTGATTATGATTTGATTTGATATCTTTGATTTAGTTGTAGATAATATTGGATTGTGATTTGATTTGATTTTTTGTGTTGATTTTGTTGAGTGTACAAGGTATATATATACCCATATTGATCAATAGGGACAGTGTGCCATATTTTCTCATTTATCCTAAGTGTATTCTGTTAGGTTGGACTTGGAGGGAAGTTTAGCTGATAAGGTTGAAAATTGTCATCTCAATGGCATATAGCTGCAAGTGTTCTCCAGCAATAGTATTATAGTAAGTCATTGTCTATTTGTCAATTGAATCCAATAATTAAATTGATAAACTGTGAACATAGATAAATAATTTATATTTTGCAAGACGGCGTAGACTAGCGCAAACCAATAAAAACTTGGGATGACTTTCAAATTTTTGTTGGTTTGAAATTATATTTTCAATATATGATTTCAAACTTGTATCTTGAAGAATTGTCGTTAAAAAATTGACTTTGAAATCTCATCTCAAAAACTATATAAATTTAATAAATAAGTAAAACCTTATGTGAATCAGATTAAATCAAATCCAAATCACACGGGTTTGCATGGTAAAGAATTCTTCTATCAGTGTTATGGGCTAATAAAAAAGACAAGTTATAACACACGTACTATAATACCATTAAAAATATATAAGGCGACAACATATGTTAGTTCCATTCAAAAAAATTTCCCCTTCATTTCTTCCACCTGACACCAAGGAGATTTGATAGGCCATTACTGTATCTATTTGACCATTCATTAACAAAATTTCTACTCTCATTAGCAATAAGTAAATGAAAAAGTAATTAAAATCAGAAACAAACCTGTCATGGCATTTCATTGATCTAGATCTAATGTACTTTTCCTGGAGTGAATTTTACTTTTACAAATAAATTTCTTCAAAAAATTAAGTAATAAAATTATAATTATTCACCATTAAACGAAGCTTTCAAGCAAGTGACCGAAACTAAGTCAAGGAAAGAAAAAAGTTGCTTTAAACTGGTCTTCCTGTTCATATTAGCCTGCAATAAAGACAATTCAACTACGCGGCAACTTCATTCAAGTTCTCAAAAACGTTATGAATTAAACTATGGGCACTCCGAAAAATAGATCCCATATAAGACGAAAATATAGAATAGGTCCAAGTTGAAACATTTTAACTCCAAAAATTCCCCAGTTTTTTTAGACAAAACTACCCTTTCATGCATATTACGTAATTCTCTCCAAAATTTTCTAACAGACTGACGCATGAATTGCGTATGCGCTTCAATAAGTTTTTTTTTTAACTTTCAAAATTCAATACCTCATAAGATATAAATCCATTTTAATAAGATTTATATATTTGAGCTCTACAAATCGAGTTCTATCGAACAAGATCTATATTCATATGAAATTCTACCAAAAAAATTCCAAAACAGTGAAATTTCACTATTTTACTATGACAAAAGGACAAAAAAGACCGAAAATATTATGTTTGAGACTTTGTCTTTGTATACTTGTACTATATTCTTTGTTGATTAGTTAAATTTTTGCAACCTATGAATTTTCTTCTCCATTAGAATTTTCCACGTAAATTCTTGGTGTTTTTACTCTTGTTATTTTAATTATTTTGTTGTGATGCTTCTACTTTGAATTCATTGTTTAATTGGTTTAATAAAAGAACTTATTAGATAACAATCAACTTATCGAGTTAAGTTTAGTGAACATTTTGAGAGCAATCATAATTAATTGAATCTAAATGTATTAGACTTTGATTAATCAAGAATTTTTTTGCATGCACGATTAAACTCTTTCACATAATCTGTCAACAAAGATGATGTGGTAAAAATCCTAGCCATGCTCTGAAAACATGCAAAAATCTCTCTTTTATTAAAAGAATTGACCTAAAATAACTCATCTGTCGACTACGATTGGAAGAGTCTTTCACTTTTACTGGTTCTGCCAAAAATCCAGTTTTTGAACAAAAACATTTTAATAGAAAATCAAAACACTTTGATAATTCAAAACTACTTTGGAATTATCTCACAAAACATGTTAAAACCATTTGTTTGTGTGTGAACAAAACAAGCTTCTCCATGGAAAAGAATTCAAAACACTCATCACAATTGGGAAGTTAATTTGTTAGAATACAGGCATCTCAATGTCCATTTCTAATGTCTCGTACTTTTGCTTGTGTTAGAGATATCCATTTAGTTTTCCCTCTTTTTCCTCAGGTAAAAACTCGAATCGGATGGTAACACCATGCTATCGTGATTTAAGCATTATTGTAATACTCATATGGCTCTAGCAAAAATAATAAATTATAGTCATCATAGTACGGTGCTATCGGCTCACTATTTTTTTTTCCTCTTTGAAATATCTATAACCTTGTCTGCCACCAAAAAAAAATTATATTCTATTTTTTTAGTATGATTAAATACACTAAGACCATGTTTGTACACATAATAAGAGGGTTAGATATAATAAATATTATCCTATCTCATGTTTGGTGTCTTTATTAGATTGAATATTTATATCACGTGAATCATTTATATCGCATCTTTGTGGGATATAACTTATTTCAAGGGAGTGGTGGTATTACAGTTATCTTACTTGGAATAAAAATATAATGTCATGTCATCAAAAAAATTATAATGTCCAATATAAAGAGACGAAGATGTTGAAGAGTCAAGTAAAAAAATCAATTTTCTTTTATTCATTGTTCAAATTTTTTTGATATATTCTAGATTTTTTAATGTATTTTTTGTATCAATAAATTGACAATTATATATATATACATGTGATTATTGATTTGAATGATTCTTAGAAATACAGATTGTGATTTTTTTTTTAGTCACTTCAAAAGTGTGAGATTATTATGTTTTGAATGATGTTTACACAATCATATTCTAAAATATTGTGATTATGATTATTAAACTTTGTGAATAAAATTTTAATTTTAAATACCTCGTATGCATATATATTTTTTAAAAAATGACCTTCACAAAAATAATTTTTGAAGATTGAATTTTATATCCGAATATTATATCCGGTAGACACCCAAATATAGAAATGAGATATAACAACATATTCAGCCTTTTTTTCAGCTTAATTTTAAACACTAGATTTGAATATTTAATATCCAATAAGATTTTATATCCTATCCTATCCAATTGTATCTTATCTAATTTCATTTCTTTATTTGGTTGTCCAAACATTACCTAAAAATGTTATTAAATTTTTTCATGCAACTCTTCTTTAGATTCTAAACAAAAGATCATCTTTTTTGTATTAATTTTCAAAATATACTTAACATAACAGGTGAATAAAAATAGGTAAATAGATCCACTATATCAAGTATTTGTCATTTTCCCCCAAGGACGATGATTTCCATGCGTGCTTGCTTACCACAATGAGCATAGTTTTTTTTTTAATGAAGCATAAGCGATTCTACTTATCCTAATTTTTAATTATAACATCGTATTGTAAATCGGAACTCTATTTTATAATTATTTTATATAAATTTTTGTTTAGGGGAAAAATATTTCAAGAGAATCCGTAAAATATTGATCGAGCTAGCTAAAACATCACACTTATTAAAAGTTATTAGATTTATTATTTGAACCACCACTAAGTCAACTAGTTAAAGTGTTTGTTATAGATATGAATTTTTATATAGAAAAACTCACATATAAGGCAAATTCTTTAAATTATAAAATTTATTAAATTACTAACAACACAATAGTTATAGAGTATGTCATTTTGAATCTTTAATAAGGCTAAAGTAATTGTTTTTTTTTTCGTAAAGTAATTCTATATCTTTACAATGGGATGGAGATGAAACATATTCAACCCACTAATTTTCTTAATTTGACTTAAGTGTTGTTTGATTTAAACAATTGTGTAAAACTGTTATTTGAATTAAGTAGTTGAGTATTTGATTGACTTGTTAAAAAATGCTTAATAATTATCAAATATGCACATTTATTAAATTTTATAATGAATTTGATCAGTTTAATGAAAAAAATCTAAACTTAATTACCAGTTTAACCTAAAATTGCAATTTAGTTGTGGCTAGCAAGTGCTCTTTAAAATCTATCCAAATAATTTCAAAATCAATTAAGTACGATTAAGTTCCTCAAAACGCATTAAATGATGACCAACTACTAATCCATACAACCTCTTAAATCAAAATGATTTAATTTGTTCAATTGATTCTTTTACAATTTTTTTAAACTAATTGATCCAATTTGGTTAATCATTTATTGACCAATTTGGTTTAGTTTTGATAACTATAATTATGAGTAACTAATAACTTATTACTTCCTCCGTCCCATTTTAAGAGTCATATATTTTATTTTGGAATGTCTCATTTTAAGAGTCTTATTTGAAAAGTTAACATACTTTTAACTTATGAATTTTCAAAACTATCCTTTATTATACCTAATGTAAACATGATTTACAATTAAATGAGGGCAATATGAGAAGTTTAAATAGTTCTAAAATAATAAAATAATACTTCTTAAAAAGTTGAAATTCTCAAATGAGTTTTTTTATTTTGGGACAGAGGGAGTAATAAATATATAGTCAAAGTAAGTTATTGTAGCACAACTGCACAAAAAAATAAAGAAAAGGTACATGAGATGTAGAATTTAATATTTTTTTTATTGATGAAAAAATAAAATTTTAACCACTAGGCTAACTAACCCATTATTATAATAATAAAAAATAGAATTTAATCTTACACTTGGAACAACCACTTGTTTGTAATTTTTTTTCATAATTCCCTTTTTAGTTGTGTGTAAATAACAAGGACAAATTTATTTCTTCTTAATGTTCAAATTTGACCCTTTAAGCCTATAATTTGAAAGGAAAGAAAAAGGTTTCATATTAATTCTTTCAACCAGACACTTTTTTTTCCCAAGGGCTAGGTACTTAGTAAGAGAAAAGAAATTTATAAAGCTAAGTAGTTATTACAAACACGTTAAGTATGAAGTAAGAGAAATTATTTAGTCGTCAATTACGTACGTATGACTGATCCATGTTAATTATAAGGTGTCATGTATATAACATGAATTTTTTAAAGAACAAAAAATCAATTTTTATTCATACGATACTTCTTAATTAGCTGAGTAAATTCACTCGATTAATATTCCATAACTACCTCTTAATTTGTTTTTATGAAAGAAGATTGGAACACTACAAGAAGGAAAAAAAGTTCATGCATTTTAGGCTGCATATAAATCACCTAAAAAAGTACCATTTTACAAGCTATTATCCCTGAAACAGTTTCATATATTTATATTGCCTCCAACTATCACATAATTACTTAGGAGTGTAGCACGAGTGAATAAGAGGTGAATCGTAAATTTAGAGATAGGAGTGTAGCGTGAGTGAATAAGAGGCGAATCGCAAATTTAGAAATTGTTTGTTTGAATCTTTTATTCTTCTTTGACTTGTTAGTTACTATGAAATATAAAATCATTTTGTACACTCTTATATGAGATTAGTTTAAATCAAATTAGACACACATGTGATAAAAAAAAAATTATCACATAAGAAAGAAATAATCTCAACTTGAAAAATTAATAATTACACTTGTCATTAATTTCTTTCCAACACCAGATGATGAAACACTAAGCCACCCTCCCCTATAAACTTTCTATATATATATATATAAATAAATGATAGAGATACTTGAAAATTCAACTAGATAAGATTATTTGACAACTCGTCTCTTCACAATTATTTGATTAAAAAATCTTAGTATGCATATATATATATATATATTTTGTGTATTACTAAAAATGTATAAATCATATCACATATTAGAAAGTAGCATTAAAAAATACACTAGCATGTCCTGAATTTTCCCTTCAACACTTCCCTCTCTGACCCTTTTTCCTTTAAGAATCACACTACTAGTCAACTCTCTCTCTCTCTCTCTCTCTCTCTCTCTCTCTCTCTCTCTCTCTCTCTCTCTCCTTTTTTTCTAAATATTGACTGTAAGTCTGTAAGACACCACATTCGTAATAAGCTATAATTAACTTGTAACAAAGAGTTACAATATACAATACAGAGAGAGATGGTGTTTGCCGTTGGTGGTGGTGGTGGGGCTGACATGAAGAGCCTAACCCAACAAGTCCTCACCGGGCGGTGGTTTATGGTGTTTGCTTCATTCCTCGTCATGTCCGCCGCCGGTGCATCCTACATGTTCGGCCTCTACTCCAACGACATCAAATCTGCTCTCGGCTACGATCAATCAACCCTAAATTTGCTCAGCTTCTTCAAGGACTTAGGCGCCAACGTCGGCGTCCTCTCCGGCCTCATCAACGAGGTCACGCCGCCGTGGGTGGTGCTCTCAATGGGTGCAGTCCTCAACTTTTTCGGCTACTTCATGATCTGGCTCGCCGTCACCCAAAAAATCTCCACACCCCAAGTCTGGCACATGTGTCTGTATATATGCATCGGAGCAAACTCCCAGGCCTTCGCCAACACCGGAGCTCTGGTGACCTGCGTGAAGAACTTCCCGGAGAGCCGAGGGGTCGTGTTAGGGCTTCTCAAGGGCTTCGTTGGTCTCAGTGGTGCAATCATCACACAAATCTACCATGCCATCTATGACAATGATACAAAGTCTCTCATTCTGCTCATTGGGTGGCTGCCGGCGGCGATATCGTTTGCGTTTCTTCGAACCATTCGAATCATGAAGGTTGTTCGACAGGCTAACGAGCTCAAAGTCTTCTACAATTTTCTATATTTATCACTGGGTCTTGCTGCGTTTTTGATGATTATAATCATAGTCGAGAAGAGGGTTAACTTTACGCACAGCGAGTACGGTGTTAGCGGCGTCGCCGTTCTGATCTTGCTCTTTCTACCACTTGCAGTTGTTATCAAAGAAGAATATGTTCTCTGGAAGACGAAGAAACAAGCCATGAATGAACCTTCCCAGTTAAAGATCATAACCGAGAACGGCGATAAGCCAAACCCAGAGACTGTTTTACGGCAGCCGCCGCCGCCGCCATCCACCGCGGCTGAACTACCAACAACTACTCAAAACCAAGAAGTTTCTTGTCTGAAAAACGTATTCCGGCCACCGGACAGAGGCGAAGACTCTACTATACTTCAAGCACTCTTCAGCATCGACATGTCAGTTCTTTTCCTCACAACAATTTGCGGTGTTGGAGGCACCTTGACGGCCATAGACAACTTGGGACAGATCGGAACTTCACTCCGGTACCCAACACGAAGCATCAGCACTTTTGTATCGCTCGTAAGCATATGGAACTATCTCGGCCGAGTGTTCGCCGGTTTCGTCTCAGAAAAATTGCTAACCAAATACCAATTCCCTCGGCCACTGATGCTCACTCTCATCCTCCTCTTATCATGTGTTGGGCATCTTCTCATCGCCTTTGACGTCCCAAATTCTCTCTATTTTGCATCCATAATTATCGGGTTTTGCTTTGGTGCACAATGGCCATTACTCTTTGCAATCATCTCTGAAATTTTTGGCCTCAAATACTACTCTACTCTCTACAATTTTGGTGGAGTGGCAAGTCCAATTGGGTCATATTTGCTAAATGTGAGAGTGGCTGGACATTTGTATGATAGGGAAGCTGAGAAGCAATTGAAAGCTTTAGGACTCAGTAGGAAGCCTGGGGAGGACTTGAATTGCACTGGGGTAGATTGCTTCAAATTGGCTTTCATTATAATCACTGCGGTGACTGTGTTTGGGGCATTTGTTTCTATCATTTTGGTGCTTAGGACGAGAAAATTTTATAAGAGTGACATTTATAAGAAGTTCAGAGGGGAAGCTAAAGCTGCTGAGACTGAAATGGCATTGGCGGAAAATGGCGTCGGACCATTAGCGATGAAAGGGGGTTGAAGACTGTTGGATGTAACAATGGTAGATAGATTAGAAGGACAAGGAAATTGGAAGGGTAGACATAGATACAGATAGACATAAAGAAGAAATATGGAAGGTTATGCCACTACCTTTGTAATGTTCATTTGGTGATGGCCTTGTGTTATTGTTTTCCCATTTTTTTTTTTGGCTTGGAATGATAGAATAAATTAAGAAGGTTGGCTACTGCTTGTTTGACTTAAATCGTTTGCCTGTCTTGTAAGTCTTGGTCAATGGTCCGTTTTCTTTATGGCTCCCCAGATACAACTGTACTTAATTTTTAATTTTTTTTGTTAAATCATTTATTCAGTAAATGAAGCAGGTTTGAATATTCAGAACCAGATTAAAAATAAATTGAAATAATTTTATAAAGGTTTGCAGTGGTAAAACGTAGGTCGCTCTGGCGAAATCCTCCAAAAAGCAGGATGCATGTTTGCAATGAAGCACCTGAAAAGTAAAGAATGATTATTGGTTTGCCCAGAATAAGTTTAGTATAGATATGACGACACGTACACGAAATTAAGTCATCACAGGATGATAAGATCCCACACCATAGGATGTGTTTACAGGATAACTCCTTATGTTGAGCATATAATGGTAGCAAGGGATGGTGTACTTTTTGATTAATGGAGCTTCACCCTTTGTTGTCTGTCATAAATTCTGAAAAATGATCAGAGGATCATCGAGTTGACTTCGGTAGTAGTCGTTCCGATGATAAAGTCAGTGAAAATAAAAAAGAGAGACTGAACTTAAAATAAAGTGTACCATAAGGTTGTATTTATAGACTGCACGTCTCCTAAATTGGTTAGGATTTGGAGCAATGAAATTCGAGATTTATGGCTATCTGGAGATGGCAATTTCCATTCCGATCTCCATAAAAGTAGGGATCAGAATATATCTGAGAATAGCAGCTTCCATGTTGCATTCTTTTTCCTTGTTTTGAGGTTGGTAGGGTAGGTAAGGCGATGATAAGCTCGGTACCCTGTTAAGCACGTGCTCCGAACTTATTGCTCGGTAGGGAAAGTCTACACCCTTATGTTCAATGAGCGAACGTCAGATCTAAACTGCTATGTCACTTTTTGACCTGCACATAAAAAGTTTAGATACATGTCAAACTCGGGTTGGGTTGTCATTTTTTGGTACATCAGCTACTCCTCCTCGAGCCTTAGTTCCGTAGGACCCATTCAAAACTGAGGTTAGGGTTTCTGAAGGGTCATGCGTATTCTCATTAATGCGACGTTCCGTATTCCGAGACAACTGTTAATGATTACGGCACAATCATTACTTACGCCATCGATCCGATAACCAAGGCTATTATTATCCAACCGTCGTTTGGGATTTGGGGCATTAAATAACCCCCCTTGAGTTTTTATAAATAGTTCATATCTCTTTCTTTGATTTCTTTACAGAATCTATGTTGCTTTGAAGCTTTGAGAGAGAGGAGAAACCTCTGTGCGATTTGCGGTACACCTGGGCAAGCTCTCCATCACTTGATCTTCTTCTCCGGCGAGTTAGCAACTTTTTAATCTGAATATAAAAATAATTCTTTTTATCGCCTTTCTCCCATTTTTTGTTTTTCTGAATTTTTTCTTCCCTTCTACTGTAATGTAGTCCTTCAGTACATTGTCCGGTAATGTAGGAGATAGAGAAATGGTTGAGGTAGGCACTCAGAAGGGGACTTCCTGTTGGAGAAATGGGTAGTCCCTCTAGTGACGACTCTGGGGTGTTGCTCCTTGAAGTGCCTCTTGAGCCTAGAAATAGGGAGGTTGGCACATTAGGCCGATCTCAAAGGGAAGAGGGTAAGAGTGCTATGGTTGAGGAAATGTTGAATTGCCTCAAGAAGTATTTTGATTTTCTGAAGAATGTGACCTGTAGTTCCCCAAAAAGTTAGATTGTGCTTCAGACATCATAAGAGGGAAATCTGTGCCTACCTCAAATGGTTTGAGGTTGGTGTGCGATTTCCTTTGCACCCTCTCCTAAACAAATCTTTTTGTTAGTTTAAAATTTGTCCTGCCAAGTTGAATATCAATAGTTGGAGACAGCTTATGGCCTTCTTAGTGTCAGGTCATAAGAACGGGGTTAAGGTGGATCTGGACCTCATCTGAAGAAACACGGGTATAAAGTACCTCAGGTCGGAGGGACTTTATTACACGTCCTTCGATAAGAGGTTCAAACCGTTGACTTCAGTACTCAGTTCCAACAAGATGTGGAAGAAGTGGTACTTCTTCATCAACAGAGGTTGAAAATATGAAGACTACGAGGACCAGATGGGTTTCTTTCCTCGGTACACCGACTTTAAGGGTGAGCCTATAGACTTCTGGTTGCTGGCTTCTTTTTTTCTTCCTTTTGTTTTTTCTAACTCTTCGTTGTTTTCTGTGATCTGTTACTGATGAGAAGGCTTGGAGAAGGTCAGTCTTCACTCTAGAGCTCTAGGAGAAATATCGGCAGCTCTTGAATCCCCTCGACTGACCTCACGATCGAATCCTGACCCTTAAGAACTTCATGGAGGCGAATTTGGTCAAGAGCAAGTCGGCCGCCCTGAAGAAGTCCGTGCTGTCGAGCTGGACGTCGAGCCCAAAGAAGACCGGGAAGCCCTCTAGTCTTGCCGTTCCTCTCCTTCCTCAGAAGAAGAGAAGGACTGAAATGGGAACTTCTAGTTCTCCAAAGCGCACTGTCTCTGAGGAGCTGGAGCCAACTGTTACTCGAAAGGAACCGTCGCCGCCTCCAGCCCCAGCTGCAAGCTTGTCCCCTCGTGGCAAGGGGAAGCTAAGCACTATCTTGGCCAACGTCCTCAAGGCCGGGAGTAGAAGGGAGGCCATAAAGAGTGGTGGGTTTCGGTCGCGGAATGCTTCAAGGCCGCGAAGCCTCGCCGAATCGCCCGAGACATTCTGGTCTCTCATATAAGGGTAAAGAAAATATCATTTATTTATTCATCTTCCTGTTACATCTGTCCTAACTAACTTACTTGTATTTTTTACAAGCTACTCACGTTATGGCCGCCATCATGGACTACCTTGAGGAGTCCGAAAGGGAAGACAAACTCGAGGCTGAGCTGGACGAGGCCCACCTCCAACTTAGAATTGTTCACTTTGCCTCCCTCTCATTTGAAGAAAAATACAAGGAGGCTCTGAATAATGTGGCTATTCTAGAGTCGTAGAAAATAGCTTGGCCTCCGATCTGGAGGCCCTAAAGAAGGAAAAGGAAGAGGCAGAAGCTGCGATAACTCTGAAGTTGGCCTCTAGCATGGAAGCTGTTAGGGTGGCGGCCAAGGAGGAGGCCGAAAATGAGCTCAAGGAAGAGCTGAATCAGCTAGGCGGCTAGTTTGTGGATTATGGGTACAAGTTTTTCCACAAGAAAGTCCAGAAGCTCTATCCCAACCTTGATATCTCGGGGGTGGATGGGGTCCAACTAGATGACCCAAAACCAAGCCCTTCCGAGGCCGTTCCAGCTGTGCCTTTAGAAGAAGCTGCTCCTCCTGCTGAAGACCCTTAAATGGGATGTTTTTCTCTCTCTTTTTTTGTAGTTTTTTTTTTCTTTTTTGTAGAATTGTACTCTTCTACCCTCCGGGCTTATTAATGAAAGAGTTTTTATTTACCTCAATCTCATATGCATTCAGACCCGACACATCTGTACTAAAGCGTATTCTCCAGGCCTAAAAGACTTGCACAATTAAGTCGAGATAAAACCTGAATAATTTAAATTCAGTTACTGTGAATACTTCAGACCTAAAAAACTTGCATAATTAAGTTAATATGAAATATTTAGACCTGAAAAATGATCGAGTTAAGATCGAACTTATAGACATGAGATACTTGCAATTAAGCTAAGAAATAATACTTGTAATTGAATCAAGGTAAATATTTAGACTTGAGACATTATCGAGATTTGAGATACTCTCAATTAAGTCAAGGTATACCTTCAGATCTAAAAAACTCACAGCTAAGTCAGGATATAAAAGTTCGCAATTGAATTAAAATCAAAGCCTCAGACCTGACACATCAGGGGGTCTGTGCACTGAATGAACAAAGCCTATAACACTTGTAATGAATACAAGGCCTATAGGAGTTATTGAAATGGACCAGACTTGGGGTCTATGCATTGAGTTGGACCAAGCCTATAGCACTTGTAATGGATATAAGGCTTGTAGAAGTCACTGAAATGGACCAGACCTTGCGCCTGTGTATTGGATTCGACCAAGCCTATAGCACTTGTAATGGATACAAAACTTGTAGGAGTCATTGAAAAGGACCAGACCTGGGGTCTGTGCATTAGATTGGATTAAACTTATAGCACTTGTAATGGATATAAGGCTTGTAAGAGTCACTGAAATGGACCAGACCTTGGGTCTGTGTATTTGAGGTGAGAACATTTGGAAGAAAAAAGAACATTTTTTATTGAGAGTACTTTCCTAAGTGTTAGACATTCCAGGGCCTAGGTACAGGATTTGCCAGTTACATCTTCCAAACAATAGGTTATGGGCCTGACGATCTTGGTAACCCTGTAGAGCCCCTCCTAATGAGGGGAGAGCTTTCCCATGGTAGGATCTTTGGTGTTTGGGAATATCTTTCTTAGGACGAGATCACCGAGCTAAAAATTTAGGGGTCTCAACCCTTGACCGATGTTTTTGGCCATTCTGCACTGATATGCTTCAGTCTTGATCCTAGCTTGCTCTCTCCTCTCTTTGAGTAGGTCAAGATTTTCTGCAATCTGATGGTCATTGGTTCCTTGGTCAAAGGCATCCAATTTTAGGGTTGGCATGCTGATCTCGATGGGAATGATCACCTTGGTACCGTATGCAAACGAGAATGGTGTCTTTGCGGTCGGTGTTCTTCTGGTGGCTCGATAGGCCTAGAGCACTCCCGGGAGCTTTTTAACCCATTTTATTTAGCTTGTTCCAACCTTTTTTTAATGGCATCAAGAATTGTGCAGTTGATGACTTACCCATTAGCTTGGGGATGCCTTAGTGAGGAGAAGTGGTGGTTGATGTGCAGGTCTTCACAGAATTTTCCAAACACTTTTTCAGCAAACTGCGTACCATTGTCGGAGATGATGACCCGAGGTATGCCGAACCTGCAGACTATGTTCTTTCATGTGAAGTTTTTTACCTTTGCTTCGGTATTGTGAGTTAAAGGCTCAGCTTTTTCCCATTTGGAGAAGTAGTCTACAGCAACGAGTAGGTATCTTTTGTTCTGTGGGGCCTTTGATAGCGGTCCCACAATGTCCATCCCTCATTAAGCGAAGGGCCAAGGACTGGCAATAGAGATGAGCTCGTGGTGAGGTTGATGCTGGTATGAGGCGAAGTGCTGACACTTGTCGCACCTCTAGACATACTCCTTGGCATGCTTCGACATGCTCGACCAGTAATAGCCTTAAGTCAGAGCTCGGTGGGCTATGGTCCTGCCCTCGTTATGGTTTTCGCAAATTCCTTCATAAATTTCGGCTAGGATGTACTAGGACTCTTCTAGAGACAAGCACCTCAAGAGAGACTGAGTGTAGGATCTTCGGTAGAGCTTTCCATTTAGGATCAGATACCAAACTGCCCTAATCTGAATCCTTCGGGCATAGTTTTTATCCTCTGGAAGCAGTCCATCCTTTATGTACTAGATGATAGGTGCATCCAGTTCTAGTTTTGCTTTGAGATTTGGGTGGACTATAGTTCCTCGATGCTCGGCTTCGGTTGATAAGAGATCCGCTGTGGAGTTCTGTCCTTTTTCAATTTTCTGAATTTTTTTGGAAAGACGTTTTCAACAAGTCTACGAGTTTGGAGTATTTAACCATTCTGCCATCCTTGGTGGAGAATTCCCCCAAGACTTGGCCCACTACCAGTTGGGAGTCCAAAAATGCTTCAAGGTTCTGAGCTTCGCATTCCAGGGCCAGATTCATACAGATGATGAGTGCTTCGTTCTCAGCTTCATTATTTAAAGCTCTAAATCCCAGGTAACTGCCCAGCATGACGCCAACTCTCGAACCCCTATCAGTGGATGAACCGTCAGTGTAGAGTCGCCATACTGCTGTATCCATGTTGACCTCGACTTTATCACGCAGTGCTGAAGTGAATTCTGCCAATGCTTGGCTTTTAATGGAGGTCCGTGGTACGTAGGATATGTTGAATTCCCCCAGCTCCACAGACCACTTGACCAGCCGTCTTGAGACTTTAGGCTTGTGCAAAATTGACTTCAAAGGTAGGATGTAGGGACTACAATAGGATGTGCTTGAAAGTAGGGTTTGATCTTTTGAACGGACATCACTAGGGCGAAGGCCAACTTCTTAACTTCAGAATATCTCTTTTCGGTATCTAGAAGTGCTCTGGTGATGTAAAAAATTGGCTTTTGAATCCTTCTATCTTCTTTGACTAGTGCCGAACTAATAGTTTTTTTTTCTGATACTACAAGATATAAGAGCAGTTTTTCCCCTTGTATTAGCTTAGAGAGGAGCTCGGGGGAGGCTATATACTGCTTTTACTCCTTGAAGGCCTTGTCGCAATTAGGGGTCCATTCAAGAACTTTGTTTCCCCTTAGGGCTTTGAAAAACATGAGGCACTGGTCGGTAGATCTGGAGATGAATTGGTTTAGAGCTGCTATCCTCCCATTCAGACCCTCAATGTCTTTCTTGGTCCTCGGGGATTCTAGCTCGATCAGAGCTATAATTTGTGAGGGGTCTACCTCAATTCCCCTCTAAGAGACCAGAAAACCCAAAAATTTCCCTTTAATGATCCCGAAGGTACACTTCGAGGGATTCAACTTCATCTTATGTCGCTTCAGTATGCTAAATGTTTGACTCAAGTGCTGGATATGGTCATTTTTCTTTAAGCTCTTGACCAACATGTCATCTATGTAGACTTACATTGTTTTTCCAATCAAGGATTCAAACATTATGTTCACCAGTCGCTGATACGTGGCGCTAGCATTCTTCAGACCAAATGGTATCACTCTATAGCAATAGAGAACTCGTTCGGATATGAAGGCTATCTTTTCCTGATCTGGAGGGTACATCTGAATTTGGTTGTACCCTGAATATACGTCCATTGTTATAACATGAAATTTTTTTTTTTTTATTATTATTATTTATTCTTGCAATTGTTAATTAATTAATTATTATTATTATTATTCTTATTATTATCATTATTAAGAATGTGATGTGTGTATTGTATGTGTACAATTATGTGTATGCTACATGTGCATGTATATATATATTATATGCATATTTAAATTTAGAGAATATATATATGTATTTATTTGTGTATATATATATATATGTACATAACAGTGCACAGTGTGTGCATGTGTGTGTGGGCCGGTTGTGTGTGTGTGTGGCTTTGAGTGTTACACACTCAAAGGGGTGTGGGTGAGGTTGAGTGTGTGAGTAGGATTCAGGGAGTGGGGGAGGTGCAGAATCAGCAGAGGGTGGTTGGTCTTGGGGAGAGAGAGAGAGAGAGAGATATATAGAGAGAGAGAGTGAAGGAAAAAGGGGAGTGTCTCGGGTGAGAAGAAAAGAGAAGGAAAGAAAGAGAAAGAAGAGAGAAACAGAGGGAGAGAGAGTTCTAGACTGTGAAGAAGGAGAGGAAGCTCGAGGAGGAACCAGAAAGGGAGAAGGAAGGCACGGCTAGAGAGAGAAACGGCCAAGAAAAATTGTAAGTGGGTCACTTCTGTTTCAAATTTTTTTTAAGCATTTTAATTGATTTGAATTATAGGATCTTAGAGAGCATAATGTAGGGGTTAATTTGCAAGAAGAATGAGAATGAATGGTTGAGAAACTAGGGAGAAATCACTAGTTGCAGGTCTCGGCCATGGAGGTTGAACCTCAACATTTCATGTGTAAAACTTCCTTCAAACGATCCTAAAATAACCCTATGAGGTGCAGAAAGTGAATGGGATTAAATTGGGTTCAAAACCGTGGGGGAAAATGGGGGAAAAATGGGTGGCCGGAGAGTTGACCGAGGGTTTGACCCTCTATTTCGTAGAGTTGGAGGAGGTTTTGAGGGAAATGGGGGTTGGGGATGTGATCTACGTGAAAAAAGGGAGGAAATGGCATTTTGAAAATAAGGAAAACACGCCGGAGGTCGGTCGCCGGCGCCGGAGAAGGCGCCGGAACCCTACCGCTGCTTCACCGGAGAATCGGGGAAGAAGGTGGGGTGTCGGGTCGGTCCTCGGGTCGGATCCGGGTCCGGTTCGGGTCGGGCGTGGACCGCCCCTGCCACGTGTCGCGTGGTTGTTTTAAATTAAAAGGGAACTTGGCCCGTTTGGTTGCAAGGGTAAGAAATCAAAAATTTGAAATTGAATAGAGACAGGGATATCCTATCCCGGTTTTAGCCCTATCCCCTGTTTGGTTAACCTGAATTAGAATAACAAATTAAACTAGTTTTTAATTTGAACCTTTTGGAATTTGAACCCCTTGAATTTGAACCTTTTGAATTTGAACCTTAACCTGAACTTTCAGAAATTACGAATTGACCCCCCAACTGTTAGAAATTACACTTTGACCCACCTGATTAAATTATTAATAAAATATTAATTAAATTAATTAATTAATTATTTAATTTAATTAATTTAATTAATTAAATATTCAAAAATATCCCGGAGTCCAAATGGGACAAGTCATAGGTGTATTTTGACTATCTCGACCATTCTGAGATCAATGGTGAGGTCCGTTTTACGAGACGGGGTCCCGAAAAATAAAAGACCCGTAGTAACCCTTAAAATTACCAAAATGCCCCTAGATTGAAACACAGTCAAACGAACTCCGAATTAGGTAAACAAATAGTGGAATTTTATTATCTCGAACATTTCGGACTCAACCGTGGAGTCCGATTTGTGAAAAGAGGTCACGAAATGTAAGGACACATGTAAAGTGCAAAATGACTGTTTTGCCCTTTTCAACCCAGGTGTCCGAATTGAGTTCTACGAAAACCTAGACTTACTTTCTTAAACGTTCTAAAACCAATAGTAGAGTTTAATTTAGCAGAATAGAAACCTATGAATTTAAAGACATAAAATTTGATGAATAACATACATTCAAACAACAATGGACTGAGTTGTAATTTCTACTTTTAGGGACACTGACAGGACAGGAGGAGGCGATCTGATCTCCTACATTTTCATCCGCCCGTTCAGTTACATATAGTTCACGATCTTCTAGGGTTGATACCAACCCATCAGGTATGGTGTTTTGCTAGTGTTAGAAATGAAGTTAAGTTAGGAATATTTGTGAATGACTGAATGTCGTATGTGTTTATTTGTAATGTGTTTACCGTTTATTTGGAATTGGTTGTTCACATGCTTACATGTTACTTGTACCTTATGAATATTTAGTGAATGATGAATGTGACTCACGACATGTGTACATGTTGATTTTACGAGATATGATTGCATGTGAAATCAGTTAGGTGATTTATATATTATTGTCTCGAGCATGCTATATTGTGGAAACCATGTATCATTGAGATTGCATTGGCATATTGGCATATGATGAATCCTTTGAGAACATGGCGTGGGTAAGCACGTGGTGCTTTGCATTATGAGGGTGTAGATCCTGTGGTGAAAAACCCAAAATTCGGCCATTGCATTGGTACTCCGTAGCCATCGGGGAGTACCCGTAAACGAGACATGGGTGTGGCATAGAGTTGTGCATGGGTGCGTCACGCATACTATTCATATATACTACTGCGATGCTTGAATGTCATTTAGAAATAAATGTACACTTTGCACATGCCACGCCTTAGCTTTATTTCTGGCATTAGCACTTCATCATACCAGCAGTTGAGCTGACCCATTCGTGGGCAACATTTTTCAGATGAGGACCCCCCAGCTGCTTGAGACCCAGTGATGCTTTGATAAGGGGAAACACTTGTTATATTTTGTCCATGAGACTTGTATATTGAAATGTAAGGGCTTAAGCCCGAATGACTCCTGAACGATGTATCTTATGTTATTTTGTGTATGGATGATGATGGACGCATGTTTATTGAATTTAATTACTTTTGTCCTTTTATTTATTTCACTTTCTGTCTCGTTACTCGCGCCCCGGGGTCGTGGGAAATTCGGGGCGTGACATCCATGATACTCATAAGTTCATGTCCTGTGGTTGCATCGACCGACTAATTGATCATTGGGAGAGGAAAGCTGTCTTTAAGACAGGCTTTGTTGGGGTCTGTATAATCAACACAAACCTGCCATTTGCCGTTCTTCTTTTAGGCAAGGACTATATTGGCAAGTTATTCTGGATAGAATACCTCCCTTATCATTCTAGCGTCAAGCAGCCTTTGGACCTCTTCGTTGATGATCTTATATCATTCAGGGGCGAAGGTCCTCATTTTCTATCTCACTAGAGGGTGGTTTGGGTTAGTCATTAGCTTGTGGGAGATGAGATTGGGATCTATTGCTTCCATGTCCTTAATTTCCCACGCAGACTAACAGATTGTTTTTTAGGAACTCAACAATCTCTTTTTGCTCTGATGGGGACAAATCTGAATAGAGTTATAAATAGCGATCTTCCCTTTCAGAACTCACCAGCACCTTCATAGGTTTCTATGTCGGTTTAGCTAAGCTGTCCCTTCCCTTGGGACTTAATGGCTCATCAATCTGGGAGGGGCATTCCTCAGTCTGGTGAAGTTCGGAAGACGCAGGGATCCGTTCTCCACGAGGGTGTTGTGATTGCTATTTGTGGGCTTTCTCCTTCAACACCAGAGCGTGGCACTCATGGGCAGTTGGCTGACAGCCCCTAATGGTGCAGACCCCATCACCTTGGACGTACTTCAGGCATTGATGGAGGGTTGAGGTGACCGCCCCCATTTGATGGTGCCATGGTCTTCCGATGATGATGTTGTAGGGAGACTTGGAATCTAGGACCATGTATCTAAAGATCAAGGTCTTTTGATCATCCCTCTTTCCCACTATGGTCGGGAGGTTTATCTTGCCCTACGGGGTGCTGAGGTTCCCATTGAATCCTGTCATTACAGCGATGATGGCCTTGAGATCATTGGCACTCAGCTTCATGTGCTGAAAGGGCTCGTAGAATAACACGTTGGTGGAATTCCATGTGTCTACCAGGACCCTCATAATCTCAAAATTCATAATTTTGAGCGAGATGATGAGGGGCGTCACTATGGGGGCAGTGTACCCCAATAAGATCCAGTTCTGAGAACTGGATTTGAGGTGCAGGTTTTAGCCTTTTCTCAATGGCAGAGATTTGGAAGATGCTGGGTTCTGCTCTTGCTTCTCGACAATAGCACTTCCTACCTCGATTAGACATCCCGGTCATCGTGCTGTTGGCATGAAGGACGAAGATGACCTGATTATTCTGGCGCAGCTGTTCATTCTGAGCCTCTCTTTATTCAGGCCTTTTTTTGGCCTCCTTTGTTGCGGTCTGTCGATACGGAGGTTTTGCCTCCCGTCCTGTCGAATGAACTCCTGCAGACACCCTCTTCTGATAAGTTATTCGATCTCATTTCTGAGAGTTCTGCATTCATTGGTGGTTTGCCCGTGGTCTTTATGGAGGTCGTAATATTTGCTCTAATCCCTAGAGTTGGGACTATTTTTCAGTGGATCCGGCCACCTCAAATCTTCACGTGTTTGCACTTGTTAGAGTATGTGAGTGAGGGAGGCATTTAGAGGTGTGAATGTTCCGTACCTCCCAGAGTTGGGGATATTTTGAGCTCTGGGTGATGCCCTCTTATTAGGACTCCTAACTCTCTTCTTGGTTGTGTCAAAATCTTTCTTTTGGGCATGCTCATCCTTCTGAGCCTGCTCCTTGGCCTTTCAGACAGATATTTTTGTATCCTCTAGATTTATATACTTTCGGGCCCATTCCATAAGTGCTGTCATGTCGATGGAGGGTTCTGTGTCAAAGAGTCCTGAAACCGTCCAAGGCCTCGACCAAAGGTAAGGGCAGCAAACTAGGAAGCTCGGACTGTAGTCAGTTACCTCCGTGAGCTTGATGTTAAAGCGAGCAATATATTCCCGAAGTGATTCCCCCTTGGACTGCTTTATAGTTAGCAAAAATTCTAGACCCTTCCTCAACCTTCTACTTGTCACCCCCCAAATTCTCACGAACCTGAGGCACAAATAACGAAACTAAAAGAAAATAAAATAAAAGACAATCTAACGGATTCAACTCAAACTTACGTTCATTTCCTTCAATGTACATCCATATAAAGCACAATCAATAAAAAAAACATTCAACACGTCATTCGGGCTTAAACCCTTACATTTCAGAACGTGCCCCAAGGGCTAAAACACTTCAAGTTCTTTCTTTCACTAAAACATCGTCGAATCTCACGTAGGCGGAGTGTCATCTGAAATGGTGTCCCACAAATGGGTCAGCTCAACTTCTGGTACAATATAATGCTAATACAAGAAACAAAATTAAGGGCGTGGCATGTGCAAGTGTACAATTATATCTACATGCCATTCAATGTCATCCATACAATGTACTAGCAATAATCTACATGCCATCCAACTTATTAACATGATCTAAGGTGTGGCATGTGCAAGTGTACAGTTATATCTACATGCACAATTATAACCTACATGCCATCCAATTCATCCATACAATGCATTAACAAGATTCATCATACATTCACGAATTCATTAATACAATGCAATGAAAATATGCGTGACACACCCATGCAACTCTATGCCACACTCATGTCTCTTCACGGATCGCTCCCGTTGGTTCGAGTACCAATGTAATGTCATGTCCCTTCACGGATCGCTCCCGTTGGTTCGGGTACCAAATGCAATGTAATGTCCCTTCACGGATCGCTCCCATTGGTTCGGGTACCAAATGCAATGTCATGTCCCTTCATGGATCGCTCCTGTTGGTTCGGGTACCAAATGCAATGTAATGTCATGTCGAAGGAGTCACACTATGCCATTATACTTTGATTCCACCATACCATAATGTAATCTCAATAAAGCATCATATCCACACATGAAGCATGCTTTAAATAATGTATTACACAATAACATTCAAATCAGAAGATCTTTTTGATCAAGGTTACATGCCATACATAGTCCATTTAACACATGCTTTAAGTCACATATTTCATAATTCTAACAATTCTAAAAAATATAATCCACACATTATGGTAACACATGCAATATACACACAGTCATGATCCCCATTCATCACCAAACTTTCAAAAGATAACAAGAAACACATAAGCATATAAGCAATCAAACAAATATGTGAATCATCAAGTCAACATGGTAGTTACTCCTAAACTTAATTCTATTTCTTACTTAGCACAATATATCGTACTTGACGGGTTGTCTCAACCGTAAGAAATCGTCATCGCGGTGTAGCTGAACTACAGTGAAAATGTAGAAGGTCAGACCTCCTTTTCCTTGCCTTTTTGTGTTCCTAAAATCATGAAACACAACTCAGTTCAATTGCTACTTGAATTATGCTATTCATCAAATTTTATGTCTTTATTTTATGAGTTTTTATTTTTCCAAAATAAACTCTACTGTTGAGTCTGGGACGTCGAAGAAAATAGGTTTAGGCTTTTGCGGAAGTTAATTCGGACATCTGAAATAAAAAGGGCAAAATGGTCATTTTGCATCTTTTGCGGGTCCTTACATCCTGAGACCTCTTTTTGCAAATTAGACTCCACAGTTGAGTCCGGAATGATTTAGATAATAAAATTTCACTATTTGTTTACTTAAATTGGAGTTCGTTGGACTACGTTTTAACCATTTTGGTAATTTTTAATGTTATTACGGGCCTTTTATTTTTTGGGACCCCGTCTCATAAAACGGACCTCACCATTGATCTCAGAATGGTTGAGATAGTCAAAATACACTAATGACTTGTCCCATTCGAACTCCGGACTATTTTGTGATATTTAAATAATTGAAATAATTGAATTAATTAATTTAATTAAATTAATATTTTATTTAGGGGGTCAGATTGTAATTTCTTAAAAATTCTGGGGTCAGAGTTGAATTTCCAAAAGTTCTAGGGTTCAAATTAAGTTTCAAAAAGTACAGGGGTCAAATTATAATTTCTAAATTTCTTATGCCTACCATGGATAGCCAAACAGTGGCTAATGTCTCAAAACAGGGATAGGATATCCCTGTTCCTAATTTAATTTCAAATTTCAATTTATTAACCCTGTAGACAAACACCCCAAACCCCATTTTAACTTAAAACATGCGGCTAACACGTGGCAGGGGTGGGTCGGTCTTGACTCGACCCAAACCCGAACCCGACCTGAGACCCGGACCAGAAGCCCGAACAGTGTCATCTTCTCCCTCGTTTTTCGGCGTGTCTCCAGTAGGGTTCCGTTGCCATCTCCGGCGACGGCGATGAATTTCTGGCCAAGTTTCACTAATTTCTCGATGCTATTCCCTTCCATTTTTCAAGGGGATTTCATTCCTAGGATTGTTTTTCAATTTGATCCATTAGATCGTCACGAATAGGGGGTCAAAGAGCCATGGCCGAATCTCCGGCCAAGTCTAAAACCCCATTTTTCTTGGCTGTCTCTCCCTTGTTTCAAGCTCAATCACCTCCATTCGTTTTCTGCATCTCATAGGGTCAGATCTAGGTAGTTTAGGTTACGTTTTTAAAGCATCAAACCCCACCAACCCGGTTATTCCGCTGACTTGTAACTCCTATTTTCTCTCTCATTTCTCAACCATTTTGGTTGATCTCTTTTGCATTATTTTCTATTTTTCATACTCTACAAGTCCCTATAATTTAAACCAACTACCATGCTTTGAAAAATTTAGAAACAGAAGCTAGTATGGCTTACCCGTTTTTCCTGATTTCTTGACTTCTCTAGTGCAGCCTCCCTACCTCCTTCCCATTCCTTCTCTTGGTTCAAGTCACTGACTCTTCTCAGTGTTCCACGACCCTTTAATTCAGTCCTCTCATTTTCTGATTTTCTCTCAAAACCCAAAACCCAACTTACACACACATATCATACTCTCTCTTTCTCTCTTTACCCGATCAGTTCTGCACACACACCCACCCTCTTTTACAAACACACACAGAGTACACACCCACTCCCTTACACACAACAGCACACACTATGCCCCTTTGAGTGTGGTGCACTCAACCTGCACACACCCACTCACTGTACACCGTACACACACACGCGGTTGAGCACACACACATGTGTGATATACATATATATATATATATACATTCATGCATATACATATATATTTAAATACATTAAATATACATATATATACACCTAACATACATGTAACATATACATATATATATATATATGTTCCACCATATACACCTACACATACATGACACACATTTGAATTTAACCAATAATAATAATTAACAACAATAATAAGAAAAAATTTTATTTATTTCAAAAAAAAAAAAAATTAGGTTATTACACTACTGGTCAGAAATCGGCCAAGGAACCACCTACTGAGTTCATAGAAGTTGATGATCGACTCCTAAGAAAGGCAATGAAACCACTTCAGAGTGGTACACTTGAGGCTCGTTACGAATGTACGACACATGAAGGCATCAGTAGCTTTATGTAGAGCTATTGTGTGATAGTAGTGGGATAAGTGGTCCCCGGGAGCTTTTGACCCATTATGCATGGTGAACTTCGGGACCACAAGTTTTTTGGGCCACTTTTTCGCTATTATAGCAGGGGAGAATGGAGTGGTGAATCTCCCGAGTAGCCTTGCTAGTTTATCCTGCTCTGGAAGGACGTGGGTCCCTTTAGTGAAAATGGTTTGCTCTATAGAATCTGCTACTTCCTCCATCCTCTGTGGAATTCTGGGCGGAACTGGCTGTTGTTGCCTTTACCTTGCACTTCAGTTCCAATGTGTAGTGGTTCTGCCCAGTAGTGACAAGAGGGCGTTGCCCTCCTTGGACCGAGGGAACTAGTACATGCGGCGGCTAAAACTCAAGCGGCGCTGGATTGGCCCCCGAGGTTGCCGGAGTTGGAATCTTTGCCTGCTTCGGTAATGGACAACAGGGTGGAAGGCAGGCATCCCTCCTCTTAGAGCGTTTGATGGCTGGGGGTCACCTCCTATGTGAGTGGTACCATCGGGTTGTACCGACTGCATGTTGGGGGTCTCCACACTAGGAGGTCCTCCGCCTGTGGTGGTGGCAGAAGGTTGAATCCCTTCATTAGCTACGCTTGGAGGAAGGTGGATGGGATTGCTTTGCTGGTTTTGGGCCATAAAAGCCAAAACCTAGGATATGGCAAGGAGTTGCTCCTGCATTAGATCAGACTGCCGTTGAATCCAATCAAGTTATTGTTGTACATGATCGGGAGTTTGCCCCCTTTCTCTTTCAGCCGAAGGCTAGTTTCGGGGATTTTGGAAACCCTTCCTTGGACGAAGATTGTGAGCCATAGTTTCTTGGAGATGAAGAAGTTGTTTCTAGCTGAGAAACTTACAGGAACGATTGTCGTTCCCACAGACAGTGCCAAACTGATGCTGCACTTTCCGATTAGTGGGGCTCCGCTTTTCGTCGCCTGTCATGAATTCTGAAAAAGGATCGAAGGGCCATCGGGTTGGCTCCAATGGTAGCCGCTCCGATGATAAATTTAGTAAAAATAAAAAAGAGAGACTGAACTTGAAAGAGAATAATTGATTATAGTTAAAATGCATACCTTAGGGCTGTATTTATAGGCTGCTCGTCTCCTAAATTGGTTAGGTTTTGGAACCATGAAATTCGGGATTCGTGGCTATTTGGAGATGACAATTTCCATTCCGATCTTTGTAAAAGTAGAGATCGAAATATATTTGAGAATGACAGCTTCTATTTTGCATTTTGTTTCCTTGTTTTGAGGTCGGTAGGGTAGGTAAGGCGGTGATAAGCTCGGTACCCTGTTAAGCACGTGCTCCGAACTCGTTGCTTGTTAAGGAAAGTCTGCACCCTTTTTTTTAATGAGCGAACGTTAGATCTGAACTGCTATGTCACTTTCTAACCTGCTCATAAAAAGCTTAGATACGTGTCAAACTTGGGATGGGCTGTCATTTTTTGGTACATCACCAAGCATTCTAGTTTTGATACAAAGCTCACTGGTAAAGTCCAATTGAAAAACTAGCTAAAAGAGGATAAGTATAATTCTTATAATCTCTCAATATGGATCTTACAAGAAATATGATATGCACGCTTATATAAGAGTATTAACATTACTTCTAAAGGTATGTCCTAATTCTCGACCTAAGTTATAGTTTAATTCTCTCTTAGAAACCCGAATAACTTAGCTATCAGAGAGTTTTTCACTGAACTCTCTTTAATGACTCTTAAACTACTTTGTTTTACAAGTTTCTAATTGGAAGGCTCTTCACCTTTGATTTCATCAATTAGAAATTGACTACAATAGTTTGGCTCTATCTGTGGGAAACGATTGCTTTTTACCTTGAATTATAAGATACTAATGGCTCTAAAGTTCTGTCTTACATAGAAAAATCAGCCACCACCGTCGCAACCACGAGCTGAGAGACGCACCAACAATCGCCAATCACCAACGTACTTCGAATGTTGTAGATATGAGGATGGACTTCTTGGCGCAGTAGATTGAGATGTTAAATCAAGATGTGGCCAATTTGGTGCAAAACCACAAGCACTAGCCTATAACCAATACCTTTAA
The DNA here is from genome assembly GCA_008638375.1 of Nyssa sinensis. Taxonomy (NCBI): domain Eukaryota; kingdom Viridiplantae; phylum Streptophyta; class Magnoliopsida; order Cornales; family Nyssaceae; genus Nyssa; species Nyssa sinensis. The sequence goes on along the minus strand of CM018037.1, from coordinate 24,510,677 downwards.
GTCCATAACCAATATGGTTAAATCAAGTTGTGGCCAATTTAGTACAAAACCACAAGCACCAGCCTATAATCAACACCTCTAAGTCCATAACCAACAACTGTCAATTTTAAACAAGCAATTTCCGAATTAGAACAAGTAGTTGTCGGTTTAGAATGAGCAATTGTCAAACCAGCAACCTATGGAAACTAACAACTTGGTTAATAATGATAACCAAGATCAGCAACAAAGAACTCTAGAGGATCATTCAGCCCATCCCTCTCAACATCAATCCTAGCAAAAGCTGAAAGGAGAAACAGAGTCTAGAGGGGATGTCAGAGGCAAGGACCCTACAGGTTGATGAACAACACCTGTATTCATTGTTCGGTATGCATGGAACTCATTTTATTCCAGCAGTCATGGAAAAAGAGTTCCCCCAAAAGTTTACTCTCCCCAAGTTTGAACTATATAATGGGAGTACATACCTTATTGATCACCTGTCACACTTTTATCATACTATGGCCCTTCAAGGCAGCACTGACACGCTCATGTGCCGATCCTTTGTAACCAATCTTAAAGGTGAAGCTTTAAAGTAGTTTCATCAATTTTCACCGAATTCAATTGCTAAGTTTACAGATCCGACCTGTAAACTTCTAAATTGTTGCGTCATAAGTAGGAAGCTCAAAAAGGGGCTAAAGTTCCTTTTGACGATCAAACAGTCCAAGGGGAAAACCTTAGTAAGGAGTTAATCTCAGTAAAATGGTGCAATGATAGGGTCACTATAGCTGCCTAACAAATAGTTTGGTAGGTTTAAGGACTCACTTATAAAAAGTCCTCCCTCAAGTATATTAGAGTTGTTGAAATTTTTTATGTTCTGATATCATATTGGATTTTTGATACTTTTTTACCAAATGAAATTGCTTAAATATGTATTTAGAGATGTATAACCATAGGCTGTACAGAGCTTCTATACCAATTGCCTGAGACTTTATTTTCTTTCACAAATGTATCTATATTATTTATCTTATATCTCTCTGTTAATTAGCTTTCATAGGTAGCCCATATAGTCTTTTATATAAGGCTAAAAATACATTGGTACAGAACTTTTAGAATTCCTAAACAACTTTTAGAATTTCTAAATAACCTTTAAAATCGCAAGACAAATTTATGTATCTTATTATATGTATTTGATTATATGTATCTAGACACTTGTGTATTATAAAAACATTCAAAATTATATTTCCAACACTCCTTAATTTTGAATTTTTCTTTTCGTTTCATCTTCAATCTCCATTCTTCTTTATTCATTTTCATTCTTCATTCTTCAATCTTCAATTCTCATACTTCATTCATCATTCATTGTTGGTATCAATTGATTCTTCTCCATTTTTTTCCTTCTTGAAAACTTCATTGCAATTTTAGTTGCTTAGTTCCATATTTTAGTTTCTTGATTCTTAATATAATTTGCAAAATAAAATGTTAATAATAAAAAAAATATAATTTTGCTTTCTCAAATGGCTGCTGCTTCCTTTTATTTTTTAGGGATATTCTCTATTTTTTTCTCCCTTTTTTTTCTCCCTTGGCTGGCTCATGGTCTTTGGCCTTTTCTTTTAACCCTTAAAGCACTTGCTAGAAATACATTGGTACATAATCTTTAGAATCCCTAAACAACCTTTAAAATTTCTAGACAAATTTATGTATCTAATTATATGTATCTAGACACTTGTGTATTATAGAAGCATTCAAAATTATATTTTCAACAAGAGTTGCTCTTAAAAACTCAAAAGTACGTTATCGTTGAGGACATAGAATCTCAACCAAGGAATCTAAGGAACAGACCTGAAGGGAAGAATAGGTCCCTTCAAAAGCTTTGAAGGACGAGAAAAAGAGGCTTCGGAGTCTAGAGTAGCCAAAACGGAAGGAACAATCTAGTTCCTCTTCCAAGAAGGTTAACACTTGCACTCCTTTGAATGCCCCTCTAAGGTATATTCTCTACCAGGTCAGTTTATAGAGGACCTCAAATGGCCAGAACGTCTCAGAGGAGACCCAAAAAGGATAAATAAAGCCAAGTACTACGAGTTCCATAGGGACAATGATCACACCATTAACGAATGCCTTGTTCTAAAGCAGGAGATAAAAAAGCCTGATTCGAAAAGGAAAGTTTTGGAGTTCGCACAAATAGGAGAAAGGCAAGATAACCGATAGTATAGACAACCTTAGATGCAATAGGATCTTTGACTATAAGGGCCCGAGAACCAAAAAACAATAGATCAGCCCCTTATGTGATCTATGTACTACACGTTGATGACGCTAGGATTGGGTTGTCGAACAGAGCACGAAAGAAATATGCTCGAGATGTCAAAGTTGAACCACCAATCTTTAGCATCAATATCATAGAAAATAAGTAAAGGGCAGCACCTCAAATCCAATTCACAAAATTGGATATGGAAAAACTGCATCTTCTACATAACGATTCTCTGGCAATCTCTTTAAAAGTGTCTAATTTTGAAATCAAAAGGGTTTCTTATTGATACAGGACGTTCGGCTAATGTGCTTTTCAACCACCCCTTCCAAAAGATAAAGATTAATCCAAAAGAGGTCTGCCCAATGATAATAGTAATGGCTGGATTTAATAGGGACCTAAGTTTCCCCATATAAACCATCAAGCTTCCAATCACTATCGGAAAAGGATAAGATTAGAATACCTTACTCTTTGAACTAATGATTTTAGATACGACGCCCCCTACAACATGATCCTAGGAAGACCTTAGATCTATGAAATGGATGCAATTACATGAACCCAACACCAATGTCTGAAGTATGCCCAAGGAAACGAGGTAGTGATCACTATCAAAAGATGCCAATCAACTTCAAGGCAGTGCCATACAATAGCTCTAAAAGCAAGGACTTCTAAATAGCAATTATAGAAAAGAATCAAGAGTGATGAACTCTTAAGTGCAGAGTTGAAGGATAGTGGGGAGTGTCTCTTAGAGATAGAAGAACCAGTCAATTCCTAAAGACGAAGTAGTTTACTTTAGGCATGAGAAGAGGTTTAGACGGCACAACTTAACCCTTAAGGTCCAGACAAAGTCATCTAACTAAGGTCAACTTTGGATCCCAATGAAAGACATGAATTGATAACCTTTTCGAAGACCAACCTTTCAGTATTTTCATGGAGTAACAAGGATATAAAAGGTATTGCCCATACTTTATCTCCCACAAACTGATGGCAAATCCAGACCACACTCATACATATCACAAAAGAAGATCGTTCGTCCCAATATGACACAAGATCATTAACGATTTTGGATGTAGGAATGATCAAAGAAGTCTTCTCTCCAGAATGGTTGGCTAATATTGTCTTGCTAGAAAGAAAAAATGGGAAGTAGAGAGTTTGTGTGAATTATATAGACCTAAATAAAACATTCCCCAAAGATAGCTTCATTGTTCCTATAATAGATCAATAGGTGGATGCCACTGTTGGTCATGAGCTCTTAAGCGTTATGGATGCTTACTTGGGATATAATCAGATTCAGATGTATCCTTCAAATCAGGTGAAGATTGTTTCCATGTCTAAAATGAGCATCTACTGTTACAAAGTCATGCATTTTGAGATCAAGAACACTTGAGCTACTTATCAACGTATGTTAAACAAAATGTTCCAACACCATATCGGCAACAACATGGAGGTCTACATTGATGACATGTTCGTCAAAAGTAAAAATAGAGGAGAACAGATCCAATATTTAGCCCAAGCATTCTCCATCTTGAAACAAAATGGGATGAAACTGAACCCTTCTAAGTGTACCTTTGGAGTGCCAGAGGAAATCTTTCTAGGGTTCATAATCTCCTAGAGAGGAATTGAGTCAGACCTTTCACAGATTAGAGTTTTGCTAGAGATAAAGTCTTTCCGAACGATGAATGAGATTTAGAGCTTGAATGAAACAGTACCAACATTGAATTGATTCATCTCTAAATCAACAAACCGATGCCTCTCATTCATTAAAGCATTGAAAGGAAATAAGTCACTTGACTCTAGAGTGTGAAGAAGCCTTCAATCAATTAAAAGAATACCTTGGATCTCCAAAACTCTTATTAAAACAATACTTTGTGAAAAAATTTTCCTCTATCTTGCTACTTCAAATCATGTGGTGAGCTTAGAACTTGGGGAAGACCGTGGGGTTCAAAAACTAATCTTTTATGTTAGTAAAGCTTTCATGGGCGCTGAAGGAAGGTATCCCGATTAGAAAAAGCTGGATTTTTCCTTGGTCATATCTCAGTTCAGAAACTAGGCCCTATTTTCAAACCCACAAAATTATAGTATCTTCTCTTGTCCACTCAGAATGATCCTCCACAAGCCTAAACTCTCTTAACAATTGATGAACTGATCGGTAGAGCTAGGTGAGTTCGATATTCAGTATGTACCAAAAATTTTGACTAAGGCATATGCCTTATCAGACTTTATAGTGAAATTCACCAAATCTCCTTGGCCTAATGATGTTCAAGCCTTAGAAGTCAACTGGGTCCTGAAGACTGATGGTTCCTCTACTAAAATAGGGGCGAACATTGGATTTGTTCTCTAGACACCAGAGAGACAGATGTTGGAAAAAGTTATCACTTTGGGATTCTAAGCATCTAATGATAGAGTAGAATATAAAGCTTCGATCCATGGGATAAGAATGGTCAAAGAACACGGAGCTCAACACCTTAGTGCCTACTCAGACTCTTAACTTGTAGTTAACTAGGTTTTGGGGGACTTTGCCATGCATAAAAGACTAAAGAACAGGCCAATATGTCGTGCTGGTCGAATCCTTAACAAATTCGTTCCAAAGGTTCACCCTATAGAATCTAGACCGAACAGATGCACTGGCCAACTTGGCAGCTTCTATCAATTTGGAGATAGAGGCTAACATTAGAACTACTTATAAAGAATATTGTATATATTTCTCAAATAAAGTATATATGATAGTAATAAAATTATTATGTTTACATTATCCAAATCAAGCATAAGAATAGTCAAACTTAAGATTTTTCGACTCCGGATTCAACCGTAGTATCCATTTAGGCTAATGTAATTCGAAAAATACACCGTATATTTTGGAAAATTATGAAAATATATCTATATTTTATTCAGCTATTAAATATGATATTACAATTCTGAAAATTCTAATTTAATATTTTTAAAGACTCTAGAGACAAATATGTAGACTATTTTTATGAAATCAACTTTGAAAATATATTTTTGTAAATTATTTGCCATTAATATATCCTAAATAAATCATGAAAATTCCAAGAAAGTCAATTCTTATGTTTTTCATCGTCCTAAGTCCAATTTTGTGATCCGTTTAAGTTCAATAAATTTTTAAACTTATATTTTAGTACTTTGGTTATATAAATGCCTTTATAAGGACAATAAAAAATTATTCTTAAAGTTTTTCAAAATTTTAAACCACAATTTAAAATCTAATTAGAAAAAAGTGGTGATCTAAATATACTAATCTTATAAAAGTATAAAATAATATGCCACAAGGGTTATTAGAATGAAAATAGTTATGGCATAAAAGGGCACAAAGACTTAAATTAAGTCACGTACAACATAAAAACATAAAATTAGTATAGACATGAAAATTGATATGATGTGACAGTGAATGTGTAGGACGTATTGTTAAGCAAAAAGAAACATAGGAATTGAATTGCGGTGATCTAGGTGAGAAATTCTAGAACTCTAGAATAGCGGTATTTTATACTCAGTTTCTATGAAATTCAGTATTGTTGGCAAATGAGATATTTTACTCAGTTTTTATGATTACAAGTTTGTGAGTAAATCCAAGCCTCTAAAGTGAAAACTTTGCACAATTGTTTTCTATATAGTGAGAATGTTATTCCTTCTATGCAAAATAATTTATTTAGCTATGAAAATATGGTTTGCAAGTATGTGTACTAACTATTTCAAAAACCCATAGATAAAAATATTTTAAAGGCTAGGTTTTTCCATACAAGTCATTATACGAAGCCCGTTGGGAGGCACATGCCAACAATAATGAAAGTCCTCGATGGGAGACCTATGATAGGCCGCTAAGTGGAACATAGATCTCTTTTGTTATCATTATGTGTGAGTAGGTTATGCGTTGACCTTTTGTCAAGAATCCGAGTCAACGCAAGTTCTTTTGATATGTTATGATGTCTTGTTCGTATTAATGGGCATGTTATGTTATAAAATAATATGGGATATGGCGTTATGATTCCGATATATGATATGCAAGATATATTTAAAACATGCTTTAAACTTCGCAAAATGTTATGATTTTGATACGTAAGCTATATTTGAAATGGAAAGCAAGTTCATAAAGTATGTGTTTCCAAGATTTCAAATATTTTATAAAACTATAATGATTTCAAAATTTATGTTAGCTCTCTCTATTATCCATGGTGTATAGAAATTTTTTACTATGAAAACCCCGAATAGAGGCTAGACTTACTCACAAAGCTTAGTGGTTTAGCTCACCGCATTCCCCTCAACCTCCCAAGTTTTGCAGGACAAGAACAGATAAAGATAAATTAAATCTTATCAAAGCTCGAAATGGAATGAAGCTTAACGGTCCAAAAATAATGATAATAGCAAATTAAGAAATGATGTTACAGATGAGGAATTTGCGGAGGTGAGATAAATAGTCTCAAAGCCTGCCAACATCAATAACAGCGGTTGCTCGGGATGTTGATTCAGGATATGACAAGAAATGTAACTACTACTGATGAAGAAAAATGGGACAAAGGTACAACTGTAGAATTAGTATGCAAGCACATGATGATTCCTTATGTCTTGCCAAGGGATTGGTAAATGGTTTTTCAAAAGATGTACAGTAAGGGAATTGGGATATGCTCTGATCGGATGTGTTGTATTTATTTAGATTAATGTATTAATAATTTAAATTTGTATAAGTAATGCTTTTGCAATGTAAAAAAAAAAAATTTACAACCCATTTGAATTCCGTTCTGAAGGTCTTCTTCGCCAGTCGCGTCCTAGATTTCGTAAATGGCAGGATCCGGGATGTGACACTTAAAGTCTTGAAGTTGTTGTTTCATATATAGAGTTCGAGCACAAAAACTCCTGGTTGATATGTATTCTACTTCGGTCTTAGACAATGCCACATAATTTTACTTTTTACTAAACCTAGACACAAGGGAATGTCTAGGAAAGTGACTCCCACTTGTGTTTTTTCTATCAACTTTGCAACGGCAAAATCAATATCTGAATAGCTTAATAGATCGAAAGAAGTGTTTTAAGGATAAAACAGTCCTATTTTAATTGTTCATAATAGGTATCTAAAGATTTTTTTTACGCCTTTTTGGTGTGATTCCTATGACAAGATTGAAATTTTGCACACAAGCATACACTAAACATAATATTCGGTCTACTTGCTATAAGATACAAGAGACTTCTAATCATACCTCCATATTTCTTAATGTCTACATCCTTTTCTTTGTCTTTTTTCTCAAGTTTGGTGGTAGTACTCATGGGTTTTGTATCTTCCATGTTAAACCTTTCAAGTAGTTCTTTAACATATTTAGATTAATTAATAAATGTTCATTCTTTAAATTTTTTTATTTGTAAACCTAAAAAGAAATTTAATTTTCCCATATATTATTTCTTTCAAATTGATTTAATTCTTCTTGCATGACTAATATCCGAGATTCATCATTTTCAGCTTCTTGAATTTTTCAATTTGAGATAGAAATGTTAGATTATTGCATATATTTCTCAATGATACTCTAGTAACAACTCTTTGAGTTAGTTCACCAATAATTTGAACTTTAGGGTGATCTTTGACAAACTTTCATTTTTTGGAAGAGTCTAATCCAACATCTTGAGTTACAATTTCATTTTCTATTTCATCTTCTTTTCCTTCTTCAAGATTTTGATGATTTCTACTAGCATTGTCTTGAAGTGGTTCGTTTATATTTGATCATTTTGTATATCATCATCATCAACATTTTTCTTTATGATATGAGGATAAAATTTATCAAACACAACATGTATACATTATTTTAAGGTTAGGGTTCTTTTGTTAAAGATTCTATATGTTTTGCTTTTGGTAGAATATCTTAGAAAAATTCATTTATTGAATTTAGCATCAAACTTTCCTAAATTTTCATTGTCATTTAGGATATAACATTTACTACCAAATACATGAAAGTAGCTAATGGTTGAATTTTTGCTATTCCAAATATCATAAGGAGTTTTATTAAGTTTGGCCTTATGGTTACTCTATTTATCATATAACAAGCAATTTTTACCGCTTCAGCCGAAAAATATTTGGATAAATTATGGTCATTAAGCATTGTTATAACCATTTCTTGGAGTGATCTATTTTTCCTCTCAGTTACTTTATTTTGTTGAGGGGTCCTAGGAGCTGAAAATTGTGATCATTATAATATTTTTCTATATCTTTATTATCGGATTCTCTACCTCTATCACTTCTAACATTGTTGATTGTGTATCATTTTTCATTTTGAATCTTTTTACATAATTTTGTGAATGCTTCATGTGCCTCTTTTTTGTGAGAAAGAAATAGTACCCAAATATATTTTGAGTAGTCATCAACTTTCACAAAATCATGATGTTTTACTCCTAGGATTCTAACATTAGTGGGTCCAAATAGATCCAAGTGTAACTTGTTGAAATATTATTTTTCTTCTTTAATAAGGTTTTCACTTGCTTTTCTAAGTTGGCACCACATATATATACCATCTTTCACAAATTTGATTTTGGGTAGACCTCCAACTAGTTCATGTCTAGACAAATTAAAAATTAAGTTCATATTTGTATGTCCTAGTCTGCTATATCATAGCCAACTATTTTCATTCATAGCCGTAAATCATTGCATATTTTGTGATGCAATAAATATTATTATTCTTATATGTCAGAAATAAAATGTTTTCATGATTTCATGCATATTTAATAAGACATTTATTAGCTTCAAATATAATAATATAACATTTATCATATAATTAACTAATATTAAAAAAAATTATATTTCTAAGTCATCAACTAAAATCACATGTTCAATAGATAAAGATAAATTTTTATTTATACTTTAAATATCAATAATTTAACCTTTTGAGTTGTCCAAAAAGGTGTTAGATAAAAAATTTGCCTCATTTTCAGCATACTTCAACAAAAAACTTAAAACCGAAGACTTCAGATCTTCCACGTCACCAGTATCTTTGATCTCGAAGACACCCTTCACAACAAGAGTGTAAAGTTTTTCAAGCTGTGGAATGCCATAGTCTTCAGTACGCTCCACAAAAAGCTGCTTGATAGGCTCAATTTTGCTGGAGATCTCTGCGTCTGACATCATAGCATCTTGGGACCTGCACCCAGTAGCTTCTTCAGAAGATTCAAGCTGATTGCCATCGGCAAGAGAGCTTTTCAGCCTTTGCAGATTTGTATCATCTGCTTCAGGTTCTTGGGATGGCTTTGACAGGACCAGATCTTGAGGCCGTGACCCATCTTCTGCCGCTGAAACTGAAACTCATCAGGATGTTCCATAAATCAAAAACTGGAGTTTCATAGTTCTTTCGGAATTTGAGAAAAATGCTAAAGGGATAAGTACAGAACCAAAATGAGCAGCTAGCACTGGGTAAGAAAATATTCAAGCGACAATTGAGTGATGGAAGTTGCTTTTTATTCCCCTTGTGTGGGTGAGATGAGTAAGTGATGGGAAATACACTTGTGCACCCTTCTTTTTTCTCTCTTTATTTTATGGGTCGCTTGTGCACCCTTCTACGGCTTAGCATCCATTTGTTATAAGGCTTAGGAAATAATCTTGGGTCTCTGTTGGGGATAAAAGAGTTCGATGCCTAAGAAAATGGGATTAAGTTATAGTAACAAACTAGGGTGGGGAGGGGGTTCTTGTGCATCAAAAGAGGTGGATCAGAGAGCATGATGGCCTAATATTAAGGAAATAAGGGCAAGGGTGTAGGAAAATAATTGTGTTTCTGGAATTGTCTAAGCCCCTCTACTATGCCCCTTGGGGTTACTTTTGTATTTGTGTTTTGAAAAGTTACCCTTAAAAGCGTGTTTTTATTTGAGCAACTTTTTAAAACTACTTTTTATATCAATTTTGCTTTCACAAGTGCGCTTTTTTGCATCTGGAAAAGTAATCCTAAATACACACTCATAATGAGTAATGTCAGGAAAAATTCATCATTCACAAATTTTTATTCCAAATTTATGTTATAAATGATGTATCAACATTTACACTAAGTTGTATATCACTCGTATGATTCGATACGCAGTTAATGTAATACTCTCAAAGCATTTATGGTATTAACTTTTGAGTTAAATTTTTTAAAAGTATAATATTACTTGTAGTGTTTGTATCCCAAATTTTTATACAAATTTTATATTCTAAATAATAAAAAAAGTGTGCTTTATCATGTAACATCAAATCATATCATTTGATTAACTAGGAGTGTCTAGTATTGTTGCCTATTAATAAATAATGATTAGAACATAAGTAAAAAGAATGTTTTGGGTAACAAAATAAAACAAGCCAACAAAAAAATACTAACACCTACCTGATCACTTAGATTGAGGGAGTTGGAGGAAATAAGAGGAAAGGGAAATGGATGAGAGGTTATTTCATGCTTGGTTTAAAATTAGGAAAGGAAAGAAAATGAGAGGAAGAGAGCGGAGAGGTTTCTTAATTATCATGCACAACAGCTTTATAATCAAAATTTTCATTTGAATAATGTTATTGTAAACCCGAGTGCATATGTAAGCTTGAGTATATATGAGACGTGATATTTTAACGACTGAATAACTTAAGAACTAGAGATAAAGTGATTGAAATAAATAAAAGCTCAATTCATTGATCATCCAATAATTAAAACACCCTCATATGCACTCAGCTTATAGTAGATTACCCTTTTCATCTTTATGACACCTCCATTACCATCATTAATACCCCCATATCCAATATTCACATTCACATTTTCATTATCAGTCTGAACAAAAAAAAAAAAAACATCATCTCCCTCATCATTAATTACTGACAAACCAGAAGATGAATGATCTACAATATTTGCAACATTCACATGATCATGTTCTACATTTATCACCATAGGTCCTATGTTAAGTGTATGAACCATCATATCCATCACTTCAATATCGTCGTACTCCAACCTAAGTCCATTTTCTTAGTGCAAACCAAAAACCCTGTAAAATAATTTAAAGGTGTCTACTATTCTACTTTTAACAAAGAAATTCATTCTACCATACAATATCAAAAATGCTAACTTAGTCAGACATGTTAATAATAAAACCACATGTTTAGGTCTGTAATTCAAGCAACAGAAACCATGGTTAAAACTAATTTAACTTGTGAACTTACCACAAAAAATGGTTTGATGGCCAATTCAGTTCTAGCAATTATATACACAATAATGAACGTATTGCCTGAAGTGAAAAATACTAGATAATAATTTGCCCCAAAACCAAAACAGCTGACCCCAATACTTTATACCAGTGAAGCCACCCTTACTGTGTTATGTTTGCAGACAATAGAAGTCATTTCCTGCACAACTTGAGCATCAACTCCAGATTATTGGAAAAACTTACCTGTGCACAACTTAACTAGTTGGAAGGTACCCACCAGCAAGATGAAATATAATAACCAATTGAAAGGGTGCAACTGAGCCTACTAGATAAATTTTTTAGGTAATCATACTAAAAACCTGAAATCGAATCTGTCGGAGAACTGAGGGGGGGAGAGGAGAATGGAGGGAGGGAGAGAGTATTTGAAGACAATTGATATATAGCCAATCAATTTTGAATTGTGGAGTTCAAAATGATCATTTCCATAACAGAAAAAGGAGAGGTGGGGTGAGGAAACTGATTATATACATCACTACTTAAGACTAAAGTAAAGCCGGTAAAATGAATTATTTTGAAAGGGGAAAAAAGGTGTTAGATCAAAAATTTGCCTCATTTTCAGCAAACTTCAACAAAAAACTCAAAACTGAAGACTTAAGATCTTCCACATCACCGGTATCTTTGATCTCAAAGACACCCTTCACAGCAAGAGTGTAAAGTCTTTCAAGCTGTGGAATGCTATAGTCTTCAGTATGCTCCACAAAAAGCTGCTTGACAGGCTCAATTTTGCTGGAGATCTCTGCGTCTGACATTATAGCATCTTGGGACCTGCACCCAGTAGCTTCTTCAGAAGATTCAAGCTGATTGCCATCAGCAAGAGAGCTTACCAGCCTTTGCAGATTTGTATCATCTGCTTCAGGTTCTTGGGATGGCTTTGACAGGACCAGATCTTGAGGCCGTGATCCATCTTCTGCCGCTGAAACTGAAACTCATCAGGATGTTCCATAAATCAAAAACTGGATTTTCATAGTTCTTTCGGAATTTGAGAAAAATGCTAAAGGGACAAGTACAGGACCAGAATGAGGATACTGATTGATCCCTAAATTTTAGCATTAGGGTTGTATACTATTTCAGTGACTTTACGTCGAATTTTGCCTTATGTTATACGATATTTATCCTTCTTGCTATCAACTACTACTAAGATATAGTTCAAAACATAAAATCAATGGGCAAGCCAAAAAACTGGTATAACCCAAGGAAGAATTCAATGACCACTTCCATGAATTAATTTTGATACAACATTTTCAATGTCAAATTTCAATATAATAATATAAGAAGCAGAATCCAAAGGAAATAATACCTGCGTGTGCAGCATCAACATTCTTCTTTGGTCGTTTCAACACTTCATAGCTTTGGTCCAGATTGACTTCCGGCTGGACATTACGAAGTCTGGCACTTGCCCTAGTTACAGTTGCCAACTGAACGACAGGAGTTGTTGGGAAAGCAGAGCCCCCTGCATCATCTGGCATAGCCATTGGACCCCCTTAAGCAGCAATCTTTTCACAGAATGCAACTAGTGCAGGGTCGATCTGTGACACCATTCCATGCACCTGCAAGAAATAACATTGCTCTAGCATTCCTTTGATATAAAATGCAAGCAACTAAAGCCCCTACAGAAGACCAAAGACTCAAAGAAAGAGAGAGAGAGAACACACCGCATCGCGAAGTGCATACGCTCTACTGTCAATCCTAGCTCCATTATAATCATCTCCATTGTATCTCTGTGTAAGAGACAATGATAAACATCAAACACTGTATGAAAAAAATTAAAGAAAAGATTCAGCAATAACAGCGGCTCTAGGCTGGTTCAATTAATTATTTCACATAGGGTGTAAGAACCAAGTCGTGCGATAAATCCTTTAACCCCTTATCCCATTTAGTAAATCTTCACATAATGAAGGCAGTTGTACATGGTGTACACAGAACTAAGAAACTGTAAGAACCAAGTTATGTGATAAAACCTATAACCCATTATCTCATTTAGTAAATCTTCAGATAATGGAGGCAGTTGTACATAAGAGTGTCTTTGGTAAGTGGACGTGAATATGATGCAAAATGGAAATTACCCTGATTTTACATCAGAGTCAACATGCTCATTAGCATTAACAGTTAACATAGAGACACCAAAGACCAAAAATTTCTCACTAGTAACAGAATACTCTTAACTATGATTTGAATATGACAAAACTTCGCATGCACTAGGACATTAATCTATTCTTATCACCCACTTCGTTTTTATATCTTACTATAAGCAAGTTACTGAATTTCTTTATATTTACCAAGGAAGAGCCAAGATCCAACTGAACAAACACCAGAAAATTGTATTTGATAGCTTTCCCACATAAAAACCAGTTATAAAATGAGGGGTCATTTGCACATCTCACGAAAATTGAACACCACTATATAACACACAAATAGGTGCAGAAGATATAGAGGCACTGCCATAACCAATTAATACAAGGATAAACTAGAATTATTGGTTGCCAAAGCGAATGCAGCATGGTGGTATAGTGTAGGCAAGGCAGGATTAGGGTTTGATTTTTACCAATTGTTGAAGAAACATATATAACACTAGAAACATCGCATACTTTATAAGCCCCCTGTATCAAACAAGTGTAAAGAGAACAAATAAAAATAATTTATAATAAATAATATAACACCACCAATATCCTATATTCTGTGGTGCTTGTCAAGAGGAACCGAAGGACCATCGAAGGAGTGGAACTTTCTATATGGCACTAAAAAGATTATTTTTTGAAACTTCTTTTTTTGTAGATAAAAGAAGAATATCCTTTGTACTTAGATGATCTTACGGATTCTTTGAGGAATCTTAGACTTTAATTGATGTAGTCGGTTCCCCTTTTTTGTACATGGATTTGCCCCCCTCGGGCATCCCTGTTTATATACACTTACATTTACCAATCAAAAAAGAAGAAGAGTAGATTCATTCTGGGTTCGGCGTTAAGCATAATGGCCACTTCAATTTCCTCGTAACATCTAAACACCCCATGAATCAATGGTTGTACATCTATGCATAGTTTTCATACATTACTTGAAAACACAACTTTAATATGTCACTGTACGGTAAAACAAGGATTCACCACCAAATTAATTAATCTATATCTACCTATAAATGTATGAATCCTCTTATGTGTTTTCTCCAAAAGTGTTTTACACTTTTATTATTGAGTTCACCAAAATACCCTCATCACACCCCTCATTCAAAATCAGTGAACCCACTCCACAAACAACGGTTACAAACTGTTAAGCTCCCACCCTCCCTTCTCCCCCGATACAACTCGTTCAATTCCCATCCTCCCTTCTCCCTCGATATTTTTCCAATGAGTGGGGACAGAGAGGCAACTTCTTTGCTGCAACTCCCACTTTCTCTTCTCCCCCAATATTTTTCCAGTGAGTGGAGACAGAGAGGCATCTTCTTTGCCGCATTAGTGGTTGGATCATTTGTTTAAGGAGTAGAATTTCGGTAATTCACTGGTGCAGAGGATCGAAGAGCTATGTTGGGATTTGTCACGAAGCAGTTTTTTCAAATGGGAGGTGGAGGTATGTTTACTTCACTGCATGTGGTTAGATCGTTCGTTTAAGAAAGGGAATTACGGTGCTGCATGTGGTTGGATCGTTCGTTTAAGAAGGGGAATTACGGAGCTCTGTTGGAAGATTAGCGGGAATTGACATGGCAAAGATTGGCTATTGCTGCAGCGTTTGATCAGACTTTTTTCTAATCAGGTAACTTCAACCCTCTCAACCCTATTTCTAAATTCCTCTAAATCTAAAGATATTCTATTGTTGTTGTCTCCACACCAATTAAACAGCCTTTTCTTCAACACTCCGTTCTCCGTGAACCCATAATTGTTTTGAATTTATTTTCATCTGAGTCCCGCGGGTTTAGATTCACTGTTAGATCTGATTCATTTTCTTATTTGCTCGAATCTTGTAACGCCCACTTGATTGCTTTTGATTCGGCTGTGAACTGCTTGATATCGCATCAAACGCGGTTTCAAGAACCAGATTTTGATGTGAAAAGTGTTAAGTGCTTCAATACACACCTCAGGTGATAATTTTTGGCAGTTCAGGTTTTTGTAGACCAACCCTTTGTCATCTTGCATTTTATCAGGTTGTGCCTGAAACTAATCTCTTGACATTCATTATAGGTTTGGGGTAGGCATTTGTGGATTAGTTTATTTTTGGTTGACAGATGCAGTCTGTCTTGAAGGCAATTTGGAGTAGGAATGGGTAAGCAAACCCAACCAAGAAGTGATCTGTAGAGATATTTCATTTCCTTAAGTAGATGTGATTTGTTTACACCCATTGTTATAAACCTTTCTACTTTGCTCTTAATCCACTTAAATTGAATTTATAAATTGGGTTTTGGCTCTGTAATTTGGGCTTTAAATGTTTTTGTAATTTATTTTTTCTTGCCAAAAGTATGTTAAAACAAATTTTTATTGAACCCAAAGAGATCTATTTTTTTTCTTTACAAATTATTCTTTTTCATTTGAATTTTAGGTCCCAAACAAGATAGGAACCATTTTGGGGATTGTATAATTAGCTTTGTACTCTGATTATAAAAATAAATCTAGAGAGGACTACAGGGAAACCTTGATAGTATCATATGAATGAACATGTATGTTGGCTGCATAAAGGTGCATATGCATTTTTGGTTGCTAATTTTGTATTGTTCAATTCTTTTGTTGTTATATTGCAATTACTTGTTTAGTGGAGAATTCAGGCACAAGATGATTTGATCCAAAATCATCTTATATGCATTTTCATTAAATTGAAAATCTTGTGCAGGTGCAGGGATTTGTGGTTCATTTAAATTATTCTTTGTACCCTCAGATTTATATGGAGAAAGCAGTCATTTTTCTATGAACTTTCAATTTGATGTGAATGTCTTCTTTCATGGCTTGAAAAACTAGAAAAAACAGAACTCATTATTCCCAACTAGAGTTTTTTTCATAAAAACAATTTTGATGTTAAACACATTTCAAGCAAAAATTCCAAGGCACGGGTAATAACAAGTTACTATAAGATTCTGAATCTTTCTTTTACTTTTCAATGTTTTCTTAATAACGAAACATTGCAGATAGTTATTAATTATATTAGCATTTTGTAATCATAACCTTAGAAATCTATATCTATTCTACCTATAAATGTATAGATCCTCTTATGTGTTTTCTCCAAAAGTATTTTACACTTTTATTATTGAGTTCACCAAAATACCCGCATCACACCCCTTATTCAAAATTAGTGAACCCACTCCACAAACAACGGTTACAAACTGTTAAGCTCCTATCCTCCCTTCTCCATTGATACAACCCGTTCAACTCCTACCCTCCCTTCTCCCCCGATATTTTTCCAGTGAGTGGAGACAGAGAGGCATATTCTTTGCCGCAACTCCCACTCTCTCTTCTCCTCCAATATTTTTCCAGTGAGTGGAGACAGAAAGACATCTTCTTTGCCACATTAGTGGTTGGATCAAGGCCCACTTTCTTTTCTCTCCCAATATTGTTCCAATGAGTGAAGACAGAGAGGCATCTTCTTTGCCGCATTAGTGGTTAGGTCATTTGTTTAAGGAGTAGAATTTCGATAATTCACTGGTGCAAAGGATCGAAGAGCTACGTTGGGATTTGTCACGAAGCAATTTTTTCAAGTGGGAGGCAGAGGTATGCTTACTTTGATGCATGTGGTTAGATCGTTCATTTAAGAAGGGGGATTACAGTGCTGCATGTGGTTGGATCGTTCGTTTAAGAAGGGGAATTACGGTGCTCTGTTGGAGCTCTGTTGGAAGATCTACGAGAATTGACATGGCAGAGATTGGTTGTTGCTGTAGCATTTGATCAGAGTTTTTTCCAATCAGGTAACTTCAACCCTCTCAAGCCTATTTCTAAATTCATCTAAATCTAAAGATATTCTATCCCTGTTGTCTCCGCACCAATTAGACAGCCTTTTCTTCAACACTCCGTTCTCCGTGAACCCATAATTATTTTGAATTTATTTTCATCTGAATCCCGTGGGTTTAGATTCACTTTTAAATCTTATTGTATTCTGATTCGTTTTCTTATTTGCTCAAATCTGGTAATGCCCACTCGATTGCTTTTGATTCGGCTGTGAACTGCTTGATATCGCATGAAACGTGGTTTCAAGAACTAGTTTTTGATGTGAAAAGGTGTTAAGTGCTTCAATACACACCTTCGGTGATAATTTCTGGCAGTTCAGGTTTTTGCAGACCAACCATTTCTCATCTTGCATTTTATTAGGTTGTGCCTGAAATTAATCTCTTGACATTCATTGTGGGTTTGGGGAAGGCATTTGTGGATTAGTTTCTTTTTGGTTGACAGATGCAGTCTGTCTTCAAGGAAATTTGGAGTAGGAATGGGTTAGCAAACCCAACAAAGAAGTGATCTGTAAAGATTTTTCATTTCCTTAAGTAGTTGTGATTTGTTTACATCCATTGTTATAAACCTCTCTTCTTTGCTCTCAATCCACTCAAATTGAATTTATAAATTGGGTTTTGGCTCTGTTATTCGGGCTTTAAATTTTTTGTAATTTATTTTTTCTTGCCAAAAGTATGTTAAAACTCATTTTTTATTGAACCCAAAGAGATCTATTTTTTTCTTTACATATTATTCTTTTTCATTTGAATTTCAGGTCCCAAATAGGATAGGAACCATTTTGGGGATTGTATAATTAGCTTTGTACTCTTATTATAAAAATAAATCTAGAGAGGACTACAGGGAAACCTTGATAGTATCATATGAATGAACATGTGTGTTGGCTGCATAAAGGTGCATATGCATTTCTGGTTGCTAATTTTGTATTGTTCAATTCTTTTGTTGTTATATTGCAATTACTTGTTTAGTGGAGAATTCAGGCACAAGATGATTTGATCCAAAATCATCTTATATGCATTTTCATTAAATTGAAAATTTGGTGCAGGTGCTGGGATTTCTTGTTCATTTAAATTATTCTTTGTACCCTCTGATTTATATGGAGAAAGCGGTCATTTTTCTATGAACTTTCAATTTAATGTAAAATGTCTTCTTTCATGGCCTGAAAAACTAGAAAAAACATAACTCATTATTCCCAACTAGAGTTTTTTTTTTTCATAAAAACAATTTTGATGTTAAACACATTTCAAGCAAAAATTCCAAGGCATGGGTAATAACGAGTTACTATAAGATTCTGAATCTTTCTTTTACTTTTCAATTTTTTCTTAATAACGAAACATTGTAGATAGTTAATAATTATATTAGCATTTTGTATTCATAACCTCAGAAATAGATTTTCACCTTCACTTAATTGTTAGATTCAGCTTCTTTGCTCAAGTTCAAATGAAATTGTTTCATACCATGTCGGAGTAAACTGCAAGCAAATTTGCCAGATTGGAGAAAGCACAAAGAGAAAGCGTTCATTTAGCTGCTCATTTTTAATGGATTTCGATTGTACCAATTTTTAATAGATTGGAGAAACCCATTTTCAGATTTTGAATCCAAACTAAATCGACTTTGATGTGTTTTGCCTCACGGAATCGACTTTTATGTGTTTCGCCTTGCAGCATTCATAGAGAAAGAGATTAGAGTCGGTATTTCACAGTCGTAGAGATCGAAGATAAGAAACCAGGATTATGAAAAGGTATGTCAGAAGATCACTATTGCTAAGTTTATTTATGTTAGTGATTAGGACATTAGTAAAAGAATTTTTTTTCTCCAAAAATTTTAAACTATGAAAGTACTTCCTTAAATATAAATAACATATATATATATATATATCCTTAAAATCAGGTGAAACTGTTTGATAATAGTTTAGATCACACCTGTGTAGGTGTTTCTTTAGTTTGTACTTCGCTAATGTTACATTGCTTTGACAGTTTTAAGTTCTTTAGGTAGTGAAATTTAGAAGCATAAGAATAAGGTTTGGAGGACACCAAAAATTTATGTTGCCATCACATATCATATGTATCACTTTTCTATAGTGTTAAGGTATAAATCAAAGATTTAAACTTTGTTTGTTATCAAATCACTCTTGCGAACAGTAAGTTATCTCATTATTGAAAATAACTGAGCTGAAGCGGTAGAGGATAATGGAAATTAAGGAGAAAGCTTGATAAGCATTCCATCCTGTTTATTATGCCAATTATTACTGCCAATCTTCTATGATGACCCCAAAAAATTGTTTCCCTTTCATTGATCTAGAAAGGATACTACAACACTTATTTAAAATATTATCAAACTAATCAATTGTCTCACCCAACATTAATTACTGTCTCCTTCTTGTTGCCAGTGAGCAGCCATATCTTTAGACCCACTTTAATTCATCATTAAAGTGAGAGTTATATATCTTTTTGTTAAATATGTGGAGCATAAACATATGTCACTTGATGCTGCATATAAGTGCATGAGTTCTATTAGGCCAAGTGTGGTCCTTAGTGTTGGCAAGTATGCTTGATTCTTGCACAGTGAGCTGGTTTTAATATTTACATTCTCATTCGATATCTGTATAAGGATTAAAGGAATATTAGAATATGTGTTGGTTTACTTTATTATTTATATTTTTTTCCCTTTGATGGGTGTTAAAGGAATATTTGATTAGTTGTGACTCTTAATTGATTACATTGTATTTCTTTTATTGTGCAATAAGTATCGTTTACAAACCAAACAACCAAAAAAAAGAAAAGACTTGTTCTGATTATTTGAAGTCCTCCATTCTCAGGATAAAATATAAACAAAAGCATGGAAAAACACCAACAATACTAATAAACTCTTAAATTATATTAAAAGTAAATGTACATTTTTTTTGCTATTGTGACTATTATTATCTTCATTCTTTAAGTTATACATGTATATTGAAATACTAAATCATCCCTTTCCCCTGTGACTATTATTATCTTCGTTCTTTAAGTTATACATGTATATTGAAATATTAAAATCATGATAGACTGTTCCCTTGATAGGAAATGAGTTCTACCCAAAGTAATTGTAAGAGGAGTAGATTTGCTCAGTTAACTCATAAACAAAGGCATGATTATATTTAAAAGGTTACGAATGCAAGAAAAAGGAGAGCATCCACAAGAAATAATGAGCAAAGTAATGATAGTGTTATTGATAAAAAAAATAGATACGCTAGATTTACTGATGAAGAAAGATTGCGATATATTCAAAAGGTTAAGGATACAAGGAATAGGAGAAAAAAGTAGAGGACTAATTGGTTACTTAAAGCTCAGATGGTTGCTGTTAACTATCAAAGTTTATGAGATTTATATAATCATCTTATGAAAAGTAATTAGAAGTTCATAGCTAGATGATTAATCTTATTTTAAACATTCTTAATAGGTCAGTATGATCCAATATGTTCTGAATTACACCAGCTATGCAACATGCATTATTGTGTTTATTGTGGTGCCAAGAAGTTCAAATATGAACCACCAACATTTTATTGCCGGAATGGACAAGTCAAATTGGTTTCCACTGATGTTCCAGATGCTTTATATTCTTTATTCACATCTTAATTAGAAAAAGGTGAAGACTTTCGAAAGCACATACATGCTTACAATAGTATTTTCTCATTCACAACTTTTGGTGTTAATTTGGATAAGGATCTAGCATCTACAATAAGAGGAATTTATACATTTCGAGCACAATGACAGATTTATCATGATCTTCCAACTTTAGTGCCAAAAGACAGTGGCCCGTGTTACTTTTAGTTATACTTTTATGACACTAATAATGAACTTTAAAAGAGAATGAAAATACTTGACAATGCAAATCTTAGTGAAGCAATCATTAGAAAGTTGATGGAAGTTGTTAAAGGAATTCATATGCTCAGTTCTTACGCAGATTAAAAGATTGTGACCCTTTTCAAGATTTCCAAATCCATATTAGAAAGGATGTTCGTTTGGATCAACGAGTTTATAACTCGCCAAAATAGCTGATCAAGTAGCTGCTATATGGATTGAAGGGAATGATCCTCTTACACCATTAGAAAGAGATATTTTCGTACATGCGCACTTTGGTCATAGGCATAGAGTTAGACATTACTTTGGTTGTTATGATCCATTGCAGTATCCTTTTCTTTTTCCGAATGGGGAAACCGAATGGCACCAAAATATAGCAAAGCACAATCATGAGGAGAGCAATGTTGATATATTGGAGAAGGATATATCAAGCATACCAACTTTCACATCTACTGAGAGTATTTTCGAACAAGAATAAGAAGGTAACTTTTATGGTTATTTAAAAATATAAATTAACACACTAAGAATTTTCAAAAACCTAGATTCGTTGTTTATATTTTTTTTTTACTATAATTATACTTTTGCATATTCTTATATTGGTGTGGAATAAGAAGTAGCAAGAAAGTATTATGCAAGGAATATTATACTCATAAGTTGCAAATAAGGGGAACAAAGCAATCTACACTTCTATTAGCTAGTCGGCTATTGCAAGAATATGCAGTAAATATGTACTAAAGCTTGAAACTACTCGGTTAGATTATTATCGGAGGCAACAATCAAATATTAGAGCAGATCTTTATCAAGGAATAGTTGATAGTGTGATGGCTAGAGAAACTAGAGGAAATCAAGTTGGACGAAGAATTGTTCTCCCTGCATCTTTTGTTGGTGGCCCAAGAGACATGTGTCGTAGGTACCTTGATGCAATGTCGTTAGTTCAATGTTTTGGAAAGCCAGAACTTTTCATTACGATGACATGCAATCCTGATTGGAAAGAGATTCAAGATGAACTACAAGAAGGGCAACATCCTCAAGATAGGCCAAATTTGACTTCAAGAATTCTTAGAGCGAAATTGCAAGACTTAAAAGACCAATTATTCAAGAGAGAAATATTTGGGAAAGTTGCAGCACATGTTCATGTTATTGAGTTCCAGAAAAGAGGATTACCCCATGCACACATGCTAATTGTATTGAAGTCGGAATATAAAATCACAAATGCTGACCAATACGACAAATTTGTTTATGCAGAACTTTCAGATAAGGATAAATATCCAGATCTATATGAAATGGTTATAAAACACATGATGCATGGTCCTTGTGGAGAAAAAAATGCAAAAAGTCCTTGCATGGTGAATGGAAATTGCAAAAATCATTATCCTTGGTCATTTTGTGAAAAAATAGTCCAAGCAAAAGATGGATATCCTATATACAGAAGAAGGGATACTAAAGAAAAAGTTATTGTACGAAATGCAGAGCTCAATAACAGGTGGGTGGTTCCTTATAATCCATACTTGCTTTCGAGGTATAATTGTCATATTAACATTGAGATATGTTCTGGTTTAAAAGTAGCGAAGTATCTTTACAAATATATTTACAAGGGGCATGATAGAGTCGCTGTGTACATTGCTTACAATGATGGAGAAAATGTGATTGATGAAATCCAACAATTCCAAAATGGAAGATAGGTATCTGCATAAAAAGCGCTGTGGAGAGTCTATGAATTCAACTTGAATGAGATATACCTTGCAGTCATTAAATTGCAGCTACACCTTCCAAACAAACAATTTGTAACTTATTGGGAGAATCAAAATTTAGAACACATTCTCCGTTGGGATCATATATCTAATACAATGCTCATGGAGTTCTTCAAAATGTGTTAGCACCAAGAAGAAGCTAGAGAATTTCTTTATAGAGAATTCCCGAAGCATTATATTTGGGATAGACAAAAAAGATGCGAGTATAAAAGGAAGAAATGAGAAGTATTTGGCTGTATAAATGGAACAAATCCAATTGAGGGAGAGCGATATTATTTAAGATTATTGCTAAATCATGTCAAGGGGCTAACGTTATTTGAAGATTTGTTAACAGTAGATGGCATACAATTCTTAAGCTTCAAAGAATCTGCACAAAAAAGAGGATTGTTAGAATCAAATAATAGCATTTTTGAATGTTTGAATAAGGCAACTTTGTTTCGAATGCCACATGCACTTCGAAGATTGTTTGCAACTATATTGGTTTATTGCGAGCTAACCGATGTGAGGAATTTATGGGATACTTACTTTGAAGCAATGTCCGAGGATTTTAAAAGAGATTTTCAGGAGTTCTACCAGTTCTCAAACCTCCAAAATGTTAAAAAGTTTAGAGATTTTCTTGGAAAGTATGGGGAAGGGTATTAGAAATTATGATTTGCCACATATGCCTTCAGATTCTCTTGATGCTATAGACATTTATCTAAGAGAAATAAGAGATGAAATGGCTATTAATATTCCACATGATGATTACTCTACAGAATTTAACTTGAATCCAAAGCAACATAATGCTTTTTTATTAATATTAGACTGAGTAAGCTTAGAAGCAAGTGGCATATTTTTCATTGATGGCCCTGGAGGAACTAGGAAAACCTATTTATATCATGCATTGTTAGCCAATTTGAGATCAAAGAAAATGATAGCACTTGCAACAGCAACATCAGGCATAGCAGCAGCAATAATGCCCGGTGGTCGAACTGCACATTCCCGGTTCAAGATTCCAATTTCAGTGAATGAGACAAGTGTATGCAACATACCAAAACAGAATGGAACTACAGAGTTGTTACGTAGAGCAAGGCTAATAATTTGGGATGAAACTCCAATGGCAAAACGATGGGCTATTGAAACACTTGATAGAGTTTAAGGGACATCATGAACAATCAAGGGTCATTTGGAGGAAAAGTGATCATTTTTAGGGGAGATTTTCGTCAAGTATTACCAATTGTTCCTAGAGCTACAAGAGAAGAAACTATCAATGCAAGTTTGGTGAAGTCATATTTATGGTCAAAAATGAAAAAATTAACTTTGACTAGAAACATGAGAGCAAGGGATGATGTAAACTTCAGTGAGTTTTTGCTTTGAGTTGGAAATGGTGAGGAGCCAACATACGAACAAGAGATGATTTTTATTCCAAATCAGATGGTCATCCAATATGAAAATGATGAAGTCTTAGAACAACAACTTATTAATGATATCTATCCTTTTTTAGAACAAAATGCAAAGTCCGCTGAGTACATGACCAAATGTGCAATACTTGCAACCAAAAATGAATATGTGGACAAGCTGAATGAGAAGTTAATTACGATGTTTCCTAGAGATGCAAGAAAATTCAATAGCTTTGATGAAGAAGTTGATGATACTCATAACTATTATCAAGAGAAATTTCTAAATTCTTTGACTCCGAATATGGTTTGCCTCCACATAAATTGGTACTTAAAGTTAATTTTCCAATAATGTTGTTGAGAAATTTAGACTCATCCAATGGCCTATGCAATGGTACTAGAATGGTCTGTAGGAATTTTGAGAATAATGTTATCCATGCCGAGATTACAGTTGGGCAACATGTTGGAAAACATGTTTTGTTACCACAAATTCCGCTTTCACCTGCAGAAAATGAAGGCTACCCATTTCATTTCAGGCAGAAACAATATCCAATACGTCTTTGTTTTGCTATGACCATAAAAAAGTACAAAGACAAACAATACCGTGTGTAGATGTTTATTTACCTCAATTTGTATTCTCCCATGGCTAGTTATATGTTGCATTATCAAGAGGAATCTCGATGTCTACATCAAAAGTTCTCATTAAGCCAAAAACGGATGAAGAGAAATCAAGGACCTGCACAAAAAATGTGGTGTATAAGGAAGTTCTAAATTCATAGAGGTAATATGATCTGTCGTGGAAATCAATCAAATTACCAAACTAAACTACTAGTATAGTAGAGAAGTAAGGGTCGAACCCACAGAGACTGTTGATTGTTTAAAAACCAAAGTTGAGATTAATTTTAATTCACATTCACAAAGAGTGGTTGTTTGTTGATTCTTTCCTAAAATTAAATGAGCACTATAATTAAAGCAAATATTTAACTGAATTAATGAAGAATCAAATTAAAAGAGGATTCCTAGAGTGTTGAATCCACCACTAATCTTGTAACTAGCTTCAATTGTATTAATTCTTGGGCCATTAAATTTGGATGTAAAAGATGTATTTTGGCTACAAGCCTCAATACAATCATCAAGAAAATTACGCACCAAAACCCTAAGCACGAACCATCTTTGGTCAACACAAATTGTCTACGCTAATTCTAAGGTCATAGTCACAACTTGTTTTTCCTGAGTTATGACTCGTCCTACGGTTTTGATGTATGTACACATATTACTATTGTATAACCACATAAACAAAATCACAGAAATTGATTATGTGAAACTGAATAATACGATTATTGTCTTAATAAAATCCCAACGTTATACAATCAACATCCAAAACTAATTAACCCAAAAATAAAATACAAAGAAGCAATATTACTTGACTAGGGTTTCATCTAAACCCTAGAAATGAGAGAACTTAGCCCATGATAGTGGAAGAGGAGACCACCATAGCCATGGAGTTCTTCATCTCCTTCTTTAGAGTTGTCTCCTTTCTTCTTCTCTTCCTCTCTAGGTCTCCAAGACGGCCTCCCTCCTTTTCCAAAACCCTAGTTCCCAATAATATCCCCTTTTTTCCAAAAATACCCTTACAAAATAAGAATTTAGGAAAATAACATAAAATCCCGTAATTAGACATTAGGGGCCCAAAAAGAGAGTCTAAAGTGCTCCAAAATAGAGCCTATAATGCTAAAATAGGCCCTGGTCCACCAACATATGGACCAAGCCTCTCTTCTAACCCAAAATCTCTTGTTTTCCACTTCTTTTAGCACTTCAAAGCCCAATATTTTCCTTTTGCTCCAAATCCACCATTAAATCATCAACTTTGACGAGCTTTCTCTGCAAAAAGATAAAATAAGAATTAACTAGCAAATGCATATAGATTGGAGAAATTAAAATAATAAAAGTGCAAGAATATCTAGGGTTAACAAAATAAATATGCACTTTTTAACCAGTTATCACACCCCCCAACTTACACTTTGCTAGTCCTCGAGCAAAGCCAAGGAAACAAGAGACACAATACAACTAACTAAATCCTCTTTCGTGGGATAAACGATTGCATTTACCATATGTAATAAGGCTTTAAACCCCTAGGTTACCCTAGTGGACGAGTTATAGTCTCGTGAGGGTTTGCAGTGAATCTACCCACAAAATTCGACACCCCCCAACTTGAACACAATATACTCCACAATCAATAAAAATGAATCTTAATGAATGTATAACTGAGTTATAATCGAATCAAAGTAGCAATTATGTCACTAAAAGCAACCTGTGAATTTCCCAAGTGCTCATAAATGGATAGAATCAGTGTGCATAAAAGCAACAACCATAACAAGATGTCTAGGCAATGAAACCTTTTTTTTTTTTATGAGGCATTACTTTGACTCCAAATCTCACCAAAAGATATCACTCACAAATGAAGCTCACAAAGATGAGGTGCATATGTATCCTCTCATACATGTGGACAGAATAATTGCTGAGTACAAATCAAATAATCCACATGCAAACATGAATGAACGCACAACAAGAATAATATAGAAAGAATTCTAACCACTACGAAAATCAACTCCCAATGTCACACGATCATTACAGTCACATCCTCAATCATCAACTACTACACCTTCGGGGTCGGCTAGGTCTTTGTTTTTGGTTGTAACGTAGGTCAAGGTCAAGGATAAAGTAGGGGTAAGTGAACAATAATCTCCATGAGATAAGCGAAGAAGCTGAAGTGAACAAACTGGAGTTTTCCAAATTCATCATCTCTTTTGAACATTGCAACACCACTCCCAAAATTTCAATAAAAGCATTCTCAAACTACTCACAACTTTTCTACTTGAGCAAACCAAAAAGAAAAGGAAAAGGCAATGAAATAGATATATATTTTTTTCTTTTTCTGATTGTTCTTTTTTCTCTTTTTTTTTTCTTTTTTTCTTTTTTTTTTTTTTTTTTGATACTGAATAAAATTACAATAAAAGAAAAATGTACATTTTCAATTCTCTACTTTCACAACACCAAATTCTCAAAGAAAAATCACCCAACTTCTTCATCCAAAGCGAGGCTACTGGTTATGAAAAGAAAGATATAATAATGAAGGCTCAACTTGGTTCCAATCAAGTAAATAATGTAAAGATGTAGGAAACAAACGAACAGGCTCAAAGTAGAAAGAGGGCCTAGTTTCATTCCCCAAAGGCAAGAAGTGTCATCCGACATCTGAACTGACTGACCTTAGACATGTGACAATAACAATTGATAGAATGGAGATATGCAAACTGTATAACCCTCAAAATAAAGTTCAAGCTCAAATCTACATAACATGGGTTATAAGTCTCAGTCAATGCCATCATGATACTAAAGTCTCACAGTCTAACAATCAAATCATAGAGTCACAAGAGTAGCAACCCAATTTGTCTCCAATTATGAAAGTTAGGGAAAGACAAATCACTAACAGTGCACAACTATCACAATGATTCTCATGCAAGCTCAGAAATACATGAATATGCTCAAAACAATAAAATTGTAATCATGAAGTATATTGAGCTCAAGTAGGCAAAATAATAGCAACTCCCCCCAACTTATTTGACACCTTGTCCTCAAGGGGACATGACAGCAAACAACATGAAATAGAACAAAAGAAGTAAAGGGAAGGAGTGCACCTGGTTCAAGAGGGGGAAAAAAAAATACTTCAATTGCACGGCCTTTTGAAGCTTTTGGGCGACCCATGGATCCCTACAATAACAAACTAAACAATAAAAATCATTAGGGTCATAGAATCTAAATATTGGCATAACAAAATAAATTGGGAAAAGAGAATCAATATGTCAATAAGTGCCAATGCAAGCTGAGAAAAAAACTGAACCAAAGCCATAGTAGAATGAAGTGTATTTGGAACGGCTTGCTATGCAATTTTTTTTTTTGTTTTTTTTTAAATGAAAAACAAAATAATAACAAAATAAACTAAAATAAATAAGAAAAGAAATTATAAAGAAATAAATATAAAATAAAATAAAATAATAAAAAAATTAATAATAATAATAAAAGAAAAGAAAAGAAAAATAAATAATAATAATAAAAATAAAAATAATAAAAGAAGAAAAATAATAATAATAATAATAATAACAGAAAAAGAATAAAAACTAAAAACAAATAAATAAATAAATAAAATAAAACAAGAATAGAGGAATAATAAATAATAAACAAATAAAAAGTTAGTGGTTGGGTTTGAATTTCTGGATTTATGAACAATGGTTGGAAGAGAAACAAACTCATGGTTTTGGCAGCCAATTAAATGAACTTTTGACTTCAAGCTGTCCTCCAAATTGATTTTTTTTTTTTTTTTTTTTGATTATTGATTTTTGATTTTTTGATTTTTGATTTTTTTTTTAAAAAAACTGAATTAAAAGTGCTCAAGCTTTTTGAGAAAAGCTCAAGCTTTTTGGGACAGCACCTTAAGAGCTTTGAGGGAAGAAAAAGAGCTCGAGCTTTTTTTGGAGTGCTCGAGCTTTTTGGGACAGAATGTTTAACCAATTTTTGACAAAAAAGTGCTCGAGCTTTTTGGCGAGTGCTCGAGCTTTCTGGACCAGAAACATTTGGAAAAAAAAAAAACATGAGAAAATGCTCGAGCTTTCTGAAATTGCTAGAGCTTTTTAGTCCAGAAAACAACAATGACCAAAGAGAAACCCCTCTTTTTTTTTGTTTTTTAAATAATAAGAATAAAATAAATACTAAACACTTACAAAAAAATAAAAAGAAAACTCAATTAAAAACAACAAAAATAAACAATAATAAAATAAAATAAAATAAAATAAAATAAAATAAAATTGGGTTTTCTCCCAAAAGAAGAGCTAAGTTTAATGTCTTCAGCCAGACACCGCAAGAGGAGAAAAACATCAATCAATATAAACTAGGTCTTCAAGACCAATCTCCTCAATCAAACTCCCTTCCTCCACACCCTCAATAAACAATTTCAACCTTTGGCCATTAACTTTGAAAGTTTGGCCACTCCGAGGGTTATGAATTTCTACCGCACCGTGAGAACAAGATTGAACAACCTCATATGGACCATCCCATCTAGACCGCAACTTCCCAAGAAACAACCGTAATTTAGAGTTAAACAACCACACCTTTTGACCAGGCTCAAAGGACTTACGATTAATATGAGAATCATGGAACGCCTTAGTCCGAGCCTTGTAAATACGGGAACTCTCATACGCATCATTTCTAAGCTCCTCTAAATGAATATGGTGCATACAAATAGATGGATCAATCCTTTTTAAATCGGCTAGGGACCAACCTATAGCACCCTTGTGTTCTCTAAGAACCTCAAGAAGACGGCACTCTTGCTCACTTGGAAGATTAGAAGCAATGATAATAGGAAGAGTGTCATCGGGTCCTAAGAATGAATACTTAAGAGTAGCCGGGAGTGGCTTCAACTCAAGCTTTGGAGGAACCTCTAAAGATGGAAGAGCAGGAATGCTCGCAAGATTAGGTAGGGGTTCCGGTCTAGACTTCCAAGGAGGATAGTCTATAAAAGGAGAACAGTCAAGCAATGAATTGACTTCTTCAATAGAAGCATCAATATCGAAAGCATCACTATCAAAGTAAGTCAAACATCTCTCCAAAGGATCCTCAATCAAGATTTGAGGGGGAGATTCCTCAACTATCCCATCAATCACATCTACTGAAAAACAATCCTCCTCATGTGGAGGTTGTTGTGAAGCATTGAAGACATTGAGCCTCACAGTCATATTCCCAAAATAAATATCCATCACTCTAGTTCGACAATTAATACATGCATGAGCAGTTGCTAAGAAGGGTCGACCTAAGATGACGGGAATCTAACGCTTAGGGTTATGAGCAGGCTCCATGTCTAAAACTAAGAAATCAACTGGGAAGTAGAATTTGTCTACTTTCACTAGAACATCCTCAATGATCCCACGAGGTATCTTGATGGATCTGTCAGCTAACTGCAAAGACACCGTCGTAGGCTTCAACTCACCTAAACCAAATTGCTTATAGACAGAGTATGGCAATAAATTGACACTTGCCCCTAAGTCAAGGACCTGCACAAAAAATGTGGTGTATAAGGAAGTTCTAAATTCATAGAGGTAATATTATAGAAATATAATAACTAAGCTGAATTACATAACTAACTTTGTTTTTATGTTTGCTATGCAGTTAGATTCATTCTTCTCTAAAATAAGATTAATGTCTTAAATTAGCATCTTAGTTCTCAATTTATTAAGTTCATATATTTAATTAAGAGACATACTTAAATCTCTTTCCCCCTCTATGTTCATTATCATTACTTTGTCTCCTAATTGAAACTTTAATTCTCCAATATGCTGCACATTTGGTATATGTATTTAACTTTTGTTGTTTGGTACTTATATTATTCTATACATGTGTAGCATAGAAGAGGAGTTTCAACCAAAAAAAAAAATTCTTTTGAGAAACATTACAATTTTTTTGAAAGAAACAAAGTACTATCGTAAAAAGAATTGAAAGCATTAAAAAATTATTCTATTTATGCCAAGTGTTTAAACCTTTTCTTGTGTCTCATCTTGCTATCTCGTATTACGCATTAGTCATGCTGATATGACAACTATTATTTTTTATGAATATAGGATTTAGAATTCACTGTTCAAGGGTATAAGATGCATATGTTGTAGTTCAAGTTAAGCAAGCATACCAATAAAGACATAATAAAGATCTCTTCTCCAATAAACACTGGAATTAATTTTATATTCAAACATCCCACATATTTGTTCCTGGCTACAAGTGTTGCACTTTTGATCATATACTCAATGGACTTTGTAAGGATAGATGTCATCAATAAGTTCTACCTCACCGATGAGTAATCAGCTTGGTATTACTGAAAAAGAAAAGTTACGGAATGGACATTAAGCTTGAAGACATTTATGTGTACAAATACGAACCATCAGAGTTACTGGGTAACCAATTTAAATTTAATATTCTTCATGTGTGATATTATTTTGGTTTTCAATGAAATCACCAAAAAACAACCAGATTAGATACAATTTTTTGAAGAACATAATTTTCCTTGGTGCTGGATAAGTATTTCTTTTATGCATATTTGTTAGCTTTGTCAATTCTTCTTTACCAATTAAACCAATCACAAGATTGTCTTTTCTGTACAACAACTCAATTGTTCCTCTTTATACTAGCTTCCATCATATTTTAAGTTTAAAATATCAGTTTTTCAATAATAAACTTTTAAAGAACAAAAAATAAAATCAAGATGAAAATTGAAAATATTAAAGAACTTTAACTGTTTATGTTGTGGTCTTTTGTCAACTATGATGGAATCAACTTGAAAGAGGAAATAGTGAGATGCCTTACAAAAACACATTATTGTGACTGGTTTAGTTTATAAAGAAGAAGAAAAGAAATAAAGAAGTAGCAAATATGAACAGAATCAACATCTTTTCAACACCAAGAAATTTTCTATGTAAATTGGTATTAGACCACAATGTCATCACTTAAACATATACATTATAACTGGGCTGATTTGACTAAGTTGATGACTTCTAATGTTAGGCCCCTATTATATAAACAAAAAAAAAAAAAAAATGCGAATAACAAAAATGAGCTACCATTCCTCCCTTTTTTGTGATGTAGAGATACAAAGCTTAATTGCTGCTAGGGAGTAGGCTACATATGGAACTGATGCCAAACAACGAGAACAAAATGGAGCATTTGAAAGTAACACTGATCTGGATTCCTTTTTCAGTATAGAGCTTTGTAGGATCTTTCATGTTTATATTTATTTACTTCAATGACATATATAATTAAACAATTTTAGTTCATATTCATTGCTTTCTTCAAATTTTCAAGGCAATTTAAGTTTTACGGACTACTTCCTTTAAGGTGAGTCTAGGGAAAAAGTTACACTATTGGGAAGCATATAAATCCTATATTAGACTTTCCATCTGGGTTTTTGGTAATATTCTCTAGGCTCTTCCTTTTACGCAACTTCATAATACCATTTACATGCAAAAAAGAGAGAGCATGTTATCATGTAATTTGATACATTTTTTTTTGTTGGAAACAACTTCGATTCATACTAAAATATGTAAAAGAAAATAAAATGGAAGCCCTTCTAAAGGTATGTGAAGTTTTCTTCTAAACTCCCCTTAGTTATGTTTTAGTGATGAAATTGCTTGTTTCTGGTGAACCTTTTTGAATACGCTAACCTCTGCCACAAATGATTGGTAGCTCATTTTTTTCCCTATTCTCTCCATTCCAAAGGCTATGAGGTTTGAGTATGGCTCAAATAAGCTCCCTTTGCTTTAAATTCTATTTTTATGGATTAAAGGCCTTAAATTTTGTATTTAGGAGTGGAGATTTAGAACTGGTTAATGTATAGTTTGATGTTGTTATGGCACTTTGAATTTTCACAATATGAAAGATAATGGTTTGGGGAAGCTTGGCAACTCAATTGCTACAATTCACCTTTTGTTTCGGGCATTGGAAAATTGTTCGTGGTACATGTGAGTCTCTCCTATCTTGGTCAATCAATTCTCTGTAAAGCTCTGCCTTTCAACTCATCATTTGTTAATAGTTCATTATTTAACTTTAGCAAACATATATGAATATCTCCTATTTATGTGCTGATTTGATATGTTATATGTAAGTGGATGGGTTGAATTACGTAATGGTCCATGTCAACATAATGTGAACATCACAAACTATGTTGATGGTCTATGTTCCAGAATTCTTGCTTCAAAATGTTAGCTTTCTCTAGGAGCCTGAAACAAAACATAAAGGTTAGTATTGAAAACCTTGGTGCCATTTTACATTTTTCCCCGATAACATTCTCCAATACGTATTATTATTTCATGATTGAAACTCCCATCTAACAATAAGCTTATGATTATGTTGCTTTCCATTATGGCCTTTGACGTTTGTGGCATGCTTGTAAACTCCTTCCACTGTAAGAACAACATTCTTATTGATACTTATGTCTACATTAAAAATTAACATATACAGTCAACCCTTTAATAATTAATAAACATAGAGAATTGAAAATTTATTAATTATTAAAACTATTAATTATTAAGTTTTTTCATACTTTTAAGATTAATATCTTAAATTAGCATCTTAGTTTTCAATTTAGTAAATTCATATATTTAATTAAGACACATACTTAAATTTTTTCCCCCTATATGTTCATTATCATTACTTTGTCTCCTAATTGAAAACTTTAATTCTCCAATATGCTGCACATTTGGTATATGTATTTAACTTTTGTTGTTTGGTACTTATATTATTCTATACAAGTGTAGTATAGAAGAGGAGTCTCAACAACAAAAAAGGCTTCCTTTGAGAAACATTACAAATTTTTTTTGAGGAAACAAAGTACTATCGTAAAAAGAATTAAAAGCATAAAAAGAATTGAAAGCAGATATTGTAATTTTTTTCAGCCATTTAGATATAATAAAAAAAGTTTCAAATTTGATTGAAAGATTTCAATTTTAAACTTTTTCTTGGATGTTCCTTGATTCACATACTTTTTATTAACTTTAGTCTCATCTTGCTAACTCATATTACGCATTAGTCATGCTGATATGACAACTATTGTTTTTTATGAATATAGGTGTTAGAATTCACTGTTCAAGGGTATAGGGTGCATATGTTGCAGTTTAAGTTAAGCAAGCATACCAATAAAGACACAATAAAGATCGCTTCTCCAGTAAACACCGGAATTAATTTTAGATTCAGACACCCCATATATTTGTTCCTGGCTACAAGTGTTGCACTTTTAATCATATTCTCAATGGACTTTGCAAGGATAGATGTCACTAATAAGTTCTACTTCACCAATGAGTAATCAGCTGGGTATTACTGAAAAAGAAAAGTTACGGAATGGACATTAAGCTTGAAGACATTTATGTGTACAAATCCGAACCATCAGAGTTACCAGGTAACCAATTTAAATTTAGTATTCTTCATGTGTGATATTATTTTGGTTTTCAATGAAATCACCAAAAAACAACTAGATTAGATACAATTGTCCGAAGAAAATAATTTTTGTTGGTGTTTGGTAAATATTTCTTTTGTGCATATTTCTTAGCTTTGTTTATTCTTCTTTACCAATTAAACCAATCACAAGATTGTCTTTTCTGGTTTTCAAGTTGAAATTCTTTTGTTCCTTGACTCTACCCATAGTAGTTGACATACATCTTATCTACAAATCCTTAAACCTCAACATGGAATTGCCCATGAAAAAATGTGCCTGATGGCTGAGACTAAGAGCTTTTAGCTTACCAATCACTAAAACTTGAACTTTTAGGATGGTTTCTTTGTTATTGGGAAGTTTGCTGGCATTTTGGATTTCTACAAGGCAACCCAATAGCTTTTTCCCACCATATGTATAGTGAGCAAACCTTTCTTTTTTATTTATTTATTTTATTTTTTAGGAACAATGTAAAAGAGGGTATAAAATCAACTCAAAGTTATCTTCAATATGTATTTTTTTTCTAATTGTCATAGCCTTACCATTGCACAAATCAACAGTGCCTCTTGTATTATATAACTTAGTATGTATGTGTGTATATATATCCATTTTCATGTTACAAATTTTTTTGGCTTTAAACTAATAGAATATTGTTGCTTTCTTCTTTAGCCACGTAATATCTTCCCGTGAGTGAAATAACTAGAAATACTAAAAAAGACACGTATAATGGCAGAAAAGGTGACAAAACAATCCTTCATGTCTAAGAATTTAATATCTGCATGGTCATATGGAGATTATGACACAACTATAGCCTATTAGTCTAGTCTACATTACAAGATCTCATGGGGAAAAGCAAAGAAGAGAGACTTGCGCCCAAAGCACACCATCCTTTTATCATCTATGCTCTTTATTGGTTTTTCTATATATCCAAAGCAAAGAAGCAGAACATCTCTTCTTACACACCTCCATATTACCTTACTTTTCCTTGTAAGTTTCTCACCTTTCCTTCACTTGCAATTAAGAACTTAGCTACTTCTTTTCTTTTTTTCTCCTTTTTTCTTTCTCATTTAATATAATTTTTTTTGTTTGGTGCAAATGGCCACCTAAAGTTTGGAATCTCTGCCCCATTAATGAGTTTCAAATTCATGCGTTTTGATCTTTGAGTTGTTGTTCTGCTGCTCATATTTATAAGAAGTCCATTAATGATTGGGAATTCCTCATTTGTTTCTTCCTAAATGCTGTATGATTGCATATCTGTTTGTGGAGGCAAGACTTTGTTGTTGAGCTCTTCACGGACTTGGGGTTTCTGCCAATCCCTAAATTCTTCTGTATTTATGGGATTTGATTCTTGGTTCTGCATTTGAGCTTGACATTTTTTTTTTCAAAATTATTCTTCAAAAAAGCATGTAAATGTTTTGCAACAATGGCCTTATTAGAGCACATTTGAAGCTCTACTTTCTATAAAATCATTCTATTTTTCAGGTTAAAATTATTTTGTAAATTTTATTGTGGGTTTTTCTCTTCATTCTTTCCATTAGAATAGTACACTTTACAGATGAATTCCTTTTGTTTTTCCTCCATTCTTTTCCTATTAGAAATTACTAACAAAAAGTCCTTGAAATTTGTTTAAATTGTTTCAATTTTTACAGAGATAACTCATTTTTTAAAAAATTTATTTTCCTTAATTTTTTGCTTATCCATCTAGTGGATTTCCAAATTAAATCACCTATTGAACCAGATCATAGATTGACATGAACAATCAAAGAAGTAACAGTAACAACATGAGTTTTTTAGCAAGAACCCCAAAAAATTCCTGGCAGCCAGTCACAACAGCTGATACTACCACCACAGGTTATTGGCTTAACTGGAGGGTCTTGCTATGTTCCATTTGGGTTTTAATGGTAATGCTGTTTCCATCTGTTTTTATTTTAAAGTTTGAAGGTCCCCGGAATTGGAAACAAGGAAGCAGAGAAGCCCAAAAAGAACCTGCAGGAGTGTTGTATGAAGATGAAGTTTGGAGGCCTTGTCTGAAAGGAATACATCCTGCTTGGTTGCTGGCTTTCAATTTTTTGCATTCTTTGTGCTTCTGATACTCCTGATCCTAAATGGTGTTGTTGATAGTGGCATTGTATTTTACTTCTTTACTCAGTAAGCAGTTCTTTTCCATGGGTCCATTTCATACAGTACAAACTCTGGCATATGGATAATTTAATGTGGGAGTAAATTTTTAGCATGATATAAAGAATGTTGTTTATATACAATTTTCTACTTATATGCACACATATACACACACATATATTCATACCCAGTTTTTTTTAAAATCTTTCTATCTATCATATGTTTTTTGGTTCTCTAAATAACCTCCACCACCCTCAATTCCGGCTCCCGTCGGTGAGAATACGACTGTCAAGGCACCTGATTTAAATGGGTCAGTTTCTACACCGTACCATCTTTAGCTCTCGCCCAACCAGTACCTTCTTTAAGTGGCATTCAAACGTTGCTTGATAAAGCTGCAGATGAAGTCTTGGTGCTAATTCAGTCTCTAAGGGTGAGAATGCAAGAGAATTATTTTAATTATTTTTTATTTGTTGAAATTCTGATCAGTACATCTATAAACAATGCAGGTTGGATATTTTAGGAGATCTCGGACGATAAAAGGGAAACGTGCATCTCCATCATGCAAAAAGGTACCCATTACAGTGGTTTTGGCAACAGGATACCAGACACATTTCTTTTTATTGGGAATTATTGAATTTCTTAATTTGTAAATGTAAACATGTTAGAAAAGCACGTAGAATTAAGTTAATTATTTTGTTTGATGTTGCATTTAAAATGAATCTATAATTATTATTGTTTTGGTGTTTGTTATCTGTTCTTGGACATTTGGCCTTTTTTCCTCTTTCAAGTAGATGAGATTATTTATGGACTGAAAAAGATCGACTTTGTTATCTTTTTTCTTGTGTGGACCACATTTTGTTTGTGTGTATATTTTTTTTTTCCTTTTTGAAATTTTCATTATAAATCGTCATCCATCATCATTGATATTCAAATTCTTTGAAAAATGTAAGGTAATCTTTCTATTTTCATTTAGTTAATTGATGCCCCATTAACATATGAACCTGATGTAGTAAAATCTTATCTAATTCAATCATCATTCCAACCCCAACCTGTTCCCCTCAATTTATTCCAAATCAAAGTCCTGCTGGTTCTTCTACGTGCTTCTAACAAGGAAGTTAGTGTATGCAATGTTTTCACATTTTTTGTGTCATGACAAGTCTATTATTGCTGTACCAAAAAAAGAGGGACAAATGTATATCCCTTCGTCTGATACCATTCTTGCTACTCCCTAACAGAAGCAAATAGTGAAGGAGGGCCAAGTGTTTTGCTACATTAAACAACTGGGTGGCGAACTCCTAATCGAGGTTTGGGCCTTGACTTCATATAATTGTGCATGTGGGCATTCTTGTAGATGCACGTGTTGAATGAGAATAGAATGGATTTTTGGACTCAGCTATACTATATTATTTATTGTCATTCTTTCTAATTGTTATTAAATTCATGCCTTAATCTTTAAGATAAATGGTCTGAAATTTTTTCTCCCATCTATTCTAGTCTGATGTATCTGGGGAGGTTATCAAGATACTGCTAGAGGATGATGGTATGATTGGTCATCTTTCATTACTTCAACTTTAATTTCCCCACTCTCTCTATCTTTCTTTTCACATGTTGAGATTCCTTATAACTTTCGTTTTGACATTCCATATAACTTATTGCAAACTTGTATGCTTTCGCTTGAGATATTTCAATGTCATCTCTTAGACAATAGAGGGTGGTCACATGAAATCAAAGTTGAAATGGTATGAAAGGAAAGCTTACTAATCTAGTGCTTCAACTTCGGAAGAACTGCTACCATCCTACTCTCTTAGAGTCAGCCTTTAATGGCTCTTGTATGTTTTTTTTTGTGATTTATAGATTAGATCTAAAGTGAACTGATGCTCCATAATTTTATGACATCTTTTCTTGCTTGTTTTATTTTCAGATTTTTTTACCCACCTATAAAACAGATAGTTGAACAGTGTGGCAGCAAATTCCTGTTGCTGGATAGATTATTGGTAAAGCTAATTGCTCGTAATCACAAAGTATGCTCTAGATTTAATTAATTACCTAATAATATTTTTCTAATTTGATGAGTCATCCTACTCATCAGGTTCTGGTTTTTTCCCACAGGACTAAAGTTTTGGACATAATTGACTATTATTTTAGTGAAAAGGGAATTGAAGTTTGTGGAATTGATGGCAATGTGAAATTGCCTGCAAGAAGAAGACAGGCAAGTACTACCTCTTAAAATTTGATGAGACTTCCAAGTTGGTTTTATACATTAATTTCCATTTTTCTATAGAGAGTTCATACTCTTTTAAGATTTTTTTTATTTTTTTATTTTTAACTTTATACAGATTTTACTAGCATCAAATTTGATGGTGAAATCTTCACTCTTAAAGCCATATGTGTGTGTGTTTTAAAGCATGATCTCTTTGGTTTTGCATAATCTCAGTCCATGTCATTTTGTTGTTCCCCTTTTAAGCTCTCAGGCTTGCACCTCCTCTACCCCCATGGGTGCTAGAAGAAATCAGCAAGAATCCTGACCTTATATACACAGACAGAGCAGGCCGGAGGAAGCTCGAGTATATCTCCTTGGGTTGTGTTTCATTACCTGTACTCAGAGCAAGAACACCGATTCAGGTCTACTTCGATTACATGGGAAGCTTCCAAGGCAGATTCAAAAACAACTTGGGGGATGTTATTGTGGTAAGGATTTAAGTTTCATAGAATCCTTCCAAGAAAGTAAAGAAATGATTTTCTGTAAGCTTTAGAAACTCAAATTATATTTCTAATCTAGGAAATTCAAGTGGGGATGGGCCCTTGTGGTGAGCTAAGATATCCATCCTATCCAGAAAGCAATGGAACTTGGAAGTTCACTGGAATTGGAGAATTCCAATGCTATGACAAGGTAACTTTTTGAAACTTCAAGTGCACCAATTTGTATATAATGGCCCACCAAATTTAAACATGTTGTGCACCACAGATTTTATTATATATAGCTTTTATTTTGTTTATAGGAATACTTTAGTTACATGGAATGATGAACCATTACTGCAGAATTATAGTAGGCATGCAGAAATTGGTGGTCCTCTACTGATCTTTGATTTATGGTGTCGTACATGTCTCCTACAGCCCTGCTTTTAGTTATGGTACTTTGAGTTTTGGATACTTGAAGATACAATTGAAAATTTTCTTGCAATAAGTCCTTAAAATAGCTTGGTGCTGGCAATTAAGGGGAACAAATTTTGGTTGAAGGTTTTCTTTTAGTCATGGTCATCCATTTAGTGATGGTTGCAATTTTTTGTTTTTGGTTAGTGGCTACTGTTAATTAGATAGTGAATTGCCTTTGTAATGCCTTTGTTTTATTTAATAAGAAACCTTCTATTTTTGGTTATTGGTTTAACATTACTAAATTGCATTGAATTCACAAGCAAATCTAGGAGTTCAATGACGTGAACAGTAATTATAGAATATTTCTTCTCAGCACTAGGGCTGGTGGGTTGGGTATCAATCTTACTACATCTGATACGTGCATTTTATATGACAGTGACTGGGTACCTTCTTGATATCGCACTTTTCTTTCATTATTTTGATCATTTAAAACCTCCTCTTGAGTCATAAGTCACTGTGTTAGACCCAAAAACAATCAAACTATATTGAAATAAAAAAAAATAGCAATTCAATATTTCATGGTGAACCCACGACACTGTACGCCTCCTTTTCTTTTGACTTGTGGCTACTAGCCTTGCTATTTTTTTCT
Source organism: Nyssa sinensis (assembly GCA_008638375.1). Lineage (NCBI taxonomy): Eukaryota > Viridiplantae > Streptophyta > Magnoliopsida > Cornales > Nyssaceae > Nyssa > Nyssa sinensis. The sequence goes on along the minus strand of CM018037.1, from coordinate 24,470,508 downwards.
TTTTTTGATTCTTTCTTCTTTCTTCAATAAAAACAAACTACTTTATTGAAAAAGTAAACATTGTGGATCCCGCCTTAGGTTGTGGCTCCTTTCTTCTTTGCTGCTGCACACCCTATTTTCTTTTTCATGAATATATATATATATATATATATATATATATATTATATAAATTATATAGAGCCTAACCCGAATACAATTAGGATTCCTACCATTACCAGGACTCAACTTTAAGAGTCCTACTAAAAATATAGTAACTCGGTTTAATTGGCTCACATTGCCTTCCTTAAACCAAGGTTTTCAAGCTTCACATGCCAAGTAACTTCTTCAACTTCAAAAAGGAATTTGTTTTAAGTGGCTTTGTAAAAATATTTGCAACTTGTTCTTCAGAAGGACAAAATTCAAGCTGGATCTCCTTGTCATTCACCAAGTCACGAATGAAGTGAAACTTGATATCAATGTGCTTGCTTCTCCCATGAAAAATTGGATTCTTCGTCAATGCAATGACTGACTTGCTATCACAAAATATTGTTGTAGGTCCATCCTGCTTGTGTTGTAAAACACCAAGCATCCGCTGTAACCAAACTACTTGAGTAGCCGTATTCCTTACTGCAATGTACTCTGCCTCTGCTGTTGAAAGAACAACAACTTGCTGCTTTTTAGAAGACCAAGAAAATACACCAGAACCAAGATGAAAGACATATCCTGAAGTACTCTTTCGCATCTCAGTATCACCTGACCAATCACAATTTGTATATCCAACAAGTTCTAAACTGTTCGAGGACGAGTAAAAAATACCATCACTTTGTTTACCTCGAATGTATCACAAAATCCGTTTAGTAGCTTGCAAGTGAGATTGATGTGGAGTCTCCATAAATCTGCTAATCAACCCAATACCAAACACAATATTTGGCCTAGTAGAAGTCAAATATCTCAAGTTTCTTACCAACCTTTTAAAGTAGGTTGGATTCACAAGATCACTTGTACCATCTCTTACCAACTTCAACCTCTCCTCAATTGGAGTAAAAATTAGATTGGACTTGTCCATCTTGAACCTTTTCAAAATATCACTTGCATACTTTTTCTGTGAAATAAAAATTCCACCATCTGTTTGAACAACTTCAATGCCAAGAAAATAAAATATTAGTCCCATATCTGTCATCTTAAAGTGAGCTATCATAGCCTCCCTGAATTCTGAAATCAACTTTGGATTATTGCAAGTAAATATCAAATCATCAACATATAAGCACATAATAAGAATATCACCATGTGAATTAGACTTGGCATATAAAGTATGCTCATAAGGACATCTCCCAAAACCATGCTCAACAAAATAAGAGTCAATGCGTGTATACCATGTTCTAGACGCTTGCTTCAATCCATACAAGGCCTTATTTAATTTAAAAACTTTGTTTTCATGCCTTTTTATCACATAGCTGGCAGGTTGCTCAACTTAAACCTCTTATTCAAGTACACCATTCAAGAATACAGATTTAACATCCATTTGAAAAATTCTCCAATTATTTTTAGCAGCAAGAGAAACAAACATACGAATTGTATCAAGTCTAGCAACAGGAGCAAACACCTCAAAATAATCAATACCTAGCTTTTGTTTGTATCCTTTACCCACCAATCTTGCTTTAAAGCGATCTACCTCACCATTGGGCTTGTACTTTGTCTTGTACACCCACTTCACACTAATTGGTTTCTTACCACTAGGAAGAGTAGTAAGTTGCCATGTGTTGTTCTTCTCAATTGCATAGATTTCATCATCCATGGCTTTAATCCAATGATCATCACGAGAGGCTTCTTCAAAAGTCACTGGATCACAATCTGCAAATAAAACAAAATTCACTAAATCTTCATTAGTTAGCTCATTATCACTACCAACAACATAATCCTGTAAGCGAGCAGGCAAGTGGTGCTAGCATTAAGGACGCTTAGAGGACTTTGCACGAGATGATGACACATCTGAAGATGGAGGATCATTAATCTGAGGCCCACTCTGTATTTCAATCTGCGGATCTGCATTATTAAAAATTAAAGGTGGCTAGATTTGATCATTCAGAAACCAATCCTAAAACCCTTGCTCATCAAAAGTTACATCCCAACTGATAATCACCTTCTCTGTTATTGGATTATACAACTTGTAAGCCTTTGACAATTGACTTAAGCCAATAAAAATACACTTTTCACCTCTATCTTCAAGTTTCTTTCTGAGATGATCCGGCACATGAGCATATGCAATGCATCAAAATATCTTTAGGTGTTTAATGACAGGTTTCTGTCCATTCCAAGCTTCCTGTGGGATTTTGTTAGAAACACTTCTAGTAGGGCACATATTCAAAACATAAATAGCACAAGCAACCGCTTCAGCTTAAAATCCTTTAGGCAATTTTTTAAATTTCAACATGCATCTAACCATATCCATAACAGTTCTATTCTTTCTTTATGCCACTCCGTTTTGCTGTGGAGTATATCTAGCAATCAACTGATGCTTAATACCATGTTTCTCCAAAAAATCATCACAAACAAGATATTCTGTACCCCTATCAGTTCTCAAAGTTTAATTTGAGATCCATTTCGATTTTCAACATAGGCCTTGAATTTTTTAAAAGTATCACAAGTATCAGATTTATGTTGCAAAAAATAAACCCATGCTTTTCTGCTAAAATCATCAATGAATGTAATAAAGTACCTACTGCCACCATTAGAAGGTACCTCCACTAAGCACAAGTCTGAGTGTATCAACTCCAAAGGCCTCTTGGCTCTCCATGAATTTCTTGTAGGAAAAACATCTCTATGTTTCTTTCCCATAACACAAGTTTCACAAACTCTATTTGGGATATCAATAGCAGGCAAACCAGAAACCCAATGTTTTATAGTAAGGAAATTAAGACTGCCAAAATTTACATGCTCAAAATGCATATGCTATAACTAACTATCATCATCAATCATAGAACTAAAGCAAGGTAAATTCTCACATTTAATACTCAATGGAAATAAACGATTTGGAGTCATGTTTATCTTTGCTATTAGCCCCATACGATCATCATTGATTATGCAAACTCCATGGTGGATTCGCATATCATAACCTTTTTCTGAAAGTTTTCCCATACTTAACAAATTTTATTGCAAACCTGGTACATAAAACACATCTAAAATATACTTGTGAGACCCATTTTTTAATCTGATTGCTATTCTGTCTTTACCCATCTTAGGTATCTTTGAATTATTTCCAAACTTTATCTCTGATCGAACGGATTCATCCAAATCAGAAAACATGTCTTTCTTACCACACCTGTGATTACTACAGCCAGTATCTAAATACCACTTAACACCATTATCATTATCTACAACATTACAAGCCAGCAACAGAGTTGCTACTTCATTATTACCACCAGGATTATTTTCAGTAACATTAGCTTGATGATCTATATTATTCAGCCTTCTATATCTGCAATCAGACTTTTTATGCCCAAACTTGCCACAATTAAAACATTGAATATTGGATTTACGAGATTGTGGATTAGAATTGTTACCATTCCCTTTTCCTTGGACTGGTCTGTGCTGCCAATTATTATTCTACAACTGATTATTATTTTGCCACTGATTGTTGTTCTGCCACTAATTGCCTCTTCCTCTTCCTCCACTAGATCTGTTTTGCCTATTATTGCCTCTGCCTCCTCTATTGTTGTGATTATGCCCTCTATTCTGGTAGCCTTGAAAACGTTGATTAAATCCTACATTATTCTGAGACTCGCCTTTTTCATTCTTTAAATTTAATTGAGCTTGCAAAGCTTCCTCCATTGAATTTTTTGATCTCTTATTCAAGCATTGTTCATGAACTATCAACGAACCCTGTAATTCATCCACTGTCATGGACTCCAAGTTAGCTGACTCTTCAATAGCTGTCACTTTATATTCAAACCGCAGTGTCAAGCTTCGAAGAATTTTTTCAACAATTTGACAGTCTGCTATTTGTTCACCATTAGTCCTCATCTCATTAACATGTATCGCGGTCCGCAAAAAATACTCAAAAATAGTTTTTGATTTTTCCATCTGCAACAACTCAAAATCTTTATGCAGTTTTTGTAATCTAGCCTTTTTCATCTTATCAACACCAACATATATTTTTTTAAGAATATCCCATGCTTGTTTCGTAGACTGAATATGGGCAATTTTACTAAGAACAGAAATATCTAAAGCTTGATAAATACAATTTAAAGTTTTGAATTGTACTTGCCTTGTTGCCTCATCTGCATCTGCTGCAAGCTCTTCCTTAATGAATTTCGTCTTCAAACCACTAGAACCAAAAAAGGTTATCATCGTATTCTCCCAAATATGAAAAGGAGATTTCCCATCAAATTTGTGAACCATACAAATAAATAAAGTCATCTTTACGAATAAAGAAATCAGGTTCTGATACCAATTGTTGGACTAAAAAACAATCAAACTATATTGAAATAAAAAAAAATAGCAATTCAATATTTCATGGTGAACCCACGGCACTGTACGCCTCCTTTTCTTTTGACTTGCGGCTACCAACCTTGCTGTTTTTTTTTATTCTTTTTTCTTTCTTTAATAAAAACAAACTACTTTATTAAAAAAGTAAACATTGTGCCTCACGGCTTGGGCTGCGGCTCCTTTCTTCTTTGCTACTGCACACCCTTTTTTCTTTCTCATGGCTATATATATATATATATATATTATATAAATTATATAGAGCCTAACCCGATTACAGTTAGGATTCCTACCACTACCAAGACTTAACTTTAAGAGTTCTATTAAAAATATAGTAACTTGATTTAATTGGCTCACACACTGCGATGTTAGAAGAGAAAATTGATGCACAAATACAAATTGTTTGTTACATGTATTGTAACTCATTTTTGTTCTCAATGTCTTGAAAAATATAAACAAAAATGTTGTATGAAGTGATGTGATTTTAAGTGCAATACCACTAGTACTATAAAATGCATATAACAAGCTAATTAACCAAAAATATGAAGAGCACATTACCACTTTAAACAAAACTATACGATGGCATAGCCTACAGTATATGAATGTCAACAATTATTAATGGCTTCAACAAATTTAAATTGAACAGCAGTTCATCTAATTTCATCTCTGTGCATAGTCGTAACTTTGTTTTATCTTATGGTTATTTTTATGCTTCTTCAGCTCAGTTGAAATACTCTTCAACAGTTCATATAAACTATAGCACTCTTGGGAATAAACTTTAGCACAATGTTTCCCAGCACACTATGAACCTGTATAGGTTTTATTTCCTTGATAGCAAGAAATCCTGGGTAATGGCCTTTATAAGTAACAATATTGTGAATATATTTATTGAATATATTTATTGTATATATTTAAGGAATAGTTTTTTAGGGTTTAGGGTTTTCCTATATATACACATGTATTAATTCGTCTTTAGTGGTGAAGAAAATATTCAGTTTATCAGAAATCTTTCATGGTATCAGAGTCTTCTCTTTTCTTGGTCTAATTCTGCTTTTTGCTTTTGCTTGCGCACAGCCGCCATTTTGTCTTTTTTCTTTCTGTTTTTTCTTGCGCCAGCAGCCGTTCCCTCTCTCTTTTCTTATTTTCTTCTCTCTTTCTCCCTGTTTCACTTTTTCTTCCTTTTTGCTTTTCTCCACAGCCGTCACTTTGTTCTCCCTCTTTCACTTTTTCTTAACTTTTGACTTTTTTTTTTGTTTCTTTATTCTTTTCTGATCAGCGACTCCTCAAACCAAACACAAAAATTTGACTTTTCTTTGTTCAGCCGTCTGCTTTGCTTGTTGTTATCCAAGCCACATCGCCTCTTCTATTTTCCTACACTGCTTTGTCTGTCCTTGTTTTTTCTTCTGTCACAGCTTCCCAATCAAAGCAGCCCCCAGTCGTTTCTTGTCCGCTGTTCTGTCTTTTTTCTTCTATCACGGCTTCCCAATCAAAGCAGCCCCCAGCCGTTTCTTGTCCGCTGTTCTGTCTTTTTTTGTCTGTCACGGCTTCCCAATCAAAGCAGCCCCCAGCCGTTTCTTTAAACAAACACAATTCCTTAGCCGCCGCTCATTCTCTCTTCTCCAGCCGCAGCACCTTTTCCCAAGCCGCTCTCTTTTCTTCCGCCCTGTTCAACCAGTCAGCCGTTCCCTACTTTCTTCTTTTCCAGCTGTAACTTTATTTGTCTTTTTATTACAGTTTGTCCCCATTGTTATTATAATGACTGAGGATAAAATTCAGGCTATTAGCTGCAAACTCAATGGTGCCAATTATACCTATTGGGCTAGTGTTATGAAAAATTTTATTCTTTGCCGCAAAAAGTGGGGTTATGTATTTGGTTCCATCCCTCGTCCATCAGATCCCAAGAAAGAGGGGTACGAGGCTGCATATGAAACTTGGGATTGTGACAATGCTCAGATTCTGACTTGGTTCCACAACTCTGTGGATGACCGGATTAGGATGATGTTTTTTAAGTACTCCACGACAAAGGCGGTGTGGACGTACTTACTTGGTGTTTATCAGCAGTCCAACTTTGCCAAACGGTATGAGTTGGAGACAACCCTTCAAAGTGTCCGTCAAGGAGACAAATCTATTCAAGATTTCTATATTGAGATGATCGGTCTCTAGGATCAGCTTGCTATGATGGAGCCTCCTAGCATAAGTGTACTTAATGATTATCTGAAGTTTCGGGAGGATGGTCGTTTAGTACAGTTTTTAACTGCCCTCTCTCCTCAGTTTGAGGCGATTCGTGGTGGCATTCTTCACCGATCTCCTCTTCCCTCTGTGGATGCTATTGTTCGTGAACTTCTTTTTGAGGAGACCCACTTAAAGACATGCATTCAGTCTTTATCTCCTTCTGTATTTTTAGCTCCTGCACATCTAGCTCTACTGTCCACTCCTCCTGCTACAAAGCTTCAGTCCACTGGTAGGCCTAAGAGGGTCCCACTACCCTCCGATGAGTGTGCCTTTTGTCATCAAAAGGGCCATTGGAAGAATAATTGTCCCAAAAGGTGACGTCCGCCCACTTCCTCTCAACAGTCATCCACCCAGTTTCGAGCCCCTACTTCGCATACTCCTCTGTCTCTAGCAGCCTACACAGCATCCTCTTCAACTCATGATTCTGACATTGCTTCCTTGAGTGCTCAGATTGCTCAGCTCCAGCACCTTATGTCTTCTGCCACCCAGCCTTCGGCTTCTGCTTCTGCTTTATCTCTTCATTCAGGTTTTCTTGGGTCTTCCTCAGATATCTCTCCTCTAGTCTGGATTTTTGATTTTGGTGCTTCACATCATATGACTCCCTATCTTTCTTTATTACGTAACTATATCCCACCTCCTTCTCTCATTACTGTTAGTACTGCCAATGGATCTTGCATGCCTGTCTTATCCATTGGTTCTATATTACCCTCAGACAAATCTGCAGTGACCATTCCTTCTGTTCTTTATGTTCCGCATTTATCAGTTAGTGTTCTTTCCATTAGTCAACTTGATGCCTCTGGTTTTGATGTCATTTTTTCTTTTTCTGTTTGTACTATGTAGGATTGGTTGTCCAAGAAGCAGATTGGGACCGGGTGTAGAGTTGGGAATCTGTATGTGGTGGACAGTTTACATCTTCCTGCTATTGTTCCCTCTTATGCTTTGTCTTCTTTTCAGTTAGACTCTCAGTCTAGTCAGTTTTACTTATGGCATTCACGGTTAGGTCATTTTTCTGTTGATTGTTTACGATCTTTAGTTCAGTCTGGTCTTTTGGGTAAAGTTTCACTTAGTGAGCTTACTGAGTGTCGCGGTTGTAAACTTGCTAAAATGACAGCTTTACCATTTAATAAAAGTACTTCAATTTCTCATACACCTTTCTCTTTAGTTCACTCTGATGTCTGGGGACCTTTTCCTGTTTCTACCAAAGGTGGTTCTATTTATTATGTTTCATTTGTTGATGACTGTACTCGTTATACTTGGACTTTTCTTATGAAACATAAGTCTGATTTCTACCAAATTTATCGTGATTTTTAGTCTATGATTTCCACTCAGTTTGGGTGTGTTATCAAAGTATTTCGGTCTGACTTGGGTGGGGAGTACTTTAAAACAGAACTTTGTGACTACATGGCTTCATTAGGTACTATTTATCAATCTTCTTGTGCTAATACTCCTGCACAAAATGGTAGGGCTGAGCGTAAACACCGTCATCTGCTTGACACTACGCGATCTCTTCTTCTGTCTGCTTCAGTTCCAGCACCTTTTTGGGGTGAAGCTATTCTTACTGCTACCTTTCTTCTAAACTGGATGCTTACTCCTCTTATTTCTGGTCGTTCTCTTTATGAAGCTCTGTATTCTAAAGTACCTAATTACTCTCTTCTTCGTGTCTTTGGGTGTGCTTGCTTTGTTCTCCTTCCTCAGAAAGATAGAACCAAATTGAGTGCCAGGTCTGTTCTCTGTGTCTTCTTAGGGTACAGTTCAATCCAGAAAAGTTATCATTGCTATGATCCTACTTCTCATCGCCTTTATGTCTCTCGACATATGGCTTTTCTTGAACGATTGGCTTACTTTCAGCTACTTACTACCACTGCTACTGTCTCCAAAGCGGATTTGATTCACATTGATCCTTTTCCTTCTGATGTTCCTTCCGATGAATATATCTCTACAGTTGCTACTGAGTCCCTTCCTGCACCCACTGGTTCTGCCGTCCCCTCTAACGCCATTAGACCTCCAGTCACTACTGCATCAACTGGTCCCCTACCAGATATCTCTCTTTTTATTCCGTCTACTTCTGAAGACACTGATTCTGCTCCCCGTCGATATCCTCTTCGTCATCGCCAGCCATCGGTAAAATTGCTTGGTTTTTCTAACACTTGTTTCTCTCCTCCCTATTGTACTTTCTTGTCTGCTATTCACTCTTTTTCAGAACCTCAGTCTTATAAGGAAGCTTGTCAGAGTCCTCATTGGGTCCAGGCTATCGCTGAAGAGTTGGCTGCCTTACAAAAGACATCCACTTGGGAGTTAGTGTCTTTGCCTGCTGGTAAAAATCTGATTGGCTGTAAATGGGTCTTCAAAGTCAAGACCAACTCTGATGGCTCTCTTGAGCGTTACAAAGCTCGCCTTGTTGCTAAGGGATTCTCTCAAGAATATGGTATTGACTATGAAGAAACATTTGCTCCGGTTGCCAAAATGACTATTATTCGTACATTGATCTCCATTGCTACTATTCACTCCTGGCCCCTCTATCAAATGGACGTTAAGAATGCCTTTCTTAATGGCCATCTTACAGACGAAGTCTATATGCGTCCTCTACCGGGACTACCTCATTCTTTTGGTCAGGTGTGTCGCCTTCGTCGTGCCCTTTATGGTTTGAAACAGTCTCCACGCACCTGGTATGACCGCTTTCAAACAGCTGTTACTCAGCTTGGTTTTCTTTCCAGTGCTCATGACTCTGCCTTGTTTCTTTTTCATACCTCTTTTGGATTTGTTGCTTTATTACTGTATGTGGATGATATGATTATCACTGGCTCTGATTCTTCTGCCATCACTTTCGTTAAGCAGCATTTATTTCTCACCTTTGAAATGAAGGACTTGGGTCCTTTGAGATATTTTCTTGGTATTGAAGTGGCCTACTCTCCCAAGGGCTACTTTCTTTCATAGGCTAAGTATGCTAATGAGGTTATTCATCGGGCTGGCTTAACCGATTCTAAGGTTTCTAATACTCCAATTGAGTTGAATGTGAAATTGAATTCTACTGATGGTGCCCCTCTAGATGATCCTACCTTGTATAGGGAGCTTGTTGGTTGTTTGGTCTACCTCACTGTCACTCATCCTGATCTTGCCTATGCTGTCCATCTCATCAGTCAGTTTGTCTCTACTCCTCGTTCTCCACATTGGGCTGCCTTGGTTCGAATTCTACGCTATCTTCGTGGTACTATCTATTAGGGTTTGCGGTTATCTTCTACTTCTTCTTTGACACTCGTTGCTTTATGCTGATTCTGATTGGGCTGGTGATGTCACAGATCGCAAGTCCACTTCTGGTCTATGCTTGTTTCTTGGTGATTCTCTTATTTCTTGGAAAAGTAAGAAGCAAAATGTTGTTGCCCGTTCTACTGCTGAGGCTGAGTACCGTGCTATGGCACATGCTACAGCTGAAATTGTTTAGCTTCGTGGTCTTTTGTCTGATTTGGGCGTTTGTCAGTCTTCTCCCACTCCTCTCTATTGTGACAACCAAAGTGCTATCCAGATTGCCCACAATACAGTGTTTCATGAGCGCACTAAGCATATTGAGATTGATTGTCAGTTTGTTCATCACCATTTGCAGTCTGGCTCTATCTCTCTTCCGTTCGTTTCCACTGTGCTCCAACTGGCTGATTTCTTCACGAAGACTGACACTATTGCTCGTTTTTGGTTCCTTCTTGGCAAACTCTCGGTGTTTGCATTCAAAACCCCTTGAGTTTGAGGGAGGGTGTGAATATATTTATTGAATATATTTATTGTATATATTTAAGGAATAGTTTTTTAGGGTTTAGGGTTTTCCTATATATACACATGTATTGATTCATCTTTAGTGGTGAAGAAAATATTCAGTTTATCAGAAATCTTTCAAATATATCACAAAAATGAACCAGAGAATTAGGGTGCGCATATTACACAGTAAGTGTACATTATGGTTTGTTTCAAAAACTCAATGAAAATTTTGAAATCTCAAAATGAAAATGATGAAATTTTTTGAAAGCACACAATCTTTGGGCATTTTTAATAGTCCCAAGGTTCTAATTTTTTTGTACATGGAAAACTTCTTTTTGTAGTTGCAAGACTCGCAACTGGCCCATTCAAGAACTTTTTCAAATATTTTTTCAAACCAACCTGCCATTTTTTTCCAGTATGTTATTTTCATTTTTCCTTTCTTTGAAAACAGATAAGAGCTTTCAAACAAGAAACCAAACAGGCCTTTAATTATGAGTCTTATATGCAAAATATTGGTTCAATAAACCATATGATATTTTTAAAAATACGTGATAAAAAATATGTGATATTTTAAAAGGGGAAAAAAACAACACTATCAAATTATGTTCAAACATAATTAACTGAACACACACATTTGCATTGGTCAAGATAAGATCAACATCTTCCAGAAATGCTTTAGATGTAATATAGTTCCCACCGTCAACACGCTGCAGCAAAGTTGCCATGTCCTTTGGGTTCTGGATGACTGTGCGATAGTTCGGTGCATCCTCATCCATGACTGGATAATGGAAGACGCTGAACCGTTTATCATACAAAATTCTGCATCACCAAAAAAGAGATTAATATATAGAGGATTAACGGGTTTCGGACATGGTGCTATTTATCAACAAAAAAATTAATTCTGACATAGTCTTAAAGTGCCTGCTCTCAATGTCCATATAGGAGTGTAAAATTTCATGCCTGGCAGAATAGAGTATGAACAACATGAGCCAGGGTCTACAATGCTTGATCCAAGCAAAACCCACAACTAATAAATTCAAAAGAGAAAACTAGAACTCCCTTAGAATAGAAAAGTGATGCTGCACTTTTCGGCTCGCAATAAGTATGGACTCCGTGACCTGTAGAACACTCAGAAAGATGATCAGAGGACCACCGGATTGGCTCTGGCAGTAGCCACTCCGATGCTTAAGTAAGTAAAAGAATTGAAAGACTATATTGAAAGCCAAAGAATGAGCATAAAAAATAAAGCGTACCTCTAGGGTTTAATTTATAAGCCGTGGCTCTCCTAAGTTGATTAGGATTTGACGCCATGAATATAGGGATTTGATCATCGGAGATTGCAGTTACCTTATGGAGCATTGAGTCGTAGATGGAAATAATCATAGATAGTAGTTTCCGTGTTGAAGACTGTTTCCTTATTCCCTGCTTGGCAGTTGTATAAGGAAACCATAAGGTCGGAACCATATGAAGTGTCGAATAAATATTGCCCAGAACAGAAGGTCTGGAAGATATACGCATGAGAATGCCTTGAAGGTTTTGCCTACACTGTATGACCGAATTTATCGGCTCTGAATGATATATATATATATATATATATATATGAGAATGCCCTGAAGGCTTGTGGCTGTTCTGTATGATCGGAATTATCAGTTCTGTAGGATCGAGATTTGTTAATTCCGTGGGCACACGTGTCTCAAGGTGATTGGTGTGTCTGTTTGTGGTACATCAGCTACTCCCCCCCCCCCGAGCCCTAGTTAGAAGCTAGGGCTTAACTAGGGTTGTGGTTTTTGTGAAGAGTCATACGTTTTGCTTTTCCATTTCTCGAAACGTTAGTTTAATGCGCCATTTATTGCGCAGCCGATACTTTGAGAATCCATCATTACCTTCAACCGTTGTGTCGGCTCGTCTTGGGAGGCTCATATTTTGCATGTGTATATAAAGAGAGGGAAAGGTCTTTCATACCTTTCTTCTGCATTTGCTTCTACAGTACCAGACCGCCATTTGACATATTCTGAAGTTTGAAGGATATCCAGTGTTCATAGTCCTTTCTTGATCTCAGGTTCGACTTTTAGTCCCCTTTTACATTCCCTTTTATTTGTTTCATTTCTTTCTTTTGCTTGCCATGTCTGGCTTTGAGTCACGCTCTGGTTCGGGCAGTCCTTCCGAGACCGTTCCTCAACTGCAGTTAGTGAATCTTCCATCCGTAGATATTGATGAGAATAGATTGGTAGAACCCCCCTCTAGTCCGAGGGTTAGGATTGTTGATGCATTTGATGAGCCCCCGAATAGGGCTGGTGAGACTTCTGGTCGATCCGGTTACAGAGAGGAGGGTGAAAGTGTAATCACCGAAAGCATGTTGAAGGAATTATGGGCGAAGTTCAAACTTCCCACAAATGTTACTTTCAGGGTCCCAGATTCTGAGGATCGCCCAAGCGACGTCAGAGAGGGAGAAATCTGTGCCTATCTGGCCTGGTTTGAAATGGGTCTTACACTTCCCCTTCCTGATATAATAAAACAATTCTTTTGTTGGTTTAACCTTTGCCCCGCAGACCTGAACCTTAACAGTTGGAGACATCTGTTGAGCTTCATCGTGTTAGGGCATATGAATAATGTCGAGGTGTCCCTCGATTTGATCCGTAGCAATATGGATCTAAAACTTCAAAAGGCGGAGGGCCTTTATTATATGTCTTTTGATAGCGGGTTCAGGCCCCTTACTTCTGTGCCTTCCTCCAACAAGACCTGGAAGAAGTGGTACTTTTTTATTAAAGGAGGATGGGAATTCAAGAACTTCGAAGGTCAACCCTCCGCATTCCCTCGAACCATTGGGCCAAGGGGTGAGGCTCAACTATTTCGTGGCTGTATTGATTTCGTTTTGTCTGTCGATTATTGAACTGATCAATTTCTGTGCTTACTTTGCAGTCAGGGGTGCGTGGAAGAGACCAGACTTCTCCCCCGCGATTCAGAAGCAATATAAGAAGCTCTTGAAGCCCAGCATTCGAGACCATTCTTCTATTGTTAACCCGGATAGATTGATGGCTGCCAGGGGGAGTGTTGAGGAGATTGCTGGCAATGTGATGGCTCAGTGGGAGATCGGGCCATCGCCGCCCGTGGCGGCGGGGGAGGCTTCCTCTTCAGTGGTTCCTCCCGCTCAAAAGAAGTGAAGGTTAGTTCTGTCCTCTCCTGAGCCTGCGGAGGGGGAGGGAAAGGCTCCTGTCCCTATCTCGGTGGTCCCTCCAGTCCCGTCTCGTCGAGCGGGTAAGGGGGCATCGTTATCGGTGGCTCCTGATGCTGTCGATCAGGAGGCCAAGAGGATTCTGAGGGACTTCTGGGCTAAAGGCTCAGTTAAAATCAAGCCTCAGAAGTCGGGGAAGCTTCTTGCTGACTTAACCGCTCTTCAGGTTAAGGTGAGTTCGTCGGGCCCTTACTTTTCTTTTCCCTTTTCTTCAAGTGTTTATGCTGGTATTGAACTTGTTTATTTTGTATTATGCAGACCCTGCACACCCTTTCTGCTCTGGTGGAGGTTTCTCCATCTGCGGAGGAGTTGGACCAACTCAAGGCCAATCTGGACAATCTGGGACTCCAGCTTGGTACTGCTCGGTCGGAGGCTCACGACTCTACAGAGAAGTTGAAGGAGTGTCAGAACTCCTTGACTGTGATGGAGTCGGAGAGGAACCTTGCCGTTGAGCGGGCAAAGAGGTTGCAAGTGGAGATGAACGACTTGCGGTATCAGCACCGTAGACAGCTCGATGAAGCCGTGGAGCAGGCATTGATGGATAATGAGGAGGAAATGAGGTCGAAGCTGGAAGGAATGACCCATCGCTTGATTACGTTTGGGTTCAATAACTTCCGCTCTCGGCTTCTTGCCAAGTTTCCTGACCTGGATGTCTCCTCTATTGTGCCGCCTGGATCTGAACCTTCAGAGGTTGTTATCCAGGGTGAAGTGGCTGATGTCCTCCCTGCCGATCCCACGGAAGAGGTTGTACCGACTGAGGTGGTTGATACTGCTCCTGCTGATCCTTCTCCGGTCGCTGATCCTGTTCCTGCTGATCAGGCTTAGGATGTATATTTTGCTATTTTCAACTTCCAATGTACTTGAAATATACATTCGTTAATGGAACAGTCTTTTGCTTGATGCTCATCTTCTTATTTATATTGCTCTGTAGTATTTGTGCATGTCTTGAGTTGTACTGCTCTGTAGTGCTTTAATTTGTAGTTGATGGTGGTAATTGTTGCAAGTAGTGCTGCTCTGGAGTTTAACTTCTTTTGAAAACACTTCAAAGCTGACTGTTCTGAATCCGGAGACTTAATAATGAATGGACATTTCGTGATTATAGTTCGGTTGATCAGCACTTCTGCCTTCAGATCTGTTAAGACAAGGACCAAGAAACCTCATAGTTGATGGACCTCTGCTGTATACGAGATTCATCAAGTGTTAATGATCTGGAGAAACTGTCATGTCATATACGTGGAAAAGACCAGAAAGTCTGTACACCCTGTTGGACATTCCTGTGACAGGGGAGTCAGTATGGAGGACGTAGATGACGTGGTTGTTCTGCCTCTGAGGCTCGTTTCGTCCCTCCCTGTGCTCCTGCCTCTATTTGGGCCTCTGGCCTAGCCGCTGTTGAGGCTTATCTTCTTGGGGGTTCTGCCTTTCGTCCGGCTTGACGAACTCCCGAAGACGTCCCTTCTTTATGAGCTGCTCTATCTCATATCGGAGGGTCCTACATGTGTTAGTTGTATGTCCATGATCTTTATGGAAATTACAATACTTACTTTGGTCCCACAGACTGGGATCTCCTTTGATTGGTTCCGGCCACCTCAGGTTCTCCCGATCTCGGATCTGCCAGAGTACCTGGTTCGGCGTAGTGTTCAAAGGAGTGAAGTTGGTGAACTCCCTTGGTCCAGAGTTGTACACAGCTCTGGGTGCTGTTCTTTTCTCTGGGCTCCTGGCCCTCTTTTTGTTGGAGTCTCTTCTGTGATCCTCCTTCTTGTGGTCCTCCCGCTTCGGATTGTCCCTCTGGGTCTGATCTCTGCCCTTCTGGGACGTGCGGTTGGCTTCTTCTAGGTTGATGTATTTTCTGGCCCGATCCATTAATGCCGCCATGTCGACTGGAGGGCTTTTTGTCAAGGAGTCTCTGAACCCACCCTGGGCAAGCCCAGCATTTAGGGCTGCTACAAGGAACTTTGGGCTGCAGTCAGTGATCTCAGTGAGTTCGGTATTGAAGCGCACAATGTAGACGCAGAGGGATTCCTCCTTGGTCTGCTTGACGTTCAGCAGGAATTCTGGCCCCCTTCTGAGCCTCCTGCTGGTCATGAACCTGTCCAAGAACTGTCTACCGAGCTCGTAGAAGCTGGTAACTGAGTTCGGAGGGAGGTTGTGGAACCACTTCAGAGCAGTTCCCTTCAAGCTGGTGATGAACGTTCGGCACATGAAAGCATCAAAGGCTCCGTGCAGGGCCATCGTATGCTGGTAATGAGAGAGATGATCTCCTGGATCTCCAGATCCATCATACAGGGTGAACTTGGGCACCATGAACTTTCTGGGCCTCTCCTCTAACATGATGGCGTGAGTGAATGGGGTGGCTAGTCTTCCGAGCAGCCTGGCCAGTTCGTCTTGCTCTGGAGGGTTCTGAGGTCCTCTCAAAGTAACTGTCCGGTCCATCGACTCGACAATTTCTTCTACCCTCCGCGGGTCTCTGAGTCTGACATCTTGTGAACCCTGTCTAACAGCCTCGGCTTCAGGGTAGTAGGGTTGATTACGCCCTTCGGACGGAGGAGGATTCCGAACTAGAGGGACTGGTGCTGCATGATGAGGCTCCTACGGTACCGGGTGTGCTCCCGAGGCCCTTGGAGTTGGGGCTCGAGTAGTGCTCCGGTAATGGACGTCGGGGACGAAGGCGGATGTTCCCCAGCCAGGGACTGTTGATGGCTGCGGATCTCGGCCAGGGCGAGCAACGCCTAAGGGGTGCCCAGGCTGGTTAGTTGGAGCCTGCGCATGAAGTTCTTCGTTCTCTGTGGCAATAGGAGGTTGCGTTCCTGCAACGAAGTTGACCGGCGGGCTAGGAGAATCCGCCGCTTGGTTCTACGTGAGTGTTGCCAGTGTGATGGCAAGCAACTGCTCCTGCACCAGTTCATTGTGTCGTTTTATTGCTTCGATCTCTTGTCGCATAGGATTGGCCGCTGGCCCCCTTGTGCAAGGAGCAGGCGGCTGACGTTGAGCGTTTTGCGAATTCTGAGTATTCTGTCGTGGTTGGAGATTTGGTGCCATGGTTTTCCGGTGAGGAAAGAGTTGAGTTTATGGATAGAGCACTTGGAGATTAGTCGTTCCCACAGACGGCGCCAAACTGATGCTGCACTTTTCGGCTCGCAATAAGTATGGACTCCGTGACCTGTAGAACACTCAGAAAGATGATCAGAGGACCACCGGATTGGCTCCGGCGGTAGCCGCTCCGATGCTTAAGTAAGTAAAAGAATTGAAAGACTGTATTGAAAGCCAAAGAATGAGCATAAAAAATAAAGCGTACCTCTAGGGTTTAATTTATAAGCCGTGGCTCTCCTAAGTTGATTAGGATTTGACGCCATGAATATAGGGATTTGATCATCGGAGATTGCAGTTACCTTGTGGAGCATTGAGTCGTAGATGGAGATAATCATAGATAGTAGTTTCCGTGTTGAAGACTGTTTCCTTATTCCCTGCTTGGCAGTTGTTTAAGGAAACCATAAGGTCGGAACCATATGAAGTGTCGAATAAATATTGCCCAGAACAGAAGGTCTGGAAGATATACGCATGAGAATGCCTTGAAGGTTTTGCCTGCACTGTATGACCGAATTTATCGGCTCTGAATGATATATATATATATATATATATATATATATATATATATATATGAGAATGCCCTGAAGGCTTGTGGCTGTTCTGTATGATCGGAATTATCAGTTCTGTAGGATCGAGATTTGTTAATTCCGTGGGTACACGTGTCTCAAGGTGATTGGTGTGTCTATTTGTGGTACATCAAAAAGGAAAGAAAAGATTTGAAGCAGTTGTATTTCAAATATTCACAAAAGATCTGGCTTATTAAAAATGTTAAGTTGTAAACGAAAAGGAGAAAGTTAAGAATAAGTGGCTTATCTCTGAGAATGATGAGATAGCCCCTTTATATATTAATAAAGGAAAAATTACAAAGCAGGCCCTACACATAACTCTTAACACTCCTCCTCAAGCAAGAGTGTAGATATCTATCATGCCTAGCTTGTTACAAAGATCAGAAAGGACAAGCATTTTTGATTGTCCGAGATAATACCTCCCAAGACACTCTTCAGCCTGTTGGCTAAGACTTTGGCCAAAAGCTTATAGACACCCCCCGCTAAGCTTATGGGCTTGAAATCTCTGATATCCTCAGCCCCTCCCTTCTTCAGAATTAAGGTTATGAACGTGGCATTCAAACTTTTTTCGAAGTTGGCATGCTGGAAGAAGAATTGGAAATCCTGCATCACATCCCTTCCCACCACCTCCCAACAATGTTTAAAGAAAGCCATGGAGAAGCCATCCGGGCCGGAGCCTTGTCTCCATCACAAGAGTTTAATGCTGACAAGACTTCCTCCTCTGTAAAAACTTGCCTCCAGTTTGTCCCTATCAGCACTTCCCATAGAGCTAAAAGGAAGGTTGTCCAAGGTGGGCCAACTGAAGCTATTTTCCGAATAGAGGTGGTCATAAAACATAACGATGCCCCTCTTCACAGATTCTTCATCATCAAAGTCAACCCCCTCAGTCTTTATGTTTCTGATATTGTTCAATCTTCTGCGGGAGTTTGTCATCCTATGGAAAAACTGAGTGTTGCAGTCTCCTTTCAGCCATGTAGCCTGCGACTTTTGCTGCCAATTAATTTCTTCCATTTGCCAGATCTGAGAAAGGTCTTCTTTGGCTGCCACTCTCCTAGATTTTTCCTGAGCTGGGAGCCCTGTCTGCTGCTCTTTAATGTCCAGACTCCAGAGCTTCTATTTCCTTGAGAAGCCCATCTCTGTTGACTCCAAGAGACCTGAAAACTTCCCTGCTCCAGAGTTTCTCGTCTTTCTTCGGCTGCTGCAGCTTCTTGGCTTGGACAAAGCTGGGAGAGCTAGCCATTGATGATATATCCACCCCACCAAGAGTCAACCAAATCCTAAATCCCTCATGTTTGAGCCACATGTTCAGATGTTCTCAAACTTGAAAGGTCCCTTGTTCCTTTTGACACCGCCACAGTCTAGCATTAGGAGGGGGTGTGTGGTCAGAGAGAATTCTGGGGAGGCACAACTGAGCAGCACAACAGAAATGCTTCTCCCATTCCAAAGAAGCCAAAAATTTGTCTAGTCTTGAGAATGATCGTTGATCCCTTCCACTAGACCAGGTAAAGCAGCCCCCTTCAAGCGGAAAATCAATCAGACGATTTGAATTGATGAAGAAATTGAAATCTGTCATCGCTCTAGAGAGGTTCCCCACTCCCTCTCCTTTCCTGTCGCTAGGGCACCTAACCACATGGAAGTCACCACCTAGGCATCAAGGTTTGCCCCATTTCAGCTGAGACCCGAAAGCTCCTCCCACATCTGACCTCTGTCTGCGTCTGCGTTCGGGCCATAGATACCAGAGAACATCCAAACAAAACCATCCTCTATTGACTCAAAAGGCAGGATAAGGAAACGAGTCCTTGGAGACAATCAGAGCACCTGAGTACTCTGGAGTCCCACATTACTAAGATTCTTCGAGCAGAACCTGAGGCCTGCACACATCTCCACTCCACCCATCTACTGCCCCAAATATTCCTCACCTGGCTGTGACTGACCGGTCCAATTTTGTTTCCTGCAAGCAGACAACTGAAGCTTTCCACTTCTTAAAAACGTTTTCGACTGCTGAACACTTTCTTCTGAAGTGATTGGTTTCTCATTGTCTTCTTTATGTGCATATTGGTTAGAGTTTCAATTATATTTGTGGATGTATGTTTCTAATTGTGTTTCTTCTGCAGTGATCGGTTTCTCATTGTCTTCTATTCTACAAATTATAATTTTTGCATAAAACGATAATTTAAAATGCTTGTGATCTAATCCTGAACTGAGTTGAACTTTGGGCGGTTGGGCATGCATTAATGCATTTCAACAATTTTTTCATCATTCATTAAAAAGATCTTATTCGTCTCATTTTCATAAAGCCACTATGATTTGTATAGTCATCCCAATGTTTGGTACTAGTTTATCGAGTATGATGTTTATTGTAGATCATGATGCAAAGAGACACAGGCCGTCCTCGTGGGTTTGGGTTTTTGACCTTCGCAGACCGCCGGGGAATGGAAGATATAATCAGGGAAATGCACTTGAGGGAGCTTGGGGATCGTGTCATCTCGGTAAACAGGGCCCAACCCAAAATGGGAGGTGAGGATCCAGACCATGGCTATGGTGGAGGTTACTCATCTGGTGGCAGAGGCAGTTATGGGGGAGGTGATAGGTCTGCAGGACAAGATGATTGCTTCAAGTGTGGGCGACCAGCGCACACTACAAGAATTCAGATTATTTCCGACGCATATTAGTCGTTGGTTATAGTTTTACCAGTTATATTGAATATTTACGATGAAAAAAAATTAAATGTCGGGAATGGTGAAAGAAAGGCGACGGGATTATTTCCGACGCTATTAATCGTCGGAAATAATAACTATTACCGACCAAAACTTCTGTGTGTCAAAAATAATAAATTATTATTGACCAAAATATTATGTGTCGGAAATAATAAATTATAATTGACTATTTTATGAGTAAAAAATAACTAAAATTAATAAAGCATATATTCCGACGCATAAAAGCGTCGGTAAACAGTTACTATTACCGACTATACTAGTCGTTGTCGGAAATAAGTAACTAGAACCGACCATCTTTTAGGTCGGAAATAACACTGTATTATTTCCGACGTATATATTTGTCGGAAATAACCTGTTATGCTTTCAGCCCTCTATCTGTCTAGGACTCTAAACCTCGCACCACTCTCAAACCGCGTGCCTCTCTCTGATCTCTCACCTCTCTCTCTGTCTTTCGCCGATCGATTTCTGTGATCTCTCACCTCTCTCGCCGATCTCTTGCCGATCGAACCTCTAGATCCACAAAAAAATAACAGTGTTCGAGATTTCTCTGTCTCTCGTACGTTCTGCCTCCGTCTTCTTCGTCGCAGCGAGACTTAGGGCACGAAGTGAAGGAGATTTTCTTAGTCGTCGTCGTCGAAGCAAGCCCCTCTTGCGTCGTCGTCGTCGTCGCTGATCGATTTAAGCCCTCTGCATCGTCAACAGCTCTCTCTCTCCCCAACGCCAGGTATGCCTCCTTCTCCTCTTATTCTTCTTCTTCCTTTATTGTTTATCAGTTGGATTACCAGCATTATTGTGCAGCTTGTATCTTTCATTTTAGTCGGACACTCGGAGAAAGACATGTTATATCTATTCATTTTATATTACTATATTAATTTTGAATTAATCTTCTGATGACCTCCTCCGGCTCGTTTATTGCTAGCCTGTCATGATATCTGTGATAATGACTCATTATTTATGTATTTATTTGGTGATGATGGATATGTTTCTAATTTCTGGCAAGTATTTTAGATGTTGATAATGTTCTGTTTGTTCCAATTTGAGATGAAATTCAGATTCAAAATCATAGATAAATTTGAAGACTTTGATAGCTTAGAATACTGAGACAAGAAAAAACTAAAGGAATCCTTCTGAAAATTCCTTGTAAAATTCACCAAAATCTTTATGCATAGAAATAGATAAAATAATTTGGAGGTTCTGGTGGGGTTACTCATAAGGGATTCTGATATTGTGTTTCAGAATCTGATAAGTTTGACACAGATTGCTTCCTTTAGCAAACAATTTAAATCAAATAATTCAAATACAGAGTTTTCATATGGTGTTAAGGTGTTAAACAATTTAAATTAAATCAAATAATTCTGATATTGTGTTTCATATGTCCCCACACACACACACTCTTGATTAAGGTGTTAAATTTTTTTATAAGGAGTAAGTATTCAATTTTGTTTCTATGTCATTTCAATTGATGGAAGAAGACATTTCAAATTTAATGAGAACTTAATAATAATTTGAAAACACAAAAAAAAAAAAATACTTATCAACAAAAAAGTTATAACACAAAAATGCCAGGAGACATAATAAAAAAAAATAGAAAATAAAAATTTAGTTGGATGTCACTCAAGTGTCCAACCTAAATTTAGTTGGATTGTTTTCTGGCCATGTTGAAGGATGGAATATATTACATTATGGTGATCAGATGGGCTCAAACCTAGTTAACTTGATAACTTGAAAATTTTTGAAACTTAAAACATGAATGTAATCAAAGAGTACAAACTTTAAATTCCCACTTTTTATTTTCTAAGAAATTTTAGAAATAGGAGAAAAAGAAGATCCGACAGTTACCAACTATTATTAAACCCCATATCAGAGCTACAACCTCTTTACTTGGTGGAATGTATGGAACTGAATCAAAGTGGACCTTGACATCTATTCAATCTTTCTGAAACACCTCACATGCCTATTTAACCAGGTATATACAGGGAATCACTTGAAAAATAAGCCTGATATAACCACTGCCCATTTTCATGCTAAAAGGACAACATTCTAGAATTGAATAAAATTGGCACTCAGTGAAATAGGTGAGTACAATTAGGTAAACTTTTTCTTCCTTTTAAATGGGTTCCAAGTTGGTAGTCAGTAACACTTGCAGGGATCCCCATGAAAAATTCAAGTCAAATCCTTTTGAAATTCCTTGCAAAATTCACCAAAATCTTTATGCACAGAAATAGATAAAATAATTTGGAGGTTCTGGTGGGGTTACTCATAAGGGATTCTGGTTTGTGCATAAAAGCTTGGGACAGTCTTTGTAAACTAAAAGAAAATGGTGCATGGTTTAGGATTCAGAAGAATGAAGGACATAAACCATCCTTTCCTTTCTAAACTGTTTGTGTTGCATCTGGCCATTTTAATCAATTACTATACCTTGCAGCACAATGGATTTCAAGACAAGTTACCTATAATTTAGTATAACACAGATATTTGCAAAGGTTTGTTTTTTAATGAGCTAACATATACACATGGAGCATACTAATTGATTACTTCTTATTGTGGTAGGGATCAAACATAGATAAGAGTTAGATGAAACTTTCGGATAGACATTTGCCTAGTTACATAAAAGGAATTAAAGACTTCATTGAATATGCACGACCGAGCGCAGATAGAAGCAAATAAGGACTAATATCGTTATATACATTATATAGCGTGATTCCTTGACACAGCAGCCTGTTGGCCAAATGTGAAAGGTCTTGGCTATGGGAAGTTGGCTCCTCCTTCATCTTCATCCAGTCAGGGTGTTCAAATCAATGAGCTTCGTCGATTGTATGAAGTCGAGAAACGACGCAACGAGGCTTTAGAAGAGAAAATGGAACAAATTAAGGAGACAATGAAGACTGAATTAATATATATCAGTCATATTATGGGTTATGTATTTTATTCTTAGTCCTTAAAAGTTAAAGAGCATGAATATATATCTATGGAGAAATTTTGTCATGAATTGAACTTTTTTGTCTTTGTTAGATGCGTGGATGACATGTAAAAGAGTTATATATATATATATATATATATATATATATACGACAACAAATTTGCATCGGAAATGAAAATATAACTAATGAGTCGGAAATAATAAATAAAAAAATGTATAATTTATGTTGACTGTTTTTTGTGGTCAAAAATAAATTTTTACCGACTCTCTTTGTGGTCAGAAATAACTTGATATAAACTTTTACCGACTATAAATATAATCGGAAATAAACTTTTACCGACTACAAAGAGAGTCGGAAATAAACTTTTACCGACTATATCTTTGGTCGGAAATAATGTTTTATTCCGACACTCAAACGAGTCGGTAATGTTTGAATATTTCCGACGCTACAATATTTGCGTTGGTAATCTTTTTCTGACCATTTTATTACCGACTAATTTGGGCGACTTTTATTATTGGTCGGTAATGATTATTTCCGACGCAAAGTGGATTATTTCCGACTGCATATGGTGTCGGAATAAATGCTTTCCCTTGACTGGGCCCTTGATTGCCCTTCAACAGGTGGTGGCCGTGGTGGGGGTGAATTTTCTTCACGTTCTAGGTTTGGTGGGGCTGCTGGCCGTGGGGATCACTTCGGTGGGGATCGGGATCGGTACATGGATGACAGATATGATGCAGGGCGCTATGGCAATAAGGATCGTTATGACAGCCGGGATGAAAAATATGGGAGCCGTGATCGCTAAGTTAATGACAGGTATCCTAATATTATGTTTATATGGTTGTGGCAGCTGATATTATGTTTTCTACCTTCTTTGACTTTTGCTTATAAAATTTTAATATCTCAATGTAAATGCTAAATTTTTGATTATGAAGAACAATTTTGATGGTAAAAATAATATTGATGTCACGCCCCGAATTTCTACAAATCCGAGGCGCGACTGACGAGACAGAAAATAAAATAAATAAAAGAACAAATGTAAATAAATTCACTAAACAAGCATCCATTCCCATCAATACATGAGATAACATAAAGTACATCTCACAACTGCATTGTTCATAGGTCGTTAGGGATTAAACCCTTACATTACAAAACATAAGTCCCACGAACCAAAAATATGCCAAGTGCTTCGCCCTATCAGGGTATCATGGAGTCTCTAGCAGCTGGAGTATCCTCATCTGAAATGTTGCCCCACTAAAGGGGTCAGCTCAACTGCTGGTACAATATAATGCTAATGCAAGAAACAAAATTAAGGGCGTGGCATGTGCAAGTGTACAGTTATATCTACATGGCATTCAACATCATGCATGCAATGTACTAGCGGTAATTTACATGTCATCCAACTCATTAACATAATCTAAGGCGTGGCATGTGCAAGTGTACATTCATCTCTACATGCATTCTAAATCATCCACGCAATGTAATAACAATAATCCACATGCTTTCCAAATTGTCCATGCCACATAATAGCAATAATCCACATGCCATCCATATTATCCATGCAATGTAGTGTCAATGCCCATGAAACACCCACACCACCCTATGCCACAACCATGTCAAATCTATGCCATGTCCATGTCAACTCATGTAATGTAATGTAATGTCCCTTCACGGATCGCTCCCGTTGGTTCGGGTACCAAACACAACATCATGTCCCTTCGCGGATCGCTCCCGCTGGTTCGGGCACCAAATACAACATCATGTCCCTTCGCGGATCGCTCCCGCTGGTTCGGGTACCAAATGCAATATCATATCATGTCATGTCATGTCCAAGGAATCATACTATGCCAATATGCTTTGATTCCACCACACCATAATGTAATCTCAATAAAGCATCATACCCACACAGGAAGCATGCTTCAAATGATGTGTTACACAATAACATTCAAGTCAAAAGATCATTTCATCAAGGTTACATGCCATACATAGTCCATTTAACACATGCTTTAAGTCACATATTTCATAACCCTAACAATTCTCAAAATATAATCCACACATTATGCTAACACACGCGATATACACATAGTCATGGTCCACATTCATTACCAAACTTTCAACAAGATAACAAGGAGCACATAAGCGCATGAGCAATAAAACAAACATGTGAATCATCAAGTCAATATGGCAATTAATCCTAAACTTAATTCTATTTCTTACTTAGCACAATATATCGTACCTGACGGGTTAGTCTCAACCCTAAGAAGTCGTACTCGTAGCGTAGTGGCTAGCAGTGAAATGTAGATGGTCAGACTGCCTTCTCTCTGCCTTTCGGTGTCCCTAAAATCACAAAATGTAGCTCAGTCGGTTTGCCTCTTGAATGATGCTATTCATCAAATTTTATGTCTTTAATTTATTAGTTTCTATTTTGCTAAAATAAACTCTACTATTGAGTCCGGAACGTCGAAGAAAATAGGTTTGGGCTTTCGCGGAATTTAATTCGGACATCCGGACTAAAAGGGCAAAACTGTCATTTCATACTTTTACGGTTTCCCATTTCCCGAGACCTTTCTTCGTAAATCGAACTCCACCGTTGAGTCCAAAATGTTCAAGATAATAAGATTTCACTATTTGTTTACTCCAATCGGGGTTCGTTTGACCAGGTTCTAACTCGGGGGCATTTTGGTAATTTTATTTTTTTTTAAGGTTCCATGGGTCTTTTATTTTTCGGGACCTCGCCTTGCAAAATGGACCTCACCGTTGGATTCTGAATGGTCGACACATAAAGAAAACACTAATGGTTTATTTAATTTGGACTTCGGGGCATTTTGTCATATTTAATTTAATTAAACTAATTTAATTAATTTAATTAACCATTATTTTATTACTTGGGGTCAAATTATAATTATTATAACTTCTGGGTAAATTTATAATTATCATAATTTCCTATTCCAATTTGGAATAGCCAAACAATGAATAAGCCCAAAACCTTGGATAAGTTATCCTTGTCCCTATTTCAATTTAATTTTAATTTCACTATTCTTGCATCCAAACAGCCCCTAATCACAAATTTTTAAACTTCTAAAAATTTCTCATGACAACACCTATATTGGGTCAACCCGTATTGGGCTTGGGCGGGTCAACCCGACCCGACCCGTGGCCCAAAATCACAAAAAAACACAACACGCATGGTGCAGGATTTTTCCGGCAGCTTGCACCGGTCATCTTCTCCGGCGATGGCCAGCTGTTTTCCGGCAATTTTCCGACATCCGATCACTTGGGTCACCTTCTACTCTTCATGGGCTTTCCAAATCTACCCTCGGAATTCAGTTTGGACCACCGGAAGGCCTCGAAAAGTTGAGTTACAGCCAGCTCCGGCGAGCTGTCCCAACTTTCCGGCGAACTGAATTTTTATTTTTTCATGGCTTTTTAGCCATTGTTTTGAGCCCAAATTTTACCTACAAGTTTCTGCACCCATGGGCAACAATTTCCAATTCATAAAACAAGGTAAAACGATCTAAAACTCAATGACCCGAAAATTTCCTTCAAACTTTAAATTGGTTTTTCTCACTCGTTTCTTAACCAAATGAGCTGCGGTTTCTTCCTAAATTCACCATTTTTCATACTCTATAAAACCATGTAATTATTTTTAAGCTTTAAACAATTCTACAAAAAAGCCAGCAAATTCGAAACATGAAAATACAGTAAATTTCTGACCTTTTCTTTCGGTTTCTCCTTCTTTCTCTTTCCGTTTCTCACTTCTAAATGTTGTAGAATCCCTCTAAGCTCTCAGTCTACACTTCTTCCAATGTTCACGACCTCCCCAGTTCAGCCCTTCCTTTCTGATTTCTTTCCTAACCCAAACACACACATATACACATGCATCATCACCGATTGCCCCTTTTCTCTCTCTTTCTCTCTCTCTCTCTCTCTCTCTTATTTCTCTCTCCCTCTCTCTACCTCACTTTCTGAAATCAGACCTACCCTCCTAATCATCTCTGACTTGTACACTCCTATACACCAACTTACTTACACACTTCACCCCCCCACCATGCCACCTTGAGTGTGGCACACTCAATCACACACCCACACACAACCGTATACACACACCTCACTTACACACATGTGCACATTCTGATATATATATATATATATATACATATATATACATATATATTTTTATACATAATTAATTAAACAATTTAAATACACATCTATACATACATACATAAATACATACACATTACATGCATACATGTATATTTATATATCCACACAACCCATTATAATAATAATAATAATAATAATAATAATAATAATAATAATAATAATAATTAGTAATAAAAGAAAAATTTCATTCCAAAAAAAATCTAGGTCATTACATCCTTCCCTCCTTAATGAAATTTCGTCCCGAAATTTTAAAATAATGTACTTCTTTAACAAAGTCAGAAAGAATAATACGAAATGTCATTGTGACGTGGAGATGTATAGCCTTACGTACGGATTATCTATCTTTCCCTCAGCTAGGCGATGTGGCAGGGATTACTTACTCCTATTATCCCCTCCCCCGCCCCCAAAGGAACCTCGTCCACTTGGGTGGGAATGCAGCGGTGTGCGGACATCCCCACACTCCCTGTTAGGGTCTGGTCCTGATCCCATCTGTACGGCGCATTCTATATGGCACAACACCTAATGAAGTCCTCAAAACCTATCGGCTTATCAATGCCGATCTTTCCCAAATTCATCCAAACCTCACGACCCACCTCAACAACTCAACATAATAACAAAAATAAAAGAAAAGTCCTCAATGTTCACAATGACACTCCAAAGTCCCTCACAAACTTGCTGACCATCTAACTAATCTCAAATCAAGCCATGAAATCACCTAGTGATTCTTTCACAATGGCATCATCCATATATCACCCATATTACATTGCAATTCAATAACCCAGTTCATAGCATTACCATCATGAAACTTAAAGCAGTGCACCAAGGTCCAAAAGAACAAACACTAGTCAAACTCTTTATCAATTTAAAACAGGAACACATATCAATCTTTAACCATCTGTATTCAACACATATATACATATAAACATGTTTAGACATTTTCTTATGCATGCATATATTGATGGCAACTAGTCTTCATATAAAATCATAGTCGCAGCATTATAATAGGTACTAAACTAGCATTCATATTCAGAATCGATCAAACCACATCCCACAGATTAACACATAATTTATCTCATTAGTACTCATGTATTAAAATCCATCTCAAGAATATATAGATGCACGAACAAGCATGATAAACATGAATGAATGGAATGCACTAAAATCTATCAATATGATAGTCCATGAACTAACAACAAGGAACATACCTCGAACCGTAGGAGGTACAGAAGTAGATGCCTCAGGTGTAGCTATTGTATAAACACGACCCTGGGTAGCTTGACCCTGTCTACCTCCCTCTCTCTGCCCGAGAGATCTAACACTCCGTACCAAGGGTGTAGGCTGATAATGTGACACTAGAGATCCATAGTCTAACTGTGGTAGTGGCAGAGATGTCTGAATGGGCTGATAATGAGGCAGCCTCTGCAAGCCCTGTGAAGTCTGCCCCTGAGGACAGTTGGCCTTGACATGGCCAATCTGGTGACAAGCATAACAGAGCTGAGGAGCTCTCCACCCTTGACTCTGTGCCTGAGGTGGAAATGACATCTGAACCGATCCGGCTCCTCGTCCCTGACTAGGGTCTCTCTGGGGGCAGTTGGCGAACCTATGGTCAGGATGTCCACATTGAAAACAAGTAATGGGTCCTTGGGGTGCCTGTGCAGAAGAAGTACTAGTCCGGTACCTCTTCGGTGGCCTCCTACTAGTGTAGACTGGGACAGATGTATGAGCCTGCGCTGTAGTCGCTCTACTCTGTTTCCGGGACTCTCTAATCCCTCTAAGATCAGCCAACTCTCTCTCAACTCTGGAGGCTCTAATCACTGCCTCCTCATAGGTTTCTATAATATGGCCTGCCAACATCTCTCTGATAGTGGGCCTCAGCCCCTGGAGAAACTGGTAAACCCTCAACTCCTCCCTCTCAGTGATGTGTGGGGCGAACCTCTCCAGTGCAGTAAAACGGGACTCATACTGGGTCACAGTCATGTCTCTCTGAAGGAGCGCCTCAAACTCCTTCCTGAATCCAATCCGGGCGGTCGCTGGAAAATAGTGGTCATTAAACATGGCCACAAATGCATCCCATCCTTCCCCAAAACGGTGTAGTCGGCCAGTGGCTACCTCCCACCACTGGCTAGCCAACTCAGTGAACTGAAAGGTGGCACATCTAATCCTCAAGTGTGGCTCGGTAATCCCTTGTGAGTCTAGAATCCTGGTAATCCGCCTCAACCACTCCTCTGCAACCAATGGGTCAGGCTGTCCTGCAAAAGTAGGGGGTCTCATCCTCTGGAACACCTTCATCACAAAGGTATCCCTGGTCTCACCACTAGTAAGTCTCGCCTCCTGGATAGCCTCCCGGATAGTGCGAAGGCACTCCTGAAACATGGCCGCCATGTCTCTAGCGCTAACAGTCTGCTCTATCTCCTCTATTGGAGCTGGGGCAAAAGCTGGAGCAGGTGCTGGTACAGGAGCAGGAGCAACAGCCTCCTCTGCTGTGCTATGCTCAAGAGTAACAGCTCTGGGTCTGCCACGCCGAGGTAGGGTAGCTGCCCTAGGCCTACCCCGCCTAGATGGTCCAGCTCTCACAGGAGCTTGTCTCGGTGGCATGATTCTACAAGTCCAAGAAAAAGATATTAACACCTCCCTTCACATATTATACATAGATATTCAGACTAATACTAAACATGTACTTGCCAATAACTCACACTTCACAAGTAACGAATATAACATGTTATAACACTTGCCTAATCAATACCTACATAACTAACGTCAACCATTTCCACCTGTTGGTTACTTTAAATAATTCATACTGAGTTCTAACACCGTCTTTAGTAAGGAACGAATTTATTTAAACAATACGATATAAGCATACTCTAGTCATGCTAGTGCTCAACTAGCCTACCAATACTCAATCCTAAGCGAATGCTATTCGAAAATAAGACATTTTCTTTCATAAACAGGGTTTACCACAAGGACATCCCTAAGATTTCAAAGGTAAGCACTCAGAATATCCATCATCCAATCCATACACAAAGAGCTCCACAAGTCTAGATTCCTATTTTTTTAACATTTTAAGGTCTTGACGTGTCTTTTATTATTTCTTACTTTTATAGCTAGGTAATAACCCTTCATGGATCACAGCTCCTTTTGTTACTGGCTGATGGGGCGCCATCCATCAACTGTAACGCAAGACCTGATACCAATCCAGTCTGTATAAATACCATAATCAGAATACTATAATCTATGAAAATCGGTTACTAACCTAGCACACATATATAAAATCAACAAGCCACAATCAACAGCTAACACATAAACACGCAAGTACACAATCCATTCCAAGAACACGCAAATACATGTGGGAACACAATCAACTAGGCAAATAACTAAGTCCACGGTCTATCTCATAAATAACTAAGTATACGACCTATCATATAGATAACTAGGTGCATAACTTATCTCATAAATAATTAGGCATACGGCCTACCGTATAGATAACTAAGTGCACGACCTATATCGCAATAACTAGGCACACGGCCTATCCCATAAGGCATACGTTCATGCATTTCTAATCTCAGTCAACCACCCCATCAAACAATTCACAGGCTCCCTATCTATCGGGGAATAAACTATAGTGCGCACTCGTGCACAACCGTGTAACACGCGCACATAAAACATACAACCCAACTCTCCCAACTAAACCGAAAGTCTAAACTCATCCCACTGTTCCTAGGTATTCGAACCTAGGCTCTGATACCACGTTGTCACGCCCCGAATTTCTACAAATCCGAGGCGCGACTGACGAGACAGAAAATAAAATAAATAAAAGAACAAATGTAAATAAATTCACTAAACAAGCATCCATTCCCATCAATACATGAGATAACATAAAGTACATCTCACAACTGCATTGTTCATAGGTCGTTAGGGATTAAACCCTTACATTACAAAACATAAGTCCCACGAACCAAAAATATGCCAAGTGCTTCGCCCTATCAGGGTATCATGGAGTCTCTAGCAGCTGGAGTATCCTCATCTGAAATGTTGCCCCACTAAAGGGGTCAGCTCAACTGCTGGTACAATATAATGCTAATGCAAGAAACAAAATTAAGGGCGTGGCATGTGCAAGTGTACAGTTATATCTACATGGCATTCAACATCATGCATGCAATGTACTAGCGGTAATTTACATGTCATCCAACTCATTAACATAATCTAAGGCGTGGCATGTGCAAGTGTACATTCATCTCTACATGCATTCTAAATCATCCACGCAATGTAATAACAATAATCCACATGCTTTCCAAATTGTCCATGCCACATAATAGCAATAATCCACATGCCATCCATATTATCCATGCAATGTAGTGTCAATGCCCATGAAACACCCACACCACCCTATGCCACAACCATGTCAAATCTATGCCATGTCCATGTCAACTCATGTAATGTAATGTAATGTCCCTTCACGGATCGCTCCCGTTGGTTCGGGTACCAAACACAACATCATGTCCCTTCGCGGATCGCTCCCGCTGGTTCGGGCACCAAATACAACATCATGTCCCTTCGCGGATCGCTCCCGCTGGTTCGGGTACCAAATGCAATATCATATCATGTCATGTCATGTCCAAGGAATCATACTATGCCAATATGCTTTGATTCCACCACACCATAATGTAATCTCAATAAAGCATCATACCCACACAGGAAGCATGCTTCAAATGATGTGTTACACAATAACATTCAAGTCAAAAGATCATTTCATCAAGGTTACATGCCATACATAGTCCATTTAACACATGCTTTAAGTCACATATTTCATAACCCTAACAATTCTCAAAATATAATCCACACATTATGCTAACACACGCGATATACACATAGTCATGGTCCACATTCATTACCAAACTTTCAACAAGATAACAAGGAGCACATAAGCGCATGAGCAATAAAACAAACATGTGAATCATCAAGTCAATATGGCAATTAATCCTAAACTTAATTCTATTTCTTACTTAGCACAATATATCGTACCTGACGGGTTAGTCTCAACCCTAAGAAGTCGTACTCGTAGCGTAGTGGCTAGCAGTGAAATGTAAATGGTCAGACTGCCTTCTCTCTGCCTTTCGGTGTCCCTAAAATCACAAAATGTAGCTCAGTCGGTTTGCCTCTTGAATGATGCTATTCATCAAATTTTATGTCTTTAATTTATTAGTTTCTATTTTGCTAAAATAAACTCTACTATTGAGTCCGGAACGTCGAAGAAAATAGGTTTGGGCTTTCGCGGAATTTAATTCGGACATCCGGACTAAAAGGGCAAAACTGTCATTTCATACTTTTACGGTTTCCCATTTCCCGAGACCTTTCTTCGTAAATCGAACTCCACCGTTGAGTCCAAAATGTTCAAGATAATAAGATTTCACTATTTGTTTACTCCAATCGGGGTTCGTTTGACCAGGTTCTAACTCGGGGGCATTTTGGTAATTTTATTTTTTTTTAAGGTTCCATGGGTCTTTTATTTTTCGGGACCTCGCCTTGCAAAATGGACCTCACCGTTGGATTCTGAATGGTCGACACATAAAGAAAACACTAATGGTTTATTTAATTTGGACTTCGGGGCATTTTGTCATATTTAATTTAATTAAACTAATTTAATTAATTTAATTAACCATTATTTTATTACTTGGGGTCAAATTATAATTATTATAACTTCTGGGTAAATTTATAATTATCATAATTTCCTATTCCAATTTGGAATAGCCAAACAATGAATAAGCCCAAAACCTTGGATAAGTTATCCTTGTCCCTATTTCAATTTAATTTTAATTTCACTATTCTTGCATCCAAACAGCCCCTAATCACAAATTTTTAAACTTCTAAAAATTTCTCATGACAACACCTATATTGGGTCAACCCGTATTGGGCTTGGGCGGGTCAACCCGACCCGACCCGTGGCCCAAAATCACAAAAAAACACAACACGCATGGTGCAGGATTTTTCCGGCAGCTTGCACCGGTCATCTTCTCCGGCGATGGCCAGCTGTTTTCCGGCAATTTTCCGACATCCGATCACTTGGGTCACCTTCTACTCTTCATGGGCTTTCCAAATCTACCCTCGGAATTCAGTTTGGACCACCGGAAGGCCTCGAAAAGTTGAGTTACAGCCAGCTCCGGCGAGCTGTCCCAACTTTCCGGCGAACTGAATTTTTATTTTTTCATGGCTTTTTAGCCATTGTTTTGAGCCCAAATTTTACCTACAAGTTTCTGCACCCATGGGCAACAATTTCCAATTCATAAAACAAGGTAAAACGATCTAAAACTCAATGACCCGAAAATTTCCTTCAAACTTTAAATTGGTTTTTCTCACTCGTTTCTTAACCAAATGAGCTGCGGTTTCTTCCTAAATTCACCATTTTTCATACTCTATAAAACCATGTAATTATTTTTAAGCTTTAAACAATTCTACAAAAAAGCCAGCAAATTCGAAACATGAAAATACAGTAAATTTCTGACCTTTTCTTTCGGTTTCTCCTTCTTTCTCTTTCCGTTTCTCACTTCTAAATGTTGTAGAATCCCTCTAAGCTCTCAGTCTACACTTCTTCCAATGTTCACGACCTCCCCAGTTCAGCCCTTCCTTTCTGATTTCTTTCCTAACCCAAACACACACATATACACATGCATCATCACCGATTGCCCCTTTTCTCTCTCTTTCTCTCTCTCTCTCTCTCTCTCTTATTTCTCTCTCCCTCTCTCTACCTCACTTTCTGAAATCAGACCTACCCTCCTAATCATCTCTGACTTGTACACTCCTATACACCAACTTACTTACACACTTCACCCCCCCACCATGCCACCTTGAGTGTGGCACACTCAATCACACACCCACACACAACCGTATACACACACCTCACTTACACACATGTGCACATTCTGATATATATATATATATACATATATATACATATATATTTTTATACATAATTAATTAAACAATTTAAATACACATCTATACATACATACATAAATACATATACATTACATGCATACATGTATATTTATATATCCACACAACCCATTATAATAATAATAATAATAATAATAATAATTAGTAATAAAAAAAAAATTTCATTCCAAAAAAAATCTAGGTCATTACAATTGAAGCGGTTACTATTTTTCTGTGTCTTTGTTATAAATACAACACTCCAGTTACGCATTGTGCAAAATGACTTGTTAACAGCTGTTCTTCAAATATGCAGGTATCCTCCTAGTGGAGATCGCTTTGCAGGTGATAGGTATGGGGGTTTAGACCGTTACCCTCAAAATGGATATGGCAAAGATAGAGAATATGATAGGGATGGTGGTCTATGGGGGAGTGGCAATAGGTATGGAGGTGGACCAGCACGATATGAGGGAAGAAGCTACAGAGACAGGTCAGCTCCTTATGACCGCCCTAGGAGGGGAGGGGGAGGTGGAGGTGGAGGGCGTCCATCTTCCTTTGATCGTTACTAAAGTTTTATCTTTGCTGCTGTCTCACGAATCTTTTGGATGTATATGCACTAAAGTATTTGGTTTTTTGCTATGCATTTAGGATGGTGCTTTTGTAGTGAATATCAAGCTTTTGATTGTTGCAGTTCAGTTTTTATCTTGGGTTTTTGGCCATCTTTATTCTTGGATGATAACCAAATGAATGCACATGGACATACACACTGGTTAACAAGATGGGCAAGAAACGAGTTCAGATATTTGAGGTTGGAAGTTTTTCTGTTTCCCTTTCAGGCTGCATTATAAGGGAATTTATTTTTTCCTGTTTGCTTATCATGAAAACTAGAGGGAGGAGAAAATATGAGAAAAAGTAAGGGAAATATTGTTATATTAATGTCATTTTCTGTTCTATTTTCCATTGATCTTCAATAATTTTGAATTTTTTTATGTATTTAAAGAGGAGAGGAAGTTTGAAAAAAAAGTTCTTTGTTTTTTTTATTTTTTGTATATCTAATATGGGATAATTTAAATTCAATAATTTAGATTTGGGCTACAACAATATGCATGGATTGATTTGAAAGCTTCATGCATACATGTAAATTTTAGATTATAATGTGGAAAAAGTTATTTAAAATAAGTAATTATCTTAGAGTATAATGTAATTTCGATTTATAGTTGCACAGAATCCTAATAAAACATATCTCTATTACCTCCTCTACTCCAGCCGTCAGTCCTCTATACATTTATAAATTTAACTCCAAATTCTTTCATTTCATATTTATCTTTCCAAATGTGCCATAAAGATACTAAATCTAAGTATGTATTAGTCTTTAAATGATTATATTTAACTATACTAATTAGAGATCTTTTACATCCAAATGCGAGTTAAATGTACAAAAATAAAAAATAAAAAAAAGTCTTCAATTAGTATGGATTTTAATTTTGACTCAATATAATCAACAACTCAAACAATTAGAAATTCTCAACTTAGAGGTCATGCTTCTGTGCTCGAAATATAAATGGCCACGGGGATGATTGTTTTCGAATGAGTAAAGATGTGTTAATACAATTTTGTGAGGAGTTAAAAGGAGAAGGGTAATTTAAAGGCCTCTAGAAACCTTACAGTTTAAGAACAAGTAGCAAATTTTTGCTCACTATTCTCACAAAGAAAGAAATCGTATAATTGTTAGAGCATTTCAAGATATTTTCACAAAGTTCTAAGGACGGTTTGCACAATTGGCGTTAACATTATAACATCTCCTTAGATTTGATGTTATTAATTTATTAGAAATTGCATAGCCATGATTGATGAAACACATGTTGATGTACGTGTCGTGGTAGTTGAATAAATTTTATATCGTGGTAAGAAAACTGATCCAACACAAAAAGTAATGTGCACGTCTTCTTTTGACATGCACATCATATTTGTGATGAGTAGTCAGAAAGGAACTGCAAATGATGCTAAAATTTTTCTTGAATGCATCAACAATCTTGAAAATAAATTCTCAAAGTCATCAGGAGGAGGTAGTTAATGTAATTCTCATTTGCATTTCAAATATGTTTATTTATCTCAATGTGTATCTTTTATCATAAAATTTTGTATTTCACATATAAGTAATATCTCTTTGATTTTGAGTAAACCAATATGTATCGGGTTTTCTATCTCCAACACAATGTTATAGAGTGATGATGGCTTTGCAATGTTGAAAGCTCGTTTTTCCATCTTAAAACAAATGTCTCCTTATCCTTTGTGCATGCAGAAATACATCCCAAACACGTGTGTGTGTGTGTATATATATATATTTGGTTTTTGGCAATGCATTTAGGATGTTGCATTTGTAATGAATATCAGGATTTTGATACCCTCCCTTATTCTTGGCTGGTAACCAAATGAATGCACATGATCATGCACACTAGTTGATAAGATGGGCAAGAAATGAGTTGTACAGATATTTGAGGTTGGAGCAACTGTTGCCAGGGTCTGAAATTTTTCTGTTTCCCATTTAGGCAGCATTATTGTGTTGAATCATGATCATGGTTTTTTCACCTTTAATTGATCATCTTTTGTGGTCAGATTTTCTTTTCATTTCCTCTATCTTGGCTAGAAAATGTTGGGTCTGAATGGTTTTTCCATTCTATGCCAAATCTGAGTAAAACATTCATGAGTGGATCATGTGATTATTCAGAATTTTGTTGCCTTTTTTTTTTTTGGTAAGATAGATTTTTTTATATATGTATAAAAAATAAGGACATTTGTAAACTTATCTATAAGCCATCATTCATTGACGAAGTTACTTTTAAAAGTGGGAATAGTTTCTTTATTTGAACATGAAAGTTCAACTATTCAAATATACTTATCTTCTTGATCTAAAACTTGTTTTTTCTATTCATTTTGTCATCATATTCAAATAAAATCTATTTGAACGGCGGAGGTCTTTGTTTACAATCTAAATACGTAATCAAAAATTGTGGTTGATGAGATCGGTCCAGATTACATAAAAAGAAAAATTTATTTGAGTGACAAAATTGTCTCTCCAAGTGATATCATGTGGGGTTTACTTGAAATAATGATATTACAATAAAATCGTCACTTAGAATGACACTTTTAAAATAGTTTATGAATTTATTTTCATGTCAAAATCACATATCGCAATTAAAATTGACTTCCTAACAAAAGAGGAAACACGTGGATGATATATTCTTCACTCTGT
Source organism: Nyssa sinensis (assembly GCA_008638375.1). Taxonomy (NCBI): domain Eukaryota; kingdom Viridiplantae; phylum Streptophyta; class Magnoliopsida; order Cornales; family Nyssaceae; genus Nyssa; species Nyssa sinensis. Next base: position 24,433,210 of record CM018037.1, on the reverse strand, counting down.
GTGAACACAAAGATGTCACAGACGATAAGGAATTTGGGATTAATAAATAATTTTTTTTATGGCACAATGGTGGTAAGAAAACTGATCCAACACAAAAGGTAATGTGCACATCTTCTTTTGACATGCACATCATATTTCTGATGACTAGTTGAGAAGAAACAGCAGATGATGCTCAAATATTTCTTGAATGCGTCAACAATCTTGAAAATAAATTCTCAAAGTCATCAGGAGGATGTAGTTAATGTAATTCTCATTTGCATTTCAAGTATGTTTATTTATCTCAATGTGTATCTTTTATCATAAAATTTTGTATTTCACATATAAGTTTTATCTCTTTGATTTTGAGTACTCCAATATATCGGGTTTTCTATCTCCATATTATGAAAAAAGATATCAGTTGCGCGTGATTTTAAAGGTAATGGACGTAAATCAAGTGATGGTGGAGAGCTATTTAATTATTGCCTCTTCAATACAATGTTATAGAGTGATGATGGCTTCGGAATGTTGAAAGCTCGTTTTTCCATCTTAAAACAAATGTCTCCTTATCCTTTGTGCACGCAGAAATACATCCCAAACACATGTAAGTATATTTGGTTTTTGGCAATGCATTTAGGATGTTGCATTTGTAATGAATATCAGGATTTTGATATCTTGGATTCTTGGCTGGTAACCAAATGAATGCATGTGGACATACACACTAGTTGATAAGATGGGCAAGAAATGAGTTGTACAGATATTTGAGGTTGGAGCAACTGTTGCCAGGGTCTGAAATTTTTCTGTTTCCCAGTTAGGCAGCATTATTGTGTTGAATCATGATCATGGTTTTTTCACCTTTGATCATCTTTTGTGGTCAGATTTTCTTTTCATTTCCTCTATCTTGGCTAGAAAATGTTGGGTCTGAATGGTTTTTCCATTCTATGCCAAATCTGACTAAAACATTCATGAGTGAGTAGGGTGATTTTGCTGGCAGAAAGAGCAGAATCATTGGCAAAGGGAATTGATTATTGCAGTACAGTCTTAACACAGGCTGTTTTGGCCATGGGGGAAAACATTGATTTTAGTAGCTTGTGGCATTGTTTGGTTCATTAATTTACTGTTGTTATATTAATGTCATTTTATTTTATTTTTAAATAATTTTTATACATTTATAAATTTAACTCCAAATTCTTTCATTTCATATTTATCTTTCCAAATGTGCCATTTAGTAACTAAATCTAAATCTATGTTAGTCTTGATATTATTAGATTCAACTATATTAATTTGAGATCTTTTTTCTTTGTGCTTCTGCTGGCACTTTTGACTCAAATTCAGTTACTTTTCTGCACCAATCCATTAAGTGATGTAGGTTGCCCAATGGCAAATTATCTTATTTTGTCTTAAAACAATACCACTTTCAACTTTTCAAATAGCCATAAAAAAGTACAAATACAAGTCATCACATCTGTGTGATTATTCAGAATTTTGTTGCCTTTTTTTTTTTTTTTTTTGGTTTTTGGGAAGATAGATTTTTTTATATATGTATAAAAAATAAGGACATTTGTAAACTTATCTATAAGCAATCATTCATTTACAAAGTTATTTTTAAAAGTGGGAATAGTTTCTTTATTTGAACATGAAAGTTCAACTATTCAAAGATACTTATCCTCTTAAACTAAAACTTGTTTATTCTATTCATTTTGTCATCATATTCAACTAAAATCTATTTGAACGGCAGAGGTCTTTGCTTACAATCTGAATACGTAATCAAAAATTGCAGTTGATGAGATCGGTCCAGAAAAATTTATTTGGGTGACAAAATTGTCTCTCCAAGTGATATCATGTGAGGTTCACTTGAAATAATGATATTATAATAAAATCGTCACTTAGAATAACACTTTTAAAATAGTACAAGAATTTATTTCCGTGTCAAAATCACATATCACAATTAAAATTAACTTATTAATAAAAGAGAAAACATGTGGATGGTATACTCTTCACTATGTGTGAACACAAAGATGTCATAGGCGATAGGGATATTGAGATTTAAATAATTTTTTATGGCACAGATGGTGCATTTATCAGATGAAGCTGTGCATGTCGGCTAAAATTTCTTTGCTTTTTTTCGTCTATTACTTTAAACTCGAATTATAGTAGTCCAAACCAATCCATTAAGTGAGCTAAGTTTTACAAGACCAAATTATCCTAAATTATTATTCATATTTTGTTTTGAATCAACAGTACCACTTTGATTTTCCATAAATTTGAGTAAATAGTCCCAACAAAGTACAGAATACAGTCAATTAACAATCAAATCTTTGTGCAAATTACCCAGTTCCAATGATGAAAATATCACATAAGAGCAATCAAAATTGACTTATAAGAGCCTTCTTCAATAATAATAATAAAGAATGTCTTAAATTGTGAATTTATCGAACTTTCTCTTAAATATAACTGAAAATTTAGCATGTTGTTATTCAAATGAATAGATTGGATTGCTTTAATCTAACAATTAAAACATTTGAAAGGCTTCTTAAATAGTTGTTATGAATTCATCCGAATTCTTGATGATTAGTTTGTTACTTGAGATGACTCAATAAATAAAAAAAAAATTTGACCGACTTTTGTTTTTGGGCTCGTTTTATCTTTTATGTTATAACCCAGTTATATAAAGGTATTATTTTTTAAGGTTTTGACTTGAAAAAAAATAGCCGTCATTGAAAAAAAAAACGGGGTTTCCGGTTTTGAGAGATTCTTACTCTTATAATTTCTTTGATACATAGTAAACTGATCATCACTATTTGTGGACGTAGACATCTTATCAAATCATGTAAATCTTGTGTCTTTTCTGTGTATTTTGTTTATTTTTTTACTTGTTTGATCATTTCAGCACAACAAGATATTGCCAAAAAAATAATTAAAAATGATAGTTGGAAGAAGAATATTTATCCTACTAAAAAATAATATTTCAGCATTAGAATAAAACTATAGAAATATTAAAATATATATAATAATTTAATACTGTAAAAATTTAGAGTTAACCATATCAAATAACTTTTAGCATTATGGATGGAGAGAGAGAGAGAGAGAGAGAGAGAGAGAGAGAGAGAGAGAGAGAGAGAGAGAGAGAGAATTGTATACTGCTTATTCAATGTAAACACAAAAGGTAATCGGTTGACTTGCCTTGCCTTCCCTTCTTATTGCGGGGGTCTCCTTTGGCTTCCTTCTTTAATGTGTTTTTCAAAAGCAAGCATCTGAATGGGACAGTGCCTTGGAGTCATGGTCATTGACTGATTGACCAATATGGTGGCCTCAGAATAAAATGGTGGAAAGTTGATAATTCTTGCTCAGATTCTTTTAGAACATGATGCTAATTGGATTAGTTTTTCCATGCCTTTCTGGACTTCTAAAATGATTTCTTTGTTTTTACCAGTATTAAGTCCTCATCCATTAGAATCTTCAACCCATGTCAAAATCTCTGTGTGTGTGTGTGAGAGAGAGAGAGAGTGTATGAAGTTTGATTAGTATTTTTTTTCCCCCTCATTATAATAATGTTCAAAGCCGAGAAGTTTGATCCATGGCAGAGAAAATCCAAATATTTTGGGTCTACCCAAATTAAAACTCTCTCTCTCTCTCTCTCTCTCTCTCTCTCTCTCTCTCTCTCTATATATATATATATATATATATATATATCACGTGTCAGGAAATATATAACAATAATGCTATTTTGACCAAAAATCTTTATCTAAACAATTTACATAATATGCAAAAAAAATCAAATTAATCAGATGAGTTTCAATGGTTGAATATTGATTAAATATTTTAAACTATTTATTTATTTATTTTTGAGTATAATCTAAACCGTTTTCTATGATGTTCTTTCTCTTATGTCATCAACTACTATAGACTACAATTCCTTCGGAAATCTATTAACCCAAACCTTCCTTACTAACCAATCAGCTGCAATGCTAATTTCATGATAAATAAGCTATTTAAAATTTGATAAAAAGGTAAGTATCCTAATTAAATAGTAAAACCTTTGATTTTCACTATAGATAGTCAAATCAATTGCGCTCAATAAGTGGTAGGTATTGATTTTTTAATATTGGAGGGGTAAAATACTTACAAAAAATTAAGAATTAGTAAAAGCAAAAGATAATGGAAGAGATCCTGTTAAGAGTTGGTTGGATTGTCTTTGTAAGTAAATGTTTCTTAAGATTTTCAAATATAAAATGGAATTTGCTAAATTTTATTCTGCATATGTAGTTTTCAAGAAACATAGAGATAGAGGGCACCACTTGGGCAAGTTGCCAAGAGAAGTAAACTTAAGAGTCTAAGAGAGAGAGCAAAGAGTCATGAGAGAGAGAGAGAGAGAGAGAGAGAGAGAGAGAGAGAGAGAGAGAGAGGGGTAACGTAGCAATGGTGGCATTGACTCTAATGAGAGAGAATATTGGCATTGAAACTTTTTATACTACCCTAGGAATGAGAGTAAATATTCAATGAAATTATCTCATCACGTTATTGTGTGACAATGTCTCATAAACCTTATAAATATTCTAAATTTGTAAAGAAATTAATTCTAACAATTCATGAAATATTTAACAATTTGTGTGATACGTCACATAATGTTGAGGTACGATGAGTTTACGAGATAATTTCTCGAGCATGTTGATTTACTGACAACTGCAATTTGATCGAGTCTTCAACTTGCAAGTTGTTGAGACAGATGGCCATATTATCAAGGATCATCTTTGTTAATTTAATAACCAATCATGTTTTTGTCACACTATGCCGGGAAATGAAAAGATATTAATTGGACCAAAACTTATTTATTAGGTCATAATCTGTTAATCAAACATGCAGAATCAAGATAATGTTTGTAATTAACCATCTTTCTTACTAATTTGTTGAAGGATTCTTACAAATCTTGTAGCCCGTTCAAAGAATATGGCTGGATTCAAATGCCTAAAATTGGGAACCATCATTTAATTTGGTGGGTTTTACACGTAATGATGATGTTGATGACACCTATATACAAGATTATCATCATTTAAATGTATTGAATGGGGCGGGCGACTGTCCAACCACATGGCCCACCGCTCAACCTATTAGACAATACTTTGCTAAGTCATATTTGGTTAACCAAAGAGGTAAAATTGGCATAGTAATAACCTAAATATTGCATACTCTTCTGTTGAAGCATTGCCTTCCAACCCTTTTAAAGAATGTTCAATTGACCAATTAGACAATCAAACCAAGCTAAATTCTTTGTGCATTTAATCAACAAATTATAGGAACCATGCATGTATATATATATATATATATTGATGGATTTTGCAACAAAATTTATCACCAACCCTGTCTTTCATTTAATCATATTTTTGTATCCACATAATATCTGTGTTTGTAATAAGCTATATATTCAGAATCTTACAACTGTTCAAAGAACGTGTTCTAATTCAACTGGCTACCTACAATAATCTAATTCGTAATGCAATTCATCACGTAACATGAACCATCAACCTTACCTTACGTGATGCTGATGACATTAGTTATAAGATATATATATATGTATATATGTCCATCTCCATGTCCAAAATCCAAAAGTCGTATTTCAAATGTTTCAGACCATCCGAAGTGTGATTGAGTGGTAAAAACATTGAACGTAAAATTTAAGTGTCTTGAGTTTAAATTTCTTCTATGTTAATTCTTAGTAGTTATAGTTTAAAAGGTGAACCTGTCTGTCACGGAGAAAGAAACTTAATTTGATATTCGTAAATTAATCCAAATACGCCTGACAGATGCATAAAAACAATAACATGTTTTAGACTCATTTTAAAAGAGCACATCCATGCACTATTGGATTTGTATCCTTCTGTTAATTTCAATTAACAGCGACTGATTTGATGATATAATAATTCTAATTAAACAATGAAGGTGCATGTGAATGTGAAACATTGACAGGGAGCAATCTTATCCCAAAAAAGTAATAAAAGCATTAATGGAGTCATTGAGATTTTCACTATGTTCTTAAGTACGTAGGAGGGGTTTTTTTTTTTTTTTTTTTTTTTTTAACATAATGCAAGGTATTTTGAGCTAACTTACGCGCATTAAACTAAGTTTTTATAATTCTTCACATAACCGTTTCACATGCTTACGCATGAGATGAAGTATCCTTAAGAGTTATTAGCAAAAAGAATCGAACTAAGAGCTTGGTTACAGATTATGTTATTAAGTAGGAGTTACAAGTCCAATACAGCCACTCCTAAAAACAATACAAGATAGAACTAGGTTACAGATTATAAGTGTGAAATTATCAAAATATCATTTGTTTGAATCTAAGGTGGTATTAAATAACTATTAAAGAGGTAGAAAATCATGCAACTAGTCACATTCACGTAGAAGGCATGATTATTGACTGGTTTATATATATAATTTGATTATTATGAAGATGAAAGCTGAGAAAAGGGGGGGGGGGGGGGGGGGGGGGTTTGCTATAAGTCAACAACTTAGGCTCTTCTTCAATCAATTATGTGGTGATTATTGTTAATAAAAAAGGTTAACGGTGAAGTTTATTAAAAGTCAGAAATTAATTGACATTTGGTGATGGTTTGACTGGTAACGGTTGTAACTTGTGAAATTGAAAGACTAAGTAAATGGTGATGGTTTGTCTGTTTGGTAATGGCTTATAGGATGGAATTAGTAGCTAAATGCTGATGCTTTGTTTGCTGTAATTAGGAACATGAGAGAGAGAGAGAGAGAGAGAGAGTTTGATGATCATTAATTTTTCTTCTTTTGAGCCAAACATTAATGGAATAAGTTTAAATTCCTTGATATTCTTGTTAAAATCCACTTTATTTGAAGAAATTAATTTCAAGAAAAGAACTTTAAAAAAGTTTAGAAAATACTTGGGAGATGGACTCGTAGAAAACTTTAGGATGAAAAGTTTGCAAAGAGCAAGTATGTTTTCTTTCTAATATTAATGCATTTGAACCCTTATAAATTTCATGGTTTTTCTCATACATTTATTCAATATTCACTAAATTTTATAAAAAAAAATATTATTTTTCCTATATATTTTAAAATCACATTTATTGCTTTCGGAACTAGTATTCATTAGACTAATTTGATTGATAACTCATGATTTGAAAGAAGAGATTTTGGATTCCACTCTCATTCCTCATATTAAGGAAATATATCAAAATAAAAGGTTTTATTGATGCAACTAAAAGGTATAAGAAATTTTATATATCACTGCTTTGATTTCACCTCTCTGATAAGAAATGAGATATACTGATTGATTATATAATGATGTGTTTCATCTCTTACAAGAGAAATGAGATACAAATAATAAGATATAAAATATTATTCACAAAGAATACGTACAATTACGTATTACGTGAAAAAGGGATAAGCACAAGCAAGTCAAACAAAGTAAGGATTGTCAATTCCTATATCATTTTCATTAATTTAGAAAATTCCCTGATTAGCTAAGCATATATAAATTAAATAATTACGGAAAGAAGGAGAACCGGGGAAAGTGACCATTTAGGGAGGAGATTATATGTGTGACTTTTCAATTCCCAAAGGACGTAATCCAAAACAAAATTTGTGTAAGTTTTAGTTTCCTCTCTTCTTCCTTTTTGGAGGTAAAAAGTCCAATCGGATGGTAGCATTGTGCTATTGCGATTTAAAAATAATAAATTATAGTCGTCATAGTACGGTGCTATCAGCTCACTAATTTTTTTTGTCTTCTTTGAAATATCTATAACTTTGTCTGCCACAAAAAAATATTATATTCTATTTTTTTAGTATGATTAAATTGTACACAGTTGGAAATTAAACTGATCAAATACGCACATTTATTAAATTTTATAATGAATTTGATTAGTTTAATGAAAAAATCTAAACTTATCAGTTTAACCTAAATTGCAATTTAGCTGTGGCTAGCAAGTGCTCTTTGAAATCTATCCAAATAATTTTAAAATCAATTAAGTACAATTAAACCCCTCAAAACACATTAAATTATGACTAATTACTAATTCAAACAACTACTTAAATCAGAATGGTTTAATTTGTTCAAGTTGATCCTTTTACAATTTTTTTAAACATAATTGATCCAACAAAGAACCAAATCAGTCTAATAATCAATTATTGACCAATTTGGTTTAGTTTTGATAACTATAATTATGAGTAACTAATAACTTATTAATAAATATATAGTCAAAGTAAGTTATTGTAGCACAACTGCACAAAAAAATTAAGAAAAGGTACATGAGATGTAGAATTTAATATTTTTTTATTGATGAAAAAGTAAAATTTTAACCACTAGGCTAACTAACCCATTATTATAATAATAAAAAATAGAATTTAATCTTACACTTGGAACAACCAAAAGAAGAAACATGTTAAAATCATTAATTTGTAATTTTGTTTCATAATTCCCTTTTTAGTTGTGTGTAAATAACAGGGACAAATGTATTTCTTCTTCATGTTCAAATTTGACCCTTTAAGCCTATAATTTGAAAGGAAAAAAAAAAGGTTTCATATTAATTCTCTCAACCAAACACTTTTTTTCCGAAGGGCTAGGTACTTGGTAAGAGAACAGAAATTTATAAAGTTAAGTAGTTATTACAAACACATTAAGTCGAGGTCATGTATTACGTATGTATTATTAATCATGCTAATTATAAGGTGTCATGTATATAACATGTTGAATTTTTTAAAGAATACAAAATCAATTTTTATTCATACGATACTTCTTAATTAGCTGAGTAAATTCACTCGATTAATATTCCATAACTACCTCTTAATTTTTTTTTTTATGAAAGAAGATTGCAACACTACAAGAAGGAAAAAAGTTCATGCATTTTAGGCTGCATATAAATCACCTAAAAAAGTACGATTTTACAAGCTATTATTCCTGAACAGTTTCATATATTTATATTGCCTCCAACTATCACATGATTACTTAGGAGTGTAGAGTGAGTGAATGAGAGGCGAATCGTAAATTTAGAAATTGTTTGTTCGAAACTTTTATTCTCCTTTGATTTGTTAGTGTACTATGAAATATAAAATTATTTTGTACACTCTTATACGAGATTAGTTTAAATCAAATTAGACACCCACGTGATAAAAAAAAAATTATCACATAAGAAAGAAATAATCTCAACTTGAAAAATTAATAATTACACTTGTCATTAATTTCTTTCCAACACCAGATGATGAAACACTAAGCCACCCTCCCCTATAAACTTTCTATATATATATATATATATATATATATATATAAATAAATAAATGATAGAGATACTTGAATATTCAACTAGATAAGATTATTTGACAACGTCTCTTCACAATTATTTGATTAAAAAATCTTAGTATGCATATATATATATATATATATATATATATATATTATGTATTACTAAAAATGTATAAATCATATCACATATTAGAAAGTAGCATTAAAAAATACATTAACATGTCCTGAATTTTCCCTTCAACACTTCCCTCTCTCACCCTTTCTCCTTTAAGAATCACACTACTAGTCAACTATAAATATCTCTCTCTCTCTCTCCTTTTTTTCTATATATTGACTGTTAGTCTGTAAGACACCACATTCGTAATAAGCTATAATTAACTTGTAACAAAGAGTTACAATATACAATACAGAGAGAGATGGTGTTTGCCGGTGGTGGGGCTGACATGAAGAGCCTAACCCTACAAGTCCTCACCGGGCGGTGGTTTATGGTGTTTGCTTCATTCCTCGTCATGTCCGCCGCTGGTGCAACCTACATGTTCGGCCTCTACTCCAACGACATCAAATCTGCTCTCGGCTACGATCAATCAACCCTAAATTTGCTCAGCTTCTTCAAGGACTTAGGCGCCAACGTCGGCGTCCTCTCCGGCCTCATCAACGAGGTCACGCCGCCGTGGGTGGTGCTCTCAATGGGTGCAGTCCTCAACTTTTTCGGCTACTTCATGATCTGGCTCGCCGTCACCAAAAAAATCTCCACACCCCAAGTCTGGCACATGTGCCTGTATATATGCATCGGAGCAAACTCCCAGGCCTTTGCCAACACCGGAGCTCTGGTGACCTGCGTGAAGAATTTCCCGGAGAGCCGAGGGGTCGTGTTAGGGCTTCTCAAGGGCTTCGTTGGTCTCAGTGGTGCAATCATCACACAAATCTACCATGCCATCTATGACAATGATACAAAGTCTCTCATTCTGCTCATTGGGTGGCTGCCGGCGGCGATATCGTTTGCGTTTCTTCGAACCATTCGAATCATGAAGGTTGTTCGACAGGCTAACGAGCTCAAAGTCTTCTACAATTTTCTATATTTATCACTGGGTCTTGCTGCGTTTTTGATGATTATAATCATAGTCGAGAAGAGGGTTAACTTTACGCACAGCGAGTACGGTGTTAGCGGCGTCGCCGTTCTGATCTTGCTCTTTCTACCACTTGCAGTTGTTATCAAAGAAGAATATGTTCTCTGGAAGACGAAGAAACAAGCCATGAATGAACCTTCCCAGTTAAAGATCATAACCGAGAACGGCGATAAGCCAAACCCAGAGACTGTTTTACCACCGCCGCCGCCGCCATCCACCGCGGCTGAACCACCAACAACTACTCAAAACCAAGAAGTTTCTTGTCTGAAAAACGTATTCCGGCCACCGGACAGAGGCGAAGACTATACTATACTTCAAGCACTCTTCAGCATCGACATGTTAGTTCTTTTCCTCACAACAATTTGCGGTGTTGGAGGCACCTTGACGGCCATAGACAACTTGGGACAGATCGGAACTTCACTCCGGTACCCAACACGAAGCATCAGCACTTTTGTATCGCTCGTAAGCATATGGAACTATCTCGGCCGAGTGGTCGCCGGTTTCGTCTCAGAAAAATTGCTAACCAAATACCAATTCCCTCGGCCACTGATGCTCACTCTCATCCTCCTCTTATCATGTGTTGGGCATCTTCTCATCGCCTTTGACGTCCCAAATTCTCTCTACTTTGCATCCATAATTATCGGGTTTTGCTTTGGTGCACAATGGCCATTACTCTTTGCAATCATCTCTGAAATTTTTGGCCTCAAATACTACTCTACTCTCTACAATTTTGGTTCAGTGGCAAGTCCAATTGGGTCATATTTGCTCAATGTGAAGGTGGCTGGAAATTTGTATGATAGGGAAGCTGAGAAGCAAATGAAAGCTTTAGGACTCACTAGGAAGCCTGGGGAGGACTTGAATTGCACTGGGGTAGATTGCTTCAAATTGGCTTTCATTATAATCACCGCAGTGACTGTGTTTGGGGCATTTGTTTCTATCATTTTGGTGCTTAGGACGAGAAAATTTTATAGGAGTGACATTTATAAGAAGTTCAGAGAGGAAGCTAAAGCTGCTGAGACTGAAATGGCATTGGCGGAAAATGGCATCGGACCATCGGCATGAAAGGGGGTTGAAGATTGTTGGATGTAACAATGGTAGATAGATTAGAAGGACAAGGAAATTGGAATGGTAGACATAGATACAGATAGATATAAAGAAGAAATATGGAAGGTTATGCCACTACCTTTGTAATGTTCATTGGGTGATGGCCTTGTGTTATTGTTTTCCTTTTCTTTTCTTTTTTTGCTTGGAATGATAGAATAAATTAAGAAGGTTGGCTACTGCTTGTTTGACTTAAATAGTTTGCTTGTCTTGTGAGTCTTGGTCAATTGTCCGTTTTCTTTATGGCTCCCCAGATACAACTGTTATTTTTAATTTTTTTTGTTAAATCATTTATTCAGTAAATGAAGCAGGTTTGAATATTCAGAACCAGATTAAAAATAAATTGAAATAATTTTATAAAGGTTTGCAGTGGTAAAACAGAGGTCGCTCTGGCGAAATCCTCCAAAAAGGAGGAGCATGTTTTGCAATGAAGCACCTGAAAAGTAAAGAATGATTATTGGTTTGCCCAGAATAAGTTTAGTATAGATATGATGACACGTACACGAAATTAAGTCATCACGGGATGATAAGATCCTACACCATAGGACGTGTTTACACGATAACTCCTTATGTTGAGCATATAATTACCAAGCGATGTTGTATTTTTTGATTAGTGGAGTTTCGCTCTTTGTTGCATGTCATGAATTTTGAAAAATGATCAGAGAACTATCGAATTGACTTCGGTGGTAGCCACTTCGATGATAAAATTAGTAAAAATAAAAAATAAAAGAGACTAAACCTGAAAGAGAATAATTGATTGTAATTAAAAAACGTACCATAGGGCTGTATTTATAAGCTGCTAGTCTCCTAAATTGGTTAGGATTCGGAGCCATGAAGTTCAGGATTCATGGCTATCTGGAGATGGCAATTTCCATTCCGATCTCCATAAAAGTATGACGGAATATATCTGAGAATGGCAACTTCCATGTCGCATTCTGTTTCCTTGTTTTGAGGTTAGTAGGGTAGGTAAGGTGATGATAAGCTCGGTACCCTGTTAAGCACGTGCTCCAAACTTGTTGCTCGGTAGGGAAAGTTCGCACACTTATGTTCAATGAGTGAACGTCAAATATGAACTGCTATGTCACTTTCTGACCTGCACATAAAAAGCTTAGCTAGATACATGTCAAACTCGGGTTGGGCTGTCATTTTTTGGTATGTCAGATACTCCCCCTCGAGCCTTTGTTTCGTAGGACCCATGCAGAACTAAGGCTAGGGTTTCTGAAAGGTCATACGGATTCTCATTAATGCAACGTTCTGTATTCCGAGACGACAGTTGTTAATGGTTATGGCGCAATCATTATTTACACCATCTATCCGATAACCAAGGCTATTATTATCCAACCCTCATTTGGGATTTGGGGCATTAAATGACCCCCCTTGAGTTTTTATAAATAGTTCATATCTCCTTCTTTGATTTCTTTACATAATCTATGTTGCTTTGAAGCTTTGAGAGAGAGGAGAAACCTCTGTGCGATTTGCGGTACACTTGAGAAAGCTCTCCATCACTCGATCTTCTTTTTCGGTGAGTTAGTAACTTTTTAATCTCAGTATAACAATAATTCTTTTTATCGCCCTTCTCCCATTTTCTATTTTTCTGATTTTTTCCTTCCCTTCTATCGTAATGTAGTCCTCCAGTACATCGTTTAGTAGTGTAGGAGATAGAGAAATGGTTGAGGTAGGCACTCAAATGAGGACTTCCTGTTAGAGAAATGGGTAGTCCCTCTAGTGACGACTCTGGGGTGCTGCTCCTTGAAGCGCATCTTGAGCCTAGAAATAGGGAGGTCGGCACATCGGGCCGATCTCAAAGGGAAGAGGGTGAGAGTGCTATGACTGACGAAATGTTGAATTCCCTCAAGAAGTATTTTGATTTTTCGAAGAATGTGACCTGTAGTTCCTTAAAAAGTTGGATTGTCCTTCGGACATCATAAGGGGGAAATCTGTGCCTACCTCAAATGGTTCAAGGTTGGTGTGTGATTTCCTTTGCACCCTCTCTTAAACGAATTTTTTTGTTGGTTCAAAATTTGTCCTGCCAAGCTAAATATCAACAGTTGGAGGCAGCTTATGGCCTTCTTAGTGTTAGGTCATAAAAATAGGATTGAGGTGGATCTGGACCTCATCCAAAATAACACAGATATAAAGTACCTCAGGTTGGAGGGACTTTATTACATGTTTTTTGACAAGAGGTTCAAACCGTTGACTTCGGTACCCACTTTCAACAAGACGTGGAAGAAGTGGTAGTTCTTTGTCAACGGAGGCTAGGAACATGAAGACTACGAGGACCGGATGAGTTTCTTGCCTCGGTACACCGGCTTTAAGGGTGAGCCTATAGACCTCTGGTTGCTGGCTTCTTTTTTTCTTCCTTTTGTTTTTTCTAACTCTTCGTTGTTTTCTGTGCTGTGTTATTGATAAGAAAGCTTGGAGGAGGTCAGTCTTCACTCCAAAGCTCTAGGAGAAATATCGGCAGCTCTTGAATCCCCTCGATCGACCTCACGACTGAATCTTGGCCCTTTAGAACTTCATGGAGGCGAATTCGATCAAGAGCAAGTCGGCCGCCCTAAAGAAGTCCGTGCTGTCGAGCTGGACGCCGGGCCCAAAGAAGACTGGGAAGCCCTCCAGTCTTACCGTTCCTCCCTCTCCTTAGAAGAAGAGGGGGACTGAAGTGGGAACTTTCAGTTCTCCAGAGCGCATTATCTCCAAGGAGTTGGAGGCACATGTTGCTTGGAATAAGCCACCACCGCCGCCTCCAGCCCCAATTGCGAGCTCGGCCCCCCGTGGCAAGGGGAAGCTGAGCACTATCTCGGCCAACGTCCTCAAGGCTGGGAGTAAAAGAGAGGCCATAAAGAGGGCCTACGAAGAGTCGCGTGTTTCGGTCGCGAAATGTTTTAAGACCGCGAAGCCTCGCCGAATCGCTAGTGACATTCTGGTCTCTCATATAAGGGTAAGGAAGAGATCATTTATTTATTCATCTTTTATTCATCTTCCCGTTAAATCTGTCCTGACTGGCTTACTTGCATTTTTAACAAGCTGCTCACGCCATGGCTGCCATCATGGACTACCCTAAGGAGTCCGAAAGGGAAGACAAACTCCAGGCCGAGCTAGACGAGGCCCACATCCAACTCGGAACTGTCCGTTCTACCTTCCTTTCATTTGAAGAAAAATACAAGGAGGCTCTAAATAATGTGGCTATTCTGGAGTGGTAGAATAATAGCTTGGCCTCTGATCTAGAGGCCGTAAAGAAGGAGAAGGAAGAGGTAGGGGCTGCGGAAACTCTGAAGTTGGCCTCTAGCGTGGAAGCTGTTAGGGTGGCGGCCAAGGAGGCGGCCGAAAAGGAGTTCAAGGAAGAGCTGAATCAGCTAGGCGGCTAGTTCGTGGATTATGGGTACAAGTTCTTCCGCAAGAAGGTCCAGAAGCTCTATCCCGAGCTTGATATCTCGGGGGTAGATGAGGTCCAACCAGATGACCCAAAACCAAGCCCCTCTAAGGCTGTTCCAGCCGTGCCTTCAGAAAAAGCCGCTTCTCCTGCTGAAGACCCTTAAATGGGATGTTTTTCTCTCTTTTTTTTGTAGTTTTTTTTTTTTTTTTGTAGAACTGTACTCTTCTACCCATCCGGGCTTATTAATGAAAAAGTTTTTATTTACCTCAATATCATATGCATTCAGACCCGACACATCTGTACTAAAGCGTATTCTCCAGGCCTAAAAGACTTGCACAATTAAGTCGAGATAAAACCTGAATAATTTAAATTCAGACTGTGAATACTTCAGACCTGAAAAACTTGCATAATTAAGTTAATATGAAATATTCAGACCTAAAAAATGATCGAGTTAAGATCGAACTCACAGACATGAGATACTTGCAATTAAGCCAAGAAATAATACTTGTAATTGAATCAAGGTAAATATTCAGACTTGAGACATTATCGAGATCTGAGATACTCGCAATTAAGTCAAGGTATGCCTTCAGATTTGAAAAACTTATAGCTAAGTCAGGATATAAAAGCTCGCAATTGAATTAAAATCAAAGCCTCAGACCTGACACACCTGAGGATCTGTGCACTGAATGAACCAAGCCTACAGCACTTGTAATGAATACAATGCTTATAGGAGTTATTGAAATGGACCAAGCCTGGGGTCTATGCATTGAGTTAGACCAAGCCTATAGAACTTGTAATGGATATAAGGCTTGTAGAAGTCACTGAAATGGACTAGACCTTGCGTCTGTGTATTGGATTGGACCAAGCCTATAGCACTTGTAATGGATACAAAACTTGTAGGAGTCACTGAAATGGATCAGACCTGGGGTCTATGCCTTGGGTTGGACTAAGCTTATAGCATTTGTAATGGATACAAGGCTTGTAGGAGTCACTGAAATGGACCTGACCTTGGGTCTGTGCATTTGAGGTGAGAACACTTAGAAGCAAAAAGAAAATTTTTTATTGGTAGTACTTTCGTAAGTGTTCGACATTCCAGGGCCTAGGTACAGGCTTTTCCAGTTACATCTTCCAACCAATAGGTTGTGGGCCTGACGATCTTGGTAACCCTGTAGGGCCCCTCCTAATGAGGGGAGAGCTTTCCTATGGTAGGATCTTTGGTGTTCGGGAATATCCTCCTTAGAACGAGATCATCGAGTTGGAAGTTTAGGGGTCTCAACCCTTGACTGAAGTTTTTGGCCATTCTACGCTGATATGCTTCAGTCTTGATCCTAACTCGCTCTCTCCTTTCTTCGTGCAGGTCAAGAATTTTTGCAATCTGATGGTCATTGGTTCCTTAGTCAAAGGCATTAGATTTTAAGGTTGGCATGCTGATCTCGACGGGAATGATCGCATCGGTACCGTATGTAAACGAGAATGGTGTCTCTGCGGTCAGTGTTCTTCTAGTGGCTCGGTAGGCTCAGAGCACTCTAGCTTGTTCCAACCTTTTCTTAATGGCATCAAGAATTATGCAGTTGGTGACTTACCTATTAGCTTAAGGATGCCCTAGTGAGGAGAAGTGGTGGCTGATGTGCAGGTCTTCACAGAATTTCCCAAACACTTTTTCAGCAAACTGCGTACTATTGTCGGAGATGATGACCCGAGGTATGCTAAACCTGTAGACTATGTTCTTTCATGTGAAGTTTTTTACCTCTGCTTCGGTATTGTGAGTTAAAGGCTTAGGTTTTTCCCATTTGGAGAAGTAGTCTACAGCAATGAGTAGGTATCTTCTGTTTTGTGGGGCCTTTAACAGCGGTCCCACAATGTCCATCCCTCATTAAGCAAAGGGCCAAGGACTGGCAATAGAGATGAGCTCGTGGTGAGGTTGATACTGGTATGAGGCAAAGCGCTAACACTTGTCGCACCTCTAGACATACTCTTGGCATGTTTGGCCAGTAATAGCCTTGAGTTAGAGCTCGGTGGGCTATGGTCCTATCGTCGTTATGGTTTCCCTAGATTCCTTCATGAATTTTGGCTAGGATGTACTGGGACTCTTCTATAGACAAGCACCTTAGGAGAGACTGAGTGTAGGATCTTCGGTAGAGCTTTCCATTCAGGATCAAATACCGAGCTGCCCTGATCCGAATCCTTCGGGCCTAGTTTTTATCCTCTGGAAGCAGTCCATCCTTTATGTACTGGATGACAGGCGTTATCTAGTTCTAGTTTTGCTATGAGATTTGAGTGGACGGTACTTCCTTGATGCTCGGCTTCGGTTGATAAGAGATCCGCTCTGGAGTTCTGGCCTCTTTCAATTTTCTGAATGGTGAATTTTTGGAAGGACGTTTTCAATAAGTCTTCGAGTTTGGAGTATTTAACCATTCTGTCATCCTTGGCAAAGAATTCCCCAAGACTTGGCCCACTACCAATTAGGAGTCCAAAAATGCTTCAAGGTTCTGAGCTTCGCATTCTAGGGCCAGATTCATACCAATGACGAGTGCTTCGTACTTGGCTTCATTATTTGAAGCTCTAAATCCCAGGCAACTGCCCTTTTTGTTATGATTCCATCTGGGGATTGGAGCACGACGCCAACTCCCGAACCTCTATCAGTGGATGAACCGTCAGTGTAAAGTCGCCATATTGTTGTATGCAAGTTGACTTCTACTTTATCATGCAGTGCTGAAGTGAATTCCGCCACAAAATCTGCCAATGTTGGGCCTTTAATAGAGGTCTGTGGTAAGTAGGATATGTCGAATTCCCCCAGCTCCACAGACCACTTGACCAGCTGTCCTGAGACTTCAAGCTTGTGCAGAATTGGCTTCAAAGAGTAGGATGTAGGGACCACAATAGGATGTGCTTGAAAGTAGGGTTTGATCTTTTGAACGAACATCACTAGGGCGAAGGCCAACTTTTCAACTTCGGGATATCTCTTCTTGGTATTTAGAAGTGCCCTGCTGATGTAAAAAATTGGCCTCTGAATCCCTCTATCTTCTCTTACCAGTGCCGAACTAACAACTTTTTCTAATACTACAAGATATTGGAGCAGTTTTTTCCCTTGTATTGGCTTGGAGAGGAGCTCGAGGGAATTTATATACTGCTTTAACTCCTCGAAGGCCTTGTCACACTCAGGGGTCCATTCAAGAACTTTGTTTCGCCTTAGGGTTTTGAAGAATGGGAGGCACCGGTCGGTAGATCTGGAGATGAATTTGTTTAGAGTTGCTATTCTCCCATTCAGACACTAAATGTCTTTCTTGGTCCTCGGGGATTCCAGCTCGATCAGAGCTATAGTTTGTTAGAGGTCTGCCTCAATTCCCCTCTAAGAGACTAGAAAACCCAAAAATTTCCCTTTAATGATCCCGAAGGTACACTTTGAGGAACTCAACTTCATCTTATGTCGCTTCAATATGTTGAATGTTTGACTCAAGTGTTGGATATGGTCATTCTTCTTTAAGCTCTTGACCAACATGTCATTTATGTAGACTTACATTGTTCTACCAATCAAGGACTCAAACATTCTATTCACCAGTCGCTGATACGTGGCGCCAGCATTCTTCAAACCAAACGGCATCACTCTATAGCAATAGAGAACTCATTCGGATATGAATGCTATCTTTTCCTTATCTAAAGGGTACATATAAATTTGGTTGTACCCTAAATATACGTCCATGATGCTCATAAGTTCATGTCCTGCAGTTGCATCGACCAACTAATTGATCCTTGGAAGAGGAAAGTTGTCTTTAGGACAGGCTTTGTTGGGGTCTGTATAATCAACACAAACCTACCATTTGTCATTCTTCTTTTAGGCAAGGATTGTATTGGCGAGTTATTCTGGATAGAATACCTCCCTTATCATTCTAGCATCCAGCAGCCTTTGGACCTTTTTGTTGACGATCTTATGTTGTTCAAGGGCGAAGGTCCTTTTCTTCTGTCTCACTAGAGGGTGGTTTGGGTTAGTCATTAGCTTGTGGGAGATAAAATTGAGATCTATCGCTTCCATGTCCTTAATTTCCCACGCAGACTGATAGATTGTCTTTCAGGAACTCAACGATCTCTTTTTGCTCAGATGGGGACAGATCTGAGCCAAGTTGTAAATAGTGATTTTCGCCTTCAGAACTCACCAACACCTTGACAGGCTTCTACGTTGGTTTGTCCAGGTTATCCCTTCCCTTGGGACTTAATGGCTCGTCAATCTCGGAGGGGCACTCTTCAGTCTGGTGAAGTTCGGAAGACGCATGGATTCATTCTCCACGAGGGTGTTGTGATTGCTATTTGTGGGCTTTCTCCTTCAACGCCAGAGCGTGGCATTCCCAGGCAATTGTCTGACAACCCCTAATAGTGCAGACCCTATCACCTTGGACGTACTTCAAGCACTGATAAAGGGTCGAGGTGACCGCCCCCATTTGATGAAGCCATGGTCTTCCAATGATGATGTTGTAGGGAGACTTGGAATCTAAGACCATGTATCCAAAGATAAAGGTCTTTTGAGCGTCCCCCTCTCCCACTGTGGTCAGAAGGTCTATCTTGCCCTACGGGGTGCTGAGGTTCCCATTGAATCCTGCCATTACAGCGGTGATGGCTTTGAGATCACTGGCACTGAGTTTCATGTGTTGAAAGGGCTTGTAGAACAACACGTTGGTGGAACTCCATATGTCCACCAGGACCCTCCTAATCTCAAAATTCACAATTTTGAGCGAGATGACGAGGGGCGTCACTATGGGGGCAGTGTACCCCAATAAGATCCAGCTCTGAGAACTGGATATGAGGTGCAGGTCTTAGCATTTTCTCAATGGAAGAGATTTGGAGGATACTGGGTTCTGCTCTTGCTTCCTGAGCATAGCACTTTCTAGCTCGATTAGACATCCTGATCATCGTGCTGTCGGCATGAAGGACGAAGATAACCTGATTATTCTGGCGTGGCTATTCATTTTGAGCCTCTATTTATTCAGGCCTCTGTTCTGGCCTCCTTTGTTGCGGTTTGTCATTACGGAGGTTTTTCCTCCCGTCCTGTCGAATGAACTCCCGTAGACGCCCTCTTTTAATAAGTTATTCGATCTCATTTTTGAGAGTTCTGCATTCATCGGTGGTTAGCCCGTGGTCTTTATGGAAGTCGCAATATTTGCTTTAATCCCTAGAGTTGGGACTATTTTTCAATGGATCTGGCCACCTCAAATCTTCACGTGTCTGCACTTGTTGGAATATGTGAGTGAGGGAGACATTCAGAGGTGTGAATGTTCCGTACCTCCCAGAGTTAGGGTTATTTTGAGCTCTGGGTGCTGCCCTTTTATCAAGACTCCTAGCTCTCTTTTTGGTTGTGTCAGAATCTCTCTTTTGGGCATGCTCATCCTTCTGAGCCTGCTCTTTAGCCTTTCGGACAAATATCTTTGTATCCTCTAGATTTATATACTTTCGGGCCCGCTCCATAAGTGTTGTCATGTCGATAAAAGGGTTCTGTGTCAAAGAGTCCGAAACTATCCAGGGCCTAGACCAAAGGCAAGGGTAGCCAACTAGGAAGCTCGGACTGTAGTCAGTCACCTTCGTGAGCTCGGTGTTAAAGCAAGCAATATATTCCCGAAGTGATTCGCCTTTAGACTACTTTATAGTTAGCAAAAATTTTGGACCCTTCCTCAAACTTCTATTGATCAAGGAACCGCCTACTGAGTTTATAGAAGTTGATAATCGACTCTTGAGGAAGGCAATAGAACCACTTTAGAGTGGTACACTTGAGGCTAGTTACAAATGTACGACACATGAAGGCATCAGTAGCCCCATGCAGAGCCATTGTGTGCTGGTAGTGGGAGAGGTGGTCTCTGGGAGCTTCTGACCCATCATACAGGGTGAACTTCGGGACCACAAATTTTTTGGGCCTTTTTTTCACCATTGTGGCAGGGGTGAATAGAGTGGTGAATCTCCCGAGTAGCCTTGCTAGTTTATCCTGCTCTGGAGGGACGTGGGTCCCTTTAGTGAAAACGGTTTTCTCCATAGAATCTGCTACTTCCTCTATCCTTTGTGGAATTCTGGGCGGAACTGGCTGCTGCTACCCTTGCCTCGCACCTCAATTCCAATGTGCAGGGGGTGGCTCTGCCCAGTAGTGATAGGGGGCGTTGCCCTCCTTGGACTGAGGGAACTAGTACATGCTGGGGCTAAAACTCAAGCGGCGTTGGATTGTCCCCCAAGGTTGCCGGAGTTGGAATCCTTGTCTTGTTTTGGTAGTGGACAACAAGGTGCAAGGCAGGCATCCCTCCTCTTAGAGCGTTTGATGGCTGAGGGACGCCTCCTATGTGAGTGGTACCATAGGGGTATACCGACTGCATGTTGGGGGTCTCCACACTAGGAGGTCCTTCACCTGTGGTGGTGGTAGGAGGTTGAATCCCTTCATTAGTTGTGCCTAGAGGAAGGTGGATGGGATTGCTTTGCTGTTTTGGGCCATAAAAGCCAAAACCTAGGATATGGCAAGGAGTTGCTCCTGTATTAGATCAGATTACCGTTGAATCCAATCAAGTTGTTGTTGTACATGATCGGGAGTTTACCCCCTTCCTCTTTCAACCGAAGGCTAGTTTCGGGGATTTTGGGAACCCTTCCTTGGACGAAGATTGGGAGCCATAGTTTCTGAGAGATGAAGAAGTTGCTTCTGATTGAGAAATTTACAGGAACGATTGTCGTTCCCACAGACGGTGCCAAACTGATGTTGCACTTTCCGATCAGTAAGGCTCCGTTCTTCGTCGCCTGTCACGAATTCTAAAAAATGATCAGAGGGCCACCGGTTTAGCTCCGATGGTAGCCGCTCCAATGATAAAATTAGTAAAAATAAAAAAGAGAGACTGAACTTGAAAGAGAATAATTGATTATAGTTGAAAAATGTGCCTTAGGGCTGTATTTATAAGCTGCTCATCTCCTAAATTGGTTAGGTTTTAGAGCCATGAAATTCGGGATTCGTGGCTATCTAGAGATGGAAATTTCCATTCCGATCTCCATAAAAGTAGAGATCGAAATATATTCGAGAATGGCAACTTTCATTGATGCATTTTGTTTCCTTGTTTTAAGGTCGGTTGGGTAGGCAAGGCGGTGATAAGCTCGGTACCTTGTTAAGCACATGCTGCGAACTCGTTGCTTGGTAAGGAAAGTTCGCACCCTATTGTTCAATGAGCGAATGTTAGATCTGAACTACTATGTCACTTTCTAACTTGCTCATAAAAAGCTTAGATATGTGTCAAACTTAAGATGGGCTGTCATTTTTTGGTACATCACCAAGCATACTAGTTTTGATACAAAGCTCACTAGTAAAGTCCAATTGAAAAACTGGCCAAAAGAGGATAAGTATAGTTCTTCTAATCTCTTAATATGGATCTTACAAGGAATATGATATGCACGCTTATATAAGAATATCAACATTGCTTCTAAAGGTATGTCCTAATTCTCGACCTAAGCTATAGTTTAATTTTCTCTCAGAAACCTGACTAACTTAGCTATCAGAGAGTTTTTCACTAAACTCTTATTAATGACTCTTAAACTACTCTGTTTTACAAGTTTCTAATTAGAAGGCTCTTCACCTTTGATTTCATCAATTAGAAATTAACTAGAATAGTTTGGCTCTATCTGTGGGAAACGATTGCTTTTTACCTTGAATCATAAGATACTAATGGCTCTAAAGTTTTTTCCTACATCGAGAAATCAACCACCACCGTCTCAACCACGATCTGAGAGACGCACTAACAACCACCAATCACCAACCTACTTCGAATGTTTTAGATAGGAGGATGGACTTCTTGGCGCAGCAGATTGAGATGTTAAATCAAGTTGTGGCCAATTTGGTGCAAAACCACAAGCACCAACCTAGAATCAACACCTCTAAGTCCATAACCAACAACCGTCAATTTTGAACGAGCAATTGCTCATTTAGAACAAGCAGTTATCGGTTTAGAATGAGCAATTGTCAAACCAACAGCTTATGCAAACTAACAACTTGGTTAATAATGATAACCAAGATCAGCAACAAAGGACTCTAGAGGATCATTCAGCCCATCCCTCTCAACATCAATCCTAGAAAAAGTTGAAAGGAGAAGCAGAGTCTAGAGGGGGTTGTTAGAGGCAAGGACCCTATAGGTTGATGAACAACACATGTATCCATTGTTCGGTATGCATGGAACTCATTTTACTCCAGCAGTCATGGAAAGAATGCCCCAAAAAGTTTACTCTCCCCAAGTTTGAACTATATAATGGGAGTACATACCCTATCGATCACCTGTCACACTTTTATCATACTATGACCCTTCAAGGCAGCACTGACACGTTCATGTGCCAATCCTTTGTAACCAATCTTAAAGGTGAAGCTTTAAAGTAGTTTCATCAATTTTCACCGAATTTAATTGCTAAGTTTACAGATCCGAGCTGTAAACTTGTAAATTGTTGCATCACAAGTAGGAGGCTCAAAAGGGGGCTAGAGTTCCTTTTGACGATCAAACAGTCCAAAGGGAAAACCTTAGTAAGGAGTTAACCTCAGTAAAAGGGTGCAATGATAAGGTCACAGTAGCTGCCTAACAACTAGTTTGGTAGGTTTAAGGACTCACTTATAAAAAAGTCCTCCCTCAAGTATATTAGAGTTGTTGAAATTTTTTATGTTCTGATATCATATTGGATTTTTGATACTTTGTTACCAAATGAAATTGCTTAAATATGTATTTAGAGATGTACAACCATAGGCTGTATAGAGTTTCTATACCAATTGCCTGAGAGCTTCTTTTCTTTCACAAATATATCTATATTATTTATCTTATATCTCTCTTTTAATTCTCTTTCATAGGTAGCCCATATAGTCTTTTATATAAGGCTAAAAATACATTGGTACATAACTTTTAGAATTCTTGAACAACTTTTAGAATTTCTACATAGCCTTTAAAATCCCTAAACAAATTTATGTATCTTATTATATGTATTTGATTATATGTATCTAGACACTTGTGCATTATAAAAACATTCAAAATTATATTTCCAACACTCCTTAATTTTGAATTTTTCTTTTCGTTTCATCTTCAATCTCCATTCTTCTTTATTCATTTTCATTCTTCAATCTTCAATCTTCAATCCTCATTCTTCATTCATCATTCATTGTTGGTATCAATTGATTCTTCTCCATTTTTTTCCTTCTTGAAAACTTCATTGCAATTTTAGTTGCTTAGTTCCATATTTTAGTTTCTTGATTCTTAATATAATCTGCAAAGTAAAATGTTAATAATAAAAAAAATATAATTTTTCTTTCTCAAATGGTTGCTGCCTCCTTTTATTTTTTAGGGATATTCTCTATTTTTTTTCTCCATTTTTTTTCTCCCTTGGCTAGCTCATAGTCTTTAGCCTTTTCTTTTAACCCTTAAAGCACTTGCTAGCTTTTCGATTTTCGTTTTTCATTTGGTTAAACTTGTTTTCTAACCATTTCAATTTCACTGAATTTTCTTCTTCTTCTTTCTTTTTCTTCTTGGAAACTTGCCCTTTTATTTAGGTTTAAGTGGGTTTAGTTTCAGCCTTTAAACATAATTGATAACCAAGATAAGAGAAGACTTCTTGTATTTCTCTTATTCTTCTTCTTCTTTTTGGTGACCAATATTCTTCACCAACTAGTACCAACTATGAATTTATGTCATGCGCCCAATTTAACTCGAAACCAGCTCTAATACCCTGTTGAATTTTTTGGTTTTTTTATATCATGTTGGATTTTTTATGCTCTATTACCAAATGAAATTACTTAAACATGTATTTGAAGATGTACAACCATAGTCTGTACAGAGCTTCTGTACTGATTGTCTAAGAGCTTGTTTTCTTTCACAAATATATCTATATTATTTATCTTATATCTCTTTATTAATTCTCTTTCATAGGTAGTTTATATAGTCTTTTATATAAGGCTAGAAATACATTGGTACATAATCTTTAGAATCCCTAAACAACCTTTAAAATTTCTAGACAAATTTATGTATCTGATTATATGTATCTGGACACTTGTGTATTATAAAAGCATTCAAAATTATATTTTCAACAAGAGTTGCTCTTAAAAACTCAAAAGTACATTATCTTTGAGGACATAGAATCTCTACCAAGGAATCTAAGGAACAGACTTGAAAGGAAGAACAGGTCCCTTCAAAAGCTTTGAAAGACGAGAAAAAGAGGCTTCGTAGTCTAGAGTAGCCAGAACGGAAGCAACAGTCTAGTTCCTCTTCCAAGAAGGCTAACACTTGTACTCCTTTGAATGCCCCTCTACGGTATATTCTCTACCAGGTCAGTCTATAGAGGACCTCAGATGGACAGAATGTCTTAGAGGAGACCCAAAAAGGATAAAGAAAGCTAAGTACTACGAGTTCCATAGGGATAATGATCACACCATCAACGAATGCCTTGTTCTAAAGCAGGAGATAAAAAAACCTGATTCAAAAGGGAAAGTTTTGGAGTTCACACAAGTAGGACAAAGGCAAGATGACCAATAGTATAGGCAACCTTAGATGCAATAGGACCTTTGATTATAAGGGCCCGAGAACCAGAAAACAACAGATCAACCCCCTATGTGATCTATGTACTACACATTGATGATGCTAGGATTGGGTTGTCGAACAAAGCACGAAAGAAATATGCTCGAGATGTCAAAGTTGAACCACCAATCTTTAGCATCAATATCACAGAAAATAAGTAAAGGGCATCACCTCAAATCCAATTCACAAAATTGGATATGGCAAAACTGCATCTTCTACATAACGATTATCTGGCAATCTCTTTAAAAGTGTTTAATTTTGAAATAAAAAAGGTTTCTTATTGATACAGGACATTTGGCTAATGTGCTTTTCAACCACCCCTTCCAAAAGATAAAGATTAATCCAAAAGAGGTCCGCCCAATGATAGTGGTAATGGTTGGATTTAATAGGGACCTAAGTTTCCCCATATGAACCATCAAGCTCCCAATCACTATCGGAGAATGATAAGATTAGAGTACCTTACTCTTTGAACTAACGATTCTAGATAAGACGCCCCCTACAACATGATCCTAGGAAGACCTTGGATCTATGAAATGCATGCAGTTACATGAACCTAGCACCTATATCTGAAGTATGCCCAAGGAAACGAGGTAGTGATCACTATCAAAGGATGCCAATCAACTTCAAGGTAGTGCCATACAATAGCTCTAAAGGCAAGGACCTCTAAATAGCAATTATAGAAAAGAATCAAGAGTGATGAACTCTTGAGTGCAGAGTTGAAAGACAGTGGGGAGTGTCCTTTAGAGATAGAAGAACCACTCAATTCCTAAAGACGAAGTAGTTTACTCCAGGCATGAGAAGAGGTTTACACGGTACAACTTAACCCTTAAGATCCAGACAAAGTTTTATAACTAAGGTCAACCTTGGATCCCAATGAAAGACATGAATTGATAACCTTTTTGAAGGCCAACCTTTCAGTATTTTCTTGGAGTAACAAGGATATAAAAGGTATTGACCCATACTTTATCTCCCACAAACTGATAGCGAATCCAGACCACACTCATGCCCATCACAATAGAAGATCATTCGTCCCAATATGACACAAGATCATTAACGATAAAGTAGAATGACTTCTGGATGTAGGAATGATCAAAGAAGTCTTCTATCCAGAATGGTTGGCTAATATTGTCTTGCTAGAAAGAAAAAATGGGAAGTGGAGAGTTTGTGTGAATTATATAGACCTAAATAAAACATTCCCTAAAGATAGCTTCCTTGTTCCTATAATAGATCAATAGGTGGATGCCACTGTTGGTCATGAGCTCTTAAGCGTTATGGATGCTTACTCGGGATATAATCAGATTCAGATGTATCCTTCAAATCAGGTAAAGATTGTCTCCATGTCTAAAATGGGCATCTACTGTTACAAAGTCATGCATTTTGAGATCAAGAACGCTTGAGCTACTTATCAGCGTATGTTTAACAAAATGTTCCAATACCATATCGGCAATAATATGGAGGTCTACATTGATGACATGCTCGTCAAAAGTAAAAACAGAGGAGAACACATCCAACATTTGGCCCAAGCATTCTCTATCTTGAAACAAAATGGGATGAAACTGAACCCTTCTAAGTGTACCTTTGGAGTGCAAGAGGAAAACTTTCTAGGGTTCATAATCTCCTAAAGAGGAATTGAGTCAGACCTTTCACAAATCAGAGCTTTGCTAGAGATGAAGTCTTTCCGAACGAAGAATGAGATTTAGAGCTTCAATGAAATGGTACCAACACTGAATCGATTCATCTCTAAATCAACAAACCAATGCCTCTCGTTCGTTAAAGCATTGAAAAGAAATAAGTCACTTGACTCTAGAGTGTGAACAAGCTTTCAATCAATTAAAAGAATACCTTGGATCTCTAGAACTCTTATCAAAACCAATACTTTGTGAAAAACTTTTCCTCTATCTTGTTATTTCAAATCATGTGGTGAGCTTAGAACTTGTAAGGGAAGACCGTGGAGTTCAAAAACCAATCTTTTATGTTAGTAAAGCTTTCATGGGCGCTAAAGGAAGGTATCCAGATTAGAAAAGCTAAATTTTTCCTTGGTCATATCTCAGTTCAGAAACTAAGGCCCTATTTTCAAGCCCACAAAATTATAGTATCGGTCTCTTGTCCACTCAGAATGACCCTCTACAAGTCTAAACTCTCTTAACAATTGATGAAGTGATCCGTAGAGCTAGATGAGTTCGATATTCACTATGTACCAAAAATTTTGACTAAGGCACATGCCTTATTAGACTTCATAGTGGAATTTACCAAATCTCCTTGGCCTAATGATGTTCAAGCCTTAGAAGTCAACTGGGTCCTGAAGACTGATGGTTCCTTTACTAAATAGGGACAGACATTGGATTTGTTCTCTAGACACTCGAGAGACACATGTTGGAAAAAGTTGTCACTTTGGGATTCTAAGCATCTAATAATAGAGTAGAATATAAAGCTTTGATCCATGGGATAAGAATGGTCAAAGAATACAGAGCTCAACACCTTGGTGCCTACTCAGACTTTCAACTTGTAGTTAATCAGGTTTTGGGAGACTTTGCCATAAAAGACTAAAGAATGGGCCAATATGTCGAGCTGGTCGAATCCCTAACAAACTCATTCCAAAGGTTCACCCTAGAGAATCTAGACCGAACAGATGCACTAGCCAACTTGGCAACTTTTATCAATTTGGAGATAGAAGCTAACATTAGAACTACTTATAAAGAATATTGAATATTTTTTTCAAATAAAATATATATGATAGTAATAATATTATTATGTTTCCATTAATCAAGCATAAGAATAGTCCAACTTAAGGTTTTTCGACTTCGGATTCAACCGCGGTATCTATTTAGGCTAATGTAATTCAAAAAATACAGCGTATATTTTAGAAAATTATGAAAATACTTCTATATTTTATTTAGCTATTTTAATATGATATTAAAATTCTAAAAATTCTAATTTAATATTTTTAAAGACTCTAAAGACAAATATGTAGACTATTTTTATGAAATCAACTTTGAAAATACATTTTTGTAAATTATTCGCCATTAATATATCTTAAATAAATCATGAAAATTCTGAGAAAGTCAATTCTTATGTTTTTCGTCGTCCTAAGTCCAATTTTGTGATCCGTTTAAGTTCAATAAATTTTTAAATTTATATTTTAGTAGTTTGGTTATATAAATGCCTTTATAAGGACTATAAAAAATTATTCTTAAAGTTTTTCAAAATTTTAAACCATGATTTAAAGTCTAATTAGAAAAAGTGGTCATCTAAATATACTAATCTTATAAAAGTATAAAATAATATGCCACAAGGGTTATTAGAATATATGAAAATAGTAATATTAAACTCAATAGACGATGATTATAAGAATTATTCAATTAATGAAAGTAAAAGAGCACAAAGACTTAGATTAAGTCACGTACAACATAAAAACATAAAATTAGTATAGACTTGAAAATTGATATGATGTGACAATGAATGTGTAGGATGTATTGTTAAGCAAAAAGAAACATGGGAATCGAATTGCAGTGATCTAGGTGAGAAATTCTAGAACTCTAGAATGACGGTATTTTATACTCAGTTTCTATGAAATTCAGTCTTGTTGACAAATGAGATACTTTACTCAATTTTTATGATTACAAGTTTGTGAGTAAATCCAAACCTCTAAAGTGAAAACTTTCCACAATTGTTTTCTATACAGTGAGAATGTTATTCCTTCTACGCAAAATAATTTATTTCGCTATGAAAATATGGTTTGCAAGTATGTGTACTAACTCTTTCAAAAACCCAAAGATAAAAATATTTGAAAGGCTAGGTTTTTACATATGTCATTATACGAAGCCCGTTGGGAGGCACATGCCAACAATAATGAAAGTCCTCGATGGGGGACCTCTGATAGGCCGTTAAGTGGAACATAGATCTCTTTTGTTATCATTATGTGTGAGTAGGTTATGCGTTGACCTTTTGTCAAGAATACGAGTCAACGCAAGTTCTTTTGATATGTTATGATGTCTTGTTTGTATTAATGGGTATGTTATGTTATAAAATAATATGGGATACGGCGCTATGATTCTGATGTTATGATTCCAATATATGATATGCAATCTCTATTTAAAACATGTTTTAAACTTCACAAAAATGTTATGATTTTGATACGTAAGCTATATTTGAAATGGAAAGCAAGTTCATAAAGTATGTGTTTCCAAGATTTTCAAATATTTTATAAAACTATAATGATTTCAAAAGTTATGTTAGCTCTCTCTATTATCCATGGTGTATATAAATTTTTTACTATGAAAACCCCGGATAGAGGCTAGACTTACTCACAAAGCTTAGTGGTTTAGCTCACCGCATTCCCATCAACCTCCCAAGTTTTGCAAGACAAGAAAAGATAAAAATAAAGTAAACCTTATCAAAGCTCGAAATGGAATGAAGCTTAACGGTCCAAAAATGATGATAGTGGAAAATGAAGAAACAATGTTACGAATGAGGAATTTGCGAAGGTGAGATAAATAGCCTCAAAGCCTGCCAACATCAGTAACAACGGTTGTTCAGGATATTGATTCAGGATATGACAACAAATGTAACTACTACTGATGAAGAAAAATGGGGCAAAGGTACAACTGTAGAATTAGTATGTAAGCACATGATGATTCCTTATGTCTTGCCAAGGGATTGATAAATGGTTTTTCAATAGATGTACAGTAAGGGAATTGGGATATGCTCTGATCGGATGTGTTGTATTTATTTAGATTAATGTATTAATAATTTAAATTTGTATAAGTAATGCTTCTGCAATGTAAAAAAAAAAAAATTATAACCCATTCAATTCCGTTCTGAAGGCCTTCTTTGTCGGTCGCGTCCCAAATTTCGTTAATGGCAGGATCCTGGATGTGACACTTAAAGTCTTGAAGTTGTTGTTTCATATATAGAATTCGAGCACAAAAACTCCCGGTTGATATGTATTCTGGTTCGGTTTTGGACAATGCTACATAATTTTACTTTTTACTAAACCCAGACACAAGGGAATGTCCAGGAAAGTGACAAGTCCCACTTGTGTTTTTTCTATCAACTTTGCAACGGCAAAATCAACATCTAAATAGCTTAATAGATCGAAAGAAGTGTTTTTAGGATAAAACAGTCATATTTTAGATATCCATAACAGGTATCTAAAGATTTTTTTTACGACTTTTTGGTGTGATTCCTTATGACAAGATTGAAATTTTGCACACAAGCATACACTAAACATAATATTCGGTCTACTTGCTATAAGATACAAGAGACTTCTAATCATACCTCTATATTTCTTTTTGATAAGTAAGATTGTATATATAAAGGATGCCCAAGAAGGGCACCAAGGGCAAAAACCCCCAAAAGAATACAACTGACCTACATCTGACTAAGACTGTCTAAGAGAACCCAAAAAATCTACAAAAGTAAGGACATTTACAGGAAAGGCCTCTTTAACCCAAAAAAATAACAAACGTAAAAAGACATCTTTAAAATAGGGCAATGAAAGCTCTCGGTCTTCAAAAACACGGCTATTTTGTTCTCTCCAAATGCACCACAATAGACAGATTGGAGCAAGTCTCCAAATACGCCTAGACTCTGTAGGCAGCTTACACCTTGCCCAGGCCAACATGAGATCTTTGACAGAGCCTGGCATAACCCAAGAGATGCCGAACAAGTCAAAGATCAGATTCCAGCAGCTCCAAGAGAGATGGCAATGGATGAGGACGTGATTCATCATTTCCTCATCATTCTTACAAAAATAGCATCTGTTAGCCAACGTAAAACCTCTTTTCTTCAAGTTATCTGCAGTAGAGATGGCTTTCCAAGACGCCTCCCAAACAAAAAAGGAAGCTTTGGGGGGGGCTTTTGAATGCCATATAAGCTTCCAGGGAAAAACTGAGATATCAGAGCCGCACAAGCTTTTGTAGAAGGAGCTAACAGAGAAAGACTTCTTATTCGGCGTCCAAACCCTCTTATCCTCCATACCACCCCTAACCCGGAACATGTTGATACTACAAAGGAAAGAGCTCACCTCAACAAGCTCCCAGTCATGGAAATCCCTCCTGAAGCGAGGGGTCCAAATAAACTGATCCCCTATACTCTCCATGTAATCACTAGCCCAAGCCGCCTTGTTGCAAGCTAGATTGTATACCATGGGAAATTTCACCTTCAGCGCTTCATTCCCATTCCATACATCGTCCCAAAACTTCACCCTGGAGCCGGTCCCAATAACAAAACTACATCTGTCGTTAAGGCTCCTCCAGTCCGCCCTAATGTAACCCCATAGACCGCAACCCTTCGGGCCCTCCAACTCTCCCGAACACCAGCCCCCATAATCACTCCCGGACTTGGAAACAATGATCTCCCTCCAAAGCAACCTATCATTATCCCCAAAATTCCAAAGCCATTTACCAAGAAGGGCTTTATTGAAGATTCTCAAATCCTTCACCCCTAAACCGCCCTGAGATAATGGCTTCTTGATTTTCTCCCAAGCAACAAGATGAAGCTTCCTACGGTCACCATCGTGGCCCCATAAGAAGTCACGTTGCAGTTTCTCTAATCTTCTGTTGACTGTCTTTGGGATAAGGAAAAGGGACATGAAATAAGTTGGGAGGTTCCCCAAAGAGCTCTTCAGAAGAGTGAGCCGACCTCCCTTAGAGAGAAGCTGGCCTTTCCAGCCTGCAAGCTTGCTTTGAAACCTGTTAACCACAGGATCCCAGACCCCAGTAGATCTCGCTGAGGCTCCCAACGGAAGACCCAAGTAAACCAGGGGGAGGAAGTCCACCTTACAGCCCAAAGCACTAGCTAACATATCCATACCTTGGACCGGCCCAATCGGAGTAATACTGCTCTTGGCCAGATTGATCCGCAAACTAGAAATCGCTTCAAAGCACACTAAAATACAACGAACAAAACAAAGTTGACGAACAGAGAGGCCACAAAAAATGATGGTATCATCCGCAAACAGAAGATGGGAAATAGCAGGGCCTCCTCTCCCTCTGATTCCCACCTGAAAACTACTAATGAGGCCAACTTCTTCAGCTCGAAACATGAAGCGACTCAGCGCCTCCATAGTAATCACGAAGAGGAAAGGAGATAAGGGATCCCCTTGTCTTAGACCTCGGGATGAACAAAAAAAACCTGCGGGGGAGCCATTCACAAGAACAGAAAAAGAGACTGTGGAAATACAGGATTGAATCCACCTCCTCCATTTGACCCCAAACCCCATCTTTGCTAAC
Source organism: Nyssa sinensis (assembly GCA_008638375.1). Classification (NCBI taxonomy): domain Eukaryota; kingdom Viridiplantae; phylum Streptophyta; class Magnoliopsida; order Cornales; family Nyssaceae; genus Nyssa; species Nyssa sinensis. The sequence continues at coordinate 24,400,592 of CM018037.1, read as the reverse complement.
ATGCCCATCAAGAAACCCCAGTTAACGTGGTCAAAGGCTTTTTCAATGTCCAGCTTGCACACCAACCCTTTCGCCTTTTGCTTCAGCCTAGAATCAATGCATTCGTTAGCTATAAGAGCCGCATCCAGGATTTGACGACCCTCCACAAAAGCGTTTTGGCTAGGAGAGATAATGGAGCCCATAACCTTTTTAAGCCGAAAGGAAAGGACCTTTGCAATTAGCTTGTAGACACTGCTCACAAGACTGATAGGGCGAAAATCCTTGATACTACTAGCCCCCTCCTTCTTAGGGATGAGAGCTATGAACGTGGCGTTGAGACTTCTTTCAAAGCCTCCCTCTCTATGGAAGTCCTCAAAGACCGCCATAACATCCACTTTCAACACGTCCCAGCATGCTTTGAAGAAAGCCATAGTGAATCCATCAGGGCCCGGTGCTTTGTCACCATTGCATGCCTCCAAAGCTCTCACCACTTCCTCTTCCGAAAAATGGATTTCCAGATTCAAGGCCTCATCACCGTTCAAGCTATTCATAAGGATATCCTCCACCCCTGGCCTCCATCTGCACTGCTCTGAGTAAAGGCTAGAGTAGAACTCAGCAATTCCCCTCCTGATATGTTCCTCCTCTCTGATAACCTGATCGTTGATAACAATAGAGGAGATTTTGCTCTTTTTGTAGTGAGAAGAGGCCGTTCTATGAAAAAATTTGGTGTTGCGGTCACCTGCCTTTAGCCAAATAGCACGGGATTTCTGTCTCCAAGAAATTTCTTCCAATTTGAAAACCTGACCAATCTGACCCTTTAAACCATCTCTCTCTGATCTCTGCTCATCTGAGAGGGAACCCTGCTGCTCTAACTTATCAAGATCCATAAGATTCTGCAGCAGAGACTGCTTCCTTTCCTGAATAGAACCAAAGACCCTACGATTCCATTTTTTGAGGTCTTCTTTAAGAAGTCTCAACTTTTTGGCAAGGCAAAAGCTAGAAGTCCCTACCACAACATAAGAACTCCACCAAGAACGCACCAAATCCTCAAAGCCTTCATGTTCTAACCACATATTTTCAAATCTAAAAGGACTTTTACCAGCTCTAAAACCCCCACATTGAAGAATGATAGGGTGGTGATCCGAACAAGGACGGGGAAGACATTTCTGAGAGATGCCTGGGAAATCATCCTCCCAATTACATGACACCAAAAATCTATCCAGCCGGGACATAGCCAGTTGATCCCCTCCTCTGGACCAAGTGTAAATCCCCTCCTCCATAGGTAAGTCCACCAAACTTTGAGAATTGATGAACTCATTAAAATTTCTCATAGCCAAAGTCAATCTCCCTCTTCCCGATCTTTCATCGGGGCTCCTTACCACATTGAAGTCCCCCCCAAGGCACCATGGGACATCCCAAGAGGAGATCGACGACTGCAGTTCATTCCAAAAAGAATTTCTAGCACCATCCACCACCGGCCCATAAACCCCGCAAAAACCCCACACCAAAGAATTGAAACTCAGCTTAAACTTACACGATATAGAGAACTCCCCCGATCTATGCTCCAAGCAGTTGACCAAACGGGAGTCCCAAGCCATTAAAATACCTCCCGCGGTGCCTTGAGCATCCAAATACATGCCATTTTTGTTTCCTGAAGGCAAATGATAGCAGGCTTCCAATCCTGTAACAAACCTTTTATAACAGCACATTTATCCGGATCATTTAACCCTCTCACGTTCCATGAAAGAATTTTTAGATTCATAGAGACAAGAAAGGTTAGAAACTCTCCGTGCCTTCCACCAAGGCCTCAACTGAATTACTGTCCCCATAATTAATCGAACACGACAACTCTTTCAGAACTCTTTTCATTCGTTTCGCTGATTTTTCTTTCTTATCTTTCTCTGTACTGCCATTACTGGAGCAGTGTCTAGGCATAGAGTTGCGCAACATAATTTCTCTGAACAGATCCATCAAGCGATCTTCAAAGCCTGCACATGTGACACCCAAAATCTTGCTGACCTTTCCTAATTTTCTCAGCACCCACCCTTCTGTTATCTGTTGCTGCGGACATATGAAATCAGCCTCTGAAATCAGAGGGTTATCCGGCAAAATTACAGCAAGGGGATTGTAGTCCTTCATGTTCAGAACTGCTTCCTCTTGCGGCACCACCATTGCATCCCCCTGATCAGAGGGTTTATCCTGAGCTGACAGCAACTCCAACTCTGCGGCAAAGGAACATTCAGCTCCCCAATTGTTGGGGCAAACTTCTTTACAGTAGCTTGATTCCATATAGTGAAGGAACTCCCTCTCGTCTAACATATCACTGTGATCAGAGTCGATTCCCTCTGAGATGTCATCGACTGGCACTGTAGCTGCCTGAACCTCTTCTTTTTCGTTTCCTTTTTCGCGCCCCACCGAGAGCTCCTTGAATCCCACTTCATTGACTGCAATGACTCCCCTGTCTGAAATAGCATCCTCGTTCACTGCTTGGCCCCTTCGTTCATGTGCCTGAGAAGCATACTGACTTAAATTAGATTTTGCCTTGTAGAACTGGCGCCCCGAACGGGGCCTGCCCTTAATGGCCTAGGCCGTCCTCTCTCCCACCTACAGGAGGCTTCCTCTTTGGGCCTGAAAAGAGTTCCGTTTATGGGCTTTAAAAGAGAAACCATTTTGGGCCTTAAAAGAGTTCCGCTTGTGGGCTTTAAAAGAGAAACCATTTTGGGCCTTAAATGAATTCGGTATGTGCTGCACTTGGGGATGGACCCCGGGCCTTCCCCTATGACCCAGACCACTTCTAAACTTTTGGGTATGGCCCGATCCATTAAATCCATTTCCATTAGTTAAATTTGACCCATAGCCCCTGTCTCTCGGACCTTCGAGAACCATCGAGTCTCTTCTCCTGGGTATACAAATCTCATGAGATTCAAAATTTGAAATGCCTCTGTGAGAGAAGAAAGCAGCCGTCCGGTGGTCGCCACATGGAGCACCCCTAACAGTGGTACGGTGCCTCTGACGCGCCCTTGGCGCGTGTGCTCCCGAATCAGCTTCTCCGTCTGAAATCCTCCCCTCTGCAACCTCCGACCGGCGAGATTCATTCACAAGACATGTAGTTCCCGCTTCCGACCATATCGGAATATCGAAGAACCATTTGCCACTCTGGATTCGCAAAGAAGCATGGATCTCCGCCTTTCGTCCTCTGACTAAGATTCTCGCCCAACGGAGATGCCGGCGTTCTGCGGTATCCCTGTCCAGAGTCACGAAACCTCCACAACGATCTCCCATGGCTCGAAAAACTTCGTTGCTCCACAGGAAGACTGGAACGCCCATAAATCTGACCCAGGTTAAACCACTTTCGTCCGTGCTCGAGCAGCATCCCGATGGAGTCCACGGTTGCAGCGTCACTGTTAGACCTTCGAAAACCCAGTTCCTCTTATTAAGGATCCTACTGACTTCCCCTTCTGACGGTAGTTCGAACAGGAACCATGCACTGTGCATGTCAAAGACTTTCAAACCAACCTGTATCCCCCAGTTCTTTAAAGCCCATCGTTGGATCTTCGCTCTGTCGGGGACTGGAGTATTTAAGTCGCCAAATCTTCCGATTAAACAACGACGGAGATGGTTGAGGCGACTTCCGCAGGACCCCAAGTGAACTTCTAAATCGACCCTGGCATTAGCAGGCCTCTGTTCCACCATTACCGGATCTGTTGGCCAGTCGAGGATTCTGCTTACGTCCAGGAAAGACCTCTTCTGAAACGAGGTTGGGCTCCTTGTAGCTAATCCTATCGACCTGAAAGCCTGGGCATAGATTGACCATCCGCCACTTGTCTGGTCTTCAAGTAAGAACAAGACATGATTTCCCCGGTGAGATCGACCTTCAACCCTCATGAAACTTCCCCGTTTATTTGAACATTTCCAAAGGATTAAGCTTCTATCACGTCCATGCAGCCCTAGGGGAAAGACCACTCGTCGATTTCCTGAACTGAAATTCTCTAGGGTGTTGCAAAGCCAAACCAATTCCCATCTCAAAACCCATAACCTTCGTACCACCCCTGGACTCCTTTCAATGATTTGAAAGAGCTCCCTCGGCCCCTCCGACTCACTAACCACGTCAAACGACTTCTCCCCAATTTGTGCAAGCATACTCAGTCATCCATTCAAAACCTTCAACCCTCGAACAGCAAAATCTCCTCGTAGTCACCCCTCAAAATATAATCTTTGAGTTGAAGTAACTTGTTCATCATCAGGTATCATAACTATTGAACCTTTTCTTATTTATCTACTACTGCTCATTTTCATATTTGTTATACAAGTTCACCTGTCTTTCATCCTATTTAGCTTAAACTGGCAGTACCATTATAACTAATAATTCATAAGCTTAGCTTAAACTGGCAGTACCATTATAACTAATAATTCATAAGCTTAATGGTCTTCAGAGTTCCGGTTAAAAGATGAAGTTTAGATATAGATAGGTTGCTCCTTTGAGCATATATGAACTGCGGTTTCTTGCTGGAAAGTTGGATCTACCAGTAGATTGGAACCATCTTCAAAGAAAGTTTATCTGACAGATAGTGCTTGCTGGTATCAGCTTAGTTCCAATTGTAAGTCGGGGAAAAAAAGGGGGGGAGGGGGGGTGTGTTTAAAATCAGTAGTGTTTTTTCATACCTCTATATTTCTTAATGTTTACATCCTTTTCTTTGTCTTTTTTCTCAAGTTTGGTGGCAGTACTCATGAGAGTAGTCATGGGTTTTGTATCTTCCATGTCAAACCTTTCAAGTAGTTCTTTAACATATTTAGATTAATTAATAAATGTTCATTCTTTAAATTTTTTTATTTGTAAACCTAAAAAGAAATTTAATTTTTCCATATATTATTTTTTTCAAATTGATTTAATTCTTCTTGCATGGCTAATATCCGAGATTAATCATTTTCAGCTTCTTGAGTTTTTCAATTTGAGATAGAAATATTAGATTATTGCATATATTTCTCAGTGATACTCTAGTAACAACTCTTTGAGTTAGTTCTCCAATAATTTGATCTTTAGGGTGATCTTTGACAAACTTTCATTTTTTGGAAGGGTCTAATCCAACATCTTGAGTTACAATTTTATTTTCTATTTCATCTTCTTTTCCTTCTTCAAGATTTTGATGATTTATACTATCATTGTCTTGAAGTGGTTCGTTTATATTTGAATCATTTTGTATATCATCATCATCAACATTTTTCTTTATGATGTGAGGATAAAATTTATCAAACACAACATGTATACATTATTCTAAGGTTAGGGTTCTTTTGTTAAAGATTCTATATGTTTTGCTTATTGTAAAATATCCAAGAAAAATTCATTCATCGAATTTAGCATCAAACTTTCCTAAATTTTCATTGTCATTTAGGATATAACATTTACTACCAAATACATGAAAGTAGCTAATGGTTGAATTTTTGCTATTCCAAATATCATAAGGAGTTTTATTAAGTTTTGGCCGTATGGTTACTCTATTTATCATATAACAAGTAATGTTTACCGCTTCAGCCCAAAAATATTTGGGTAAATTATGTTCATTAAGCGTTGTTGTAACCATTTCTTGGAGTGATCTATTTTTCCTCTCAGCTACTTCATTTTGTTGAGGGGTCTTAGGAGCTGAAAATTGTGATCATCATAATATTTTTCTATATCTTTATTATCAAATTCTCTACCTCTATCACTTCTAACATTGTTGATAGTGTATCATTTTTCATTTTTTTACATAATTTTGTGAATGCTTCATGTGCCTCTTTCTTCTGAGAAAGAAATAGTATCCAAATATACTTTGAGTAGTCATCAACTTTCACAAAATCATGATGTTTTACTCCTAGGACTCTAACATTAGTGGGTCCAAATAGATCCAAGTGTAACTTGTTGAAATATTATTTTTCTTCTTTAATAAGGTTTTCACTTGCTTTTCTAAGTTGGCAAGTACCACATACACCATCTTTCACAAATTTGATTTTGGGTGGACCTTAATTAGTTCATGTCTAGACAAGTTAAAAATTAAGTTCAAAAATTTGCATGTCCTCGTCTGCTATGTCATAGCCAACTATTTTCATTCATAGCCGTAAATCATTGCATATTTTGTGATACAATAAATATTATTATCCTTATATGTCACAAATAAAATGTTTTCATGATTTCATGCATATTTAATAAGACATTTATTAGATTCAAATATAATAATATAACATTTATCACATAATTAATTAATAGTAAAAAAATTATATTTCAAGTCATCAACTAAAATCACATTTTTAATAGATAAAGATAAATTTGTACTTATACTTTAAATATCAATAATTTTACCTTTTGAGTTGTCCAAAAACGCGTTAGATAAAAAATTTGCCTCATTTTCAGCAAACTTCAACAAAAAACTCAAAACCGAAGACTTCAGATCTTCCACGTCACCGGTATCTTTAATCATAAAGACACCCTTCACAACAAGAGTGTAAAGTCTTTCAAGCTGTGGAATGCCATAGTCTTCAGTACGCTCCACAAAAAGCTGCTTGACAGGCTCAATTTTGCTGGAGATCTCTGCGTCTGACATTATAGCATCTTGGGACCTGTACCCTGTAGCTTCTTCAGAAGATTCAAGCTGATTGCCATCAGCAAGAGAGCTTTCCAGCCTTTGCAGATTTGTATCATCTGCTTCAGGTTCTTGGTATGGCTTTGACAGGACCAGATCTTGAGGCCGTGATCCATCTTCTGCCGCTGAAACTGAAACTCATCAGGATGTTCCATAAATCAAAAACTGGAGTTTCATAGTTCTTTCGGAATTTGAGAAAAATGCTGAAGGGATAAGTACAGAACCAAAATGAGCAGCTAGCACAGGATAAGTGTAGATGTAATGTGACAAGAAAATATTCAAGCGACAATTGAGTGATGGAAGTTGCTTTGTTTTTTCCCCTTGTGTAGTAAGTGATGGGAAGTACACTTGTGCACCCTTCTTTTTTCTCTCTTTATTTTATGGGTACGCTTGTGCAACCTTCTACGGCTTCGCTGTCCACAAGCATCCATTTGTTATAAGGCTTAGGAAATAATCTTGGGTCTCTGTTGGGGATAAAAGAGTTCGATGCCTAAGAAAATGGGATTAAGTTATAGTAATAAACTAGGGTGGGGAGGGGTTCTTGTGCATCAAAAGAGGTGGATCAGAGAGCATGATGGCCTGCTATTAGGGAAACAAGGGCAAGGGTGTAGGAAAATAATTGTGTTTCTGGAATTGTCTAAGCCCCTCCCTTTAGGGTTACTTTTGTATTTGTGTTTTCAAAAGTTACCCTTAAAAGCATGTTTTTATTTGATCAACTTTTTAAAACTACTTTTATATCAATTTTGCTTTCACAAGTGCACTTTTTTGCATTTGGAAAAGTAATCCCTCATAATGTGTAATGTCAGGTAACATTCATCATTCACAAATTTTTATTCCAAATTTATGTTACAAATGATGCATCAACATTTACACTAGTTGTATATCACTCATATGATTTGACATGCAATTAATGTAATACTTTCAAAGCATTTGTGGTATTAATTTTGAGATAAATTTTTGAAGAGTGTAATATTACTAATACTGTTTGCATTCCAAATTTTTATACCAAATTTTAAATTCTTAATAAAAAAAAAATTGTGCGTTATCATGTAACATCAATCATATCATTTGATTAACTAGGAATGTCTAGTATTATTGCCCATTGATAAATAATGATTAGAACATAACTAAAAAGAACATTTTGGGTGACAAAATAAAACAAGCCAATAAAAAAATGCTAATCACCTACCCGATCACTTAGATTGAGGGGGTTGGAGGAAATAAGAGGAAAGGGAAATGGATGAGAACTTACTTTATGCTTTGCTTAAATTAGGAAAGAAAAGAAAATGAGAGAAAGAGAGCGAAGAAGTCTCTTAATTATCATGCATAGCAGTTTTAGAATCAAAATTTTTATTTGAATAATGTTACTATAAAGTCGAATACATATGTAAGCTCGAATATATACGAGACGAGGTATTTTAACGACTGAATAACTTAAGAACTAGAAATAAAGTACTTGAAATAAATAAAAACCCAATTCATAAGTCATCCAATGATCAAAACACCCTCATATGCACTCCGCTTATAATAGATTATCCTTTTCATCTTTGTGACACCTCCATTACCATCATTAATACCCCCATATCCAATATTCACATTCACATTCTCATTCTCATTTTCATTATCAGTCTAAACAAAAAAAAAAAAAAAAACCATCATCTCCCTCATCATTAATTACTGACAAACCAGAAGATGGATGATCTACAATATTTGCAACATTCACATCATGTTCTTCATTTATCTCTATAGGTCCTATGTTAAGTGTATGAACCATCATATCCATCACTTCAATATCATCGTACACCAATCTAAGTCCATTTTCTTGGTGCAAACCAAAAACCCTGTAAAATAACTTAAAGGTGTCTACTATATTATTTTTAACAAAGAAATCCATTATACCATACAATATCAAAAATGCTAACTTAGTAAGACATGTTAATAATAAAACCACATGTTTAGGTCTGTAATTCAAGCAACAGAAACCATGGTTAAAACTAATTTAACTTGTGAACTTACCACAAAAAATGGTTTGATGGCCAATTCAGTTCTAGCAATTATATACACAATAATGAACGTATTGCCGGAAGTGAAAAATACTAGATAATAATTTGCCCCAAAACCAAAACAGCTGACCCCAATACTTTATACCAGTGAAGCCACCCTTACTGTGTTATGTTTGCAGGCAATAGAAGTCATTTCCTGCACAACTTGAGCATCAACTCCAGATTATTGGAAAAACTTACCTGTGGACAACTTAACTAGTTGGAAGGTACCCACCAGAAAGATGAAATATAATAACCAATTGAAAGGGTGCAACTGAGCCTACTAGATAATTTTTTTAGGTAATCATACTAAAAACCTGAAATCGAATCTGTCGGAGAACTGTGGGAGGGAAGGGAGAATGGAGGGAGGGAGAGAGTATTTGAAGACAACTGATATATAGCCAATCAATTTTGAATTGTGGAGTTCAAAATGATCATTTCCATAACAGAAAAAGGAGAGGTGGGGTGAGGAAACTGATTATATACATCACTACTTAAGACTAAAGTAAAGCCGGTAAAATGAATTATTTTGAAAGGGGAAAAAAGGTGTTAGATCAAAAATTTGCCTCATTTTCAGCAAACTTCAACAAAAAACTCAAAACTGAAGACTTAAGATCTTCCACATCACCGGTATCTTTGATCTCAAAGACACCCTTCACAACAAGAGTGTAAAGTCTTTCAAGCTGTGGAATGCCATAGTCTTCAGTATGCTCCACAAAAAGCTGCTTGATAGGCTCAATTTTGCTGGAGATCTCTGCATCTGACATTATAGCATCTTGGGACCTGCACCCAGTAGCTTCTTCAGAAGATTCAAGCTGATTGTCATCAGCAAGAGAGCTTTCCAGCCTTTGCAGATTTGTATCATCTGCTTCAGGTTCTTGGGATGGCTTTGACAGGACCAGATCTTGAGGCCGTGATCCATCTTCTGCCGCTGAAACTGAAACTCATCAGGATGTTCCATAAATCAAAAACTGGAGTTTCATAGTTCTTTCGGAATTTGAGAAAAATGCTAAAGGGACAAGTACAGGACCAGAATGAGGATACTGATTGATCCCTAAATTTTAGCATTAGGGTTGTATACAATTTCAGTGACTTTACGTTGAATTTTTCCTTATGTTATACGATATTTATCCTTCTTGCTATCAACTACTACTAAGATATAGTTCAAAACATAAAATCAATGGGCAAGCCAAAAAACTGGTATAACCCAAGGAAGAATTCAATGACCACTTCCATGAATTAATTTTGATACAACATTTTCAATGTCAAATTTCAATATAATAATATAAGAAGCAGAATCCAAAGGAAATAATACCTGCGTGTGCAGCATCAACATTCTTCTTTGGTCGTTTCAACACTTCATAGCTTTGGTCCAGATTGACTTCCGGCTGGACATTACGAAGTCTGGCACTTGCCCTAGTTACAGTTGCCAACTGAACGACAGGAGTTGTTGGGAAAGCAGAGCCCCCTGCATCATCTGGCATAGCCATTGGACCCCCTTCAGCAGCAATCTTTTCACAGAATGCAACTAGTGCAGGGTCCATCTGTGACACCATTCCATGCACCTGAAAGAAATAACATTGCTCTAGCATTCCTTTGATATAAAATGCAAGCAACTAAAGCCCCAACAGAAGACCTAAGACTCAAAGAAAGAGAGAGAGAACACACCGCATCGCGAAGTTCATACGCTCTACTGACAATCCTAGCTCCATTGTAATCATCTCCATTGTATCTCTGTGTAAGAGACAATGATAAACATCAAACACTGCATGAAAAAAATTAAAGAAAAGATTCAGCAATAACAGCGGCTCTAGGCTGGTTCAATTAATTATTTCACATAGGGTGTAAGAACCAAGTCGTGCGATAAATCCTTTAACCCCTTATCCCATTTAGTAAATCTTCACATAATGAAGGCAGTTGTACATGGTGTACACGGTGTACACAGAACTAAGAAAGTGTAAGAACCAAGTTATGTGATAAAACCTATAACCCATTATCTCATTTAGTAAATCTTCAGATAATGGAGGCAGTTGTACATAAGAGTGTCTTTGGTAAGTGGACGTGAATATGATGCAAAATGGAAATTACCCTGATTTTACATCAGAGTCAACATGCTCATTAGCATTAACAGTTAACATAGAGACACCATAGACAAAAAATTTCTCACTAGTAACAGAATACTCTTAACTATGATTTGAATATGACAAAACTTAGCATGCACTAGGACATTAATCTATTCTTATCACCCACTTCATTTTTATATCTTACTAAAAGCAAGTTACTGAATTTTTTTATATTTACCAAGGAAGAGCCAAGACCCAACTGAACAAACACCAGAAAATTGTATTTGATAGCTTTCCCACATAAAAACCAGTTATAAAATGAGGGTTCATTTGCACATCTCACGAAAATTGAACACCACTATATAACACACAAATAGGTGCAGAAGATATAGAGGCACTGCCATAACCAATTAATACAAGGATAAACTAGAATCATTGGTTGCCAAAGCGAATGCAGCATGGTGTTATAGCGTAGCCAAGGCAGGATTAGGGTTTGATGTTTACCAATTGTTGAAGAAACAAATATAACACTAGAAACATCGCATACATTTTAAGCCCTGTATCAAACAAGTGTAAAGAGAACAAATAAAAATAATTTATAATAAATCATATAACACCACCAATATCCTATATTATGTGGTGCTTGTCAAGAGGAACTGAAGGACCATCGAAGGAGTGGAACTTTCTATATGGCACTAAAATGATTATATTTTGAAACTTCTTTTTTTGTGGATAAAAGAAAAATATCCTTTGTACTTGGATGATCTTACAGATTTTTTGGGAGATCTTGGGCTTTAATTGATGTAGTCGGTTCCCTTTTTTTGTACATGGGTTCGCCCCCCTCGGGCATCCCTGTTTATATACACTTACATATACCAATCGAAAAAGAAGAAGAGTAGATTCATTCTGGTTCGGCGTAAAGCATAATGGCCAGTTCAATTTCCTCGTAACATCTAAACACCCCATGAATCAATGGCTGTAAATCTATGCATAGTTTTCATACATTACTTGAAAACACAACTTTAATATCTCATTATAAGGTAAAACAAGGATTCACCACCAAATTAATTAATACTATAAAATGCATATAACCACCTAATTAACCAAAAATATGAAGAGCACATTACCACTTTAAACAAAACTATACGATGGCATAGCCTACAGTATATGAATGTCAACAATTATTAATGGCTTCGACAAATTTAAATTGAACAGCAGTTCATCTAATTTCATCTCTGTGCATAGTCGTAACTTTGTTTTTTCTTATGTTTATTATTATCCTTCTTCAGTTCAGTTGAAATACTCTTCAACAATTCATATAAACTTTAGCACTCTTGGGAATAAACTTTAGCACTCTTCAACCAAGAATGTTTCCCAGCACACTATAAACCTGTATAGATTTTATTTCCTTGATAGCAGGAAATCCTGGGTAATGGCTTTTATAAGTAACAATATATCACAAAAATGAACCAGAAAATTAGGGTGCACACATGTACACTATGGTTTGTTTCAAAAACTCAATGAAATTTTTGAAATCCCAAAATGAAAATGATGAAATTTTTTGAAAGCACACAATCTTTGGGCATTTTTAATAGTCCCAAGGTTTTAATTTTTTTGTACATGGAAAACTTCTTTTTGTAGTCGCAAGACTCGCAACTGGCCCATTCAAGAACTTTTTCGAATCTTTTTTCAAACCAACCTGCCATTTTTTTCCAGTATGTTATTTTCATTTTTCCTTTCTTTGAAAACAGATAAAAGCTTTCAAACAAGAAACCAAACAGGCCTTTAATTATGAGTCTTATATGCAAAATATTGGTTCAATAAACCATATGATATTTTTAAAAATACGAGATAAAAAATATGTGATATTTTAAAAGGGGAAAAAACAACACTATCAAATTATGTTCAAACGTAATTAACTGAACACACACCTTTGCATTGGTCAAGATAAGATCAACATCTTCCAGAAATGCTTTAGATGTAATATAGTTTCCACCGTCAACACGCTGCAGCAAAGTTGCCATGTCCATTGGGTTCTGGATGACTGTGCGATAGTTCGGTGCATCCTCATCCATGACTGGATAATGGAAGACGCTGAACCGTTTATCATACAAAATTCTGCATCACCAAAAAAGAGATTAATATATGGAGGATTAACGGGTTTTGGACATGGTGCTATTTATCAACAAAAAAATTAATTCTGACATAGTCTTAAAGTGCCTGCTCTCAATGTCCATATAGGAGTGTAAAATTTCATGCCTGGCAGAATAGAGTATGAACAACATGAACCAGGGTCTACAAAGCTTGATCCAAGCAAAACCCACAACTAATAAATTCAAAAGAGAAAACTAGAACTCCCTTAGAATAGAAAAGGAAAGAAAAGATTTGAAGCAGTTGTATTTCAAATATTCACAAAAGATCTGGCTTATTAAAAATGTTAAGTTGTAAAGGAAAAGGAGAAAGTCAAGAATAAGTGGCTTATCTCTGAGAATGGTGAGATAGCCCCTTTATATATTAATAAAGGGAAAATTACAAAGCAGAGCATACACACATAACTCTTAACACTCCTCCTCAAGCTCGAGTGTAGATATCTATCATGCCTAGCTTGTTACAAAGATCAGAAAAAAGTCCCCTACTCACAGCCTTAGTAAACATATCCCCCAATTGATCACTCGATCTAACAAATGATGTAACAATTTGTTTCATCATCACCATATCTTAAACAAAATGATAATCAATTTCAATGTGCTTGGTTCTCTCATGAAATACAAGATTATTACCGGCAATTTACACAATACATCTTCATGGGCTTCTCACTAGAAAACCCCTATCTCTTGCAAAAATTGAATTCACCCACAACATCTCACAAGTTGTGTGAGCCGTAACTGTGTACTCAGCCTTTGCACTATCTAGCAACCACATTTTGTTTCCTACTCTTCCACATGATAAGATTTCCACCCACAGAAGTACAAAAACCTTACACAGACCTTCTGTCTAGATGATCACTTGCCCAATTTGCATATGAAAACACAATCACGTCTAGATTGTTAGAAGGTTTCAAAACTAAACCCTTGCCAGGAACACCCTTCAAATATCTTAAGATATGACAGACAAATTCCTAATGCTATTGTTTAGGGCTATGCATATACTGACTAACCGCCTCTACAGCGAAGGTAATATCAAGTTGTGTAATAGCTAAATAAATAAGTTTACTCACAAGTCTTCTATATCTTCCTCGATCATCAAAACAACCTCCTTCGTCCCTGTTAAATTTGGTATTTGTCAATCAGTTTAGCTCCCATCATACCAGTCTCATCAAGAAGATCAAAAACATACTTCATTGACATAAACTACAAGAACAATAGAACCTTCCTTCCTATGCCTCACAAACACAGAATAATCAGATGTCATTCTTTTCAACCCATATGCACTAGCTGCTTGACTGAATTTACCAAAACAAACTCTGGGAGACTGCTTGAGTCCATAGATTCCTTTCTTCAACCTACATACCCTATGTGACTCCCCCTAAGTAACATATCCAGTAGGTTGCTCTATGTACACCTCTTCCTAAAGATCACCATGAAGGAAGGTGTTTTTAATGTCAAGGTGATAACAAGGCCAACCCTTAACAACTGCCACCGATAACAAAACCTGAACAGAGATATGACGAGCAACAAGAGGGAAGGTCTCAAAATAATTCACACCAAAAGTTTGGGTATAACCCTTAGCAACCAATCTAGCCTTTAACAACTCGATCGTGCCATTAGGATACTACTTAACTACATATACCCATCGACATCCCACGACATTTTTTTCCAAGAGGCAAATCAACCAATTCCCACGTATCATTGTGATAGTTGACATCTCCTCACCATAGCACTCTTCCAACCAGGAGATTCGAATACCTGAGTATGAAAACAAGGAATATAAACAGAGGACAAAAGACTTGCAAAAGAATAAAATTGAGAAGACAACCAAGAGAAAGAAATGACCTTATCAATAGGATGTTGAGTACAAAAACGAGTAACTTTTCTAAGAGCAATAAGAAGATCAAAAGAGGGAACATCAGACAAATTAGTAACCTCATGTGCAGAGGATGAAGAAGGCATAGGTGGAGTAGGTAAGCCGGTATTCCTTGTTGTGGATGCACGTCGATGACATACCTATAGTGGTTTGGACTCTTGTGAAAGAGATAGGGAAATAATATTCATGACAGGAAGAACCGGTAATGGAACAAAAAAAGACTCCATGACATTAGTAGCTATAGACACCCCAGAGGCAGAGAATGATGTACCTTCAAAAAATGTAACATCAACACTAACGACATAATGACGAGATGGTACTAGTATAGTTCGTCTTACTTCATTGTTTAGGCTCTCTTCAGTACATTATATTCCTAAATTTCCTGTCAGTCTTGTCTTAATTGATCTGTAACATTTTATCCCTCGTATTATGTTTTCCGGGACCTCAACTCAAAGAGGATGATTGGTGGAGATCGTGAGCTGGTCTTTATTATCTTGATGCCTCGTCTACCTATGAGAAATCTATAACATTGCATGTCGGTGTTTCACTTAATTAGTGGCATTGTCGTCTTGGTCATTCATCACTACAATCTTTACAAGCTCTATTTCCATCTTTTAAATATATATCTAGTTTAGAGTATGAAGCTTGTCAGATAGGTAAGCATCATAGGGTGTCTATTCCTATGAGGCAAAATAATGGTCATTCCACTCCTTTTGAGTTGGTTCATTCGAAACTTGGGGTCCGTCTAGGCATAAGAGTCTATTAGGGTTTTCTTATTTTGAGCCCCATAGGGAAGAAAATGAGCCGAAGAGTACATGACTTGATTAGATAAATCAGTCAGGGTTTTCCATGAAAATCATAGCAATAATCTATTGTGTGATTCTCTCATCCACAATGGCCACACTAGCGAATTCCACGGTCCCTATCAAAACCACCACCTCGACCATCTCTCCCACGACCTCTACTAAAGCCATCAAAACTAGAGTTTTGACTGCCAAAACCACGAACTCTAGAACTAGAATGACAATCACGCCCTCCAAAACTATTACTTGTAGAGCTCCTACAACAAGAAGAACTTTGTCATACAGTAAAAGTCAGAAAGGATGAACTATCCTTGCCTAAAGGCTCAGTTATATCTGAGGAACTAATAGTTACTCAAAGCACTCTAGCACATACATTACTCAATGAAGGAACACTACCATCTCTAGCTAGAATCTAAGCTCTGACAGATTGAAGATTTGGATTAAGGCCAAAAAGAAACTTAGACACATAAAACTCCTCACGCTGCTTTTTAAAAAGCTAAACATCATTAGTCAATGGATGATATTGATTCAACTCATCCAATAAACCCTTAAAGGTGTTGTAATGTTCACTTACTGGCTTATCATTTTGCTAAAGGAGAAACAAGCTTTGATAAATATCGTAAACTCTAGAGATATTTTGCTCCATAGAATACATCTCATGAACTGCTTCCCAAATCTTCTTAGGAGTCGACAAGAGCATGATATTAAAACTCGCTATGGTTCCATACTAATCCATAACCAAAACATAATAACACAATTTTCTAAATCCCATTCCTTGTTCTCCTTGCAATCTTTAGATGAAGGACCGTGTAATGCCAAGGGGGGTGGCCGAGTGGGTGGTAGACAACAACTAAGGGGTTTCCCCACCCCAGGTCGAAACTGAACGGATGCCACTTTCTCTTGGGGCCAGTCCATACGGGGCAGTGCTCCAATTTCAGTGGACGGTGGAATTGGTCTCCCGGATTAATTGGCCCAAAGGGTCAGATATCGAGTTATCCACAAAAAAAAAGACCATGCAAAATATACTTCAACTTCTTCCGAGCACCCAAAGTTACTTTCATTGCTTGTGCCCACAACAAATAATTAGACCCATTCAACTTAGTAGTAGTAATTTGCATATTGACAATGTCAGATGATGGAACTAAGACCATCTTCACCATCTTCATTGAACTACACTCAGTCATGGAAATTACCTAATAAAAAACAACCAACCAACCAAAAACACCAAGAACCAAAACACCAGCCAACAACCAGCAATAACCCAACCAAAACAATCTCAACGAAACAGATCAACAACCAAAACACTGGCAACAATCCAAGAACCAAGCACCAATGAGTATCACCCAAGTCACACACAGCAAGAAGCCAAAGACCCATGAAATGCAACAAACCAAACAGATACAGCAGCAACCAGAAAGAAAATGACCTGAACAACTATCAGAGGGGAAAAAAACATCCAAAATCAATTAGACTTCAACGAAATACCCATAAACAATGCCCAGAGGTCTAGTTGCACCTCTCTTGCTGGAATCGAAATAACCAAACAGATCAAACAGCCGCAAAAAAACAGATCGGAAAATCGAACCTCCTCAAACCAAAAAAGTTTCAAGAAATGAAAAACCCTATCAAATGTCTACAAAAAAAATCCATAAAAATTACCATAATTCTTAGAAAGGGGGGACGAATCCAACGATGTAATTGTCGTCAACTCCGGTGACTGACCGATGATGATATCACGATGACGTCAGCCTGCTGATTCCCTTCTCCTTGTCTTGTTCTGTTCAGTTAAGATAGGTTCTCTCTTCTTTTTTTTTTTGGTTGCTCAGATGAAGAATAATGAAGAAAAAGAAGAAGAAAGACGATGAAAAACAATCCAAAGGAAAGAAACCCTAATTTCGTTGTTGCTCAGATACCATGTTTGTAAAAGGAGTGGAGAAAGTTAAAGAAATAAGTGGCTTATCTCCTAGAATGTTGAGATAGCCCCTTTATATATTAATAAAGGGGAAATTACAAAGTAGCCCCTACACACATAACTATTAACAGAAAATAAATAAAATATTCACAAAAGATCTGAAACAGTTCCAACAATAAAAAAATTCACAAAAGATCTGATGCAGTTCAAATTTTGGAAATTCACATTATACATCGTTTGCATGAGGAAAAGCCCAATTCAAAGAGCTAACTCAATCTCCTACCTCCCATTACCACAATAGAAGCACAAACTTTCTGCCGTCAGTAGGCAGAAGAATATTTTTGGATTATTGAGTGCCAATTGGCAACCCGAGGGTACCGATCAGCACCCCATGTAGGCTAGGGGTAACCTATTTAATATAAATATATGGAGCAGCCTATCCTGTGGGTGTGTGCTTTCTGTTTCTCTGTACCTCTTTCTTGTTTCTTTTTTTTTTTTCTCTTATTTCTCTCAAACCCTAGTAATCTTAACATGGTATTAAAGCACTAAGGTTTCCTTCTTCTCCCTTCTTTTTTCTTCAATCTCTTTCCTTCTTTTAATCTTTCAACTACCAAAAAAAAAAAAGGAAATGAAGGTCAGATTTAGGCTGTACAATTGTATGGACAGCTTCTATTGGATGCTTTGGGTGTCATGCAGTGATAGTGTATACAAGTGTGAGCAGTTTTAGCACTGGTTTTGGGTTTTCAAGTACCCCTAATGTGCCAAAACCTTAGTTTGCTGTTCGTGTGTCGTTAAGGTTAGTATGTATGTATAAGGGTGGGGCTGATGGATTAATATATGTTGAAGAGGATGGGTATTGTTTTGTTGGTATTTGGAGTATATTGTTGGAGTTAATTGTTGGCGTTGTTCAGTTCGTTCACGTTTGTTTATGAGACAGCCCTTAATTGATTCTTGCTTGCAGTCATGGCTGAGTCCAATTTTCTTAAGATGGTTTCAGATTCGGTCAATATGCATATTACATCAGTTAAATTGAATGGATCAACGGCTTGATTATACTCCTAACAGTGTGAAGATTAGTAGAAAAATTAGGGGACATGTAAAATAGAGGATAGAGACATGGACAGAGAAAAAATAGAGGATAAGGAGTCATCCGCTATCCTAACTCTTTCTCTATAAGTATTATAAGATGAAAAATGGTTTGACAAACCAGTCATATGATCTGATGCTCTTGGATCAACTTTCCAAGAGGAGAAGATAAGAGAGAAGCATTACGCGCCTCAACATGAGTAACTAAGTGGGTAAAAGTAGAGGCAGTAGTGGTAGTAGGTGAGGACTCCAGCTAAGACATAAGATGTCGAAGAGACTTGATCTCCTCTAGATAAATAACTGGGGTTGTTGAGACTGAAGCTGAAAGAGTGACCGGAGTGCAAGAACAAGCACTACAAAGGTAAAATGAGCATTGGACATAGTTACACCTCTGGTGCATCGCCCTTTGCTCCATGTAGGCCGACCATGAAGTTGCAAGCAGCTCTCCCTATCTCCTTTGTATGTCTTCCCTTTCCACAATTATCATAAAAAAGTTATCCTTGTAATCAAAAAAGGATCCAACCCAACTACCGTCATGGCCTTACCAATTCCTTTGCCTTCTCGTTGATGCAGAAGTCCAAATCTCTCCCAAGGAGACAACTGAAGTAGCACTCTTGTTGTCCTCCCCCTTAGGAAGCACAGACACTTTAATCTAGCCAACGTACCCAAGTTTGACATGTCTGGGACACAGACATACTCGAACAAGCTCCGGACACATGTCCGACACGTGAAATGGAGTGTCTGAATTTATTTTATTTTTTTCTAATTTCAGACACGCACAAGACACGCCAAGACACACCCGGACACGTGCGGGAGTCAAAATGTAATTTTTATTAAAAACATGAGGTCTCTGAAAATATTTTAAAAAAATAGAGGGGTCACTTTTAGATTTTCAATTTAGGTATCATATTGGTTTCCGCCTCCTTTTTTCTTCTTTATAATTCTTCTCCTCCTCTTAATCTTCTCTCATCTCTCTCCGATCATTTTGCTGTCTCCGAATTCTCTTGCTGTCCGTCCATCTCCAATCATCGCAAACACAGGTAACCCATAACTCTTCTGTGCTTTTTTTTCCTTCAAATTTTCCTCTCATTTATCTCTCATCTCATTTAAGGTTAATTGACTCAAGGTAAGTCTTCCCCCCCCCCCCCCCAAGGGCGACTGAACCAATAATCCTTGTCTTGGGTCAAAAATTTCCTAAGGCCCATGAATGGGAGCTTCTATGAAATTTCTTTGTCAATAATACAAGTTATTTGTTGTTGATATTCTTGCATTGCAGCGTGAGACTATTGTCCTAGAATATTTCAAGGCCTGTTTGGAGGAGCTTATGGAGAATTGATTATTGGGTGATAAATGATTCGGCAAAATTTTGTATTAAAGAATTCACTGCAATTGATTCACTGTGATTATAGGTAACCCGTAACTCTTCTGCCCTTTTTTTTCAAATTTTCCTCTCATTTATCTCTCTTATTTCCTCCATCTATTTTGTTATTTTTTGTTGGATATATATAAATGAATATATATATATATAGAAGCTTGTTGATTCACCTCTTTCTTCTTTCTATTCTTTCACCTCTTTTTTTCAGTATTTTATGTAAATCAATTGCATTGATTCACTGGAATTCACTACAATTGATTCACTGTAATTCAAATCACTTAGAACACTTTTTTTTTTAAGCTTGTTGATTCACTGACTTAAATTCTTGGCATTCTTGGCCAACTAGAACTCGAAGCTTATTGATTCCCTGAATTCTTGGCCTGCTTCCTTTGAATGTCCTTCCTACTTTACTGATTTTCTGCAAAAAAATATAAATTGTAAATTTGTTGATTCACTAAAAATTTGAGTCTCCTTCCTGTTTTTTAAGCTTGTTGATTCATTGAATGCTCTATTACATGTGAATATGTGATTTGTGTGTATTGTTTAATTTGATTACATCACTAAAAAATATTATTGTGTCATAGATTTTAACATTATCAAAAATGTCATCAACAGGTGCTAGTACGGCACAAACACCATCAAGTCAAAATGAAGACATTAACAAGCCTCTGTGGAGGCATGTCACAAAGTTTGACAAGCTAAGTGATGGTGGTAGGAATATTTCTTGGCAATGCAATTTTTGCAACCAAGTTAAGAAGAGTTCTTACACAAGAGTTAGGGCTCATTTGTTGAGACTACTCGGTCAAGGGGTTGGAGCATGCGCAAAAGTCACAACAAGAGATATTTCGGAGATGCAAAAGTTAGAGGATGCTGTGAAGTCAAGACAATCACATAATGCACCCAAGAAAGTACATTTACCTCCTTCAACTCTTTCATTGGGCGGTACAATTGTTTTCCTACTAACTAGAAGAAAAGAAAGACATTTTCTAGTGGAAGTGGAAGTGGAAGTGGAAGTGGAAGCGAAAATCCCGTGGAGAAGGCATTTAATATGGCAGCCCGTGAGCAATTACATTCCGAAATTGCCAGGATGTTTTATTCGGCAGGTTTGTCATTTCACCTAGCATGTGTATTATGTGTCTTCTTACACATTTGCAGCCAATAATCCAATTACGGGTTATTTGCCTCCGGGGTAAAGGGGGTAAACATTGTGAGCGACGGGTGGAGCAACTCTCAAAGGAAGCCTCTTATTAATTTCATGGCGATTACAGAAGGTGTGTCTATGTTTCTAAAAGCTATCGATTGTTCGGGTGAGACTAAAGACAAGTACTTCATCTCTAACTTGATGAAAGAGGTAATTAATGAAGTTGGGCATGAAAATGCGATTCTATTAATCAAATATAATGTTCCAAATTGCAAAGGTGCAAGGGCAAATAATTAAATCACAATTTCCAAACATTGTTTGGACACCATGTGTGGTTCATACCCTTAACCTTGCATTAAATAACATTTGTGCAACCAAGAATGTTGAAAACAACCAATTGACATATGATGAATGTAGTTGAATTACAGAAATTATTGGAAGTGTCATGCAAATAAAACACTTCATCATGAATCATTCAATGAGATTGGCAATGTTCAACGAGTTTGTTACTTTGAAGTTGCTTTCTGTTGCGGAGACACTTCGTTTCATCAATTGTCATGTTGAAGAGATTTAAGCTTATAAAGCGTGATCTTCAAGCGATGGTTATTAGCTAAGAAGCACGGACACTTTTTTTTTTTTGGATAAGTAAGGAGTATATATTAAGAAGCCCAAGAAAAGCAATAGGGCAAAAACCCCAAGAAGAATTACATCGATCTTAAAGAACCCAAAAAGTCAACAAAAGAAGAAACATTTACAGGAAAAGCCTCTTTGGCCCAAAAAATTAATAAACGCAAAAAGGCATCTTTAAGATAAGGAGTAGGAAGCTCCCGATCTTCAAAGACACGATTGTTTCTTTCTTTCCAAAGGCACTACAAGAGGCAGATGGAGGCCAGTCTCCAAATTCTCTTAATTTCTTTAGGAAGGATACACCCTTCCCATGCTAACAAAAGGTCTTTGACAGAGCCTGACATGACCCATGAGAATCCAAACATGGTAAGAACTAGGTTCCAACAGCTCCAGGGGACATGACAATGAATGAGAGCATGATCCACTCTTTCTTCGTCATTCTTACAAAAGTAGCATCTACTAGCCATCAGAAAACCTCTCTTCATCATGTTTTCCGCGGTTCAAATGGCCTTCCAAGAAGCTTCCCAAGCGAAGAAGGAGGCTTTGGAGGGGCTTTTGAAAGCCAAGTGAGCTTCCAAGGAAAGAGAGTGCCTTCGAAAGCAAACAAACTCTAATAAAAAGAGTTCACAGAAAAGGATGACTTTTCCTATATTCATATCCTCTTATCTTCTCTTCCTTCCACTGCCCAGAAATTGTTGATATGACTAAGAAATGAGTCCACCTCCTCAAGCTCCCAGTCAAAGAAATCTCTTCTAAAAGATGGAGTCCAAACAAGCGTATTCCCAATGCTCACCACATACTCGCTAACCCAAGCCGACTTGTTGGTAGCCAAACTGTATAGCCTAGGGAATTTCATCTTCAACGGCATAGCCCCACTCCACACATCATCCCAAAATTTCACCCGGTCACCCTTTCCTATGACAAACCTACATCTTTCCTTTAAAGGTCTCCATTCTCTTCTGATGTAACCCCATAGACCACAACCCATCGGCCCATCTACGTTGCCCGAACACTAGCCCCCAGTATCACACCCATACTTAGACACAATGATCTCCTTCCAGAGATCCTTATCACTATCGCCAAACTTCCATAACCATTTTCCTAAAAAAGCTGTATTAAAGATTCTCAAATCCTTCACCCCTAAGCCCCCTAAAGACTGAGGCTTCTTGATTTTATCCCACGCTACAAGGTGAATTTTCCTACAATCTCCCTCGTGGCCCCAAAAAAAGTCCCTTTGAATCTTCTCCAATCTTCTGTTCATTGTCTTCGGAATCGAGAAGAGGGACATGAAATAGGTGGGGAGATTGGCCAAAGAGCTTTTAACAAGAGTGAGCCTGCCTCTTTTAGAAAGGAGTTGGCCTTTCCAGCCTGATAGCTTGCTATGAAAGCTCTCAACCACCGGATCTCAAACCCCAATGGATCTCGCATTAGCTTCCAATGGAAGACCTAAGTAAGTTGAGGGGAGGCATCCCATTTTACACCCCAAAGTGCTGGCCAGAAGATCCATCCCCTAAATCGCACCAACCGAAGAAATGCTGCTCTTAGCCAAATTGATCCTTAGACCTGACACAACTTCAAATCACACGAGAATGCATCGGTTAAAGCGAAGCTAACGCACTGTGGGGTTACAAAAGATGATGATATCGTCAGCAAATAAAAGGTGGGAGACGACAGCGCTTTCACCCCTTCTTGACCCCCCTGAAAGCCTTTGATAAGGCCAACCTCCTCAGCCCGGCACATGAAGCGGCTCAAATCCTCCATAGCAATCACGAAGAGAGAGGGGGATAGCGGATCCACCTGTCTCAATCCTCTAGACGATCGAAAGAAACCTGCGGGGGATCCGTTGACGAGGACCGAGAAAGAAACAGTGGATATGCACGACTGGATCCACTTCCTCCACTTGTTCCCAAAACCCATCTTTGCCAACATACCCAACAAGAAACTCCAGTTAACATGATCAAAAGCCTTCTCAATATCCAACTTGGAAACCAGCCCTTTCCTTTTTTGCTTTAGCCTAGAGTCGATGCATTCATTAGCACGGACACTCTATTTTGGCTCACGTATCCGTGTCGGACACGTGTTGGACACCTACACTCTCAGACACTTCCCAGACACATGTCCGGATACTTGAATCATGGATGTTGATAATTAAATGAAGAAATTCTTTAATTTTTATTTAACAGCTTTGTTATTTTAATATCTTAAAAATATTTTTTAAATTTGTGTGTTTTTATGTCAAGTTTAATTGAAATAACATTAGGTTTTTATTATATGGTCATATAAAAAATTTATATATATTCAACGTGTCCGTGTCCTACTTTTTTGAGAAATAACATATCTGCGTGTCCGTGTCGTGTCGTGTCATGTCGTATCGTATCATATCGAATCGTATCCGTGTCCCGTGTCTGTATCCGTGCTTCTTAGGTTATTAGTGACAAGTGGTCATGCTATCGAGAGGATGGTGTGGGGAAAGCAAGATTTGTGAAAGAAAAAGTGTTGGATGACATTTGGTGGGATTCCATTCATTACATCCTTTCTTTTACTACGCCTATTTATGAGACAATTAGAGTTTGTGATACAGACAAACCATGTCTTCACTTGGTTTATGATATGTGGGTTTCGATAATTGAAAAAGTGAAGACCACAATATATAGAAAAGAAGGGAAACAACATGAGGAGTAATCTACCTTTCAGGAGATAGTACACCAAGTACTTGTTGATCGTTGGAACAAAAATAACACCCCACTTCAGTGTTTGGCACATTCATTAAATCCAAAGTAAGTTTTACCTCCTAATCTCTAGTCTTTTTAAGGATTTAACAATTTATTCCCATCAAAGTTTACTTACAATTTTTTTTATTTTTTCTTTCATATATTCAAGGTATTATAGCGATGTGCAGCTTCAGGAGGATCCAAATCGAGTTCCTCCACACAAGGATGCTGAGGTTTCTACTGAAAGGATCATGTGTTTTAAAAGATACTTCCCCAATTTTGAGGACCGCATAAAGGTTAATTTGGAGTAATATCAACTTTTCAACACGTGCGGAAGCGTTTGCGGAAGTTGATTCCATCCTAAAGGTTGGTGGGTTATCTATGGTATGTCCGCACTCATGCTTTGAAGCTACTTGTACAACCATCTTCTTCATAATGCTCTAAGAGGAATTGGAGTACTTACTCCTTTGTGCACTCGGTGAGGAAGAACAAGATAACACCACAACGTGTCGAAGACTTGGTTTACATCCATAACAATCATCGTCTTTTATCAAGAAGAACCCCATGATATATGCAAGGAGAGACCAAAATGTGGGATATTGGTGGAGATACTTTTGATTCATTTGAGGATGTTGGCGTGCGTGAGGTTGCAAACCTCTCACTTGATGAACCAGAATTGGAAGCCAAAATCTTCACGGATGATGGTGATAGAAGAGAAGAAGATGAAGTTGGGTCTAATGATGCTTGAAATGGGGCTTTTTTTGGGGGGGTTATTAGTGGAGCTTTGTTTTGTATTGAACTTTAAAGTTCTATTCCTCTACCAATTATTAAACTTTGGATGATTCTTACT
Source organism: Nyssa sinensis (assembly GCA_008638375.1). Lineage (NCBI taxonomy): Eukaryota > Viridiplantae > Streptophyta > Magnoliopsida > Cornales > Nyssaceae > Nyssa > Nyssa sinensis. Next base: position 24,375,366 of record CM018037.1, on the reverse strand, counting down.
TGCTATGATTTTGTTATTTATAATCTAATTGAAACATTTGGTACATTACTTTTAAATTTATCACTTTATGGTACTTCATGTTGGAATTGTGTTTCTTGTGTAGATGTTGCATGGAATTGTGTTTTTTTATACATAATTTGATTGATATGAAAATAGAAATGGATTATACTATTATATAAATAAAAATAAAAATAAAAAATATTTTATTCAACGTGTCTGTGTCCTACTTTTTTGAAAAATTGCGTGTCGTCATGTCCGTGTCGTGTCCATTTCCCGTATCTGTGTCCGTGCTTCTTAGCCTCCCCCAAAATTCAAGCATACACCTAATTGAGAAACAGGTGAGGATTACGTCCCAAAATCTAATCTTGAATTGGATGGAATTCAATATTCATACTAGCTAAGAACTCAAAAATACACTCCCATTCCACCATTTGCTTAAACTTATGAGCATCACTAGAATAATCTGCTTGAAATACCTGATATGGATCCAACTCCTACAACAGGTCCATTAGAATATAATAAAGTGTAGTAGAAACAATATATCCCTATTTATGCTCATGAATTTTGCGCCTCAAATTAGAAATTTGTGTAGCCAGCATTCCCCATCTTCAAATAAGTTTGAGTAACTAAATCTCATAATCTCCTTTGTTGTCTTTAAAAATAGATTGCACCACGGATCTCTAGCTTCATAGAATGAAGAAGTTATGATAAAACAGTAGAGTTTTCTAAATTCCATGTAGCAAAAAGTGTATCTAAGGTAATCAACTCTACAATTATTCCATATACATAACCCATCTTCCTTTTACTTTTCAAAAATAGTTGCGCAGATCGAGCCCGTGCAAGATAATTAGTGTCCTCAAGCTTAGTAGTTGTAATTTTAACATAGAGTTCTCATTGTGGGTATCATTTCAACCCACACTACTACCAAAGCCATGAGAGTGTATAAACTCTTGGTTAAGGTGTTGTCATTGTGGTTAAAGTTGGTGTTACAGCAAGTCATCTCCGATTCCCGATTACTTTTGTTACAAGAAAATAAATTTTAGATGCAGTTTTGGTAGCAAATGAGAGTGTTGATTCTTGAAAGCAAAGTAGTATCCGAAGGCAATTTGTAAGCTAGATCACATGTGACTTGTGTTTGTTTTTTTCTTTATATGTTAGAAAGGATAGGCTTTGGAGATGACCGGAGAGAGTTCGATTTTCCATTCTTATTAATGGTTGACCCTTTATCCCCTTTGCTTTTTATTATTGTCATGGAAGCTCTAAGTAGGTTAATTCATCGTGCAGTTTGGACGGCTTGTTGGTTGGGTTTGATGTGGGGTGGATTGAGCAGCAGCAACTGGTCATTTCAAACTTATTTTTGTGGATGACACTGTTATTTTCCGTGGGGTAAAGGATCAACGGCTGTGGTATCTTCGATATATGTTATTGTATTTTGAGGTGGTGCTTGGTCTTCAAGTGAATTTGGAAAGACTGAGTAAATTCCTGTGGGAGACGTCGATGTGGAGAATTGAAGTTGGTTTTAAGTATGTGGTGGGTTCCTTTCCTACAAAATATTTGGGTCTTCCATTAAGGCAACTATAGTTTGGAATGGTGTGGTTAAGGGGTTTTGCAGGCAACTTGCTGTTTGGAAACGTTGGTATTTATCCAAGGGAGGGAAGTTGACCCTCATTAGAAGTATGTTAGCAAGCTTTTCAATTTACTTAGTGTCATTGTTTCGCATTCCAACTTTCGTGAAAGTTCAACTTGAGAAGCTTTAAAAATCAAGCTTCCTTTTTTTCTTTTTTTCTTTTTTTGGGGGGGGTATGTTAATCAGGCTTTGTTAGGTAAATGATTGTAGCACTTTTTTACAAAAAAGGGAGTTGTGGATGAAAGCGGCGGCATGCAAGTATGGTTGCAAGTGGAGTGGATGGATTTCAAGGGAGGTAGGAGGTTCCTATGGATCTATGGGGTGGGTGTTTGGAAGGGTATTAGGAACGGTCGGGAGGTGTTTCAGATTGCAGTGAATCAGGTTGTTTCCGTTGTAGAGTCCTTTACTCTTTCATCTGCTGTTATTGTGTGGATCCCTTCTTTTTGTCAGAATTTTCATGATTGGGAAGTGGATTTAGTATTTACTTTGATAGATCTTAGCCTATTGTAATGTGCATTTGGAGGAGGGTGATTATATTTGTTGGAGGCATTCTCTGAACCATTTGTTCGCCATGTGTTCCTACTATAATGCTCTTTCTACAAGAGGAGATGGTTGTTTTCCCTACAAGACTATTTGGAAGTGAGAGCGTCTGAAAGGTGGCATTTTTTGTGTGGACAGCTTCCCATGACTCCATTCTGCAAACTCATAATTTGTAGAAGCGTGGTTTTCTATTTGGTGAACAGATGTTTTATGTGCTACTCATAAGCAGAGACAGTGAGTCATTTGTTATTTCATTGTAAAGTGACTACAGATACATGGAACTTGTTTCTTTTGTTATTTGGCATCCAATGGGTGTTACCAGAGTTGATTCTAGATTCGTTGTTGCAATGGCAGGGTTGATGGAGACATAGGAAGGGTAGGTAGATGTGGCTTACGTGCACCTCTTTGTTTGATAGTGTGTGGAAGGAGCGCAATCATTGGACTTTGAAGAGGTAGGACGGTCTCCAAATGAGCTAAAGTTTTAATTTTGCATACTTTGTATTTTTGGATTGTTCAGTATTCTTTTCTTTCAGTAGACTCTTTAGTGGAATTTTTGAGTGACATGAGACTTAGTGAAGGATAGGGCTGTTTTGTTTCTTTATAAATACATTTTTCATGTACATGGGAGCGCACCCTTTTTGACTGCTTTCTGAAACTATTTTCATTTTTAAAAAAATATAAAAATATTGGATTTTACTCTCTCCACAGACTTGCTTTCCCTCTTGGTCTCTCTCTTCCCCTCTCGACTTCTACTCTCTTTTTCTTTCTCCTTTCAATCTCTTATCTCTCTCTTCCTCTTCCCTCGCTAATATTTTCTGTTATTCTCTCTCCTATTCTCCATCCATCCTACATTAGTGCTTCATGTAAATAAATTCTACCATCATTTCTATATTACTACATAAGTTATGTGCAACTCTCACATAACCCAACTTGTAGCAAAGAAACTACTAAGTGCAACAACTTTCTGCAAAAACAAAAACAAACAAAAAATATATATGCGAACTTTTAATTGAAGGGACTGAGATTACAGGATATCTCACCGGTTGCAAACATCACGAAGGCACATTCGCAATCGGCGAAGGGCATGCTGCTCAGCTTCAGCCTTGGCTTTTAACTCAGAGGCCTTTGGACCGCTAGCAATCTTTGGCGCTTTGGGGAGTTCAGCAACTGACGCTGATTTCTGCAAATGTTTTGTCATGCCCTTGGATGCTATCGACAAAGCAGCTTCAATCAGATGATCAAAAAACATAGACCTATCTTCAGTTGATGGTTTGCCCACTTGATAGCTGTCAAGACGCAGTAAATATAACATAACATAGTTACTTTAGCATGAAAATTGTAAAAGATGAGTTATCAAATAAAGTTCCACAGATATGTAATTGGGATAAGAGTCATTCCAATGCATGTGCCATTTGATGTGCCAATTTCAAAATTTGGCATTGATGTAAAAAATGTAGCTCCAATGGTGTGCCATTTGACTTGTCAAAAAATGGCAATGTCATTTCCAATGCCATATTTGATATTGAAAGTAGCTAGTGTCATTTTATGACATTCATGGAATACAACTTGCATATACCAAACAAAGGTGGGGTCTACGCCATTTTATCAAGTAAATGCCAAACAGAGGTGCACTCCACGCTACTTTATTAAGGAAAAATAGTTGTTATGCTAAAAAATGGCATTTTAGCGTTAGAGCAGAATTGCCAAAATTTGACATTTTTGTGTTGTATCATGCCAAATTATAGAATTAGCATAGATGAAATGGCATTTAGCATTAGAGATGCTCCAACTTGCACTTAGAAAACAAATTTGGTAAACTATAGCAAGATAATGATATTACTTGGCCAGAGACAACCACTTCCATGTCACTACTTAGGTACTATAGGAATGCTATAATGATATTGCTTGGCCAGAGATAACCACTTCCATGTCACTACTTAGGTACTATAGGAATAGTGTTTTTGTTGGATATTGAATACATGAAACAGTACATATTAGAAATGTTCCAGATGCGGTTGCTTGCCAGAATTGATTAAAATTCAGAAATTAAAATGTATGATTAATGATAAATGCTTTAAGATGCTTCAAAGTGGTCAATGGTCCAAAAAATTGAAGCCAATAACAGGCAATGTTGGAACCACACTTTACGGAAAACTTTAAAAAAATTTCTTGGGAACCAATAAATAAGACATGCCATAAACACTAGTGAAGTAAGAATCCTGCAAACAGTCAAAAGGTGGGAAGCAACTAACAAGAGAAGCTTTTTTGGCAAAGTTGCCTACCAACATCCCTTCTTCATTATAAAGCCTTTGGCATTTATCAAGGGAATAGAAAAGCTCCAAAGGGATTCGTAGGCCTAGGGAGGATAAGTTTTAAAATACCAACAAGTGATCTACAAATGGGGTTGCGACTTTGGACAAAGAAATGACCTAGAATTCAATAGATAAAGATTTCCTAAATAGCTTTTCTGTGCTAGTACCTCAGTAATCTGGCTCAGTAGAAGGTGTCTCGTAGGGAAAGGTAATTGCAGGTTAGTTATGCGGGAAATAGAAACACGGTCTTAATTATCAACCAACACCATAACATATCAGCCCATACAAATCAATAGCAGCATGTTTCAAGAGGTGAGTATAATCCAACGCCCAAACTAAATAAACTTATTCTCTTGAAAAAGTTATCTCAAGTGTCAAGCAATACAGTGATGTATCATACATGACTGCATATCGTCCAACACAGAACTGATACTTAACATGATGAAAAATGCATGGTGATAACTATATTATTCAAACCCAACGGAAGTATATCCTGCTGCCCCTACAAAAGATAAAACAAAATATTGGAAACAAGTTTCTCCCAAAGAGCTAACAATTACTTCTTCAATTTAATTCACTTTCATCTTGGCATATTACATAGGTTGATCAAATAGATCAATTGGAGAAAGAAATATCAGATAACGTAAAGGAAGATAGATGATTAGTTTTTATATTCATAATGAGAAATTTATTTAAAAACTATATCGAAGAAGAGTAGATAAACAGAACATAACAAGATCTGGAAGAGAAAAGAAAAAGGCCAATTATGCACTAACAAAAAATGTATTGACCTCCACAAAACCTTCAATCACAGAACCAGGAGAGAAGAATCATGGCCCTCTTTCCAACGATCTCCTTCAAAAAAATAGAGGTCCTCAAGACTCCTCAGATTTCTTCCTCAAATGGACAAGAAACCCGCAATCAAAACAAGCTTCAAAAATCTCTCCCCTCCCAAACCAAACTTCAAAGAACCATAAGAGAGGAACTGCCTTTCTGCTGTAAAGGAAAGAACCCATGCCAAGGACTCCATAGAGCTAATCAACTCATTAAAATCCTGCATACTCCTTGCCATCCTTCCCCCACCCATTTTCTCAATGGAGAGCGCACAAACATTAAAGCCCCCCCCCCCCCAAGGGGCCCGCGGAGCACCAAGGACTATTCCATTTGTTCGTAACTTGCTGCAATTCTTCCCACATTTCAGGGTCAGTGGAGAATCGACTAGATAAGATGCAGAGGGACTTCTTATGGGGAAAGAATGATGAAGACAAAGCTATTCACTTAGTCAAGTGGGACAAAGTGAGACTTCCTTCGAGGAAGGAGATTTGGGAGTCAAGGACCTAAGGGCTTTCAATAGGGCCCTTCTTGGGAAATGGTTATGGTGTTTTGCGAAAGAGCCTTGTGCTAGATGGGGACAGTTAATGTAGCTAGATTTGGTTAGGGCAAAGAAAATTGGCACTCCAAGGAGGTGGAGGGTCCTTATAGGGTGGGTCTTTGGAAGTCCATTTGAAAAGGTGGGGAAGAGTTCTTCAAGATTACTTCTTCTATGGTAGGTAGTGAGGGAAGACAAAATTTTGGAAGGATAAATGGTGCAAGGATTTTACTTTGGAGCAATGATTCTCTCAACTGTGGAATATAACAACAATAGGTTTGTTTGAATTCCTTGCTTTCCAAGAGACTTTCAAGATTGGGGATTGGAGGGGGCCGTGAACTTAATGAGCCCTCCTTGTCAAGCTCAAATGGATAGAGATAAAGAAGATTCTCTTCAAAGGAGGCCGAGAAAAGAGGAGAAATTTTCGGTTAATTCATTATACATGCAATTGGCTTGGAGAGGAAAGAAGGATTTCCCTTGGAACTTGGAAGGCTAGTTGGCATACCAAAGCCCCAAGGATTTCTGTTAACTTTCGGTTTGTTAACAGATGCACTTTGTGCCAAAGGGGAGAAGAATCTATTAACCACTTGTTTATTCATTGTTGAGTGGCTAAGACCTGTGGGATTTGCTCCTCTCTTTTTGGTTGCACTTGGGTGATGTCTTGGTTGGTGGTGAATTTGTTGAAAATGTGGCAAGGGGCTTGAGTTCATTGTAGTGTTAGGAAACCGTGGAGTTTAGTTCCTTTTGTAATTTTTTGGTTTATTTGGAAAAAAAGAAATAATACAATTTTTGAAGGGGAAGCAACTTCACTTAATAGATTAAAAGATAGGTTGTTGAAATTTCTATACTTTTCGGTAATTGAATCGTAACCATCTTGTATAGATTTTTTTTTGTAGATTTTTGGGGGGTTCACTATTTTCTTTCTAGTTGCCCCTTTTTTCACATGTACTGTCCCTTTCTTAGGCATTTTTTAATGAAATTATACTTAACAAGAAAAGAAAAAAAAAAAGGAGACAACTAAAGTTTGCAGAACCCCTGCCCCCCCCCCCCCCCCCCCAACTCCCCAAAAAAAAGGGGGAAAACTCCAAAATTCCCAACCTTCTACAGCTATATCTTGCTCTCTATTAAGTTTCTCCAAAACAAATCTACAAAAAGACAATTCTAGATATCCCCAACATTTATTATAGAAAACCAAAGCAAACCCACCCAAGACCTCGTACCAATGTTACTTGGAAACTGGGATGTGGAACGGGAATATACATCGTCAATTGTTATAAAATGCGGAACGTTAAAGGTAGGTAATAACAAAATACGTTTATTTGAATTTTGGAACGTGATATGCTTTTTGATTGTGTCTATAATAATATATATATACACACACACACATTGAAAAATTTTTAACGAGTCCAAGCCATTATAAAATAAAAATTTTAACGTTATATGTATGTATTTTTTTGTTTGTTGTATAATTTTTTTGGCCGTTTTGATATTTTAGAAAGGAATGTTAAATTTTGTGTTTCAAATTACGAATGATCTACGTTTTGGATCGTGCGATCCAATTTGCAATTCGTTGTGGGGGAGGGGGGGAAGCAAATTTTGCTAACTATGCCTCGGACCTTGACCACAAGCTTTGCAACTCTCTAGCCTCTACAATTCTTGGGGTTGGAAAAGGTTTGCGTAATATCTCCAAGGTCCCAAGTTCAACTCCCAAGGGCCACCTACCTAGGGTGTAAGTCTTACGTCTTACCGGCTCATGTGGCTAGTAGAATGTTGCAAGGACCAGAGGTTTACTCAAACAAACGAAATTGGCATTGCAAGTCTTCATATATATCTATATCTATATATGTGTGTGTGCGCGCGCGCGCTCATATACTCTAGCCTCTACTATCTCCTCCTATGGGATGAGGTGAGACTCCTTTTTGCAGTTGAGAACCATATATAAGGGGCTAGCATTGGATAGAGGATAAGCCTAACATGGCTATTATAGTCAACTTAGGTTGCTAGTTGTAAAAGAAAACCAAAACAACTCCAACAATTAATAAAATCACAAAGTTCCTTTCTTATTGAAGTTATTGAGGTCTCCTGTGCAGTGAACTTTATGACTGCATAATATATATTAAAGTACTCATTTGGAGGTAATTCCTCATTCTATAAGCCCCGTGAAAAATCTGCGAAACTTAGGGATTGTCTTCGAATATCTTCAAAAAAGTTTCGGTAATGACCACACTACCAATTTTTTCAACAATGACAGAACCATAGCAAACTACAAAAAAGAAAAGGGTAAAAAAGGCTCCTGGCTTTTTCTGTAGATGGAGCTTTTAACACTGCCAATCCACCATTACACTCAAAATCAAAAATATTCACTCAATCTCACCCTTCCTCTTATTGACATCCAATGCATATGTTTGGTCACAGCTAAGCTATCAAAACAAAATTAAAGGACAAGCACAGTGAAATGGACCAGCAACAAGTATGTCCTTCATATGTAACGCTTAAAACGTGTGTCAGATCCAACGCACTCAGCAGTATTCAGTTTCAGATCATCCAGTCCCACCTGGAATCCAAAGGAGCAATAATCATGCTTATTTGACAGGTAAACTTTCGGGTTGTCCGTTGCAGTGAGTCCTCGTGTCATTTCTCATCAACATTTTATGAAAAGGAAGGGCCTGGTCTTCATTAATCCCAGATCATGGCATTCAACTCTATTTGATTTTTCTTTTAATGTCCCCCATAAAATAACACTCCACGAGTGGAAAAATAAAGAAATAAGAAAACAAATTGCACTGATTTGTCATTACAAGCAATAACTCATAGGAGCCCCAGAAAGAGCAAATCTGCATAATGGTTCCATAATTCCATCACATTTGCAGCTTAAACATTCCAACCTTTACTTTGATAATAACCTAGTTATACAGGCTACTTCAAGGTATGCACTAACAAATACAGATCAACATGTTACGGAATGAACCAACAACACTATACATAAACCAAGAACAAAGTAAAATTTAAAGAGGCAAAGCAAAAATTTGGGAATGCAGGGAAATTTGATTTCACTAACTGCCAAAGCAAGCAGAGAAATTAAAATGTGAAAAAAATATTATAGATAGCAATGTTGGAATTCATAAATAATACATGGCATTCAAAATTGGTAAAACATAAATATATATATATATATATATATATATTATAGATAGCAATGTTGGAATTCGTAAATAATACATGGCATTCAAAATTGGTAAAACGTACGCATTACGGTGTGGAAATATTGACGACAACTCCTCGTCTAGCTCAACAATTGGAACCGAGGATGTCCCAAGTAATAATATGGGAAAGTCAGATGGCAACTCTTCCAACAAAGTCAGCAGAACAGCCTTGAGCTGATCATGTGCCTGAAAGATCACATTATCTAAATCATATTACACAAGCATAACATAAAGAGTCCTTTTTTTTGGAAATTAATTTATAACATGTACCCAAAATAAATTTGTTAAGCAACAGTTGGGTCAAAAAATCACAAAATTTTAAAGCATGCACTCACATTCTCCCACCAAAGATGGAATTGAGGTAAATAGAGTATTGATGGTGTAGTTCTCCTTGCTTCACTAAATATATGCACTAAAGCTTCCTCTGGTGTCTTTGCACTAGGATCCGAAAGAAGAGATGGAAGTCCAAGAGAATGAACAGGAAATTTCTCCAACTCGTGTAAAATTGCAGGTCCTAGATGATCCTGCAAAACTAAACCGGTAAGTACATTTAGTTTCCAGATCTCATTAAGTACATTTAGCTTCCAGATCTCATTATCACCATTTTGTATATATCGGGAGGTTCCAAGATAATTACCAGCCCAACACCTTCACCACCACAAATCAGAAGCCGAGGACGGTAAACGAGAGGAATAGCAGAACCAGAGGAGAGCACAGAGAGCTTGGTCAATTCTGACGACACTGCAATAGCAGGGAAAATATCTGATATAAAATTCATGGCTTTCTGGAAGTGTCTTTGTAGACATGGTGCAACTACTGATGACAATGGCCTAGAGTGCACAATTGAGCCTCTATGAGCAGCAGGAGTGATCGTCAACATGGCTTCTACAAAGTGATACTTTTCCACCTTAACTGAATCAACATCTATCACAAATTTGTCATCACTTGTGTAAACTTGAGGATATTTTTCACGAAAAGCACGAATGGCAGCTTCAGTGCACAGAGCCTTTAAATCAGCACCACAATATCCCACACAACTAGCTGCAAGCTCCAATATTAGCTCCTTTGAAGGAGGCTGCTTCCACTTGCGAGTGTGAATGTCTAATATTTCAGCACGTGCCTCACAACCAGGCAATGGAAAATTGAATTCGCGATCAAATCGTCCAGGGCGACGCAAAGCTCCGTCAATGGCATCGATCCTGTTGGTTGCTCCAATTAAAACGACTTGTCCCCGAGAATCAAGACCATCCATCAAGGCAAGCAAAGTTGACACTATGGAATTATGAATTTGCTCTTGTTTGCTAGACCTAACTGGGGCAAGTCCATCTATTTCATCGAAGAAGATGATGGAAGGCTGATTCCTTTGAGCTTCTTCAAATAACAGCTTCAATTGCCTTTCAGCCTCACCAACCCATTTGCTAAGCACATCAGCACCCTTTCGCATGTAAAAACTGACCTTCTGGCCAGCCTTTGAAGCAGCACAAGCCAACGCTCTTGCAATCAGTGTTTTCCCAGTGCCAGGGGGACCACATAACAAGACCCCCCTAGGAGGAGTGATGTGGTAACTCGCAAAGAAATCTGGGTACAGTAAAGGAAAGAAAACCATTTCTTTCAAAGCATCAATATATTCAGAAAGCCCACCTATGTCATCAAAACTTACAGTCTCATCGACTTGTAAAGGTTGAATATCCGCCCCTCCCTTGGAGCTTGGCCCAGCTGTTTGGATCCCAGAAGTCAAGGTAGCAAAAGCATCATTCTGATGACCCCAGCCAGATGCAGCAACATTCAATCCCCATGCTGCTGTGCCATGCATATCTAATCCTCCAAAAAGCCAAGGTGGCCCAGATCTGCTTCCACCTCTCCCCCAAGGAATAGGAGGCCCTTGGTCCAGCTCATCAACGAGTAGAGAGTCATCAGAATCTTCAGCTCTTGTAAGTCGATGGCGTTTATGAACTCGAGATCCACCCTTCCTCACATCCCTGCTAACCTTGGTTCCCATTCCTTGTTGTAGCACTCTACGAGGAGATCTTGGTCTTTGCTTACCCTCCTCAAGAGAGAGCCGGCGAACATCTGCACGATTGCGAAGATCATAGCGCCTCCTCCCTTCCTGTTCCTCTTCACCCCCTTCATCGTCACCATCTTCCTCTCCTTCATCTTCACCCTCACCGTCACCTTCACCATCGCCCTCATCCTCCCCATCACCATCATCCGCATCATTATCCTCAATGTCATTCCCATTTTCTGTTTCCTCTTGGCCAACCTTTTCCTCAGAAGTACCTTGCTCATCATCAGATCCTAATGTTAACTGTTCTCTTATAACTGCTTTTGAACGACGAGGCCGCAATCCTTCACGCCGAGGTAATGACTTGGTCTCGAGGATCCTTTTACGCTTAGGGGACGACAATTCATCTTGACTTGCACTATTGTCAATCCGGTTCCTTGAAGTTCGATATGTTGGTCCCTGAAACAAAACCATGCAAAATGTTTTTTGTCCGATAAAAGAATCATCTTATGTTGCACCATGACAGCGTTGATGCTTCGAAACCAATCCATAAATATTGCATGATTGGGAGTATAAAACCTCACCATTAGGTCATCGTCCTCTGATCCGGAACTGTCTGTATATCCTTCCAAATTTACAGGAATTCTTCTCTTTCTGGTGGAACGCCTAAGGTTGCTTGCAACTGACTGTATGAAACCAGGAACAACAAATTATCAAAATATACAAATAACGATGCAACTGTGGTAAGGATAATCAGTGTGTTTAAGTCTCGCTATCTTCATCAGAAAAGGCATGCATCTAATACTTTGTAATGATGAAATGTGAATTTTTTTGTAATGATGAAACATCAAGACCAGGCTAACTGCATGAACACTGTTAAAAGATAATACAAACTTCATAAAAGAATGACCAAGTAGGGAAGTTCAATGATCATGTACAATTTTCCAACCATCACAAAAAGGAAAAACAATTAGTAACATGAAATGCTAAAGAATAAAAGCTAATAAAAAGAGAAAACCCAAAATAAGCTCATTCCAAAGCTGAGTTCCAAGTTGCAACTGCAGTGATCCTCCTACAGCCAATGGATATCATGAAACCAAGAAAATACGTTTAAAGGCTATGTTCTGAACATACTCTTTGCCCAACAACTTTAAACAATGCATGAATAGATAATTCAGAAATATTGTGTTCATCTAGTATGAATTCATGCTTCAACTAGCCACAAGACCACCATCGCTCAATAGAAGTAAATATATCAGATCATTGTCAATTAATGAAATTTACAACTACCAAAACAACAAGGAGACAGATAATCAGTACAAAGTCCCCACAATGGAAAAAATAGTAAATAAAATAAGAGAGAACATGCAAATCCATCTCCTACAATGGAGAAAACCTTTATCTTAAACTGCTCCAGTCCATATGAATAGTAGTATGGAAAGATAAATACAAAAACATAAGCACGTACATTAGCATTTGGGTTCCGCACAGGCCGATTACCAGGACGCAACATCTTGGCAATCTGAGATGCTGCTGTCCTTGTCTTAGTCTTGCTTCTCTTGGGACGAATGATGGTTGGACCATAATACATGTATGGGCGACCATATATCTTTGGCCTTCTACGGAGCCTATCACTGGTGCGTACTGGCATAGAAGCAGGCCCATTTCCCTGATCAGATCGCTTTGAATACATGGACAATCACTGACCTTGGTGATTATGTCCTCCCATTAACTATAAACAACCAACCTGAGCACACATTCAAACATCAACAAAATCAAGTTTTAGTCTCATCTCAAAAACAATGAACATCACTTACACTCCAAATCACTCAAAAAAAAAAAAAGGCAATGATAATAATTACCGCCACCACCATCAAACTTGGGGTACATATTTGCAGTAAATTTATAAAATAATAATAACAAGTAATGAAGGTTTAAACATAAACAATGGAGACAAGAAGAGTAGCTTTTAAAATAGCTGCATAACCCTAAGTCATGGCCCACTAGCTGCTCATGCTATTGCCTGAGCACCTAATGAATCTACAAATGAATCAGCCATATATAACATCATATAACTTGCTAAAACAATCTTAATTTTGTTTTTCTTTTGACAGTTTAAAACAATCTCGAATATTTACAAAAAATTCATACTAGTGGCACATCATTGTGCAATAACCACAACTTCAATCATAAATAGTGTTTTTAAGGTGAGCCTCAAGGCCTACCTAGAGGCGAAGCATAAGGAAAAAGTTCAGGCATAAAATAAAGCTACCCTCTTTAGAAGAAAAAAATACCATGTTTAGACAATAGAATTTAATAAACAATCGCTCTAAAAGAAAACAAATTGCAGATTCCATCATATCGGAAACCAAATTACAGTATTAATCTAAACAATATTTCTAGAAGCATTTCAAAAAGCTAATCATTGAAGAAGTCGGGTTACAGAAAATTATTCAGCAATTGCACAGCAATCAATACCTATAACCTAATTTATATTATATATGCATATACATATACATATTATACATACACCACAAAAACAGTTGTTCACCAGAGAGAGAGAGAGAGAGAGAGAGACATGTCAATGCTATTCGAACCCAAATCCCAACCCTAACCACATTAAGTTATAAACCACAGTTAATTCTAGAGTCCTCCTTTCAACACTTTCAAATCACACGCATCCACAACACATGATAGAAACATGAATAACTTAGTATAAACATTTATTTGGGATGGCCTTGTTCAAGTTTGAAAACTAATTTAGTTTCTCAAAAACGAAAAGAATAAAAAACACAAGTAGTTTCGTTTCTTCTTCATTGTGAGGTTACTTGGGATATATTGTGCCTACTGTTTTCCCTTTTTAGTGTACTGGGTCCTGCCAGAGATAGTTGCTTATTGGCTCGGGTTCTGCCAAGAGGAGATTTCAGGCAATATTGCAAGAAACGTCTCTTTGTGTTATGTGATGTTTGTGAAGAGAGAAAATTCAGTGAACTCTTCAAGATTTGGTGATTCCATTTTATAGACAAAAGCACTCTATGTTGAATACTTGACAGATTTGGATTCAAGGATCAAAGTTTCGTTTCTTTTCCATCGAAACGGCCAAAACGTTTCCGTTTCTCAGGGAACCGAAACGAAACACTAGTAGAATATCGAAATTCACATGTTTCCATGCAAACAAAATTATTTCCGTGGAAACATACCGAAACTAGTAGAAACATACCGAATCAGAGGAAATATTTCTTTTATATCAACAAGAATTCTAGAAGTTAGTAAAAAAATAATATCCATTTATTTTTCAAAGATTAAGACTCGAAATTACAAGAAGATATATTTCTATTATTTTTCCTAAAATAATAGAAAAGTAGTTGAGGAAATAAAGTGTAGAGAAACAACTATTTTAATACTAAGTTACTAATTATAATAGGTTTAAATCGCTATTTGTTTTACTTTTTATTTTATATGTAACTTGTGTCAAATTATCTAATTCGTGGATATTACATAGTACATATCTATTATGTCATTTATCATGAATTAGTATCATTTATCATGAATATGATGTATATGCCTTAAACATGCACAAATATTCAATAAATAGGCTTATTTGTATAAATAAATAAATTTTAAGTTATGTTTCCACATGTTTCTAATTTTTTCTCCGTTTCCATTATGTTTCCGAAACGTTTCTGAAACGTTTCCGTTTCCGGACAAACCGAAACTATACATCGAAACGATATTTTGATCCTTGTTTGGATTTCTAAGAATTTTCATGAATCGTTACATGCTTTTTTAGATTTTACAAGAGATTTGGGTCGCAAAATATGAGTTTAGACACCCCCGTGTACCATGTGTGCACATGAGTTGCACTCCTTTAACGCTTTCTTTACAATACATCCTTTTATTTATCCAAGAAAAAAAATGAACACTACTGTTATTACTATCAATGACGTTTGACATCCACAAACAACCAAGTATATGATTTGTCAACACATCTACAAACAAACAATGGTGCCTCCCCTATGCAATTTTTTAATACGATTAAACTTTACAGCTACAAGAAACTGAGGATGTGATTTGTCAAGAATAATTGCATATTTGAACCGAATCAATAATTAAATAACAAATGAGTGAAGAGAATTTAGAATACGAATTAAATTAAAATAAAACTACATTGAAAAAGGCAGCCACAGACTGCTACAATTACCCAAGTTTTTGCATTTTTTGATTGGATATGCCTTCAACTACCAAGTGACACAGACAAGGCAATAGGTGTGCCTGATAAAGGAAAAGCCAATCCTTCTTTCACAGTTATCATCCAAGTTATGCCATGTGGATTCAGTTTCAAGTACTTTCTATAAGCATGAATAAATTTTGTTTCATTTGATTTTTTTGTACAAAGTTTTAGGGCTTTGAGGGTTGCATGCAGCTACAAAATACATAGTCAAAGTAAATGAATCTATGAACCCTTTCATTCAAAAACAGCTACTGATGCTGAAATACCTTCTTTATGACTAGCATTCTGGCCTTTAACCAAATGATTAAGCCATGATGTAAATGCATATTTTCAGAAAGGATAATTGGGCATTGAACCAATGGTTGGCCATACCCAGTCATGTGCGTAGTCATTATATCTTAGTCCTCTCCAACTCTTCCATCATTTGATTGTGAATTAGTTGTTTGATTGAGTCTTATTAAAAATGGATAAGTAGTTGATGTGTATGAACTACGGCAAGGGGAGAGGGAGGAATTGGTGAACCGAATGTTCTCCAGCTTGACCAGGTGATAGTCCCTAAAATATGCCAGGATCTTTTGCTTTTTTTGTTTGTTATCAATTTCAGCTAAATGTGGTGATATGAAATGACCAGGAGTTGCCTTAAATGCAACCTAACAAGCTTGTTTTCCCTTGGACATACAGTTTGCAAATTCCAATGCTACATACAGTTTGCTAACCAAAATGTTTTACAAATCAACACATTGTATTATGGACAAAATGAGTCTGGAAAGTAACAATAATTCAGAAATATCTAACAGATTCTCTTAGCAGCTCTATAAGGTTAATCATATAAAACTCCAGTTAGAATTACACTTCATGACATATAAAGATACATGCAACAGACTAAAAGCTCCAAATGAAAATTCAAGAAAATGGTACAGTCAATCTTACAAGTTTATAAGCAAAGACAGAAGGCACTAAAAAAGTAAAGAACGAGCAAACCGTTCATAAGGCTTTAATCAATTTCAGAGCATTAACATTCAATTAAAAAAATCAGTTAACATTCAATTAAAAAAAAGCAGTGAGGGCTTTGGCAGTATTTAATGATTTTAAAAGAATAATAGCTGATAAAGCTGCTGTATATCAACCCTTGGGGTTGGATGAGCTGGGAAGAGGCTTGGGTAATATCCCCAAGGTCCCAGGTCCAACACCTTACCTATAAAAAAAAATTGGTGCTGCTGTAAATCAAAGTGCTGCAAATTAAAGCCTACAAACGGGGCATTTTCGGCAGAGAGTAGCAGAGGGGAAAAGAGCAAAGCCTTAGAGAAGCAGCCCACAAATTGTGATTAAGCCACAATTTTTAATATACGAAAGGAAAAAAGGTGCTCATACCTGGTGTAGGATGGGAGTGATATGATGACAGCAGAATTAAACCAGAATTTGCATGCACCTAAGAAAAATAGAGAATCAGCCAGAGACAGTTCGAAGCAATAGCCAAAATAAAATAAACTAAATAGACATGTGTATATACATATGTGTGTGTGTGTGTGTGGACAGAGAGAGAGACAGTTTGAAAAAAGATTCAAGAAAGAAGAAGAAAGGGAGATCGAATCAGCCACAGAGAGAAGGAGAAGAAAAGGAATAGAGATCAAGTCAGCCACCGAGGGTAGAAGAAGAAGAAGAACGAATGAAAAAGGAGAGAGAGAGAGAGAGAGAGAGAGAGAGAGAGAGAGAGAGGGAGATGATTACCTGTAATGGAGCTTGGTGGCTCGGTGATGGAGGTTGGAGGAGGTGCTGAGCGGCTTACAGAATGGAGAAGATGAGAGGCGTCCTTTAGGGGTTTGGGGGAAAAAATTGAAAGAAAATATTATTCTGCTGCTAAGAGAACTCGAAAGCGCTCCTCATTAATTGTAAGGTGGCCCAGTCGTTTCCAAAAAATAAGAATTTAAAAAAAAAAAAAAAAAGGAGCCACAACAGTACCAGACAAAAAAAAAAGTAGTAATAATAATAATAATAATTTTTGTAACAATTTTTGTTATTAGAAAATATTTTTAGGACAGTATGAACAGCTTTTTCACATTTATTTTTGTTTTTGTTTTTGTAAAAATTATTCCAAAAAATAAGAATTTAAAAAAAAAAAAAAGGAGACACAACAGAACCAGACAAAAAAAAAGGTAGTAATAATAATAATAATAATTTTTGTAAGAATTTTTGTTATTGGAAAATATTTTTAGGACAGTATGAACAGCTTTTTCACATTTATTTTTGTAAAAATTATTCTAAAAAAATATGGTTGATTGTTTGATTAAATTTTTACAAAATGTTTTTGTGTTGCCAAAACATACTAAATAGATTACCTTTATCTTTGTTTACATTTCTTATTATGTATTTCGATCTGTTTTATTTTTCATAATTCATATGCTACTCATGTAATATTTATTAAGTCATGTTATTCAGATAATAGATATTTTTATTGGCATATTTTGAGTCTTTATAAATTATTGGTCACATTGGTTTGGTAGTCTCAATTTTGATTTTTGGATTCCATTGTGACAAGATGTAATTGTATTTATTGTACAAATTATTTTTATGTTTTGTCAATAAATTATCAAAATGAGAGATTGTGCAAAAAGTGATATCACGTATATGTAAAATTCCCCTCAAAGTGTTGTGTTAGCAATTCGTTTCAAAAGTCTATTTCTTGAATTTATAGTGGTCAGATTTAGTTAAGTCTTATTATTACTCAATCAAATCTTTGAAAACTTGAACAAGCTGGATTGAATTATAGTATCATATTTCTGAAGATGAAGTAATTTCAATAATAAGTTGAAGATTTCAAATTTATTTAATCAAAAAAAGTATAAATATACATGCATAACATGTATTCATTTTTAATTACATACGTAAGACCAGTGTGCGTTTAATATTTCACATATTCTTATTATAGGGTCTTACATTTAATGTTATGCATATCTTATGTACTTTTTAGTAGTGATTACAAGCTAGAATACCTTAGGATGTGTAATGACCTCAAAATTATTTTTTTTATATATAAAAAATTTTGTGGTTATTATTATTATTATTATTTATTATTGTTATTATTAAAAATGTGAAATTAATGTAATGTGTATATTATTATTAAATGCATGGGTGTTATGTATATGTAACATGTATATGTGTGTGGGATATTATAAATATGTATATGTGTAGAATAATGTATGTACATGTGTATGTGAATATGTATATGTATATATATATATATATAACAGTGCACCGTGTGTGTGTGTGCAACAGATCTGGTGTGTGTGTGTGTGTGTGGTGTCGGTTGAGTGTGTGTGTAATGAGTGGTATATATATATATATATATATAGGTGTATATAGGACAGCTTTGCATTTAATACAAAACTGCATTGGGGAAGAGCAGGGTGGCTAAGCAGAGGGAAAGAAGTCAAGGAAAGGGCCTGGTGATGGGAGACGTGAGGGAGTTGGTGTGTTAATGTATATGTGTTGGTCTCGGTTGGGAGAAGAGAAGGAAAAGAAAAACAGAAAACGAGAGAGAGAGAGAGAGAGTTCTGGAAAGAAGGAGTCTTGGAGCTTGAATCAAGCTTAGAACCAGAGGGTGAAGGAGGTGCACGGCTAGAGAGGGAAATCGAACAAAAAACCGTAAGTGACCTAGTTCTGTTTTATTTTTTTTAAAGCATGATAATTAATTTGATGTTTATGATCTTAAAAAGCATGTTATAAGGAAAATAATGCAAAAAGAATGAGATAAAATGGTCGAGAAACAAGGGAGAAAACTCGAGTTGCAGGTTTCGGTTATGGGAGTTGGGTCTTGACATTTTATGTGTAAAACTCGGTTTAAATGGTAGAGAACGAACCCTAGGAGGTGCAGAAACCCATTAAGATAAAAATGGAGGTTAAACCGTGACCAAAGAGTCACGAAAATGAAAGAGTAGGGTTGGCCAGAGTGTTGATCGGAATCTTTGAACCCTATTTCGTGAAGATCTAGTAGCTTAGATCCAAAACCAACCTTAGATATGGAATCTACGTGAAAAACTGAAGAGAACCACGTTCAGAAATCATGAAAATCTCACCGAAAAAATGTCGCTGGCCCCGGAGAAGGCACCGGAACCCTACTAGTGTCTTGCCAAAAAAATGGGGAAGAAGGGGGGGCGGCCGGGTCAGGTCCGGTTCGGGTTCGGGTCGGGCTTGGGCGATCCGCCCTTGCCACGTGTCGCCCTGTGGTTTTAAATTAAAATGGGAAAGGGGCTGTTTGGCTACGAGTGTAAGAAATTGAAATTGAAATTGAAACAGGAACAGGGATATCCTATCCCTGTTCTGGACTAATCCCTGTTTGGGTAACCAAATTGAGAATAGGAGAATTAGAATTTACAAATTAACCCTTAGACTTTTTGGGAATTAACTTTGACCCAAGACTTTCGAAATTTACAAACTGACCCCCCAACTGTTAATTATTATAATTTGACCCCCCAAAATAAAATATTAATTTAATTAATTAATTAATTAATTAATTAAATTAATTTAATTATTAAATATTCTAAAATAATCCGGAGTCCAAATGGGACAAGTCATTAGTGTATCTTGACTATCTCGACCATTCTGAGACCAATGGTGAGGTCCGTTTTATGAGATGGAGTCCCAAAAAATAAAAGACCCGTAGTAACCTTTAAAATTACCAAAATGCCCCTGAATTGAAGTACAGTCAAACGAATTCCGAATTAAGTAAAAAAATAGTGAAACTTTATTATCTCGAGCATTCCGGACTCAACCGGGGAGTCCGATTTGTGAAAAGAGGTCACAAAATGTAAGGACCCTTGAAAAGTACAAAATGACTATTTTGCCCTTTTGAACCCTGATGTCCGAATTGAGTTCTACGAAAACCTAAACTTATTTTCTTCGACGTCCTAGACTCAATAGCAGAGTTTAATTTAGCAGAATAGAAACCTATGAAATAAAGACATAAAATTTGTTGAATAGCATCATTTAGGAAACAAGTGAACTAAGTAACATTTTATGGTTTTAGGGACATCGAGAGGCAAGGAGAAGGCAGTCTGATCCTTTCACATTCTCACTACTAGCCACTACATTACGAGCACAGTTTACTTGGGTTGTGACTAACCCGTCAGGTATGGTGTTTTGCTAATGTTAGAAATGAAGTTAAGTTAGGAATATTTTGTGAGTGACTTGAATAATTTATGTGTTTATTTGGAATGTGTTTACTTGATAATTTGAAGTTGGTTGTTCACTTGTTGATGTGTTACTTGCGTTCTTTGAGAGTTTAGTAAAGTGAAGAACATGAACTATGATATATGAATACATGAGATATGCATACATATGGAACTGACCGATGATTTATATGTTATTGTTCGAGCATGTTATATTATTGAAAACCATGTTCATTGAGATTACATTAGCATATTGGCATATGGTGAATCCTTGAGAACATGGCGTGAGTTGAGCACGTGGTGCTATGCATTATGAGGGTGTAGATCTTGTGGTAAAAAACCTAAAATTGGCCATTGCATTGGTACTTCGAAGCCATCGGGGAGTACCCGTAAATGAGACATGAGTGTGGCATAGAGTTGTGCATGGGTGCGTCATGAATACCACTCATATATTACTGCGATGCTTTGAATGACATTTAGATATAAATGTACACTTTGCACATGCCACGCCTTAGCTTTATTTCTTGCATTAGCACTTCATCATACCAGCAGTTGAGCTGACTCATTCGTGAGCAACATTTTTCAGATGAGGCTACTCCAGCTACTTGAGACTCTATGATACCTTGATAGGGTGAAGCACTTGGTATATTTTTGGTCCATGGGACTTATGTTTTGTAATGTAAAGGCTTAAGCCCGAATGACATATGAACAATGCAGTTGTGAAATGTACTTTATGTTATTTTATGTATTGATGGGAATGGAAGCTTGTTTAGTGGATTTATTTACATTTGTTCTTTATTTATTTTATTTTCTGTCTCGTCAGTCGCGCCTCGGGTTTGTGAAAATTCGAGGCGTGACAGGATGTGTTATAAGATTGACCTTTAGGTTCTTAATTTGTTTTTAATTCGATTTGGAATTACTTATAAAAAAATACAGAGCCAAAAATGCCCGAAGGTATTATTAGCTTGTTTGAACGAAAGAGATCTTGTCTAGGTGGTTTTGGTATTTAAACTTTTCATTGGTCTTCAAATAAATATTTTATTGTTAGATGAGAAACTTTCTTTTAATGTGTAAGTAGTTCAATTGAGCTTTATGCCTCGATCATTCGAATGAGTATTGGCTTCGTTCAAACGATCACGACAATGAGGTCCCACATTTGGTACTTGGGATGTTGTGGGTTTGGTTGTTCGAACGACCAGGCCAGTAACCTCTCAAACATCTCTTTGTGGGACCTCATTCGAACAACCAAAGCAGTAGTTTCATTCCCTATTTGATAAAAAGCACTCTTCAAATGACCAAGGGCCCGTTTGAACAACCATAAAAAATTGTGCAAACAATTTCCAGTTTTTAGAAGATTTCTGCTATGTTTTATAGATCTCGATTTTTGGAGCCTATATATGTAAATCTTATTGAAAATAGATTTACATATTGTGAGTTATTGAATTTTGAAATTTAGAAAAAAAAAAATCAAATACTTCCTGATTTCATGGTAATTAATTACGGAACATGAAACTTTATACCTTAAGAGTAATTTTAGTCACAAAAGATTGAGGAACATTAGATTAATTTTGTTTAAGATTGGACCTACGGATAATTTGACTACTTTTCTAAACCTTTAACTGAATCACTCATAAAGATATACAACTAAATATAGTTTACCCTATAATAATTTTTTTTATAACTTAATAAACTTTATTTATTAATTTTTTTGAGAGATCAATTTGTTTTGTAGGTAGTTAATAATTAATATTTTATTCTTTTACAATATTTAAGGTAGAGATATTAAAAGAGATTAAGAGGTTCCTAATAAATTAAATTATATGTGTTAGTGTGTGTCAAATATAACTTTTTTTTCATTTCTAAATGAAATATAATGGGATTACCATATATTGATGGGCTCTTTGGCCAAAGGTCCTAAAATATATTTTTAATTAGGCTTTGGTCCAAGCCAATTATTTTTTTTAACCCCAAAAGTTTTTAAATTATTTTGTAACTAAAATACTCATTACTATATAAAAACCTCCATTTCCGTAATTACCTTTGAAATTAAGGAAGTGTTTCAAAAATCTTTTTCAAATTTCAAAATTCAACAACTTACAAAGAAATAAATTCATTTTTAATAAAATTTATATATTTAGACTCTAAAAATTGAGATCTATTCAATAAGATACATATATCATTTGAATGTTTAAAAAAAAGATTGTTACGAAACAATGAAATTTCTGTGCAATGTCTCTACAAAATAGTGAAGTTTCACTATTTTGTTGAGACAGTGAAATTTCAAAAATTCAATGTCCCATTGAGAAATAAAACCAAAAAAGGTGAGTGAGGGAGAGAATGATCAAATAATAGTAACACGGAACACAATGGAATTTCACTTTTTTTAAGAACCATAATACTCAACTCAATGAAATTTCACTGTTTCAAAAAAATAGTGAAATTTTATTGTCTTCTGAAAATTTACCTTCTAAAAAAGAACATGTAGTGACTATACAACAAATATAGTAGACTCGGATATTGTTGTATCAAAATATATCATACTTTTTTAACATACTCTTCGAAAAATAACACATTCCTTCCACTTTTTTTTGTTGCAAAGCAATCGCCTTCATAATCACATTCCAAGGTTGTTACGATAAGGGCTGTAAGGGGTTGACGATTTTTGGCGAGGTGATATATCTCTTTTTTGCTTTGTCCATTCATTAAAGCCCAAATTTTTTAGATCTTTAACATTTGTCCCAATCAAATATCTTGAAGCAACGATGGTGATTTCTGATCGAGATTTTAACCACGACGATGGTGAACATGATGCTCGGTGACAACTGGTGACATTCGATGGTGAACATTAGTGACATTCGGGCTATAGATCTATGATAGTGGTGATTGATCGACCGAAAGGTAGCAATTCATACAAGGGGTAAATTATATACTGGATATTATTGTCATTTTGAAAAAAATAAAAGTGACACATTATCAAATTGGACCCCAGTTCAAAAAAATAAAATAAAAAAACCACGTGTCCTTATGACCAAAAAAGAATGTGTGTGGACTTTAACCCGAATGTTATATTTTTAAGGGTTTTATCACCAATAACCCTATATTTATTATAGTATACCACACTCATTTTTTTCTAGGAATGAAAAGGGAGTTAGAAAATTCATTATATATATAATAAAAAGTTCTTTTGTGAAAAGTTTTTCACCTTAGAAAATATTTATGCATCTTTTACTTTTATGTCAAAAATGATTTATTTGTAAAAAAAGTTTTTATTAATAAAAATCAAAATAAATTTAATAGTAAAAGCTATATTGATTAATAATTTTTGGATCTTTCAAGAGTATTAATTATTTGAATTTCAATTTTATAAAAAAAAAAAAAGCTTCATTGATGTGACAATTCTCGAAGGTGATTTGTTGCCATTACAAATTGATCAGTAAGTGATGAAGTTATTTCTATTTTTCTTTTTCCATTTTTTCTCCACAATTGAACTTAGCCTTTACTTTAGTATAATTTTGATGAAATCTTATGAATGAAAAATATTGAAGTGGGATGAATAAATTTATCAAATTGAGTTAACCTTCAATAATAGCACACATCAGGAGTCTCATAAGGATGTATAAAATTATGTTAAGTTTGCATAAATTATAATTATGACACTAAATTTCTAAAGATAAATTTTAAAAGTTGAATTTGTCAATGGCACAATGGCATTTCCTCATTCACATAGGAAATATCAAGGTTCAAGTTTATGCAAACAAGGAAAAAAGGGGTTAATAGAAATTTAAAACTATCAACTTTAAACACAAGTACTCTAAGCAATTTCCATGACTATCAATACATAGATATTCAAATATGACAAATAAAACAGTTTCAACTATCATTTTATTTTTATGTGATTAGCTTCTCATAGTAATTTTTAAATAAAAAATATAGGAAAAATTATACTTAATATGAATTTTGGAGGACAAATTATAAGTAAGCTCAATAGTTTGGGAAATTTATGTTAGAGAAGTTATACTTTATCAAAATATTCCACTGTAAAAATTTACAGTAGTTTATAATAAGATAATGTATTTTAAAATACTATATTGTAATCTGTATTCGTAAAAGTAGTTGTGAAATTAAGATTATAACAGAATTAATTTCATAAGTTCAAAAAACAGAAATAACTTGAAGGAATAAGAAATTAGAACTTGCAGGTTGCAGGAAAATACCAAAAGTATGGCAATAGTGATTGACCAAGGTTGGTGTCTTACACTATGTCCTTAAAACAATGTTGCCCTCGCACTAATGCTTCGAGTTTTCAATGGCGGTTGTCTTCTAATATACAATGGTCACGCATAGTAGAAGAAGCACTTCAATGTTCTGTGCACAGCAAACCAAATCTTGTGTTTGAACTGTCTCAATATGCAGACGCAGACTCACAATATATGAATGATAACTCATAAAAATTGAATGAATGTTAATAAAGAGGGACTAGGTTTATATTGAGGATCTGGTGACATTTCAAACAATCATAGTCTATAATGGACACGTTTTTACATTGAACATGTGCAGTTGTTCGTGTTTGAATTAAACAAGGCAACTATTCAGTTCCATTTCAAATTTTCAAATTTGAAAACGATAACGTATTGGTCTTTTTATACTGGTAACAAAATGACAACATTTCTAGAAAAAAATTAATTAAAATGTTTAAATAAATTTTGTCAAAAAAGATATATATACAGCGAGCCAAAGTCAAATCGGGACGGGGGGTAGCCGCGTGCGCTTGTGTGAACCAAGCATGTGTTAGGTCCTCCCTTTTACACAAAACTTGGATGCCCCTAAAGGGCCAAACTCTCATTCAAGGTAATTGTAGATATACTCTTTAAAACTCTAGTACCCATCTTATGTGGGATATAAACTTTTCACATATTATTACCATTTTTTCAAGTGGTGATGTTTGGAGGTAATTTATCATTTACTCCTTAATAGTTTTGAGCAACCCAATATATATTCTTAACCTCCTTATGAAGGAGAATACATTTCCATGTGGATTTATCTAAAATAATGTGTGATACCCACTTTAATTTTGGCTCAATGATGGCAAAAATTATGCTCAAATAACCTATTTTTTCAACAATCCTTACATGGATGAAATTGACTGAAAGTAATGCAAATGTTATGCACACACTAAGAGAGTTCATTTGAAAATCTCCCGTATAAAGAAAGGTAGCTTGTGGCCTTGAACATTTTATTGTGAAATACTATCGGGATTACTAGTTGATGAGTGAACATGATGTCTTGAACTATTCAACCGTTTGTGTAAATCAAGACAATATCATTCACACAGAATCTTTCCTAACACAGTTAGTTCTCATGATTATGTTCATTTTAGCCCTGAACAATTCCTACTTTCATGAGTACTCTTTTAACCTTTATCATTCTCATAAAATTGGCCTAGTTCACACTCACATCTGTGATTTCTTATTAAGAGTATTCTCCTATACCCCACTTGTGTTAACAATGTATAAGAATAATTAAAATCTTAGCTTATCCTGTTTAATGTTACAGGTATCACTATTCTTATCATAAGAATGAGAATGAGATTTTATCTCTATAGTGATCTCAATGAGTTACGTATAATTTGATTGTCCCTTTGAACCTAGATCTTGGAATCTCTAGTCAGTTAGGTGGGGTTGCCATTATGACAACTCTTAATGTATAAGCTTTAAACTCATTCCCCTCGATTTACTTGCTCTCTTGTCAAATATTTCGTTAACGGATCCGCTATATTAGCTTTTAACCTTATGTACTCAAAGGTCATAATGCCATTAGAAAGCAATTATACTATGGTATTATGTCTACGATGTTTAAGTTGTGACTTATCGTTCTACATATGATTTTGTTCCTTTCTAATTACAAATTGACTATCTCAATGTATACAAATTGCGGGCACACATTTTGACCATATTGGAATATCTTCTAAGAGACGACAAAGCCACTCAGTTTCTTTATGCAATAACTTTAGATTCCATTATAAATCTAGCAATGTACTTTGTTTAGAAGATTTCCAATATATTACTCCACTACTAATTGTAAAGAGATAACCACTTGTAGACTTGGAGTCATTGGTGTTCGATATCACAATAGTCTCCAAGCATAACTAGATTCCTAGAGCAATATAATGTATAGCTTAGGGTGCATTCAAAATATCTTAAAACCCTAACTATTGGCTTTGTAGACTGGCTTTAGGTTACTTGTCACGACCCCAAATCCGGTCCATGTGGATCGAGGGTTCGTGATTGGTCACCAAGGCCTTTTTACCAATGATCATAATTCCCTTTAATCAAATGCAGCGGAATAAAATTTTCTTTTTCTATTGCAGAAGCGCTAATCAATAAACAAGTCAACATCAGTCATCTATTTCTACAGTTCATAGCAATTACAAAAGTACATGATGTAATTTTTTCAAAGTCTGCTGATGTCATATTCGATATACAGTCCAAAGTTTCCAAAAGCAACTACATCATGACTAGCAAAATCCTATTACAAAAAAAGTCCATAGCTTTACAAGCTTCCAACTAGTCTGACTGAACCTGCTATTTCTTGTCCGATATCATCACCTGAAATAGGATAAAAATATCCTATGAGCTCAAAAGCTCGTGAGTATCCCAGCTCGTGAGCATTCCATAACATACCAGGGGTTTCAAAACTACTATATAATTCAATATATAAATGTCAATGATCAGATATCATATGTTATCTTATTTTATAGTACAAGATAACGGTATCAAATTCGCTTCCAATAAATCTCAATTTAACGAAAATCATAAATCGATAATCAATAACATAGTTCAATAAATCAAATCACAGTTCAATATCATGGTTCAATTCCCAAATTCATAGTTCAATAATTCAGATTCATGGTTCAATAACTCAAATGCATAGTTCAATAAATAATAGTTCAATATCTCAAATTCATAGTTCAATAATTCAGATTCATGGTTCAATAGCCCAAATTCATAGTTCAATAAATAATAGTTCAATATCTCAATTTCATAATTCAATAATTCAGATTCATGGTTCGATTTTCAATATTCATATTCAATGATATATTCCACTTCTATGGCCAGCAAATTAACCCTCGCTGACTGAGATCATAGGCTAGCTAGTTCGATATACCGTATCAACACCGGCTTACCACAATATACCCTGTGGGATGGGTCCAGAGAATCACAACATATTCGATAGTGATTAATCATAGAAGAGTGTTCTATTCAAAACATCAAAATCATAACCAAATCATATCCAAAATCAATAATCATCAATAGCAATTCAATTACTCAAATCAAGTTCTTTATTTGATGTTTAGTTAAAACAGTTCAACATTTGTGAGAAAATCACATAACGTTTGAGTATCTTACAAACACATTTTCTTAAGTCAAAAAAGACAATATAGTTGTCAATAGGTCATTCAAAACGTATACAGTATAACTGTTAAATAAAGGCTATAAAGGAAAACGATTTCATATGTCGATATATCATAACAAAGTTCAATATTTATATCTATACTGAAAATGTCTACCTCAATATGGTATGAAATACTCACTTGAATTCCAAAGACTTATCTCCAAAAATCCTTCCTTTGAAGTTCCCTAAAATCACATTTCAAAGTCCGGTCACATTCCACAATACTACCCTGATTTAATTATCATTAATTCTTTTTCCTATTTTAGTTACATTTGTTGGGTAGCTTCTTTAAGTTTTAAAGTTTGATTCTATTATCTTACATATTTACGTGTCATATTTTTTCGTACCTTATTTCAACATACGGACCTCACCATTGTGTCCGGAACGTCGAAGAAAGTCGGTTTAGGCTTTCGCGGAATTCCATTTGGACTTTTGTACCAAAAGGGCAAAATGGTCATTTTGCACTTTTATGTGTATTTTATTTTTTGGGGTCCCGTATAGTGAAATAGACCCCACCATTGATCTTAGAATGTCCGAGATAATAAAAATTGACTATTCATTTGTATCGTTTGGACTTCGTTTGACCTATATTTGAACTAGGGGCTTTTTTATAATTTTTTATTATTTTAAATTAATTAATATATTAATATTTAATTAATATTTTATTCTGGGGGTCAAATCACAATTATTAACAGTTGGGGGGTCAGTTTGTAATTTCCGTAACTTTCTGGGTCAAATTATAATTTCTAAAAATCCTATTCTAAATAGGGATAACCAAACAGTGGTTAGGCTTCAAAACTGGAATAAGATATCCCTATTCCCAAATCAATTTAAATTTCAATTTCTTACACTAGGAACCAAACAGTCCCAATTCAATTTTAAAAATCTTTTAAACTTAACAAAACTGTGCCGTTTCATTTACCCATATATTCAGTTGGGTCCTGACCCGGATCCACACCCGGATCCGTTTTCTTTTAACCCGAAATACCCCACGATTTTTCGGTCATCTTCCCCATTACTCCGGTAGGGTTCCGGTGGTAACAGTCTTCTTCCCCGGCGACGGCGACCGGATTTTGGTCAGTTTTCATCAGTTTTTAAATGCCATTTCCTTCTAAATTTTATGTAGATCTCATTTCAAATGTTGGTTTTCAATTTAAAGCACCAAATCCTCACGAAATAGGGCAAACCCGTATCTCCGGTGAACTACTTTTTTCTCATTTTTACCCTCGGTTTGCCAATGTTTTTCACTCCTTTCTTCACTAATCATTTTCTGCACCTCATAGCATTATATTTAGGCCGTTTAAATAACATTTCTCACATAAAATATCAAGGATAATCTTTGCTACCCGTAACTTGCAACTAGGGTTTTCTAACTCAATCCGTGACCATTTTTGTTGATTCCAATTGCAATTTAATTCTCTTTTCATGCTTTTTAAAACTCTATACTTTAAACTAATTAACATGCTCATAAGATCAAAAACAAAGTGAGACCCACTTACCTATACTTTCTGATTTTCTCTTTGTGGGTTGCTTCCTCTCCCCTTCTGTTCCTCTTCTATCTCTTCTTCTCCTTCCTCCTTTGATTTCTTTCTTTTCTGTTTTCCTCTTTACTCACGGATGCACACACACATATATATATAGATATCACAAACCGCCTCTTTCTCTCTCTACTTTCTCTCTCTACCTTATCTTTCTCCTTTTGCAGCCTTCATTGACTTCTCTTTTTCTCTTTTTTGAGAATGCAGGTTTGCATTCAATGGTGTGGGATATTTGTATATATATACATAACATGATATACATAACACACATTACACACACACCGACCACTGTTCACCTATATACATATATATATACATATTTATATATTTTTAATTATTATTATTATTATTTTTAATATATTTTATTATAGTTCGGGTTTATATGTCATGGCTCGGGTTTACCGGGTTGGGTACTGGCTAACTCGGGTCGGTCCCACCTAACTCGGGTCGGGGTATTACATTACTTGTGTATCTACTCAATTTACTGACAATATATGTTATGTTTGCAATGCATCACATACATTCGACTATCAATTACTCTTGCATACTCTAATAGAGATGTGCAATTTTCATTATTCTTAGATAAATGTAAATTTACGTCTACAAGTGTTCTCATTAGACTACTCTCATATTGATTAAATTTCCTAAAAATTCTCTTATTATAAAGTGATTTAGTTAATACTAGTCGATCCGATATTCTAGAGATTTTTATCTCTAATATGACATCGGTAACACTTATATCTTATATGATAAACTTATAGTTGAACATTCTTTTAATAACTTTAATGACTTCATTATTGCTACCATAATGAGCAAATAACTAACATAGAGACAATTAATGACATAGTCATTTTTATCATCATTGAGATACACACATTTGCCTTTTCCAATAGAAAACTTCATAACTGGATATCATTTCCTTAAAGTCTTGAAGTTCATTTTTCTAACATATAAGTTAGAAAATCTCAACTGAAGCTTCTGATGTTCTAGCCTTCTTGATGTGTCTAGGTTCATCATTATCTTATTTTTTTTCCTGGTCTTGACTACTACTATTTGTAGTGTCATGAGCCCCTTTAAGAAAACTTACATCTTGAGTGGATTTGTAAGTAAATACCTATTTAAAGAACAATGCATTTCTTAATTCAATAATAATATTAACACGTATATTTGGAATTTCATACTTATAAATAAGAAACCGATATGTATTACTATTATGAGCTTATATAATTAACTGTTGTAGGTCCTATCTAAATCCCTTTAGGAATAGGAACCAATACTTTAGCAAAACATTCCCACAACTTATAAAGGGTCTTATTAGTTTTTCTTTTGAGCTATTTAGTTGAAAATATAATTTGTGTAGAACATAGGTTCTCCCACAAATTATGAGATAATTTAAAACTTATTAACATAGCATTAAACATATCTTTACATTTTTTATTTTTTCGTTCATCAATTTCATTTTGCTGAGATGAATAAGGTGTAGAATAGTATCATGTTGTAACAAAATTCACTAAAGAGTGATTTGTGTTCACAATTTCTTAGCACATTAATCTTCTTATTAAGTTGATTATCAACCTCACTCTCGTAATGTGTAAACTTTTCCAAGACCTCATATTTACTTTTCAACAAATAATCATAACAGTATCTTGTACTTTTATCAATAAATGTAAGAAGTTATTTATTACCACCTCTAGTTTTAACATAACTTCAAATCACAATTATTTGAATTAATTATAGAGATCCAATACTTCTTTCAAGATTGAAAAGAAGTTCTTGTAAAATTTTAGTTCCACACAATTTTCACGGTTTGTGATTAGCATATTCAATTTAAGGCAAAGAATCCATATTTGACTAAGTTGTACAGAGCATTATAAATGACATGTGCTAATTTTTCATGCCAAATGATTAAATACAATGATCTATACATTCATTTTGCCTTCAAGATTTTCTCGAATATCTACCACGTGTAATAAAGGAAGATATTCCTAACTATTTTAATATCACAATATTATAATCAACTAATAATAAGGAATTGCATAAAATAATTAATAAAATATATATAGATCAAGCATGACTTTAAGATCATCATATTCCAAACTCACCATTATTGGATAATACATCGCAATAAAATATTATCCCAATGTATAGTTATATATGTTATTTATAAAAAAAAAAAAAAGGATAAATAATCATTTTTTAATCAATAATATTGTCACGCCCTTCACCCATAGGGCCGAACTAAGGGGTCATTAGGACCCCGAAAGGAAAGTAAAAAAACTAACCATCCTAGTCAAGTACATAAAACACAAGTCATTTTTTTTAAATTGATTTTCTTTAAATCATTTTCTCTTTAATTGATTTCAGTTCGGTTCCCTGATTAGACTTGTTCAAGTCCCGTAACAAGATTAAATGAAAATGATTACTGTCAAAGTAACTATACCAAACATTCAAAAGTAATATTTAACAAGGTATGTCTAGAGTTGACTCTACAGTCTAATATACATCACATATACAATAATGATCTGAAGGTCACATGCACCCTTAATAATTACAAATGAATAAATAGATGAATGTAACTGAGTAATATAATGACTTCAGTCCATCTCACAATGTTTTTCGTCAGTCGTCCATCAAGTTAATATCCGTCATTCCCATGAACAACATGGGTGAGCCATAACACTCAGTAGGTTTTCTAAAACGCACAAGCAAGCAACGTACAAAAACTAATGCAAATCCGAAGACGACACATCCTGAAGTCCAGTATGCATCACAAGCAGACAATATCAACATATCTCAAACATGGACATAAGCATAAGTATTAAGAAGGTATAACACTACTACATGTGGTTTAACAATAATAGCCAATTAGTCGACATATGGAAAGTCGGACACATGACATAAGTGTAAACATACAATTTCACGAAACACCTCGATCCATTTTCTATTTTTAATGCCACAGGAACAATATATATGCACATAACCAATCACAAGGTGTAAGTATAAACTTACCAACCCCACGATGCACCTCCATTTCCTGTCCAAAGCCACAAGAACAATATATACATTCACAGCTATGCAACTAGCCACAATTGACACAGTATCATAAACTAGCAGTATACAGTCCATCAATAAATATCATACGAGTATCAAGGAAAATAGTCGCAAAATGATCAATCCATAGAAAAATGGATAAAGCCTAATTCAAATTCATTCCATTCTCTCAATAATCTTAATCCCGATAAATATCCACCAAATTTGGCTCTTGATAAGCTTGTGTGTTTTACGAGTTACTAACCCGATAGAGACAAATAACCACCCATGCGGGTTTACGGCTTGCAATCCAATGAGAAACACCATCCCTATCACAAATAGAACCGCAGGTAAAGCGCAATCTCACCACGCTCAAGAGCACACAAAAGAAGTGACTAATTTCCATCCCAAGTCCCTTTCTCATAAACCATCCCTTTCCATAATCCCAAACATCTCAATTCCACACCTCACACGATGCTCATCAATGTCAATATCCCCTCAAATCTCACATCACTCGAGTATATGCAATAGTATGAATAACAACATCATCACAGTTTACTTGATCACTAATAAATGCTAGACAAGATATTTGATTAACAAATAATTACAGAAGCAACAATGATCATGTACATTCATGGCAGAAATTGAAATGATAGTCAGTATCAACATGGTGATAACATTTATCCGGTGATAGCATTTATCCAGTAATATCATTCAGTACATCTTGGAAATCAATATAATAATAGCATTATATCGATAATTTAATCACAGGGTATAAGATGTTGATAACAAACATATCATAAAGATCATGTAGCAAACATATACATAACTGAGTCAGGACATTACCTTAGTCCCAATTATCAACCCATTACAAGGAGACACTACATTTGTATTTCATAATGTTGTCAAATCCTTTACACACTTGTTGTTCCACTTCTGGGACCACCTCAACCCTTAGCACTAATGTATCTTTTTAAGTCTTGATGTTTTCTATGGCTAGTTACACATTGTCCTACACATTGGTTACTCATTTTCCCAAACGAATGTCAAAAACGTGTCCTCGGGCCTCAAAAACCCTAAAGAGACCCTATCGTATAGTTTCTAAGTCATTTAATTGTCTTTTAAACCCATAAAGGCCTTTTTTGTAATTTACCGAGGAAGTAATGTGTTTACATGTCTATTTCCTACCTAAGGGCATTCTAGTAATTTTTCATATTCATGTGGGACCACCCCAAGTACCCATTTCATTATTCTGATATCATATTTGAGTTCTTGGAGTCCAAAAACATTAGAAACACTTCTTCCAAATCTTAATTTGGTTTTCAATTACTTAATATAAGTCTAGGGGTGTAATCATCATTTTACCAAATTAGGTGGGACCATTATCGGGTCCCAATTTGTTCAGTTTGATCATATATTTGAATTTTGGGCATCCAACAACCTTGCAATAGCCCTTTCTGAATCTTAGTTAGCCTTTAAGTTGCTTAAACTATTATTAAGGATATTTTTGTAATTTTACATAATAATGTGGGACCACCCCGAGTCCTCAAATGTCCAAACCAACTCTACCATTGAGTCTAGAATGTCCAAAAATTTTAAGAAATATCCATTTTTCATTTTTTTTTTGTATTTAAGTTTAAATATATATATAAGGAAAGGCATTTTCATAATTTTATGCCCAGAATTTGTTCAAGTTTGAACCAGAACCAGAGAAATTGGTTATGTCTTAGCTGCGTAGCCAAACAGCCCCACAAGTCCAACCAACTATGGGCTAAACCCAAATCTAAGACCCGACCCGACCCGGCTCACAACCCAAGACCCGACTCGATTTGACCCTTGACTGGTCAACGGTTAACCGTTGACCCATTGACCAGTCAACGTTACTGTTGACCATTGCTAACGCCCGAACAGTGCGTTTTTTTCGACGAGTTTGTTGGAACCCTAATTTTCCCAATGCATTTTTTTATGATTTTTCTCTGCTTTTCATCCTAGGTTCCATGTAACGCCTTTTCAGACGATTTGGGTTAAGTTTTGAAGATCAACCATGCCTAAAATAGGAAGTCTCGATTTTCCCGCGATGGGTTGTTCCGACTGGTTTTTCTGTCGTTTCAGTCCTCCGATGATCCTAACTCCCTTCTAAACCTTCCCTAGATGCATGTCTCACCGTCCTACATCATTTTCAAGAATAGATTCCATAGGAAATCGAGGTACCCAGTTCAGTTTCTCTTCTCACTGCATTTGTATATGTAAATATATATATATATATATTCATCCACACATATATATATATATATATATATATACATACACACTACAACGCACATACACATATACATTCATCCAAGCCCAAATAAACCATAAAATGGATCCAAGATGCTTAGAAGCCCTAGCTCAAACTTGTTGCCATGGCTGTTCTGGAGAGAAAGAGGGTTTTCCAAGCTTCACGACTGTTGTTCAGTGCTCCATTCCCTCTCTTTCCTTTTTCTTCTTCTTCATTCTTTTTTCTTCTTCTTATTTTCCTTTTCCTTTTTCCTTTTTCCTTTTTCTCCTTCTAGTTCACGGTTCACAGTGTTTCACACAAACACACATTGTATTTCACACCCCCTCACGTTTTCTATTTCTCTCTCAAACACACAGCACACATGCACTCCTCTTTTCTCTCACAGTGCACACACACACACACACCTCACACATTTTTTACCATAAGAGGGAGAGTAAGAGAAATAAGAAGAGAGAAATTCAAATAGGATAGAGAGAGAGAGAGAGAGAGAAAGAGAGAGAAAGAGAGAGGTTTAATGGAATGTGAGGGGAAAATGAAAAGAGAAAAAAAGATGACTTGTCCCATTAGGGTCTCTCATGTTCCCCTACCATGTACCAACACACATCATAGCACTACTCCTTCCACCACCATCATATTAACATGTGTCCACATTTTAGAATATCTCACTTAGCTTATTGGAGAAGCTTTTTACGTTTCTCGAGGTGTCGCATAGCCAGTTAGCCAACAATATACGCACACGCGTCCAAATTTAAATCGTCTCGGAATCACACCAAAACTGAAACCTTAGCTAATTTCGATATTATGATTCCAAATATGCAGTCTATTTCTCAAAATTCAATCATTCGAATTTTCATATTTATCTGCGTCCTGTAAATGACCGCGTAGCCCCAAGGTTCATTCTAGTCCCGAATAAATTGCCAAAATTTCATTTAAGTCTTATTGTGTCATAGTAATGACTTATCAACTCATTTTACAGTCCATGTGACACATCTTTAATTTATTTTCAATATGACCTCAGTCTATGTTGATAATTTACTAAATTGTCCTTTAATGATTTTCCACATCCTTACAAATTTTATTGCCACACTTTAGATGACTCAAGCATATGAAGATAAATATATATATATATATGTGTGTGTGTGTGTGTGTTTGTTTTGATTATTAGATAAAATAATTGTCATAATATTTATTTTGAGAAAACTTATTTCTCTTATACCTTTTGTATACATTATCAAACTTAAAAGATATTTAATTCAAATTAAACAAATACAATGTTATATATATATATATGTGTGCATGTGTGTGTATGTCTAATATATAAATATATGTAAATTTATATATAAAAAGGCACCAATTTAAATTAAATAGACATAGTTTTTCAATTTGAATTGAAGAGTCACATTGTTTCAATTTTTAATTAAAAAGACCCATTATTTCAATTTGAATTGAAGAGTCACATTGTTTTAATTTTTAATTGAAAAAACAAGTTGTTTCAATTTTGAATTAAAAAGATACATTATTTCAATTTTAATTGAAAAGACACATTATTTCAATTTTAATTGAATAGACACATCGTTTCAATTTGAATTGAAGAGACACATTATTTCAATTTCTTCTCTTTCCAAGTTACCAACTATCACATGAAAACTTGAAAATGTTAATGATTATACACTGAAAATATAGCTCTATACACATAGATTTACACATAATTAATTGGAAATAATAATAATTCCTTAATATATAATCATTATGCAATCAATTTGTATTCATGCAAAAATTTGAATGCAACTAGCAAATAATTATGAATACACACTTGCATACATATTACATGTATAGCCACTTAAATTGTATAACCTTTCTTGCACAAAATAATAATATATTACTATGAATTCTAATAGGCATATAAAAAATCTTTCAACTATAATTTTTTTCATTGTGTAAAGAATAATATTTTTTTTTTTTAGAGAAAGTCACTATATTTAAAGGATTAGACTCCTTTATACTTTCATCCATAATTTTTAAAATATGCATATTATAATAAATTTTTACATATATGCCTAAATATGTAATTTGAATTTCTAAGTATAAATACATCTAAAGAAATTACAATAAAATAATAATTATATTCATATTAAGTTCCCTAATAAATTATTAGAAGATTTTTAATAAACATGAAGCATATCATAATATCAATATGAGTACTTGAATAAATTATATTATAAATAAATATTATTTTATTCACTATATTTTTTTTATTAAATAGTTCAATAGATGTGTCTTCTTTTAAAAGGCACAACATTTTATAAACACTCAATGGATGTGACTTTCCAAAGAATCACAGCTTTTTGAAAAAATACAACTTTACACAAGTACTCATTCAATAAATGTATCTTTTATAAAGAGACACAACATTTCACAAGTGCTCATTCAATGTGTCTTTTATAAAGAGACACGACATTTCAATATATTGTAGTATAATTTTATCACACCTCGCTAAAATCTTGCTTAACTAGTAATATGACAAAATATTCATGTTGATAAATTAAATCTCACGCCAAAAATATGTTCATAACTTGAAGTTATATCAAATATCAAATTAGTTATAAAAGCAAACAATTTTTATTGCACATGAAACGACTAATATGGAATAAACCAAATACAATCTTCCATAAGTAAAATATATACAGATTAAAATCTGTATATTAACAAACTAGTAAATAAAATACAGAATCTGAAATTCTGTAATATGGAATTAAATTAATAAAATCATAACTAATTTTGAAATTCTGTAAATTAATATAATATATAAAATGATAAAGATAAAGTTAAATGTTATCTTAAGATTATTAGAAAAGTTATTCTTTATTAGAATATTGCGCTATAAAAATTTACAATAGTTTATAATAAGATATTGTACTTTAAAATACTATACTATAATTTGTATTTGTAAAACTAATTTTGAAATTAAGAATAAAACATAATTAATTTCATAAGAATACAAAATAGAAATAATTTGAAGGAATAATAAATTAGAACTTACAGGTTATAGGAAAATACCAAAAATATAACAGTGATGATTGACCAAGGCTAGTGTCTTACACTATGTCCTTAAGACAATATCGCCTTCACACTGATGCTTCGAGTTTTCGATGGCAATTATTTTTCAGGATACAATGGTCACGTACAATATAATAAATACTTCAATATTTTGTGTACAACGAACCAGAACTTGTGTTTGAATTTTCTCAATATAGAGACGCAAACTCACAATGTATGAATGATAACTCGTAAAAACTGAATGAATATTAACGATGACAGACTAGTTTATATAGAGGAACTAATGACCGTTCGAACGGTCACAATCTCTAATGCATGCGTCTTTGCATTGAATATGTGCAATTGTTCGTGTTTGAATTAAACAAGGCAACTATTTAGTTCAATTTCAAATTTCCTAATTTGAAAACGATAGTGTATTGGTCGTTTTACACTGATAACAAAACAATAACGTTTTTGGAAAAAAATTAATTAAAATATTTAAATAAATTTTGTCAAAAATGATATATATACAACAGGCCGAACTCGAATTGGGTCAAGGCGGCGATTGCGTGTGCCTGTATGTGATGAACCAAACATGTCTTAGGTCCTTGTCCTTCCATAAAATTTAGGTGTTCCTAAGGGTCCAAACCTTCCTTCAAGATAATTATATATATATATATATATTCTTTAAAACTCTAGTACCCATCTTATGTGGGACACAAACTTTTCACACGTTGTTACCATATTTCCAAGTAGTGATGTTTAGATGCAATTTCTTATTTACTCCTTAATAGTTTTAAGCAACTCAATATATATTCTAATCTCCTAATGAAGGAAAGCACATTTTCATGTGGACCCACCTAAAAATAATGTGTGGGATCTACTTTAATTTCAGCTCAAAGATGACCAAACATTCTGCTCAAATAACCCATTTTCCAACAATTTATACTTGACATGAAAAAATAAATTATACTTAAGTTGAACCAACATTTTTTAATATACTACTGTTGGTAACACTAATTATAGTTAGTTTGGTTGGCAACTCGTGACTTTTTCTAAGAGAAGGTCATGCTTCTACTTTCACTCCCTCCCTAGAGAGGGATGTGTAATTTATTTCTTTATTACACTTTTGGGTTGGACTTTATTTTTATATTTGTTGTAGTTATTGAGTTTTTCAAGGTTTAAAATTGAAAAACTTTTGTAAATTTGTAAAATGGTGATGATTAATTATGCAAAACACAAAGTGAATCATTGGTGGCATATTAATTTGAGTACATTTTTTTCGTGACATGTTAAGTACAATTTTCTAATCACAAAGGATTGGCAGAGTAAAGTAAGGACCACTTGTAAATGACTTATATTTCAACTTGAAAGTTCAACTCTCATCGTTCACATTCATTCTTTTAACTACCAGAAATACTTGGATATGTATTTTACTTGGCCAAAAAAAAAAAGAGTACAATTTTATGAAATTATTAAATATATTTATAATTTACCATCCGCAATTCACATTAAATGTAATTTTTTTAAAAATTATAACTGAAATAACAAAAAAATGTGAAATATGTAATATTTTTTTCTTTTCATTTTTTTTATAAATAAAAAAATCACATTTCAGGAGATTTGGTTGATTTTCTTGTTAATTAACCCTTTTCCTCTCATTTTCTTCCCCCGCCCCAACACTCCACCAATTCCTTTACCTCTCTGCATTCCGGCCACCCCTTGCCGGATAATAGGATCAAACGAAAATACTCCGAAAAAGGTGTCGGCCATAACGTTCAACTACGGTCACACCTGATGGTTTCGGCCTCCCATCTCTCGCTTATCGGATCTCTCATTGTCTCGATCCATATTAGGTACTTCTTCTTATCTCCGTTCTTGAGAAACGTAAACGTTTCCGTGTGTACATGCTCACAATATATCTTATTCTACTGTAAAGAACATTTTCTTTTTGTTTACTTTATACATTGTGCAATTTCTAGGGTTTCAATTGCTTGATCAATCGCTCCGACGGGCCATTTTAGAACCAACGTATATAAATGAAATAATAAATAAATTTGGGATAGTGTTGGGGTCAGTGTTTTGAATGATGTTTACAAAGATTATGAAACGAGGACACCGTAAGGTGCCCAAATCGGACGTCATTGAACCTCCCATACCAATTTCAACCACGAATGTAACCGTAAACCATGCTTCCCGTGTGGCCATTGCGCCTGCTGTCGCCAATTCTCAGCCACAGTCTGCATCTGCAGCAGCTGCGCCACCCAATTCAGGTGTAGTGGAAGTCTTGCCCTTGTTGAGAGATGTCCCTGTATCGGAATGGCACTTTTTGTTCCTGCAGAAACTTCAAATTTGTTGCTTTACATTCGATTTTTCGGACACATTAAAGTCAGCACGTGAAAAGGAGATCAAGAGGCAGACTCTTATGGAGATGATTGATTTAGTGCAATCGGGCTCATGTAAGATGAATGAAATCATGCAAGAAGAGTTGGTTAGGATGATTTCGGTGAACATTTTCCGGTGTTTGCCTCCGTTATCCCACGAAAATACGGGCAATGGGAGTGGAGACCCAGAAGAGGATGACATGTATTTGGAGCCATCATGGCTCCACTTGCAACTTGTGTATGAGTTACTTTTGAGGTACATCATGTCTTCTGATACGGATACTAAGGTTGCAAAGCGGTATATTGATCACTTGTTTGTGTTGAAATTGATTGATTTTTTTGATTCGGAAGACCCACGAGAGCGAGAGTACTTGAAGACTATTCTTCATCGTATCTATGGAAAATTTATGGTTCATCGGCCGATTATAAGGAAAGCGATAAATAATATTTTTTATCGCTTTATGTTTGAAACAGAGAGGCATAGTGGGATTGGTGAGTTGTTGGAGATTCTTGGAAGTATAATAAATGGTTTTGCATTGCCGATGAAAGAGGAACATAAGTTGTTCCTTGTTCGGGCACTTATTCCACTCCACAAGCCTAAATGTATTTCTGCTTACCATCAACAGTTGTCGTACTGCATCACCCAGTTTGTTGAGAAAGACTACAAGTTAGCAGATACTGTTATTAGGGGATTATTGAAGTACTGGCCAGTTATTAATTGTGGCAAGGAGGTTCTCTTTCTTGGAGAACTAGAAGAAGTTTTGGAAGCAACACAATCTGCAGAATTCCAACGCTGCATGGTTCCTGTTTTCAGACAGATCGGGCGCTGCCTCAACAGCCCTCATTTCCAGGTTTGAGAGTCATTATTACTTACTTTACATTCTGTACTGTAAAGTTATATTCCTGTTAGTCATGGATGCATGTTATGAATTATCATCGTTATACTTTTGCCATTGAAATAGTAGCGAATTCTTTAATTTTTATAATTACTATAGTTTATTTGGCCATAAACTGTTGGTTAACTTGGTGCTGAAAGAATGAGAGTGA
Organism: Nyssa sinensis; assembly: GCA_008638375.1. Taxonomy (NCBI): domain Eukaryota; kingdom Viridiplantae; phylum Streptophyta; class Magnoliopsida; order Cornales; family Nyssaceae; genus Nyssa; species Nyssa sinensis. The sequence continues at coordinate 24,334,149 of CM018037.1, read as the reverse complement.
AGGGAACAAAATGCTATAAAGAAGATATTTTCTGTAAAATTTTAAGCATCATTGATTCTTTTCTCTCACTGTCTCAGGAACAAATCAGAGGGCTGATGTGATCACATCAAGTTTTAAGAATGAAAACTGCTAGAAATATGCTTGTTTTGATGAGGAAGCACTAGGTCATATAGCACTCACACACCATCTTCCACTACCGTGCTATATGTTTTCATGTTGGTCTATGTTTCTTTTATGAGATTTTCCTTATTTCTTGATGATTGATATGTCGCATCAGCACTTTTTGTTTTTGTGAATAAATTTCATTCGGCAGTCAACTATCACTAGTCTTCCCAAGTTTGTGTGTTTATTTTTCCTCGTGATTGTTTTGTAACTTTGTACCTCCAGTTCTGCTTTCTATCTAGTTCCATTCGTTAATGTGATTTGTTTTTTAGTTAGGCTTTAGTTGATTCCAGTCAGAGGGTAAGCTGGAGATGTAAATGCTTTTCTGTGACTAGAATTGTATAAACCGAAAAAAATCATCAACCATTAAAGCGAATGTTATCACGTCCACCTCCAAAACGGAGGTTAAGGGTTCAAGTCCCAATTGGGACATAGTGGGTATGTGTATCTTACCTATTAAAAAAAATTGTATAAACCGAAATAGTTGGTAGTGTGTGCAAGGCCTCTAAGATTTTTTATAAAATCAGTATTTCCACAATTATTTGGATCCTATTCTGAGGTGATATTGATTCCTTTTGTGGGGATTTCCTTTTTTTAACCATACATGTACTGATTCTTGTCATGTATTTTTTTCCCTTACACCCCATCTTATTGTTCTTTTCTTTTCCTGAATTTTCTTTAGCTTCTAGTTGCTTGGTCCTTAACGGTTGTTTTCTCATTGTTTAGCATTAGATGCATATCAGTTGACTTGTGATTTGTGATGATTTTTATATGTGCCAAATTTCCAATAGCTTTAATCCCTTATTTCTCTTGAAAAGGACCTTTCATTCCTTCTTTTTGAACTACAAAAAATTAAGTACCCCTTGATTCTTGAATTCTATTTTGCATTATTTGTAGCTCTGTTCACATTATCCACTAATTATTGAACTTGGTTTACATGTGGTCGCGAGAGTAGGTGGAATAGCTTCAAATTTGATGGCCCTTTGAGCTATAGAGTGGTGAGGAAATTGGGTATTTCAAAAAGAGAATTGAAGAAGTGGAATAAGGAAATATTTGGGAACTTAGAACGGAGGAAGTCGAATCTCTTATCAGAAATTGGAAGATTGAACGAGGAGGAGGGGAAAAGTGGACTTTTTGATTTGGAATGGGAAAGAAAGGAGGAGAGCTAATGGAAGAAGTCAGTTGGCAATAGAACTCTAGGGCATTGTGGCTAAGTGAGGGAGGGCAAAACAGAAATTTTTTCCCAGGCCAACTAATGCGAATAGGAGAAGCAACTTCATAGGGAGGTTATGGGAGGGAGGTAGGAAACTTTCGAAAGAGAGAGTAGAGAGAGCATTGTCAATTTCTGCAAAGATCAATTCATTTGTTGATATAATATAGGCATGGGATTATTCTTTTCTAGGAACGTTCCTTGGAAAGATGAGAGTATAGTTTGTACACTTTTTGTGTATAATTCACATGGGAGCACACTCTTTGGCAAGGATCAAAGTTTCGTTTCTTTTCCATCGAAACGGCCGAAACGTTTCCGTTTCTCAGGGAACCGAAATGAAACACTAGTAGAATATCGAAATTCACATGTTTCCATGCAAACAAAATTATTTCCGTGGAAACATACCGAAACTAGTAGAAACATACCGAATCAGAGGAAATATTTCTTTTATATCAACAAGAATTCTAGAAGTTAGTAAAAAAATAATATCCATTTATTTTTCAAAGATTAAGACTCGAAATTACAAGAAGATATATTTCTATTATTTTTCCTAAAATAATAGAAAAGTAGTTGAGGAAATAAAGTGTAGAGAAACAACTATTTTAATACTAAGTTACTAATTATAATAGGTTTAAATCGCTATTTGTTTTACTTTTTATTTTATATGTAACTTGTGTCAAATTATCTAATTCGTGGATATTACATAGTACATATCTATTATGTCATTTATCATGAATTAGTATCATTTATCATGAATATGATGTATATGCCTTAAACATGCACAAATATTCAATAAATAGGCTTATTTGTATAAATAAATAAATTTTAAGTTATGTTTCCACATGTTTCCAATTTTTTCTCCGTTTCCATTATGTTTCCGAAACGTTTCTGAAACGTTTCTGTTTCCGGACAAACCGAAACTATACATCGAAACGATATTTTGATCCTTGCTCTTTGGTGCCTCTTAATGACAATATATGTAAATTTTTTTTATTTGGCCATTACCTAGTCTTGGTCCCACTTGTTTAGGGTGTCGGTAGGTGGAGATTGAAGATAAACCTAATTTTGTTTTCATAAGTAAAACAATTTATTTAGACGTCCAGAAAAGAGGGGCGAATCCATGTACACGAAGGATGAAAAAATTCAAAAAGAAAAACTAAGATCTATTACTCAACTCAAACATATTACACAAGCCTCGTATCCCTCATCAGCCTAACTTTTGACAATATTTTTACATAAAGTGGTTGTTCTCAGGCTTGAACCCATATTCTCATGCTTGGCAGCCCAATCAAGCAATGATCCCCTAATGACAATTTATTTATAAAAAAAGTAATGTAGGCCTAGGCATAGTTGCCGAAACATGTATTGAAAGCTGTTTCATTTTTTAAAAAATGCGTATCGTATCGTGTATTGTAATTAAAATTACATTTATAAATATATATGCATTTATATGTATAATGTTTAAAATGATATAAATAACATTTTATTTCATTTGTCATAAAATGATATATTATTATTATTATTATTATTATTATTTATCTAACAATTAAAAATCAAAGTGAGACTAAGCATAGTTGTCTCATTTTCAAATATATTGTATCGTGTTATATATATTTAGATACAGATAAAAATAAAAATTCAAGTCATTTATAAAATAAATCAATTTAAATTTTATATAATACAACTATTAGTTTCAAATCAAAATTTAATAATTCAAGTTTCCAATTCATTAAAATCAAAATTTAAAGACAAAATCCAAAATTATTTATTTCTATAATACATCTCATTTTCATCTTAATATCCAGTTTCAATGGCATTAATATCATCATCAGTTGCCAATGATTTTTTAGTTTTTTTTTCTTCTTCAACGTCTTGTATGTGCTTACTTCTCATTTTCATCCTCTCAAAATACTTACCTTCATTCTTTTTTGTTTGAGAAAAGATCTCTAAGAGCATCTCCAATGCTAAATGCCATTTTATGTATGCTAAATTTATATTTTGGCATTGCTACATTACAAAAATGCCATATTTTGGCAATTATGCTACAATGCTAAAATGACAGATTTTGGCAAGTATGCTCCAATGCTAAAATGTCCTTTTTTTACAAAACAACTATTTTTCATTGACAAAGTAGCGTGGACCTCACCTCTGTTTGGCATTTACTTGATAAAGTAGCGTGGCCCCATCTTTGTTTGGCATATGCAAGTTCTATTATGTGAATGCCATAAAATGGCCCTAGCTACTCTTGATGCCAAATATGGCATTGAAAATGGCATTGCCATTTTTTGGCAAGCCAAATAGCACACCATTTGAGCAACAACTTTTACATCAATGCCAAATCTTGGAAATGGCGCATGCATTGGAGTTGCTTTAAGCGTTACAAAGCGGCAATATAAGACCAAACAAAATAAAAAAAAAAAAACATTTTTATGTATATAACAAAACAACAAAAAGGTCAAAATGATGTCATTTATCATCAAATGTATTGTGCGTATCGAAATGTATTGTGTATTGTAAGATGTGGTACAAAAAGATGCAATTATAAGATACGTATCCTTTCATGTCCATATCAAAACGTATCGTAAAATATGTATTTCGTATTGTAAGATACTAACAAGTATGGGCCTAAGGTTATTTTAAGACTTCGAGATCATTTGGGGAGAGCTTTATGTTGATATACTTGGAGGATTACCTTTAACCAAGTGTTGACTAGAAAATAAAGATTAATCAATTTCATGTAGTTCTAATTTTCTTTTAGAGAGCTTGTGTCGGCTTCTAATTTTTGTTTGAGGCTTCCTTTGGTTTTGTCTTTCAAGGCTATGGCAGTGTGAGATGTATTGGTGGAAAGATTTGAAGAGAGACCTGTAGTGTGGATGGAGTAGTACTGATCTAATGGCGGTAGGCTCACCCTCATTAGTGCTTCATTTGATAGAGAATGAAAAATTGGAAGGAACAAAAAGTAGGAGGGAAGGTAAAGATATCCATAGGGAAAGGCAAGGGCCTTTCTTGATGTTGTTTGGTTGAGTTGGAAGGAAATGAGGAGGGAAGGGAAATGGTATTGTGTGATTTTACCATTATGCCCTCCTCTATTTAAATAGAGGTTTTCGAAAGGGCAAAAATATAAGAAAAAGGAGGAGAGCTTTTTCTTTCCTATGTTCCTCCCACTTTTTTTTTTTTTAAATGATGGAGACTGGCCAACCAAGGGTCCTTAGGGTGTGTGGCTATGAGAACAAATTCTGATTATGCAAACTCACCTCCAAGAATCACATATTGGGTAAGATGAGATACGCTTTTGGCGTAACTCGAACTGGGGACCTCTTGTCTTCCTACTTTTGGGAGGAAGAAATATGGTGGATCCGGAGGGATGGAGTTTCCTTCCTACCTACATTTCCCTTCCATCTTATCTCTTCCCTTTTCCCTTTTATGAAATGAAAGAAAAACTCTCCATTTCTTCCTTCTTGTCGCCTCTTCCTTCCGTTTTTCTTCCCTACCTAAGGGATTGTAAGAGCAGTCTAGCCAATCTTCCTACCAACTTCATGTCTATTTCCATCACATTTTGGCTTTGATGGTTAAGAGACTTGAGAAGTACTGGGGGACTTCCTTTGGGGAGGTTTGGCTAAGAAGTTACAAATATCAATTAATTGATTATAATACTAATTGTTCCTCCTAAAAAGTGATTGATTAGGCATCATAAAATGTATGTAATTCAATCAAGCATCTTTGGGCAAGTGACTTTGGAGATATGTTGTGAAAGTCGCCAACCTTTGGAGGAGGGTGGTGGTTGAGAAGTTTGGAATTGAAAGGTGTTTGTGGATGTCCAAATTAGAAGTTCATACGGGTTGGTGGATGAGAAGTTTGGATTTGAAAGGTATTGTTGGACCTAGGTTAGAAGTTCATACAAGGTGGGTTTGTGGAGGAGTATCAGGATGGGTTTGGGGAGTTTTCCAAAATGTGTGGTTTTGCGGTGGGTAATGGTCAAAGGGTGTGGTTTTGGCAGGACCCTTGGTATGAGGATGTTACATACTTACATTGTGTAAGGAGTCCTCAAATTTGTTTAGAATTGACTCCTACAAACACGCATTCACAGTGGAATATGTTAGATTCTATTGCAATAGAGTTGTTTTGGAATCTATGATTAGGAGGTAGAGTCTTTGGAACATTTTTAGAGGGTTTGTATTTTGCCTCCATTTGCAAGGAGTGGGAGGATGCATTGAGATGGACAACTCAACATTTCTGAAGGGCGCTGTTCAGGCACGGTTCTCATAGGTCTCCTTAGAAATGGATTTGGTGAGTGAAGGTGTCTTAAGGTTTCTGGACTTGGATTGTTGCTTTGAGGTTATTTTAACTATCGATAATTTTGGGTGTATGGGAGAATTGCTTCCCAAGTGGTGTTTTATATACGAGGTTGCAAAGGAGACTCTTAAGCATCTCTTAATTCACTATGTGGTTGCCTAAGACTTTTGGTATATGTTCTCTCTCTCTCTCTCTGGTGGGGATTTCTTGTGTTATGCCTCAATTTGTTGTGGAGCTGGTGGGATATTGGCTTGGCCATTGTATCTCAAGTAGGGACATGAGGTCTTGGTAAGTGATCTCCCATTGCCTTACATGGTGCACAAGGACATAGAAGTTTAGGTGCAGGTTTGAGAAAGCAGTATTATCAATTCATAACCTCAAAGAAATTATTGTTAGATGTCTTCAGTTTTGGTTTACCAGTATATTTCTTCTTTTATTGATTTTATAAGGGATTTACGTTTTGTAGAGGATGTGTATTATGTAGTGGTTGTTTTGTTATACCTCGCATTTTGTTAGATTGTGCAGCCTCTGGTGTTCTTTATCTATATATATATATATTTGTTGTCATTTTTTCCCTAAATTTGGAGTTTTATTAGGAGTATTAGGTTACTTTCAGTTATAAGCTAGTTGGTTATCTTTGTTGAGAGCTTGATATACATTGTTGGTCTATTTTTTTACAATTTAAGGTGTTGGAGTAATAGTTGCTTAACATGGTATCAAAGTCTTGATTGCGAGATGTCATGGATTCTAGTCTCTCTCTCTCTCTATATATATTTGTTATAATTTTTTCCCTAAATCTGGAGTTTTATTAGGAATATTATGTTACTTTCAGTTATAAGCTAGTTGGTTATCTTTGTTGAGAGCTTGATATACATTGTTGGCCTATTTTTTTAACAATTTAAGGTTTTGGAGTAATTAGTTTCTTAACATGGTATCAAAGTCTTGATTGCGAGAGGTCATGGATTCTAGTCTCTCTCTCTATATTTATTTCCTGTTTGCATTTGCAGTCTGTTATGCTTTGCATTTGTCTGTGGTTTCTTTGCTTTTCTATGTGTGCATTTGTCTATGATTTCTTTGCTTCTCCACCTGCGAGTTTGGGGTCGCACGTGAGGAGGAGTTTTGAGAGCTTGATATACACTGTTGCCCCATTCTCTAACAACTCAACCTTTTGGAGTAATTAGTTGCTTAACATGATATTAGATCCTTGATTATGAGCCCGAAACTTGTGGGTTATGGGCCCATAAACTGTCTTATTTACTAACTTAGGACACTGAGCCTTCTAATGATTCTTTTTTAGGATAGAAGCTGCACTCATCAATACCAACTTTAACTCGTTACCTATTCTGTGAGCTAGTCTACGGCTTGGAAGGAATAACCAGTATTGTATGAGGAGTTAAAGGAAGAAGACCCTTCTCTGGTAGGGCCTTGAGAAGTACCTCTTCAACGAAAAGCTTTATGAACTATAGAATCTGTTAAAGTGATTATTGCTATATTTCTTTTATTTCTATATGTGTCTTTTCACCACAAGGGTACTATTGTACTTTCATCTTGTGTTAATATATATACAAGGTATTAGCGTAGAATAGATGTAAGCCCTAAGCTTGTTTAGTTCTCTTCTTCTTTATTGTTCTTCACTTCTCTTATTCAATTTCAATTTTCATATTATACAACCTAACTTGGTATCAGAGCGTGACGATCTACTTAAGAAAATTCTCTGAAATAGAGCCGAAAAAAAATTAGATAAAAAAGGATCCTAAAAACTTGCTAACATCAGCAAACCGCTGATGACGTCATCACCAATTGGCAACCGGAATACATGACAGAGTTCGTCTTTCAATGGTAATGCTTCTAGTGATTTTTGGAAAATTTTTTGAAGCCATTTGCATTCACTTATCCATTTTTGAATATTTTCGGATTTCCATTTTTTCCGATCTGCGATTTTGGTGGTCTTGAGAAGTTTTTGATGCTTCAATCCAACCCTAAGAGGTGCGATTTTGCCATAGGACACTTGTTTGGAGAGCCCCATGATGATTTGTTTGAGTTTTTGGTCTCTTTGATGATTTCCAGTGGTCACCTCTGTCAAATCTTGCTACTGCCCTGCTGTTTTGGTTGAGTTTGCTGCTCTGTCTCGCATATGATCTTCTTTTGGTTCAGGTATTGTGGTTTGTAGTTGGGCTTGCTATTTTTGCTACTAAAAGAGCTTACTAGGGCTGTTTGCTGCTATTTTAGAGCCTTTTTGGGCTGTCTGCTGCTGTTTTAGAGCTTATTGGGACTGTTTGTTACTGTTTTTACGTTGTTTGAGAGCTGTTGGTTGGTGCTGGATTATTTCTTTGGTGTGTAGCATCTATGAGGTTCTTTGGCTAGTACTCTAGTCCTTGGATTGTTTCTTATTTTGCGTTCATTTTGAATTTTTTTTTTGGCTTTGTTTGTTACAATGGCCGAAGGAAAACCTTCATTGTTAAGGGATGATGATATGCCTAGATGTGTCAACTCTAGGAAATTGAATGGTCTGAATTATTTGGCTTGGGCCCATGCTTTTAAGGTGTTCTTGCGTGGGAAACACAAATTAAAATTTGTGACAGATAGTCCTCTTGCTGCGACAAATTCCAAATATGCTAATTGGTTGGTTGAGGATTCAGTGGTTATGGGGTGGCTCTGACATAGTATGGAACCTCAAAGTGCTACTATTGTCGAGTTTTACAATTCCTCTAAGAAGATTTGGGACTCTATTGTTGAATTCTTCTCGCAACAGAGCAATGTTTCTCAGGTATATGAGAAGATTTTTGCCACTAAGCAATCTGGAAAATCTTTATTTGAATATTACAACACTCTTAAGAATTTGTGGGATTAATTACTGCAGTATCGTCCTTTCACTCCTGATTTGGAACAACAAAAACGTCAGTGGGAAGACTTTATGATTGTCTCCTTACTATTTGGTCTCGACTCAAACCTTCGTGGTTTCAAGGACCAAATTTTGGCTAGTGAGACCTTACCTACTGCTGCAAATGCATATTATAGATTGTCCCGTTCATCTCTTGGACAGAGTTCCATCGTAATAGGTTCTACCATAGAATCTTCTGCCTTGATTTCGAGCAGTAGTGATCGTGGATTTGGACCTCGTGGATCCTGTGGTGGTCGAGGAGGTCGAGGCGCTCGTGGTAGTTTTAGTCGTAGTGGACATACTAGCAGTTGTGGTGATCGGAAGTGTGATTGTTGTGGTGGCACTAATCATACAAAACCTTATTGTTGGATGAAGCATGGTAAACCAGATTATGCACATCAGGTTGTTGACGGTACCCCGTAGCCACTACCTACTGCTTCCTCTGGATCTGTTGTTCCCAGTTCTAGTTCTCATGATTCACTCACGACTCAGCTCGGCGAGCTTATTCAAACATTGCGTATTGCTTTTCCTTCTTCCTCCATTACTACATTAGTTGACTTAGCTTATATTGCATGTGTGGCTCATTCGCCTTCATCTTGGGTCATTGACTCTAGTGCTAGCTCACATATATCTGGTATACCATCTCTCTTTACTGATTTAATTCCTATTAAACATCATATTCTTTTAGCGGATGGATCTTCTTGACCTGTCCTTGGAAGAGGTGTTCTCATCCAACTTCTTCATTCTCTTTAGCCTCCAATCTTTATGTTACCGTCTTTCCTTTGAACTTGCTTTTTGTGAATCAATTAACTAGAGCCTTACACTGTTCTATAACCTTTTCTCCTACTACTAGTGTTTTTTAGGACCTCAAGACAAAGAAGATGATTGGTTCGGGGCATGAGAGGGATGACCTATACTATCTGTTCTTCCTCTTTTTCATCACTTGCTTTGAGTGTTGCAGTTTCACCGCTTCAGTGGCATTCTCGTTTGGGACATCCGTCTTTGGATAAACTCAAATTAGCTATTCTTGGTTTGAGTTGTGTCTCGTTTAGATTGTGAGGCTTGTCAGTTGGGCAAGTATCACCGTGACTCTTTTTCGAGTAGTAGTTCTAGTCATCATTTCAAGTCTTTTGCTATAGTCCACATAGACATATGGGGACCTTCCCGTTCTTCTAGTTGGAATGGTTTTAAATATTTTGTTATATTTGTGGATGATTGTTTTCGTATGACATGGTTGTTTCTCATGAAAGAAAGATCTGAGTTACCATATGTTTTCTTTAAATTCTATAATGTAATTTTTGTTCAGTTTGGTAAACGGATCAAAGTTATTTGCTCTGATAATGCACTTGAATATACACAATCTGTCATGAATTTGTTTTGTGCTAATCATGGTATTATTCATCAGACTACTTGTGCTCACACCTCTCAACAAAATGGTGTTGCCGAGAGGAAACATCGAAATATTTTAGATGCCGCTCGCACTTTAATGTTCAATATGCAAGTACCAACACACTTTTGGCATGATGCCGTTCTTATTGCATGTTATCTTGTTAATCGCATGCCCTCTGTTGTTTTAATCGCCAATCTCCTTTCTCTTTTTTACCCCACTCTTTCCCCATTCCAACTCCCTCCTCGTGTGTTTGGTTGTGTTGTCTTTGTTCATAATTTGGATCTCGGTCAGGACAAATTATCTCCTCGAGCTCGCAAATGTGTTTTTCTTGGGTATTCTCCGACTAAAAAGGGGTATCGTTGCTATAATCCTGAATCTCAACACTACTTCATAAGTGCATATGTTATCTTTTTTGAGTCCACCTCTTTTTCCTCCCCGGGGCAACATTTGTCCACATATCTCATATCTTGTCATGAGGGGGAGTTTGCTATACCCTTTCCTACTCTTCTTTTGCCTATTTCTTCTTCCTCTAATTCTCCTTTGCATGTTTATCAACAATCCCATGATAGGTGCATTGTTTCTTATAGTCCAGATGCCACAGCTTCCGCGACCAAGTGTAATATCCTACATCTTATTACTTTTATTATACTTTATTGCTATATGTGAATCCACTTCAAGTAATGATAAAGTGTGGATTAGAGTATGCTTTAAGCATGACTGTGTGATTCAAAGTGATGAGTTTACTAGTATGAATAGTGAGGCAATAATTAAAATCCTTGTAGGAGAAATTAGGAACAAAACGATATTTCTAGTAGGCTTTTAAGGTGATTCTTGAGTTAAAACATAATTAATTAGGTTAATCCATGTTCTAAGGTTAAACATAATTAGAGCATACTTAACTAAACCAACTCAGTTTGTGATAGGTTATTGGAAGGTTCTTAAAAATTAAGTTATATCTAAACTAATTATGTTTAATTAGTAATCTTAATACATGATTAGTGAATTAAGTTAATCATAATTGGGTTAATTAGGGTGTTTAAGTGAGAGAGACTTGTACTAATCCTAGGTTATAACCTAAGCCTTATAATTATCCAAGTTAATTTTAATTAGAGAAAGGTCAGAAAGACAATTGTTCACATAGGCAAGGGACCAACAATTTGGAATATCTAGCCCACCGTTGACTATTCTTGAGGAGCTTGTGTAGAGATTTGTCTATATATATGTATGTATTATTCATATGATATATATATATATATATATTTAAGCATAAAAGGGACAAAAAAATCAGATTAGTAAGAGAGAGGAAATATAAAGCTAATAAGAGCAAGACACTTCAAATATGTGGGAGTTCGCAAGGTGACACCTAGCCCACATATAGATACATGTTTGTATCTATTATACCTTACAAAATAAATTTTAGAGACAAGCAAGAAACTCTCTAAAATGTGCTGGACAAAATAATAAAATAAGGAAGAAAGTAGAGAAAACAAGAGAACAAGAAGGAGAAAGAAAGAAGGTTAAGGAGGACTAACCTAGAGGTTGAATTCTTGAACAATCAAAGTATGAATTCTAGTCTTAATCTCTTATTCTTTAATTTAATCGGAAAAGAAACATTTAAAAATGACTAAGAACTCAAATTCAATTAAGAATTGAATGAAATTTTAAACTAGTCTTGAAGTCCTAACAAGTATTGCATGGAATAGTAATTACATGGATACAAGAGCAACATATATGATGTAGAAAGATGCATCATGATTAATGAGTGTTGATTAAACTAATTGGCTAATGATTAATGGTGTTAAAACAATCCTAGCACTACCTAGGTTATAATTAGCATGATTAGATTATTAAAGGAACTCTAAATGCGAGAAATGGTAAAGAAAAATGCTGCTGGAAATTAAAGAAAAATACCTTAATTAAAGTTAAATAATTTGTCTAAATGATGATTCTAGATGCTAGATATAAGTGTTGAAACGACCAACACTTGGAAGTTAAAAATGAAACTTATAAGCATAATAAATGGAGATGGTGCAGCTTCTGTCCCAATTGTTTAAAAACTTTATATTTGATGTAAATGAATTTCAACAAGAATCAAAGGACGCTCTAATGGAATTAGAATGTGAGGGATTTTATCATAATCCTAGATTGTGTTGTTTGAACTATAACGGGACAAACATAACTAAATAATGTTACATTGCACTCAAATATGGTTCTAATATGAAATATATGTATGTAGGGTTCCTTAGGAGAGAAAGAGAATCAAGGAGTGCTTTAAGAGCACAAGGTGAGGAATCTAGTTCCCTGAAATGGTGAATTGAATGCGATATTGTTAAACATGCTATTCTGTGTTTTAACAAGCAAATCATTATGCTATATTTTCTATTGATGAAATTGAAGTATATTTTATAAGTATGTTTGATAAATAGATTTGCAAATCCATGGATAATCACATGATTTAGAATGGGTTTTTGTAGATGCCATTATATGGGCCCTTCTTATTATGTCCTTACCGAGGGACCAAGAGCCGGTAGGCCCGTAAGTAGGCCAGAGATCTCTTCAGTGTCACTATAAGTGACTGTCATTATATATGACATTCCGTTCAGAATCCGAGTTGACGCGGATTCTTTCATTCTGATCGTTGTAATGGGTATGCTAAATGATATTTGATATCTGTTATGAGCTCTGTTAGACTATTTATTGCTATTCAAATGTTTAAATAGCAATTCTGTTTCTAAAAATGCATTTGAATTGTTTCAGTAATGCTTGATATCCATGGTTTTATTTAAAGTTTCTTTTACTATAAAAACCCATGACAGGGCATTGGTATTATTCATTGAGCTTTGTTAACTCACCCCGTTTCCCGACCAATGTTTTAGGTAATGAAGCTTAAGATGGGAAGGGAACTTAAGGAAGAAGAGTTTGTAAAATTGTATAGTGAGACTTGCAAATATCTCTTTTGAGCCTATGTAGGCTTCTGTATATATGCAATAGCTATTTTGTGTGTTGGCCAGTTGTAATAAATTTTGCAAGCGTGAGTTTGATATTTTAACTTAGAATTGCTCTGATCGAATGTGGTTGGTATGAGTTTGATGTGAACCTGACAGGTTAAAAATGTTATGCTTCAGCTATATTAATAAACTATCCATTATATAGCCCATTCGATTCTGTATAAGGCCACGTTGGCTAGTCGTGACACTGAGGTTCTTGCTTCTTCCTCTTTTCCTTCTGCCTATGATGATTTACCTATTGCTTTATACCGAGGTAAATGTACTTGTACTCAACATCCTATTGCTAATTTTGTTTCATATGCTAATAGTTCATCTTGTTTGCAGTCCTTTGCTTGTGCTTTGTCTTCTCTTTTTATTCCCACTTCTTATGTACAAGCTTTGTCGTTTTCTGGCTGAAAATATGCTATGGATGAGGAAATAAGTGCTCTTCATAAGAACCAGGCTTGGGAACTTACGACTCTTCCTTTTGGGAAACAAATAGTTGGTTGTTGTTGGGTCTACACAGTTAAATACCTCCCTGATAGTTCTGTTGATCGTTTGAAGGCTCATTTGGTTGCTAAAGGCTATACCCAGACATATGGTGTTGATTATTTTGAGACTTTTTCTCTTGTGGCACGTCTCAATTCTACTCGGATTTTACTCTCTGTTGCTGTTAGTCGTTCTTGGCCCCTACACCAGCTTGATATTAACAATGCCTACCTCCATGGGAATCTTTAGGAGGAATATATGGTTCAACCCCCTGGCTATATTGTTGCTAGTAATGAACATCTTATATGTCAGTTGCGAAAGGCTTTGTATGGTTTGAAGCAGTCTCTTCGTGTCTGGTTTAATAGATTTAGTGCCATGATACTTGCATATGGTTTCAGCCGTTCTACTTTTGATCACTTTGTATTTGTGCCTCATTCTTCTACGGGTACCATTATCTTAATTGTTTATGTGGAAGACATTATTATCTCTGGGAATGATTCTGCAGGTATCTTAGATTTGAAATGTCATCTTGGTCAACACTTTCATACTAAGGATTTGGGTGCTTTGCGTTATTTTTTTTGGGATTGAGGTTGCTCGTTCTTGCCAGGGCATTTCTCTATCTCAATGAAAATACGTTCTTGATCTTCTTTTTGAGACTAGTCCCTTGGGTGCTCGACTTGTTGATACCCTCATGGATTCCACTGTTAAACTAGATGGTGAGGAAGGAGAACTATTTGTTGATGTAAGTAGATACCGATGGCTAGTTGGCAAATTATTCTATCTTACGGTTACTCGGCTGGACATGACTTATGTTGTTGGTGTGGTTAGTCAATACATGCATGCTCATCGACAACCTCATTTTGATGCTGTCACTTGTGTTTTGCATTCTCTGAAGAGTGCATCAGGGAGAGGGCTCCTGTACAAGCCTTTTACTTCTCTTTCTGTGATTGGTTATAGTGATATTGATTGGGCTGGTCTTCGCTCTGATCGGAGGTCTATTTCTGGTTATTGTACCTTTGTTGGCGGGAATTTGGTTACTTGGCGCAGTAAAAAGCAGAGTGTTGTTACGCACTCTAGTGCTGAGACCAAGTATAGAGCTATGGCTCATACAACATCAGTAATGTTATGGGTTCGTTCTCTTTTTTGTAATCTTGGTGAGGAGGTGTTTGCTCGTATGCAACTATATTGTGATAATCATGCTTCTCTATTTATTGCTAATAATCCTATCTTCCACGAACGTACCAAATATATAGAGGTTGATTGTCACTTTATTCGCGATTTGTTGATGAAGAAGCAGATTGTTACCTCTTATGTTCGCACTGATCATCAGTTGGGTAATATTCTCACGAAGCCCTTAGCTCGAGCTTTTTTTCGTCCTTTGTCTTCCAAGCTGGACATGCTTGATTTGTATGCTTCAGCTTGAGGGGGAGTGTTAGAGTGATTATTGTTAGAATAGGAATATTTTATATTTATTGCCCACTAATGGCATTATTGTAATATTATCATATTTTAATAATATAAGTGATATACCCAGATTCACCTCATAGGTTGAAAGTGATGCATGGCAGTCGTGATCGAAGAGATACCATCCAGACCTTATCACTCAGTGCTGAGGTACACAGGCGAAGAATGAATTATTCAGAAATGTGCGGTAATTATCCAAGTCAAAAGAATCAAATCAAATCCCTACTTTCTTGGGAAGATCTCAATAGTAAGATATTCATCATCTATAAAAAGGCTTAGACCTCAACCAGAAGGGGTATGCTTTTCTAAAAACTTTACACTCATTCTTAGTAGTTCTTTGTTCAAGCTACTAACTTGACTGTCAAAGGATTCTTCATTGGACCTCCCTCGGTGATCTTCCAATCCTTTCTTTGCAGATACTTCGGAAAAGATTTTGGGTATCGACTATTGAAGACAGAAAATGACATCATTAGTTTGGCGGCATCTGTGGGAACTCGATAAAGTTCTCTTCTTCAATTAAATCTACCAAACAACCAAATGGCTCTAAACTTGCGACCAAGGCAACTTGCCCCGGTCTGAGCACTGACTCCTGCACCAAGGCAGACTGTTGTGCGTCAGCCTTGTCCAAACATAGGTGATCATGGGATAAATACCAGGGCTTAGTAGATTGAGAATCTGAGCCAAACTGTGCTGAGTTTAGTTCAAAGTCAGCAAGCTTTAATCGCACAGATCCAACAGCTGCAACAACCAGTCGAGCCGCCGCAGCTGGCTCAAAATCAATAGCCCCCACAGCCCGTTCAGGACCAGCAACTGCCGCAGCTAGTTCATGACCAACTGATACCCCAGCCAGCTCAGAATCATCAACCTCTCAATGGCCAAAATGACAACGTGCGTCTTGGGCAGGGGCCACCTCCTCAGCAAATAAGCCAACTAGAGAACCTGAATCAATTAAATGCTGGGGCGGCGCCTCAACAGTCCAAAAGTCACCATCATTCACGACAAAGCCAAGATCAGGAGGCAGAGTTAGGAATTCCTGCCAGGTATGGAGTCGCCCAACATGTGGCCGAACAACTCTATAATATGTTCGGCACGCGAGGGACACTCTTCACCTTGGCCATAATGACAGAAGTACCTCCAAGGAAGTACGTCCTTCCAAAAATTGAACTGTACAACGGAAGCACTGACCCCATGGACCACCTCTCTCACTTCTAGCATACTACGGCTCTCCAAGGAGGTACAGACGCATTGATGTGCAGATCGTTCGTTATAAGCCTTAAAGGAGCAGCGCTGGAATGGTTCCACCATCTATCTTCGAACTCAATCTCAAGCTTCACAAATCTGAGTAGCAAGCTCTTGAGCAAGTTTATCACCAGCAAAAGGTTTAAGAGAGGCCCTTAGTTTCTGTTAACAATCAAGCAAAATGAGGGTGATCTCTGAGGGACATTATAGGAAGATTCAACAAAGAGCTCACCTCGGTGGAAGGATGTGAGGAGCGATTTTTAGTCGCAGCTCTGACCTCTGGTCTCTCTCCTGGAAGGTTAAGGGGATTCTCTCGTCAAAAGTCCTTTGACGAACATGCCGGAGCTACTACTAAAAGCTCAAAAGTACATCACCTTGGAAGACGTAAGGTCCTCCTCAAAGGAAACTAAAGAATTGACTAAGAAGGAGGAGCAACCTCCTGCAAGGTCGACCAGAGACGAGAGGAGGAGAGCTCGAAGTCCTGAGAGGCGCGAACGGTAGGAATTGCCAAGCACCTCAAGGAAAAGTAACCTCTACACACCTCTGAATGCACCACTGAGGCATATTCTCCATCAGATACAATCATGAGAAGAACTCAGATTGACCGGAAGGGATGAGAGGAGACCATATGAAAAGGAATCAAAATAAATATTGTGATTTTCACAGGGACCATGGCCATACCATGGATGAGTGTCGGATTCTGAAACAGGAAATCAAAGGCCTAATTCGTAGGGGGAATCTATGGGAGTTCACCCAACATACTCAAAGGATTCACGGCCGACCACATAAGGGAGAGGAGGACCAACAGAGACCCCTTCATAGGCAGCAAGGTCCTAGGCCTGACGGACCAAATGACAAAGTTGGGGTGGAACCTCAACACCATGTTATCTATGTCCTCCATGCAGACACCCAGAGGAGTGGGATGTTGAATAGGGCTTTGACGAGGTACGCCTGAGAGGCCAGGCAACAGTCAGAGGTCTTCAATATTGACGCACTTGAAAAAAAGTATAAAGTAACCCCCACACTCCGGTTCTCGGACCTAGACCTAGTAGGGGTACATTTCCTCCACAATGACTCGCTTGTAATATCCTTTCAAATCTCAAACTTCCATATCAGAAGAGTGCTCATTGATACTGGGAGTTCAGCAAACTTACTATTTACCCCTCCTTTTTAGAAAATGAATATAGATCCAAAAGAACCCCAGCCTACTACAGCGGTGATGGCGGGTTTTAATGGTGATATCAGCTCTCTACTCGGGACCATCAAACTTTCCTTCACTATCGGAGAGTCCCAAGATCAAAAAACTGTCTTGACCGAATTCATGGCCATTGATGCTATTTCTCTCTATACAATTTCATCCCCGGAAGACCTTGGATCCGTGATTTCAATGCCGTGACGTCCACTATGCATCAATGCTTAAAATTTATTCTAGAGGAAAAGGTGGTAACCATCAAAGGTTGCTAGCCTACGTCCAGGGAATGCCAAGCCACAGCTTTAAAGCCTAAAGTGGAGAAATAGCAACTACAAAAGTTGGCTGACTTTGTCAGAACTCCAAGCTCAGATTTGGATGAACTACGTCTAGAGGAGTTAGGGGAACCGCTCAGCCCAAGTGGGACAAGCAGTTCGCTCCAACCCAAGGAAGAGGTTTGAAAGATCCAAATTGATCCCTAAGACTCTAGCCGGGTTGTCCAGATAGGCTCAACTCTGAGCCTAGAGGAAGCAACAAAGATAATAGCTTTCCTAAAAGACAATGCCTCAGCCTTTGCCTGGAGTGCAAAAGACATGAATGGCATTGATCCTAACTTCATCAGCCATAAACTTATGGCTAATCCATGTTATCCCATGGTACGTTAGAAGAGAAGGACGTTCGCATCATGACGACAAAAAGTTATCAATGAAGAAGTTGAGCGACTTCTGGAGACTGGGTGATCAAGGAAGTCTACTACCCAGACTGGCTGGCCAATATAATTTTGGCCAAAAAGAAGAATGGAAAGTAGAGGGTTTGTGTTGACTATGCCGAACTCAACAAAGCATGGCCCAAGAACAGCTTCCTGGTCCCCAGAATAGATCAACTAGTAGACGCAACTGCAGGGCATCAACTCTTGAGTTTTATGGATGCATACTCGGGGTATAACCAAGTACAAATGTACCCCCTAGACTAAGAGAAGAGAACCTTCATGTCTGAAAGAGGAATTTACTACTACAAGGTAATGCCTTTTGGGTTGAAGAATGCAGGAGCAACCTATCAAAGGTTGGTCAACAAAATGTTCCAACCTTAAAATGGTAGCACCATGGAGGTTTACATCGATGACATGCTCGTAAAAAGCACGAATCAAAATGATCATGTCCAACATCTGGCTCAAACATTCGAGATTTTGAACAAATATGGCATGAAACTAAATCCCACCAAGTGCACCTTTGGCGTTACAGAGGGGAAGTTCCTAGGGTACCTAGTCTCTTAACGTGGGATAGAAGCTGACCCATCTCAGGTCAGAGCCTTGCAAGAAATGAGCTCCCGTAGGACCAAGAGGGAGGTCCAAAGCTTAAATGGAAGGATAGCTGCTGTAAACCATTTTATCTCCAAATCAACCGACCGATGTTTGCCATTCTTCAAAGCACTCAAGGGAGACAAGTCCCTCGAATGGATCCCGGAATGCGAGCATGCTTTCCAGCAACTAAAAGATTACCTTGGGTCCCCAGAACTCTTGTCAAAACCAATTGTGGGCTAGAAATTATACCTTTATCTTGCGGTCTCAGACCATGCGGTCAACTCTTTATTGTTGAGGCAACACAACGGAGTCCAAAGGCCAATCTTTTACGTCAGCAAAGCATTTGTGGGAGCAGAGTCTAGATATCCGGATCTATAAAAATTGGCCTACGCACTAATTATCTCAGCTCGGAAGCTTAGACCTTACTTCTAAGCACATATTATAGTTGTGTCTACCACATAGCCCTTTGGGAGCGTACTCCACAAACCAGAACTTTCTGGACGTTTGATGAAATGGTCAGTGGAATTAGGGGAGTTTGATTTTCAGTATGAACCCAGAACTACGATTAGAGATAGGCTATGGCTGACTTTTTGGTTGAGTTTTTCGGAGCCTAGCCCATCGAACTCTTACACAAGGATATTATTGGCCGACAATGCAGAAGTATGCTAAGAGCCATGTCAAGAAATGTGACAAATGCCAAAGGTTTGCACCTTATTGGCATCAGCCCCAACAAGAAATGATCCTGATCACAAGCCCTTGGCCATAGGTTCAGTGGGGAATGGACATCATCGGACCACTCCCAAGGGCACCTCAAAATAAGAGATTTCTTTTAGTGGCTATAGATTATTTCACCAAATGGGTAAAGGCTTGTCCCTTGTCCAGGATAACAGTCCGAGGTGAGGAATTTTATCTGGAAAGAGATAGTATGTAGGTTTGGGATACCTGGAGTATTGATCTCAAATAATGGGACTCAGTTCCAAGGAAAGATCTTCAAAAAATTCTGCACCGACCTCAGTATACTCTAGCACTTACTCCTCTTTAGGGCACCCACAAGCCAATGGATAGACAAAGGTCAGAGGCTCTCAAGAAAAGACTAGAAGGAGCAAAAGTGAAATGGGTCGAGGAATTAACCGGTGTTCTTTGGGCCTATCGAACCACCAAGAGAACCCCCACTGGGGAAACCCCATTTTCCTTAACATTCGGAACGGAAGCCATCATATCCGTAGAGATTAGCCTACCATCCCTCAGAACTGAGATGCACCTGTCAAATTAGAATGACAACCTACTTTCGAAAGAATTGAATCTTTTAGAAGAAAAGAGGGAGCATGCCCAGGTTAGGATGACCTCCTACAAACAAAGAATGTCAAAGTATTTCAACAAAGCAGCAAAGTCCGTTAGTTTTCAGATTGGAGATCTCGTCCTCAGAAGGGTTTTTCCAAATACTAGGGAGCTTGGTTCAGGGAAGTTATCCCCCAATTGGAAGGGTCCCTACCGGGTAATAAAATCATATAGAATGACCACTTATTGGTTGGAAGAGCTAAATGTGAAACAAATTCGGAGACCTTGGAACATAGAGCATCTGAAGAAGTACTATCAGTAAAGATTCCACAAAGCCTATGAGCTCAGGATGTTACAACTCTGACTATTAAAATTAAGCTTTAAATTCCACGAAGCCTGTAAGCTCTGGATGTCACAGCTCTGATTGTTAATTTAAGTTTTAAATTCCACGAAGCCTACAAGCTCGTAATGTTACAGCTCTGATTATTAAAATTAAGCTTTAAATTCCAAGAGACCTATAGGCTCGGGATGTTACAGCTCTGGTTGTTAATCTAAGCTTCAAATTCCACGAAGTCTATAAGCTCGGGATGTTACAGTTCTAGTTGTTAATTTAAGCTTTAAATTCCATGAAGCCAGTGAGCTCGGGATGTTACAACTCTAATTATTAAAATTAAGCTTTAAATTCCAAGAGACCTATGGACTCGGGATGTTATAGCTCTGGTTGTTAATCTAAGCTTCAAATTCCACGAAGTCTATAAGCTCAGGATGTTACAGTTTTGATTGTTAATTTAAGCTTTAAATTCCAAGAAGCCAGTGAGCTCGGGATGTTACAGCTCTGATTGTTAATGCAAGCTTTAAATTCCACGAAGCCTACGAGCTCGGAATGTTACAGCTCTGATTATTAAAATTAGGCTTTAAATTCCAAGAGACCTATGGCTTCAGGATGTTACAGCTTTGGTTGTTAATTTAAGCTTTAAATTCCATGAAGTTTATGAGCTCGGAATGTTACAACTCTGACTGTTAAAAACCACAAAGCCTATGACCTTGGGATATCATAGATCTGGATCTTAATTGAAACTTTAAAAATCGAGGAAGCCTCTGATCTCTTGATGTTAAAACTCTAAATGATTTAAAAGCTTTGAATACTATTTGGCATTTGAACTCAGGTTGTTTTCTAAAATTGAAATTAAACTGGAGTTATATAGATGGCAAAAGATTGATCTGAACAAAGAGAAGTTAAAAGTCTCAAATGATAACATTTGAAGTAACTACAAAAAAGAAAACTAATAGAAGGTATAACTAAGAGGCAGGGGAGCCATCAGGATCGTCATCGTCTTCGTACTCCCCACTCTCGTCATCAGAAACTTCTATTTGGTCTAGCAGCTTGGTATCAACTTTGGGATAAGCCTTAGCTATATTCTCTTAAGGCAAAGATTATAACCATCAGAAGCGAGCCTCCTCCTAAGCTTCAAGATCTTATCTTTTTGCTCTTCAATTATAGCAACTCGAGCAACTTCAATTTCGAAATGGTGTCTTGTTTCAACCTTAGAAGCTACAGTCTTGGTGATAGATAAGTCTGCTATAAGCTTAGATATCTATCTCTTCAGGTCAGCAACTTCATTACCAAGTAAGGTTATCTTTGAATCCTGAAGTGAAACAACATTAGAGGATTTGGCCAGTTCTTCCTTAATATTGTCCGCTAGGGAACGGGCGGTCCCAAGTTCTACCTTGGTATTCTCAACTTTTTTCTTCAGTTCCCTCATTCTTTGTGCGGCTTCATTGGAACTATGGAGCTACAATTGTAACTGGGATTCCAGATCATGAGATTCGTATCTAATCTCACCCAGGACAACCATAATATGCAATGCCTGTAGATAAACAAGTTTCAACGAGTATGAATGACTACAAAGGTTTTTTGAAAAACAAAAAAAACCGTTACCTTGCATAGAGAGATGAACCCGCCATGTACGGCCTGAGTGATGCTGACTTGAGATAATTCTCTTGGGATCTCCTCACAGCTCAAATCCCAAGCCATCTTCAATGCATCTTTAATTGAAGAAAGTGGGGGACTATTCTCCCTAGAGTTCGAGTAAAAGCTTCTTCTCTCCGTTTTGAGTTCACGGTTTCCTTTCCCTTCTTGGATGATGGGGTGGAGGTTTCAGCAACATTAGTACCCCCAACAGTTGGGGATCTCGGTAGCTCAGTTCGGGAGGGAAGAACTGAAGGGTTCTGAACTTCTTCTGTCATGGTCCTCTCCGGAGAGGAACCATTTCCTACAGCCACTCTCTTGGCTGAAATCGAAGTAGTAGGCTCCCCAATTGCGGCTATCTTCTTCTTCAGAGGTCGGAAGCCTGAAAGAACCTGCTGTCGAAGATCCATATCTGGAGCTTGAATCAACCCTGCCTTGGTCAAGTTCTCGATGTTCAGAACTTGATGATGAGATCGTGATGTTGACTTCAGAATCTTCCGAAGTTTATTCTGTCGATTGTCAATATGTTTCGTGTATCCTCTTGTATTTTGAGCTGCCAAAAAGTAAGCAGCACCAAATAATCAACCTACAAAAAAAAGAAAAATGAACTTCAAAGAAAAACAAAAGAAAAAAGGTGTATCTCACCAGTCCTCCCTGGGATTCGGGGAATCACCCCTGAGTCCAACTCAGTATGGTTAGCGTCCTCCAGAGCACCTTTGGCGAAAAAGTACCACTTCTTCAAGGTCTTATTAGAAGTTGGTGCCGAGGTGAGAGGTTTGAACTGAGATGGGAAAGATAAGTAGTATGGGCCCTCATTGCTCTTCTTGAGGTCCTTATGGCACCTCAGAAGGGAAAGGTAAGATTCCACTTTGTTCAGCAAAGACAAAACCATAAAGGCCTTAAGTTGCCTCCACCCATTGATATTCAGGTAAGTAGGGCAAATACCATATAGGTAAAAGAAGCGTTTTAAGAAGGGGTGAAAAGGAAACTTAAAACCTAACTCAAACCACTCTTTGTACACACATATCTCATGAGGCCCAGGGGTATTGGGGCGTTCATCTGGTTCAGGGACCCTACATGCTACTGTCACTGGGATTTTGTAAGTTACCTTCAATGTATTTAAGCTATCAGAGGTAAAATAATTGGCTTCATGATCCCTCGACTCAGAGGCATCCCCAACATCGAAATTGTCGACGTCGTTATTGGATTTGCTAGAATCCTCCTCACCCTCAATTGAGTTAGAGGCACTGAGCCTAGGGTTTTCCTCCTCTTGATGCGACATGGTACAAAAGGAAATAAAGAGAAAAAGAATTAGGGCAAAAAAGAGAGCTCTGACCTCTAGAACTAGCCATGAAATCTCTGCGAAGAACACGTTTAAAAAATTGCTCAGAAATAGTCACCAAAGACGAAGAGAAGTGTTTAGAGAAAATCACCAGAAAAGAATAGGTCTGGTCAAAAATCGCCTTAGCTTGACGTAAGATTTTTTTTTTTAAATTCTTCTTTAAAAATGAAGTGACACCTTTTTTATATATCCCTTCATTTAATGAAAGGCCATAATTGTCCTTGAAATTTGAAGCGACCTTGCCTAATAAATGCGTGGAACGGATTTCAAAGCGATGAGACAGTTGGATTCCGAAGTGACAAGATGGTTGTCCCTTAAAATTTGAACCAATAGTCTACCACAAAGAAGGATGGAACACTAAATTGAGACCTTGGTATGGTAGCCTTAGATCGTGAGATCTGGGTCCTGAGGGGGAGTAATTGGTATACCCAGATTCACCTCATAGGTTGAAAGTGATGCATGGCAGTCGTGATCGAAGTGATACCATCCAGACCTCATCACTCAGTGTCGAGGTACACAGGTGAAGAATGAATTATTCAGAAATGGGCTGTAATTGACCAAGTCAAAAGAATCAAATTAAATCCCTACTTTCTTGGGAAGATCTCAACAACAAGATATTCATCATCTATAAAAAAGCTAAGACCTCAACCAGAAGGGGTACGTTTTTCTAAAAACTTTACACTCATTCTTAGGAGTTCCTTATTCAAGCTACTAACTTGACCGTCGGAGGATTGTTCACCGGACTTCCCCCGGTGATCTTCTAATCCCTTCTTTGCAAATATTTCAAAAAGGATTTTGGGCATCGACTATCGAAGATAGAAAACAACATCATCAATAAGCATGAGAGGTGTAGGGTTGAGAGACACATTCTCTTTTTTTGCCAAACTATTATTCTCTTTTTTTCTTTTCTCTTTCTTTCTTTTCAAACCCTAGAAGTTTACATTTCAACTTGGTATTAGGGCATCGGTCTAAGCTTAGAAATCATCTAAATCACACCGGAGGATATCAGATCACACGAGGAACAAAATGGGACTAGTGGCTTCATTGTACAGACGCTGATGTCATGCTGATGTTAGCATTTTCCGGCAAAGGGGAACATCCTCTTGGATCGTCTCTGAGTGCTGAGTACTCTGGTATTTTTTTTGAAATTTTTTAAGGGCATTTGATGTGTTTTTACATTTTTTGAATGTTTTTCTGGGAAAAATTTGTTTTTCTTCGATATGATCTTTTTGAGACCAAAATCAGTTTTTGATGCTTGGATTCATCTCTGAGGGGTGCGTCTAGGGCTAAGATTGAACCCTTGGATTGTTTGAGACCCGATCGAGCTATTTTTTGGTTGAGTTTTCAAATCCAGAGCAGTCGGCATCTCTGGAATGTTACGAGATTTTTTTTTTCTTTGCTTCTGTTGGCTTCCAATTGATATTGTTGCTATTCCAGATCATGTTGGTTGTTAAGGATTGATTTGCTTGCTCTTCTTCAATATTGGTTGCATTTTATTGTTGATTGAACACTTAGATTTCTTTGAGGATATGTCAGAAGTTAGCCAAGCAACTAGTGGCTTTGGTAGCGGTGTCTTAGGACAGAATAGTGCTCAAAGTGAGAACCCTACGCTACAGATTACAATGGCTAGACTTTATGGCACTAATTATATTGTGTGGTCACGATCTGCTTTACTATTCATTAAAAGTAGAAGAAAGATGGGGTACATAGATGGAACCACTATGGAACCAAGCAGTTTAGATTCTTCGTTTGGCAAGTGGGACTCAAAAATTCTACAGTTATGTCATGGCTCCTTCATTCTATGAAGCTCGAGATTAGTAATAGTTACTTATTTTTGCGAATAGCAAAGGAGATTTGGGATTCTGTTGCTCAGACTTATTCAAAGATTGGGAATGCTGCCCATATTTATGACTTGCGACACAGAATTCATGAGCTCAAACAGGGAGATATGACTCTAGCAATGTATTATAATACCCTGAAGGGCTTGTGGCAATAGTTGGACCAATACCGAGCATTTCAGGCAGATTGTCCTGGTGATGCTCATAAGTTCCAAAAGATGGTAGAGTAGGAGTGCATCTTTGAGTTTTTGGCTGGCCTTAACATTGACAATGATCCGATTCGGGTGAAAGTTTTGGGCTGTGATCCTCTTCCTTTTCTTAATCAGGTGTATGCTTATGTTCAGGGGGAGGATAGCAGAAGGTGTGCTATGATCCAATCTTCTACTCTTGCGAGATCAGCTCTTGCCTCAACATCTTCGACTCTGGAAAGATTCTCTCTTACCTCTTTGACTCAGCGGGACGACAAAGGAAGTAGTAAGGGCCGTGAAATTGGCTGGACTGCTATTGGTGCTTCCTTTGACGATAAAGAGAAGCTAATATGTGATCACTGTGGGAAGACTAGACCTACCAAGGAGAGTTATTGGAGGAATGAAGAGGTCCTATGCTCATCTTACCTGAATTGATTCCTCGGTTCCTACTTCAGCCCCAGGTTCTACTTCAGCATCAGCTTCAACACCACCAACTTTTTCTCAAGAGGAAATCAAATCTGTTCGATGTCTCATGTCTTAGTTGGGGCCCTCATCTGCTGCCACTGCTGCCTCTACTTTTGCCCATTCAGGTACTCATGCTGAGGCATATATTGTCTCCTTTTTATCTGCTAGTCCCTCTTGGATCATTGATTTAGGAGCATCTGAACTCGTGACTGGTTTGTCCAATCTCTTCTCATCTTATAATACTTGTTCTGGTAGGGAAAAGGTTAGGATAGTAGATGGTTCTTTGTCCTTTATATTGGGGAAAGGTTCTATTTTTGTCTCTTCATCTATGTCTCACTCATCTGTTCTTCATGTTCCTAACTTTCTTACTAATCTCCTTTTTGTTAGTAGTATAACAAAGTCATTGAATTGTAGTGTGACTTTCTTTTCTACTCATTGTGCTTTTCAGGACTTGGAGACGAAGAAAACGATTGGCAGTGGTAGTGAGAATGGTGGTCTATATCTCTTGGATCTTCCAACTTCTATTGCCACTAGGCAAAGATAGGCTCTATCGTCTAGGAGTGATGTTACTGCTTCTTCTATTGATTTGCTTATTCGTTGGCATCAGCGCTTGGGCCATCCTTCTTTTTCTTTATTGCAAAACTTATTTCCAGTTTTAGTTTCTAAGTCTCGTCCTTTTCAATATAATTGTGAAGTGTGCGAATTGGCTAAACATAGTCGTGTTTCTTTTCCTCCTAGTTTGAATAAAAGCACTTTTCCTTTTACAATTTTTCAGTCAGATGTGTGGGGTCCTTCTCATATTACTACGTTGTCTGGTTTTCGATGGTTTGTTACTTTCATCGATGATTATTCTCGTGTGACATGGGTGTACTTATTACGGGACAAGAGTGATGTTTTTCATTGTTTAAAGAATTTTCATAAAATGATTTCTACCCAATTTGATGCCCAACTTAAGGTGCTTTGATTTGAAAATAAGGGTGAATATATTGATGGTCCGTTTAATAAGTACCTTTCTGCCCATGGCATCATTCATCAAACCACTTGTGTTGGCACTTCACAACAAAATAGAGTAGCAGAGCACAAAAATCGTCACTTATTGGAAGTTGCTCGGGTACTCTTGTTTGCTATGCATGTTCCTAAGTCTTATTGTGGGGACGCTGTTCTTACCGCAACCTATCTTATAAATTGAATGCCTTCGAGGGTATTACATTTTCGTCCTCTTGTTGAGGTCTTGGGAGTCTCTACTTCTGTCTTTTCCATCTCTCCTCGTGTGTTTGGTTACGTGTGCTTTGTTCATGTTCATGGTCCTCGTGGTAAATGGGATCCTAAGGCTTTGAAATGTGTCTTTGTGGTCACCATGGATGTTACTTTCGAATCTACCTCGTATTTTGCTAGTTCTCAGCCTCCTCGTTAGGGGGAGAGCAGTAGAGAAGAGTTGCTTCAACCTAGTTCTCGTCCTCGTCCTCAGTTTGATGCTTCAAGTGCTGATCTTGACAAGGAAACTCAAGGTACCAAGGACACTCAAGGTACCAAGGAGCTATTGACATACTCAAGGAAGAAAAAAGGAGCTAGACTTCTGTCTCAGACTAACTGTCAATTGGATTATTCAGATCCAAGAAATAATGATTCTCAGCTTCCTATTATTGTTCCTTCTGCTCCTTTTAACGTCATTGTTTTAGATGATATTGACCTTCCCGTTGTAGTTTGTAAAGGTGTTCGTTCATGCACCCAACATCCTATCTCCAATTTTGTATCCTATCATTCTCACACCTTCCTATCGTGTTTTTGTCTCAGGATTGGAGAGATGCCTTGGTGGATCCTAAATGGAAGGCGGCTATAGTAAAAGAAATGAGTGCTCTTAAAAAAAATGGCATGTGGGAATATGTGACTCTTCCTAAAGGGAAAAGACTATTCGATGTGAGTGGGTCTTCACAGTAAAACACAGAGCAGATGGATCAGTGGAAAGGTGTAAAGCTAGATTGGTGGCCAAAGGGTTCACTCAAACCTATGGTATTGATTACCAAGAAACCTTCGCGTTAGTGACTGAGATGAATTCCATTAGAGTCTTGCTGTCATTAGCAGCCAATTTAGGATGGCCTCTTCAGCAACAGGATGTGAAGAATGCCTTCTTGCATGGTGACTTGGAAGAAGAAGTATATATTGATATTCCTCTAGGTTTTCCTCATATGGGCTCTGATGGGAAGGTGTGTAAATTAAAAAAGGCTCTCTATGGCTTGAAGCAATCTCCTAGAGTTTGGTTTGAGAGATTTAGTAAAGCGGTGCAAAGGCATGGATATAAGCAGAGTCAAGTTGACCATACTCTCTTCATCATACGTAACTAAGGGAAGATAACTATACTCATAGTCTATGTGGATGATATAGTTATAACAGGGAATAATGATGTAGAGATACAAGCATTGAAGTCCTTCCTGGCCCAGGAGTTTGAGATAAAAGATTTGGGTACCTTAAGGTACTTCCTTGGGATAGAGGTTGCAAGATCTGAGGAAGGGATCTTTATCTCCCAACGAAAGTATGTGCTGGATTTGTTAAAGGAGATTGAATTGCTAGGGTGTAAGCTTTGTGATACTCCAATTGAGCCAAATCACAAACTTGATGAAGACAACAATGGTACAATTATTGATATAAACAGATATTAGAGACTTGTGGGCAAACTTATTTATCTTTGTCACACTAGGATGAATATTCCCTATGCAGTGTGGTCAGTCAATTCATGCATTCTCCTAGGTCCTTTCATTTAGAGGCGGTCTTTAGAATCCTTCGGTACTTGAAGTCATCTCTTAGGAGAGGCCTACTATTCTCCAAATATAATCATTTGGAGTTGGAATCATACACAGATGCAGATTGGGCTGGATCAGTTCATGACAGAAGGTCCATGTCTGGGTATTGCACCTTTGTTGGAGGCAGCTTGGTGACTTGGTGTAGTAAAAAGCAATCGGTTGTTGCTAGATCCAGTGCTGAGGCAGAGTTCAGAGCTATGGCACACGGGGTGTGTGAACTTTTGTGGCTAAAGATTATGATGAAAGAGTTTGCTTTTGATTCAAGTGAATCAATGAGACTCTATTGTGACAATAAAGTGGCCATTAGCATTGCCCATAATCCAGTTCAGCATGATCGAACTAAGCATATTGAAGTGGATAGGCATTTCATTAAAGAGAAGCTGAACTCAGGGGTTAATTGTACTCTATTTGTGAAGAATGGGGAGCAATTGACTGATATTTTGACTAAAGGAGTGTCAAGTAAGATCTTTCATGAAAATTTGTGCAAGCTGGGCATGTGCAATATTTATACACTAGCTTGAGGGGGAGTGTTAGAATAAGAAGATTTTATGTTTATTCCCTACTAATGGCATTATTGTAATATTATCATTTTTTAATAATATAAGCATGAGAGGTGTAGGGTTGAGACACACTCTCTTTTTCTGCCAAACTATTATTCTCTCTTCGTCTCTTCTTTTTTTTTCTTTTCTCTTTCTTTCTTTTCAAACCCTAGAAGTTTACATTTCAACTATTATTGCTATATTTCTTTTATTTCTATATGTGTCTTTTGACCATAAGGGTACTATTGTGCTTTCATCTTGTGTTAATATATATACAAGGTATTAGGGCAGAATATATGTAAGCCCTAAGCATGTTTAGTTATCTTCTTCTTTATTGTTCTTTACTTCTTCTCTTATTCAACTTTAATTTTCATATTATACAACCTAACTCAATAGAGGGAAGCTGACTGCGATGGAGAATAGACTCACGAAGTCTCTCAAAATCATCTTTGAGTGCTATTAAAAATTGAGCCAATCTCTTCCTCTTTACATGCACGGTACAACTCATGAGTGCTCAATCCCGCAGGCTTAGTGAGAGCGAACTAATCCCAAAATCCAGTCACAACTGAGTAAAACTCCTGTCACAACTGAGTAAAACTCCTATCACCTTGGCGAGCTACTCGAATCTCTTACTCTAACTGATACCTCTTAGCAAAATTGGTCTGGATAAATAATTTATACAAATATTCCCAAATTTCTTTGATTGTATCAAACTTAGCCAAATGAACACCAATAGCCTAGTAATATAACCCCATGTATTCTTTCCCAACAAAAAATTTCTCATGGCATAAGCCCAATAGTTGTAATTATCCCCATTTAACCTCACATTTGTAGCCTGAAGAGAATCTGAATTTTCACTTACATAACCACAAATTAGATAATCAAGCAGAGCGCAAAATACAATCAAATATCGCACAATGCAACTAGTAAGTAGAATATGGTCAATCAGCTCCTCAAAAGCTTTTGGAGCAATTGGTTGTGTAACAATCTCCAGCTACTTATATAGGCTAACTCAAGGTAAAGATGCATAAGGTTTGCACCGGAGCTGTGCATTGTTTCTGCATAGTCGAGAAGCACATATTTGATATGTTGCTGTGAAGAATCGAACCCATGCCAACTAGGTGGGAAATGGGGGCTTGCACCACTCGGATTGGACCTCAGTCATCAGATAACTTATATCTAACTCAGATATTTGATATGAGTTAAAGTGTATTCTTGCCACATTCTTGGCAGTAATGTTGATTGGATTTTGTAGCCCTACAAATCTGTGGTTATTGCAATTTAATGGGGCAATATAGGTGAATTTGGTTGAGCACTTGAACTTCTTTGATAATGTTCTGCTTGAAAGTTTATTGATGTGAATAAAACGAATGCAAATGGAAGGTAAAAAATGTCCCATGGACATGTTGCATGCAAAAGTATCCTGGTCATAGTTTACTTTTGTTTTTGTTTTTATTTTTTTTGACTCTGTCTCTGTCTCTCTCTCGGTCACTTTGTTGACTATCTCGTTTAGCATGGACAGTGGAATGCTGTTAATGTACGTAGTTCATAAGGTAGTTTTCTTTATAGGCAATGTACTGATTGGGTTAGTGCTGATTTGCCTTGGGCTAAAATAAGTCATCAAATTAAATTTCCTTTTTTTATCATCTTGGGTCTCACAACTCAAGATTGATTATATGCCTTCATTGTCTACACTAGTTTTGGGATCTAAAATTGAAAATCCTATTTCCCTGGAACTGAATTAATAGGCGTCTTCATGGATTTTTTTTTTAATGTACTGGGGTATAATATGAAATTTGTTTGCCTGATTGCTAGCTGTTCATGTCTAGTTGAATGAATTACTAGACATTAATGGGAGCGGTTGGAAATGCCATTGCACGTGGTTGCGTTAAGAGATATCCAATATTGCTGCATCATATGTAGTTGTGTGATTGTAATGTATGACTTGGGTGTCTGCGTATTTATAAACTTTTATGCTAGTAAGGCACCGATTTATATTTGAAATGGCTGCATGGAAACATATTTTCTCATGCAAGTACTTCTCAAGATTGATATAGGTGGTATTAATACGTGAATAAGACAACCGCCCCATTAATAACATGGTCAAATTATTGTACAATTGGACAATAATTGTTCAAAACTGTTATTATGCATCATACAAAGCGAGAGTGTTGAATCCTGCTTAATCCTGTCGAAGAATTCATTAATTTATTTTTTCTCACAACAGGAAATTGTGTGTTGCAAGGATTATTCTAGATTGGATACATGTCCTTGTCAGCCACATTTTAGATTTTGACACTTGCATTTTTTTATAATGCTTTTAAATGTTCTATCAATGAAGCTATACTGGTAAAGCCTTTTCTTCACAAGTATATGATGCAACTCATAAGATGTAAATTTTTTTTTTAATGCAGAGTATTATTTTGATGCAATACTCTACAAGTTAGATTCACTGTTTTTTAGTCTAATTTTTTCTACAAGTTTAAATGTGCTATAACTTATATTTTAATCATATTTCCCTCTGGGTGTATGTGTCTCACCTTAAAAAAAATTTATCTTTCCCTTCCCTGGAATACTTGTTTACATGTGTTAGTGGAATCAAAGTCTTTTAATAATCTACATCATCATTGTAACATGTTTGGCCACAAGCAACTGGAAGGAATCCTATGTTTCTGTAATCCTCAGCTCTGTCCTTCCCGTTTGAACATATTTCTCAACCACATTCATCATTTGCTAACAAGTCTATCATTTTAACTACTGCAGTTTGATGTGACAAAAGAACTCTTCTATTCTGATGCCATTGTTGGGGCCAAAGTGGTACACTTACTTTTATATGAGCTCAATTGGTAACAAGACCGATTAATACTTTATGGAGGGCCTATTTTATGTTTTCTTCTTCTTTTCTTTCCTCTGCCCTTAGCTTTGGTTCATTGAGGTTCTTCTATGACATTAAGCCCATATGACGCATACTCACTCAGAGCTGAATGTAGGATTTCCACCCCCCTTCACTTTCTCTTGTTATACTTCATCAGCTTTGTATTTTCCTTTCTGTCGTCGTTCTTGTATTTAGCAATGATTAGATTCAATCTCATTTATGTTCAAATTAGAACGGCCTGCATTTGCTTGCTGACTTTGTTTTTCCATTATTTTACATTCTCAATTGCTTTAAAAAACTTAACGAAGATCATGTACTAGTTGAAAGAAAATGGTGTTCACCGACTTATTGGCACGGTTTGTTTTCTCTGAAAATGTTCTAGTGGGGTGCTGGTGCCTGTGATTCTTAGTTTGCTTAAATGGTTTTGTGTTAAATGTTGATAGGCCAGATGAAGCTGTCTTTCTAATATAAACTGATCCATATCAGAAAAGTAGTGTTACCAGGCCATTAAATTAAAAAAATAGTCACAGAAAAAGCCGAAGCTTGGCACAACATTCCTTGTAATGTGTGGATGGCATGAAAGCTATTTTCAGCTTAATATACAAATTAGCTGAGTATTTTGTTTTTGGGGTTTTCTTGTCTTTTACTCACAGTTACCGAAACTGTTCTGGGCATTAACCTGGTGGGGGATCTGGGTGGATGGGTCATTGTTCAGCTGTTGGGTTAATTGATCAAACTTGATGTATTTCAATTTAATTTAAAAATAAAAAATCAAAGGACAAATAATTTTAAAAAAGTATGTGTAAAACATGATAAATGCTCATGAAAATATGAATATAAGAATGCACTAATAAAATGCGCTAATAGACTTTGGAAAAAAGAAGTATTAGGGCTTTTTTTAGTCCTTATGCTCTTTTTGGTTTTCAATTAAATGTATTTTAATTCAAAATAAAAAAATATACATATCCAAGTGTTTTATAAAAAAATGAGTTTAAAATTAGGTTAGATACGTTGTTTAAACATGTTATTATAAACCTGTCCATTTTAGCATGACCTGCTTGGCTCAAACGGTTCACTGGTTTGACTGGCTGGGTCATCCAGTTCAAAGCAGGTTTCTCTCTTATTCAGTCTGATTAGAGAACTGGTCTGGTTGAGCTGTTGAGGTACTTTTTACAGGTCCAACTGGCCGGACTGGGCCAGTTCTGATAACTATGTTTTTACTAGTTTTGTATCAAGTGTTATTTTATTGTATTATACTTTCTTCAATTATTTAACACAATAGTTTGATGTATTTTTGTCCCAGTGCGAAGATTTCTGAGGTCAGCACTTGGGACACTATGCAAGATAGGGAGAAGACCATTGGATTGGATGGTTATTTGATTATCTAGTTCTATACTTGGGGTGTATGTCTTGCACCGAGTAAACAGGCAAAATTAGTACTGTTACAAATTCAAATTGCAATGCTGATTTCTTGGGCTCTAGTGCTTGTAGATGTTGTCTGCTTTTGTTAGCATTGGGTAAATAGGGCTCCTTGACCCAACCAACCCCCCCCCCCCCCCCTCCCTCCTCGCAGCACAAAATGCTGTGGCAGATCTAGCTCAGTTCATAAGGTTGGCCAATTTCAAGAAAATGTCTCATGGTGTTGTAGACTTGCTAATTGATGTGTTCGGCTTAACCTTGAGGTGATCTGAATTTCTTGCATGATTTTCAGCTTTTCCTTTGTAGTCAGGTGAATGAGATTTCCCCGAGTCCATTTGTTCTTGTCTAAATGAGGAATCCTAGTCTGTTATAAGACCATGACTTGGTCTAGTTTGGGCTTCCATGCACCTCTCTGCCAACAGTACAAAAATTTCACTTGATTACTTCTCATTCATTATTTTTATATTATGAATAACAAATTTTCTTTTCTGCAATTGAGAAAGTGCCCATTAATAAATGTGCCTGGGGAACTAATTATGCTCATCAATTATCCCTGGGAATCTGTTTTAGAAATGTCATTTATATGACATTAGCCTCTTTATAAAGCGTTATCTAATAGATGCATGCATGGCAGGTCGCAGAACGAGCTCTCTTCTTTTGGAACAATGAACACGTAGTGAGCTTGATTGCCCAGAACCGGTATGTTATACTCCCAATCATCTTCGAAGCATTAGAGAGGAACATGCAGGGTCACTGGAACCAGGCAGTCCACGGGCTGACTGGCAATGTCCAACGAATGTTCCTGGAGATGGATGCTGGGCTGTTTGAAGAGTGTCAGAGACAGTATGTGGAGAGAGAATCCATGGCCAGGGAATTGGAAGAGCAGCGTGAGTTGACATGGAAAAGACTGGAAGCAGTTGCTGCCCAGGCCAACGGAGAGGACATGGTTATGGTCAACTGATCAATCAGTGGCCTGAGAAATTTTTCTCAATCTCTGTGGATTCTCTGTGATTTGTCCAAGGCATATTGAGGTTACATCGAGGCAGTCAAACCATGTGTGATTTTAAGCGGAAAAGAAAATAAGTGTTCCGGCATCCGGCAATTGATGAATGAGTATGAAGATTTTCTGCTCCCCTTCTTTTTGCTACTTAATTTTTTTGCTCCTTTTAACTTTGTGATTGTCAATGGATTGGATTTTGATCCGAATCCGATCTATTTATCTAGATATGGTACAACAAATTTGATTCGATTCGATTTGAATCTGACAACTCTTTTAGTTAAATAGATCGGATATGGATGAAATTAATCTGATCCGTTAATGATCGATCTAATTATAGTTGTTGAGTTGAGTTTTATAAATTTTAAATTTTACTCATTATGCATTATAGTATAATATAGTATTTTATATAAAAAATATGTTTAAAATTTATCGAATCAAATCCGATCTAATAATTAACAAATCTAGATTTGAATTAGGAATTTATAGAATGCTGGATTTTCAAATTTGATATGATTTGACAATTGTTTTTAACAAAATGGATTGCCCTTGATTTGATTTGATCTGAATTCGATATGTTTATAGGCCTTGAGGGAAAGGTATCAGTTTAGGTTTTTTTATTCTTTTTTGCACCAGATGGAATTTGTTAGACCCTAATCACTTTTGATACACTGACATGCCTTGGTGGTACCTTGTAACAAAACATGGCATTTGAGAGGCCGACAACAATGTTCGGTGTGTTTGGTGGTTTCTAGCAGGTTGATGTCTATTCTTGTTAGAGTTAAGATTTTGGTTCAACATATACAAGGGAAAGGCGACTCCCACAACAGAGTTGGTGTCACGGGATTAATTTTTGCTTTGCAGCAATGTCGTTCCAATGGTGGCTTTGCTCCTGCAACCAGTCCTCAACTCGCTAGGCAGCACACACACATACACAGTAAATACAATGTAACACACACGTTTACAGGAAAATATTCCCAAATTTTTATATTGACATCAATTAGATTACAAAGGAATACTAATCCGACCAAAGGTTTTCTGGCTCCATTGCAAGGCCTTAGTATGTTTAAATATAAAGAGAAGATAGCGGTTGACACTCTTAATTGCCCAAGGGTTTGTTGGACTAGTCTAGCTGCGCCACCTGTGGCATAGCAGTTATTTAAAACTGCTTCTGTTTTGTTGCATGCCCCAAGGCTGTCACCTGTGTGGTGCAGTTGAAACTGTTGTAGACTACTACTTTCATGGAGGAGAGTTGCCTACCACTTGTTTGCAATTGCTGTGCCAACACATCGCCCACATGTGTTATATATATATATATATATATATACTCACATGTCTTATATATATATATATACACACACACACACACACTCACACACATGTCTGATGCGCATAGAGATAATTGACTTGTCCACGTGTCCAACAGCCACGTATAGAGCAAACCACTCTTGTTCATGGTGGGCTGCACCCATGCCATGCATTCAACTGCTTGCATGCTGGGGTGCACCTATGCTATGTCTTCAAGCATGTGTCCCGCGCATGCCATGACACTCTTTTAGTCAACATTCAGTTGTTATAGTCATTTCCATGTTACCAATGTAATTCAGCCATTGGGTCATACCGAATCCAGTCGCAATGCCACCGAGCTAGGCCCTGTGCTTCACCCCAATCCAAGTAGCCAACACCGAATGGTCCATAGGGCTTGGGCAAGCCATGCTGTGCCAAGACTTGCCTAGGCATGCTGCGCCAAGACTTGCTTAGGCATGCTGCTCTCATGCCTTGGGGTGGTGGGAAGGAAGACTCTCCTATATATGTCTTAAGAATAATTATCAGTTCGACGGGAGTAGACATAATCCATTGCAACACCATAACTTAATAGGAGAGACCAACTCCCCCATATATATGGTAAAGTACAATTCCTTGGCCTAACAGGAACATCCATGATCTCTTACATAAGGTCATCACTACCTTACTTGCTTGACTTGGATCATGACTTGGTGCAAGGTGCCACTAAGTATGTTCATGATGGCTAAGCTTACTTAGGGTTTGACAAGCCTTCCCCACCAAGAGAACCCAACGTCTTTGTTGGAAGAGACTCCAAGTACTGGTTGATCACCTTCTTAAATTGCCATAGCATCGTGTCTTTCTCCCACGTTGCTTCTTCTGTCCCCTTTCCTTTCCACTTGACCAAATAGTAAGTCCTTCCATTCCCTCGATCCTGTGGTCCAATATGGCCTCGGCCATGTCCGTGTATTACTGTCTGATGGTGGGAGGTGCCCGTGCCCGACTGGTTCTTGAAGAATCAGTTAAGTCCTCATTATATTTTTTTTTTCAGAAAGCTTACATGGAATACTGGATGTAACTTGAGTCGGTTGGGTAAATCCAGCCTATAAGCCACTTTTTCGATCCTCTGGTGACAATACAGGGCTCATCATATTGTTGAATAAGCCCATTGTGAGCAGTTTTTCGACTTATCTTCTTTCAGATCTGAGGGGTGAGTTTCAGCATCACTCTATCCCCAAAATCAAACTTCACTGGTCTACGACTTTCATCAGCCCACTTCTTGATCCTCTTTCCAGCCTTTGCCAAGCAATCTCTTGCTTCTTCAGTCCTTTCCTGCTGCAATCTGGCAAACTGATATGTTGTAGGGCATGGCCTTGGGACTTTTGCTTGGTAACTTCATGCGGTGTAAGAGGCTGTTGGCCTGTTGCCAACTCAAAAGGGGTCTGACTAATGGAAGAGCTTTGCTGTAAATTGTAGCAGAACTGTGCCACATTAAACAAGTCAACCCAGTTCTGTTGATTTGCGGTCACATAATGCCTCAAGTATTCCTCAAGCATAGCATTCACCTTTTCTGTTTGTTCATTAGTTTGTAGGTGATTACTAGTTAAGAAGTTCAGCTTTGAACCCATCATCTCGGACAAAGCTGTCCAAAACCTTTCGGTAAATCGAGCATCTTTGTCGCTAACAATGTCTAGGGGAACCCCCAATGCTTTATAGCATGCTTAAAAAACAGTTGTGCTGTAATCTCAACAGAACAAATTTTAGGAGTTGGTACAAAAGTTACATACTTCGAACGTTTGTCAACCACAATAAAAATTGAAGTAAAGTCGTTAACTTTAGGTAACCTATTGATGAAATCCATAGAAACACTCTCCCAAGGTCTGTTGGGAATTGGGAGTGGTTCTAAGGCGGGTCTTCTTCCTTTCAGTTCTGTCCTGCTGGCACAAGAAGCAGGTCCGCACAAACAGTTCAACATCAGCTTTCATTCGGGGCCAATAATAGCTTTCAGACAATAAGGCAAGAGTCCGCTCCTGGCTTGGATATCCTGCCCAAAGAGTATCATGAGACTCTTTCAGCCAAGGATTAAAATATCATTTCGATATATAGTTTCGGTCTATCCGGAAATGGAAACGTTTCAGAAACGTTTCGAAAACATAATGAAAACGGAGAAAAAATTGAAAACATGTGAAAACATAACTTAAAATTTATTTATTTATACAAATAAGCCTATTTATTAAATATTTGTGCATGTTTAAGGCATATACATCATATTCATGATAAATGACATAGTAGATATATACTATGTAATATTAACGAATTAGATAATTTTACACAAGTTACATATAAAATAAAAAGTAAAACAAATAGCGATTTAGATATATTATAATTAGTAACTTAGTATTAAAATAGTTGTTTCTCTACACTTTATTTCCTCTACTACTTTTCTATTATTTTAAGAAAAATAATAGAAATATCTTCTTATAATTTTGAGTCTTAATCCTTGAAAAATAAATTGAGATTATTTTTTATTAACTTTTAGAATTATTATTGATACAAAAGAAATATTTCTTCTGATTCAGTATGTTTCCACGGAAACAATTTTATTTCTATGGAAACATGTGAATTTCGATATTCCACTAGTGTTTCGTTTCTGTTCCCTGAGAAACGGAAACGTTTCGGCCGTTTCGATGGAAAAGAAACGAAATTTTGATCCTTGCTTTCAGCATCAACTGTCTGATGCCCCTAGACTTAGGGACATATGGTCTCCTTCCTTTAGCATAGAGGACGCATTCCTCTATCTAAAACCGTCTCATGATACCATCATGGACCTGCCTCAAGAGTAGGCTAGTCACATGATCAATTTATGTTTGGATTATAATCTTTTCCAACACATCTCCAGCTATAAGGCTTAGTGCCGCGATGTTCTCTTCCATAATTCGCTTTCTATTGAAAGCATATGCAACCTGATTTGCACTGCCTGGTTTGTATTGGATTGTGTAGTGGAATTGCGTAATGAAGTCCTGCCACCTTGCTTGTTTCGCGGTCAGCTTCTTCATGGTTTGAAAGCAGCTAGTGGCCACATTATCCGTCAGAATGAGGAAATATTTGCCCAGCAGGTAGTGCCTCCAAGTATTGACACAATGTACCACTGCTATCATCTCCTTCTCATGCACTGAATATCGTCTTTCAGTGTCACTAAGCTTCCTACTTTCGAAAGCCGCTGGATGCCTTTCCTGCACTAAGACACCTCCAATAGCAAAGTCAAAAGCTTCAATCTGCATCTTAAAAGGCAAATCAAAATTAGGCAGTTTCAGAATAGGGTCACTAGTCACCGCCACCTTTAAGCGATCGAATGCGTCTTGGCATTCATGAGTCTACTTCCATGTTCTGTCCTTTAGTAAAAGGTTTGTCAAAACTGTCACCTTCTTTGAATCTTTCTTAACGAATTTTCTATAATAGTTGGTTAAGCCCAAAAAAGACCGAAGTTCTGTCACTTTAGTCGGCACTGGCCATTCAAGAATGACAGTAATTTTCTTTGGGTCCATCCACACAATACCTTCAGAAATAATGTGACCAAGGAACATGATTTCCTTCTGGCCAAACTCACACTTCTCAGGCTTTAAGTATAGTTCTACTTCCCTTAACTTAGTCAATGTCAACCTTAAATGATCAACATGTTCTTCTAAGGTCTGACTAAAAACAACTATGTCATCCAAATAAATGACAATAAAACGATCAATGCATTCCTGGAATATGCTGTTCATCAAAGTACAAAAAGTTGCAGGAGCATTGGTTAAGTCAAATGGCATGACCAAGTACTCATAAGAGCCATACCTTGTAACACAAGTTGTTTTGGACTCATCCCCCTCCACAATTTTGACTTGATAATACCCAGATCGCAAATCCATCTTGGTGAAGTATACAACCTTCCCAAGTCTGTCAAACAACTCATCAACTATAGGGACTGGATAGTTGTTTCTGACTCTCATCTTGTTGAGAGCTCTGTAATCAACACAAAGCCTTAGGGAACCATCTTTCTTCTTCTGGAATAGAATATGAGCACCATATGGCGCTTAGAAGGCTGGATAAAACCAGCCTTCAAAAGATCAATGAGTTATTTTCTTAACTCAGCAAGCTTAGAGGGAGCCATGCAATAAGGGGCTTGAGCCGGGGGTTTAGCACCCGGAATTAGCTCAATCTAGTGGTCAATCTCTCTTCTCGACGGTAATCTGGGCGGAAACTGATTTGGCTTCACATCCTTGAACTTGACAAGCAATTTTTGTATAGGTTCAAGTATAGGCTGTAGTTTTTTCTTTGTTTCTTCCTCGAATAGCATGGCCAGAGAAGTCATTTGCCCCTTTCTGAGTCCATCTTTAAGTTGCAGTGCTGACACCATCTCCACTACACTTCTGGCTTTGCTTAAAGAAACAAAACAAGGACTTGGCAAGTCCATGATAAAAAGACCCTGTAGATGAGGCATAACAGAAACCTTTGCCTTTGTAAAGAAATCTAGCCCAAGAATTACTTGAAAATCATCCAAGGAGACCACCATAAAGTTGCATTGGCCTCGCCAATTGCCAACTTTCAAGAGAACATCTTTAGCCATTCCACCAATTGGTTTTGCTTCTGAATTTACAGCTTTAATTCTGCTGGAATCACTAATCAGAGAAAAACCAAGCCGCTGTACTTCGCGATCAGAAATGAAGTTGTGAGTGGCTCTGTATCGATCATAGCATGGACAACGACATTGTTCAATAGGATCTGCACATACATCAGCCCATTTCCAGTCGCTGGTTCCTCTTTTTTCTGAATTACATTCAAAACTCGTGTGGGTTCCTCTAAACGGTCAGAAGTTGAGTCTTCTGCAACAAGAGCACTCAGCTTCTCCTTCTTGGGGTAGTTTATGGCACGGTGAGGGTCATTGCAGATAAAACAACCCTTTTCACTCTTGGATGTGTAAGGTTTGTCTTTACTCTTTTCTGCTGAAGAAAAAGAAGTAAATTTCCCATCATTCTTCTTGTTAAAACCCTTCTATTTCTGTTGCTCCTTTGACTTACCCTTGCCATATTTTTCCACAGAATTGGACTGTGGGCGATAATCAACAAAAGCATCAGTAGCCGCCATTGTTGTAGGCAAGTCTTTAACACCTTGCTATCTCAATTCTGACTGCACCCATCCTTGTAGTCTAACTATGAAATTGAACAGTTTATCTTCCTCCGAAATTTTTAATGTCAAGCATCAGAGATGAAAATTGCTTAACATAATCTTGAACAGTACCCGTATGTTTAAGTTTTCATAGAGCATCACGTGCTTGCCAAGCCGTGTTGCTCGGAAGAAACTGTTCCTTCATTTCATGGACTAAAGAACCCAAGTCGTGATCTGTGGACGTGAATTGTCCTCAGATCGTGTGCGTTACCACAGTTTTGCATCTCTAGCAAGATACATGCTAGTGAGATCCACCTTCTCTGCATTCGGGGTCTGGACTACTTTGAAATAATGGCTCATATCCCATAAAAAAATTTTCAACTCCTTTGCACTGTGTGCACCAGAGAAGGGTTTCGGGTCAAGGACCTTGGTCTTCTGCGAACTCTCGTGCACCACTGGACTCGTTTGATGCAAGACCTGCTTCATGAAAGACACCTCTTCTTCAAGAGAATGAACTTTCTCCTTCAAAGCTTCGGCCAGAGAACTGACATCCCCAAGAAGATCGTTTATCTTGCTGTTTGATTTAAGATAATGATCATCTTCGGTATGTCAGAGTTCTTCTTGTGTTCTTTGGACATTCTACAACTCTTTGGACAACCTATCAAGCTGCACCGAGAGAGGCATCACATCATCCGGTGGAGCACGCACGAAGTCCTCCAGCTTTGTCACCCGCTCCCGTAACTCAACATTACCACCACCAGCCATGGATTCCGATCAAAACCGCGGCTCTGATACCAACTGTCACGAGGTTAATTTTTGCTTCGCAGCAATGTCGCCCCAATTAGGGCTGTAAACGGATCGGATTCGGACCGGATCAGAGTTGATCCGAATCTGATCTGTTTAATAAGAAATTCGATCCAATTCGATCCGTTAATTTGACGGATCATGCAAATATTAATCCGTATCCGAATTCGTTAATAACCGGATATCCGATCCGTTAATTTGATCCGATCCGTTTAAAATTAATATATATATATATATTAAAATTAATAAAATTTATACATTATATTAATTTATATATATTATAAA
The DNA here is from genome assembly GCA_008638375.1 of Nyssa sinensis. Lineage (NCBI taxonomy): Eukaryota > Viridiplantae > Streptophyta > Magnoliopsida > Cornales > Nyssaceae > Nyssa > Nyssa sinensis. The sequence goes on along the minus strand of CM018037.1, from coordinate 24,292,319 downwards.
AATTAATATATATTAATATATATAATATTAATTTTAATATATATTATAATTTTAAACGGATCGGATCGGATTGTAAACGGATCGGATCAGGTTATATCATATCTGGTCCATTTATATTTGGGATAATCAGATTCGGATTGGATTGGGTCACGGATCATTATTTTTAAAATCATATTTGGATTTAACGGATCGGATCTCGGATCGGATCGCGATCCGATCCATTGATAGCCCTAGCCCAATGATGGTGTTGCCTCTGCAACCAGTCCTCAACTCGCAAGGCAGCACACACACACACACACATAGAGTAAACACAATGTAATGCACACATTTACAGGAAAAACACTCTCAAACCTTTATATTGACATAAATCAGATTATAAAGGAATGCTAATTTGACCAAAGACTCTCTGCCTCTATTGCAGGGCCTAGGTGTGTTTAAATACACAGAGAAGATGGCGGTTGACACCCCCAACCGCCCAAGGGTTTGCTGGACTAGTCTAGCTGTGCCACCTGTGGCATAGTAGTTATTCAAAAGTGCTACTCCCTTGCTGCACGCTCCTAAGGCTGCCACTTGTGTGGTGTAATTGAAACTACTGCAGACCACTACCTTCATGGAGGAGAGTTGCTTGCCACTTTCTTGCAATTGCTGTGCCAGCACATCACCCACGTGTTATATATATACTTACATGTCTTATATATATACACACATGTCTGATGTGCACATAGATAACTGACTTGTCCACGTGTCCAACAACTAGGCATAGAGCAAACCACCCTTGTTCATGGTGTGCTGCACCTATGCCATGCATTCAACTGCTTGCATGCTGAGGTACACCCATGCCATGCTGTTAAGTCATGTGTCCCGCACATGCCATGACACTCCTTTAGTCAACCTTGACTGTCATAGTCCTTTTCATGTTGCCAATGTAATTCAGCCACTGAGTCATACCGAATCTAGCCGCAATGCTATCGAGTTATGCCCTATGCTTCATCCTAATTCAAGTAGTCAACACCGAAGGGTCCATAGGGCTTGGGCAAGCCATGCCGTGCCAAGGCTTGCCTAGGCATGCTGCTCTCATGCCTTGGGGTGGTAGGGAGGACGACCCCCCCTATATATGTCTTAGGAACAATTACCGGTCCGACGGGAGTAGACACAATCCCTTGCAACACCATAACTCAGTGGGAGAGACCAACTCCTCCATATATATGATAAAGTACAATTCCTTGGCCTAACAAGAACAACTATGATTTGTTGCGTAAGGTCATCACCGCCTTACTTGCTTGACTCGGATCATGATTTGGTGCAAGGTGTTAGAAAGTATGTCCATGATGATTAAGTTTACTTAGGGTCTGACAGTTGGTATGGTCAGAAAGAGGTGACAACTACCCCTATTGGCTGGGGAATTTTGAATTTGTCATATGTAGGGGGTGGGTTCCCCCTCCACCCCGTCCACCTCAAGGGATGAGGGAGCCATGCCAAGGACAAGTCGTGGATGACATGGCTTGCACAACCTTAAGGTTCCGTTTGGTGTGCTAAGTTGATGTTATCTGGAAATTAGGGTGGTTCATTCTAGGTGATGATTTGTGGGCTTGATTGACTAAGAAGGACTTTGATGCTCGAAGTTGACAAGTGTTGTTGGTAATGTGGGCATGGCATGGCATGGGCGCAACCCCAACAAGTTAATGGCTCGGGTGGGCAGAGTTAGTCCTAAGGAGACTAGATATCATTCTAGTATAGGGTGTTCTCAAATCCATGAGCGAAGCCTTGAATCCATGAAGAGAAATACAAAATCTAATATTTTAGTAATGATAGAGTAGTCTCTAACAGTTCTCTGTGTAAAAAATAATCATAATCCTCTTCGAACATGAAATAACAAAGTGAAAATTTTGAAGTAGCCTCAAATTTGAATAATATAGAAACGTAGAAAATTCGAACAAATAGTTACAAAAGTGAAAATTCATGCGCTAAGTTAATAATGAAACAATTTTTCTAGAATGGTAAAACACGTTTTCCAAGGCCTAAAAGAAGGAATTTAGTTGAAAACTGACATAAAAACATCTTTGGTTATGCTTTTGTTGAGGTTCGAACTTTATCCCTCAAAAACCTTTATTCGAAGACATGTGGATTGCAATTTTTTTCCTTTCAAAACAAATGAACACGATAAAGAGTTGAGAGTGCAACTTATTTTAAAGTATAGGGCTCAATAAATGAATTTTGAAAAAAAAACTTAAAAATATTGTAGTTTATCCACACGCACGTATATATTTGTGGGTACTTGATTTATCTCGATCTCTATCATCCACATGATAATTAAACATATTAATCACATATTTTACTATACAAATGCATATGTTTATGTTTTATTTTATTGTAATTTTACTGTATAATTTCACAAATTTATATTGTATAAAAGCTGTGAAATATAAAATTATATAGTATGAAACTGTGAAATTACACATTAATAAAAAAAAAGATAAAAGAAAATAAAATATAAACATATGCATTTTTATAATAAACAAATACTGGCATGTAAAATTTTATAAAACATTTAATGAAATAAGTGAAAGATTAATAAACAAAACATTGACATGTAAAAATTTACAAAACATTTAAATGAACTAAAAAAAATTGAAAAATGAACAAAATACTATGTAAATAATATAAATATTGTATGAAAAAAATATAAATATAATGCATATAATGAACATAGAACTAATATGAATAAAGAAGAAGATATAATCACATACCTGATTATGAATAGAACACAAACTAATTCTGATTGTGAATAAAAATTAAATAAACAATTTTTAATATAAACCAAAGTTGAGATAGCATTAAAAAAAAAAAAGAAGAGGATAAGGGAAAAAAAAGAGTGATAAGATTCAAATAAATAAGAAAATTTGCTATGGAGAAGGGAAAAAAAAAATAGATGACCAAGTCTAAGAAATTCGCAGTCAATGATACAAAAAATAGATAAGAAATGTATTCAAATTTAGATAAAAAATAAAAACAAACCAAAAACAAAATGATGTATAATTCATAAATTACTTTATAATGAAAAAGAAAAAAAATATTATTTATAACAAAAACGTAACTAACATGTATTAACAAATAATAAAGTTACTAATACATAGATTGAAAGCCAATTAACTCATTATTATAATGGATTTCATGTATTTAAAAGTCAAAAAAATGTAAAAATTTGATATATATAATATTAATAAAGATAATTCCACTGTAACTTCAAGTTTATACGAAACAAGTTATTTTAATTATTAAATAATCTTCAGATATACTTTTTATTTAATTTTTAATTTTTAAATTATTTAACAATTAAAATATTTGACTGCATACAAATTCGTGTCACGATAACATTATTCTATTAATAAAGTGTGGCTTGAGGGATTGGGCTGCCGTCTTATTTGATTTTATGACCACTTGGATGAGGACGGTTGGGCAATTTTCTCCGCCATGAGACACCCCATGTTAATAAATGGCATTATTAGGGACAGAAAACCAAACAAATCCCAAAAGATAAAAAAGTGTTGAAAGGGAAAGGGAAAGGGAAAGGGAAATTACAAAAAATGAATGAGGCTCTGAAATTGCCGTGGGATCGGAATCCGCCGCCTTAATCACCCATATCCTATCTTGTCTTATCATCGTTATCTTTAAATCTCCATCGTCAGATCGTAGCTTTGACAAATCGGACGGCCAGAACAACCACAAGTCAATCGACTCAATTAGATTCAGTGTGAAAAAGCCCACAAAAACTATCATGCAGTGACCCCACATCCCACATCCATTAGTCGTTGATGCACATCAATGATATTACTAAGTGGGGCCAGGCAATTTTCTTTTTTCCTTTCTTCTTAATATCAATGACTTTCTTTTTCTTTTTTAATTTCTATATTAATAATAATAATGGTAATGATAATAATGCACCATCACCATGGTTGGTGATAATGTACAAGATTAAAACAATTAGAATAGACAAAAAGATGGTCCTGGTGGATGTAGACGAGGGTGGCGGTGGTGCGCCGCTACCGAATATCATTCCAAAGTAGTCCCCATTGCTGCCGCCAGTGGACCCTGAACCAGCGGTTCCGCTGTCTGTTGTGCCGGTCCCACTACCGGTGAATCCTGGGTATGATATTCCCATAGTGTCGTCCCTGCACCAAGGTGGTTACACCAAGATAATTATAGTAGTATCAATATATGAATATGAAAACAAAACATGGCACAAATCGGGCTACTTTGATTATATATATATATGTGTGTGAACCAGTAACAGACACAGGTAATAAGAGGTTTCTTGTCATGGTCAAATTGTAAGTTTAAAGGATTATTTGAAAATTCTTCAAATTAGATCATGTCACAATCATTCTTATTAAGTTATTTAATTTTTAAAAAATTCCTCTCTGATTTATTTTTTATAAGTTTTAGTATTTTTTTTTAGATGAAATATTAACTAATATACTGTTAAAAAATATTTATCAAACAATAAAAAAAATTAAATTAAATTTATCTATATTTTATAAAATTGGTTATAATTTTTTTCCAAACATACTCTAAAAACCCTGAATCTTTTCACATCTTTGACTATGGGGAGATGACATGTTGAGTATTAATTAAATATTAAAATAAATTACATTTTCACCTTCTCTAGTTATGACCGAATTCAGATTGCACCCAAAACCCCAACTAGCAGAGGAAAGCTTATATATATATATATATACACTTATATATATATATATCACGTGTTATGTTAGGTAGCAGTCAGGTGGCCTTAATCCTGAGATTATACACGCATGAGAATAACTCCTCTTTTTTTTTTTCTTTATAGCCCAGCAACCGATCCCGTCAATCGGACTTTTTGGAGGGCGTGATCAGATTGTGAACCTTTCTAAACTTTTGACTATAGGAGAGGAAGACACCAAGAACGACAATTAAGTATTGATTAAATTTATATTACAAGTAGCAAAATCCCAAGAAGGGGAGGTAAGCATTGTTTATGCGCGCACACATACATACATACATATATATATATATATCATGTTAAAGAAGAGATAGGTTAGGTCGCTGTCAGCTAGCCTTAATAATGGATCCTAAGATTATACACGAGAATAAGTCCTCATAGTTAATATGCTGGCACAACTAGACAACCTTTCCCGTGAGTTAAGTCTTTAGTGAGTTTGGAGTAAAATGTGATATTGTCTCATTTTAATAATAATTTGTCATATATATATATATATATATATTATGACACTTAAAAAAATGAGTTGTTAAGTGTAATTCTAATAACATTTTCCTATATATATATATAAATATATATATATATATATATATTATAACACACTTAAAAAAATAATAATACACAATATATGACATAATATTATTAAAAAAATATATTAAAACAATAAATTACCGGCCCCATTAAAGAATCATGCACAAATAGCAACAGATGTAAATGAGCTAATGAAAATATTGTAAAGAAATGGACCCCACCTGGAAAGAACAGTCCATAGAGTTGAGATAGATTAGCTCTATATGAAGCTGTTTACAAGCATAGTTATTAAAGAGAAACAGGACAGTATGAAGGAGGATTCTATCATTCATTATACAACTATGATCTCATTTACTAAGGTTAATAATTATGCTATGTTTGGTAATATGAAATTACAATTTGAGACAAGTTAGACTAAATTTCCAACTAACTTGCTTTCAATTTCAAAATTCCAATTTTGTAATACCAAACACAGCACAAAAGATAATTTATTTGTCTTTTTCAGAATTGTTCATTTCCCATCTATTCCTCTCATCCACATAGAATTAGAGGTGCAAAGATCCAACTACCTAATGTGAGTCCCAACTAAATTATCAGAAGTGATTGAAAAGGATTCCTATCTTTTACAATAGTGTGCTTCATTTCTTTTAAGACAAAGGGTCAAAATGTCCACATGGTACAATGAAATGATATAAAGCTAACTATAGAGAAACTAATGTAGAGGATATGAACTCAATTGAAAAGGACCATATCTGTTTTTAAGTTAGAGATCTCAACAAAATCTTTCTAACTCTGTTTTCCAACACTCGCATAGGTGGAGTTTACTCACATTAGACCCCACCTGTGTGAGTGTTGAAAAATAAAATTAAAAAACTTTGTTGGGATCTGTAGCATTACTGATGCTTAACCTATTTATTGCAAGAACTTTACTACTGTCGGAAAAAAAATACAAGAAGAGTTAAGAGAGAACCATGTTAGGACTCCTCTTCAATACATGTCCTTCGATTTTCTTCATTAGGTTTTTCAATAATTTTCTAGCATATGGACAACACGGTAATTTAATCCTATCTATAAAATATAAAAGAAATAGTTTTGCTGTTTAAGTGGTAGAAAATAATTGAAGAACCAAATGAAACATGTAGGTACTAAAGTCGAGTCTAGTAGGTACAGCGGCAGACCTAGACCAAGGATTTAGGGTTGCAAAAGATAAAGTTTAAATATTCCTAATTATTCGCATTTATCCGTATTAATCGTGTTAATTCGCGTGTCAATCCTAACCCAATCTGTTCAATAATCGTATCAACCCATTTATGATTCAAATCTATTTAATTTCAACTCAAACCTTTTAACTCTGTGTCGTGTCATAAATTAACACCTCTACTTAAACTACCTATAAGTCCGTCATTGAATTCGTAGATAATTTGGTGGTTTATGAAGACGGATTCGTATCCTCAACAATAAAGTTTCTAAATTAACTTTAAATCATTATAACATAAAAACATTATTAATCTTTATTTTTTAAAAAAATTGATTTATCTATACAATATTTTTTAAATATATTATTACATGAAAGTGTGAGTTATTAGAGGATGTGGACCCTCAAATCTTCTAAAAACAAAAAAAGAATAAGTGGGTTCCACTAATGTCTGGAAAGCAGAGATTGTTGAGAGAATATAAACCGACTCACATTCCCATTTCCAAACAAAAGAAAGAAACACATCACCTGTATGTGTGTGTGTGTGTGCGTGTCCTACATTATCCTCCAAACAAAAGCCAGCCCTAGCTGCGTTCCACCTCACACTGCTTTACACACACATGCACTCTCTTTTTGCATGGCCTCTCTGACTTTGGACACCCCCTTGGCCCTCTTTCCACAAAGACACTTTCATCCTTTTGAGCTTGCTAAGATATTGTATAAAATGGGCACAATTTCAACTTTTTTCCCATATGAACTTAATAAGATATCAATAAACTATATTAAGTACCTTGATAGCTCATCTGTTCGAGGATTTATTTTGGTGAAAGACTAGTTATTATTGTTAAAAAGAAGAGATAACTAGTCTCCTAGAGATGCTCTTAGAACTTCCTAGAGGATAGAGTTTCTAAGTTCACTAAATCCATTCCATTGGTCCGGAGAATATTGAACTCGAATCAATAAATATTAAACACATTAATATAATTTATGAATTATTTATTAATGTGTCAAATATAGTCCAGATACAATACAACAAAATTAATGATTTTTTATGCAATATACCTGAACCAAGAAATATTGAACACATCAATAAATGAGTCATAAATTATAATAACATATCTAATATTTATTGATTCGAATACCCTATTCTCGTACCAGTAAATATTTGCTCCAAATCAAGGTCTAAAGGCAAGTTAGATACAATTGCTCATAATATTAAGGCTGTGTTTGGATGGGTAGTTTGACCATTTTCACGTTTCAAATAGAGTTTTTAAAATAAATAAGTATTTATTTAAACTTCTCGAAACGTCTGATTGAGCATTTTTAAAACAAAAATAAGTATTTTAAAAAAAATACTAGTAAATAATTTTTTTTTAAAACATCTATTTCAAAATACATTTTTTTAAAATACTCATTTTCACCACCTATTCAAACGAGTACTAAAACAGGCTCGAATACCATACTCTCCTACCAAAAAGGTTGTTGGACTAAGGACAACTCAAAGACAGTAGGGCTGTTGGTTAGCTAGATTCTCAAAGCCCACATGATTGCGCGAATCAATGTACCATATACAGTATACACACATATATATACATATAACATATACATATATAAGGAAGGGTGGAATAAGAAATTGAAACTCAACGCGTGAATGCTAATATTTCTCTATAATTAATTAGCCTAAAATGCTAAAAAAAGCTGCAGAAAAAAGTTTAGGCCCAAAAAAGCTCAAAAAAAAGAGTTTGCATTGATCGGTCCATGGTGCATTGCACCTAGGCCAATTGGTGCTCAAACACATTACAAAAATGTGTGGATACAAATTTGCTACTATATTGAGTATTTATTAGCTGGAATTAAAGAATAAATTTTCGCAACAAAAAAATCTAACAAGTGGAATGGGCATTTGGGTAATTTCACATAAAAATCCGAGCAATATATTTTCTTCCGAGGATGAGCCCCTAATTTAGAACCGTTAAAAGTGAGTTGAGAGTGTCTTCGTTTCAATAGAAACAAACGATCTCTATTTCTCTCACAAACATATGGTGCTAAAATATTTATCTCAAATGATGTGACATAGTATAATTAATAATACATTAAATTATGTAATTAATGTATTACAGTAAAATTTTATCATATCATTATCACATCATTTTGAAATAAAATTTTAAAAATTATATTATTACTTTGTATTAAAATAATAATATTTTTCCGATGATAAGAATGGTCCCACTTTTTATGACAGAGAAATGAAGGATACAAGACACCCAACCTATACTGACCGTTAATTTCAGTTGAAAAGCACAGAAAGAAAAGTTCGTACCTGGGCCCACCAAATACACCGGCGTTCATGGTGAGTTGGCTAATGTAGCTGGCGGACATGGGCTGGAGGCTGGAGGCTTTGGCGTACTGAGTGTTGAGGCCTTCGCCTGAGGGCACAAAGAATGCCCCATTTACCAATATGTCGCCGTCCGTCCTCCAGTTCCACTCTGTCCATTCCCTCTCATCTGTCTCCACGCGCTTCGTCACCTGCCAAGTCACCATCTCGCCGTCAAATTTCACTCCCACTCGCCCAACAGCGCGTGAAACAAAATGGTATGGTATAGTTTAGTCAAAACTGAAATGGCCTGGCAAGCACTCAAATATGGAAGTTTTGCTGTGGCCTTTTTTGCCTCGTATCTAACTTTCTCATGCTTGAGAATACCCCTTTTTCATTTTATTTTTGGGATAATTATAACCACAACAACTTTTTATGTAATTTTTGATATTATATTAGTTTTTTTCTGTCAAAATCATTGAAAAACATTTATTAAAAAATATACATATATATAAATTTACTATTTTACCCTTCAAAATAATTATATTGACATTTTCTGTAATATCTAATAATTAAAGAGACATCTTTTATAATCTTTAAAAAATAAAAAATTTTAGTGTAATATATAAGGGTATTTTATTTATATAAAAAATTTGAAATCCTAATATTGTTAATAAAAGAATTATTAAGAAGGGAGGTATCTATATGTTGTCAATATAATAAAAGAGAAATTTGTAATTTTATAAAATATAAGAAAAATCTCTGTAATTGTCAAATAACTTGGAAACGGTTAGTATAATTATCCCTTTATTTTTTTAGATATTAAAATTTTAAACTCGAAGTTATATGAGACATGATATTTTAATATTGAATTGTTTAAGAATTGAGTTTTCATTTATTCGAACTACTTACTTTTTAATTCTTAAGTTTTCAAATTGTTAAAACATTATATAATCATATAAGCTCGAATTTTTAATAACATTACTCTTTATTTTTAATTTTAAGAAAGGTTGCATTTTGTTTTAAATTTAAATTTTTTTTATTAAAATAATGTACAATAATTCAAAAAGACAAATGCAAACACCAAAATTTGACAAAGATCATTTTGTTGTAGCAATAGTTGGCTCTATCCTACGAGGGTATTTGGTGAGATAGGAGAGGGACTAAAGGACGGGTTGCACTTGAAATTTTAGGGATGTAAGTATGAGAAGTAGGACCGAAATTTTGTATCCGACCCACGACTCTAAACAAAGAACGCACGATCAAATGAGCCCTAAATCAACAAAAGTGTTAAAGCACTTGCATAGGAAATGCAAATGACATATAAAATAGATCTGATGTAGTATTTTTCAAAATTACTTTTGACAAAATATTTCGAAAAGCTGGCGGAAACATTGGCATTTGGCATACTTTTTACAAACTATGTTTAAAAGGACAATATATATATATATATATATATATATAAACTAAAATTTTTCCATTTTCAAGAAGTTGAGTGAAATAAAAAGAAAAAGATTACTGCATGTGAGACTTACTTATGTATAGAAATTACATAAGGTTTCCGAACCTACTTTTTCAAAAGAATTGTTAGTTTGTCTCATATCGCCCATCTCTAGCCCCTCTACGTTTATTTATATGGCTGGCCGCTACTCTCTTTAATACCTGAGTTTTAAGGAGCTAATTTAGAGTTGGGCCTCCAATTTCAACATAGTATTAGAGCTTGGTTTGGGTTAGAGCAGTCGGGACGCGCTCACCTGACTTCCCTCGGCAGACAATGTAGTCCTAGAGGCATATTGGTTTGTAATTTCAGAATGAGTAATGCTACATGTTTTAAATTTTTGTACAAAAATTTATGTTTATGTGATAATAAATTATTGATAAAAAATTAAATAATTATTTAAAACATCAAAAATACAAATTTTAGTACAAACATTTGACACATTAAACATTATTGTTTGAGAAATTTCATAATATATAGACAATTGGACTGCGAGTATAGAATTTTCCAATTTTGAAGTTAGGTTACTGTCAAGATAATTTGGCCCTACTATACCCAAAATTTACACGCGCCACCACTGCGACTTGCCCATGACATTGCCGTTCAGACTAAAGTCAAAGTTCAGAAAGAGGCGCACGATATGATGAAACAATAATTAATTTCTTTTCGAACAATTTTTTTTATTATTATTATAAAAAATGTCAATTACCTCCTTGGCGTCTGGGTCCGACGGTGCAGTATAGCGATTGCCCTGGCTGTTGATTGTAGGGCTAGCGCTACCGCCGATAGCATACATCTTCCACTCCGTGAAATCATTGTTCACCACGTGTATGTAGCCGTGTCTGCACCGAGGCATACGCTGCACCAGCGCCTCACCGAAGTGATTGAAGGCTATGGTTACCTGCATCCCGGAATCAGGCAAGTAATTATCATTGTGCCCCAACAGCATCACCTCATCGTGATGAGAGAAATAGTTGTTCGAGATTGTGATCGCGGTGGACCCCATTATGGCATCAATCAGGCCGTCGGTACAGTAAGAGAGCGAGCAGTGATCAATCCAAAGGTTTCTGGCCGCGAATATGGATATCCCATCACCGTCTGACATGCCTCTATGGCCAACGTGGGTTGGAGTCGACCGTATGTTAGTGTTCCCCGTTGGGATGCAATGGTGGACGTGAATGTTGTGGATTATAACATTGCTAATGTCCTGGAGCATAATGCACCCACCACCGGTGATGTGCACGTTAGCACCACGGCCGTCGATGGTCTTGAAGCTGTTGACAATGAGCTCGTACTTGAGTTTGATGAGCATGTTGGTGGAGAAGATGATCCAGAGCGGCTCGGTCTGGATGACGGCGTGGCGTAGGGTCCCTGGAGTTGGGTTGGCCGCGTCGTGGTCGGAGGAGTCGGTGACCACGTAGATCGGGCCACCCTTGCCACCGAGTGCGCCACGGCCGAACCCTATGGCGCAGTCGGCGAGGCGCTGGCGGTTGTTGGCCCAGTCTGGGTCGCACCTCCAGCAGTCATCGATGGGGTTGCCGGTGAGGCATGATAAGGTTTGGTCCTTTGACTGGTTAGTGGCCAGCATTTGTCTTCTATGTATAGAAACATTGAGTCTCCTGTAAGCAAGAACAGAGCAAACATGAGTTAAAAGTTAAAACCCCAGAAAACAGAGCAACCCAGATTCTAAAACCCTAAAATGAGGAATACCAAGATGCCATTTTCAGAAAAAAAAAAAAGTGAGATCCAGATCATTAGACTCTGTAATGAGGAGGACCCAGATTGGGTTTTTTGTGTTTTTGGTCAAAGACATTGTAAAACCTACTTGATAACTCTAAAATGAGCAAAGCTCGTTTGGTTTTCTAAGATTTCTGCAAAAAAACAGAGACCCTAATCACAAATGCTACATTGACAAAACCTAGATGGTTTATATAATTTCTTTATTTTTTTCTTTCCAACAAACAGAGCATGAACAACGAGACCCAAATCATAGAATGCCCAAATGAACAAAAGCCGGATAGGGTTTTGAAATTTTTTTTTTTTCAGTATTCGAGAAAATGCCACAATGAACAAACCAGAAGGGGGTTTGTATGATTGTGTATGTAATGTTGAGTGGGTGTGATGCATACCTCTGCACTTCTTGAACAACGGCTTCAGGGTTGGGGTGCTGGTAAGGGAGGGTGAGATTGAGGGTGGCTATAATAAGAGGAGAGAGAGAGGCAAAGAGACAGAAAAAAAGAATGCAGGTGTTAGGAAGCATCCTTGAAGGAGCAATAATGAAAGGGTATATGTTGCTGTTGTTTGCTTCTGCAAAAGAACTCTCTAAAGCCGTCTTGCTCTTCAATGTTCACTTACAATTTTTGGGAAAATGTGGTGTGTTTATATAATAAATAATCAGAATTTTTAATAATAAGAGTAATAATTAAATGAAAAAAAAATGTTACTTAGCCGTTATGGTTTGCTAATTTGAACGAGAAGAAAGGAAGGAGTTTTCAGGGTGGCTGGGGACATCGGAAATGAAAGTGAGAGAAGGTGGATGAGGAGGAGGGGAGAGAGATTTCTTGTTTGCTAATCATTCTAAGATCAAGGGAAAAATCATTCTAAAAGGTATAAAGAGAAGAAAATTTAGAGAGAAGAAAGTTTTGAGATCGCCATGAACCTGAAGCTGAAGCTCTCCCTTTCTTTCTCATCTAATATAAGATTTTTCGGCTCTGGCGGCGGATTTAGATTCTTTGTGGGTCTGGGTTATGTTCAAATTTGGGCAATTCTTATAATTTTCAAGTTCTCTGCCAAATTTTTAGAGTATTTGGATAATGATTCATATATAATTTTTAAAAATTTTGTAATTAAATTTTTTAAAGCAATAAAAATATAATTAAATATGATAATATAAATTATAAAAAATTTAAAATTAATAACTTACTAAACACGTACCATATATTTTAAAATTAAAAACTTGTTTCGAAAACTTAAACAAACGTAGCCTTAGACAACGAGCATTGATACACTTCCTTCCCAATTTTTTCTTACAAAATTTCTTTCACAGACAAGGTGTGGCTGTGTGGGTCCCGTTTTTCTATAATTATCTTACATGAACATTTTGTGAATGTAAAAAAATTAAGTGAAAAAAATGTATTATTAGCGTTATAATTTTTTTATTAGATAAATTATATTAATATATTTTATAATTTTTAATATTTATAAAAGGTTTTTTTTTTTTTAAGTTTTTAAAATTTTACCGATTTTGTTTACTTTTCTTGAAAAACTCATGTAACTCTGCTTTTATCCTTTTTTTTTTTTTCAAAATAACAAAAATACTCATTTCATGTGTTTTTTTTTTACTTTTTTTTTTTTTAATTTTGACTAAATTTTTCTAACATTGTTTAAATTAATTTTTTTTATTTTATATAAAAATAAATTTAAAATAAACAACTTATATTTGTATTTTTGATCAAGACTGTTTTAATTAATATTTATTTAAAAATAAAAAAATAATTTTAAAAAATATTGGTCAAAATTGAATAAATAAAATAAAATGGGTGTTTTTGTAATTTTAAAAAAAAAAAATAGAAGGACCGTATGTTTAATTTGTCAATAAAAGTTAGGGAGTCTAGTGCAATTTCAAAAACGTCAGAGAGGTATTTGTAATTATAAAATTTCACGAGAAATCGGTGTAATTTACATTTTCCCATTTGATACTATATTTATTTGGGGGCTTGAAAAATTCTTTTTTCTTTTTAAATGTTAGACCAAGTTTCTTATTCTTAGAGATAAGGTGACGTGTGATTCACATATATTTATTATGGCGCGTTCTATCACAATGTGGTTTAAAGTAAAAAAATTTGTAATATATAATTTACTCTTTTTTTGGAAACATATTTTGTTCTGTTTTCGGTGAATACCCTTCTCACAAGTCCCAAAAAGAAAAAGAAAATTTAAAATTCAATTTTTTTTCTTTATTCAGACGCTTCAACATGAAGAATGAAGAGGTTTGAATGGAATAATTAAAATACTAAGCAAAATTATTTTCTATAAATTATAAAATTTTATTTCCCTAATAGTAAAAGCTTATTGAAAGAAAGATTGTTTTATATTTTGTTAGATTCCACCACAACGGAATTTTTACACACCTGCAAACCCTCTCAAACAGGCAATTTAAGGAGGAGGCTTTTAAGAAAGGTCTATAATCCTAGTTAATACTCATTAATCATGCATACAACTTATATTTCTAAGAGTAATTTTATATCTAACAAATTTTTTTCACTCTAATTTTTTGTCAAACACAAGATGGTAAGCTCTATTATAATTAAATATATGTGAGTTTCATTACCTTATGAATAATAATACTGTAAACTCGAGTGCATATGAAACAGGAGTTAAGCGTGTATCAATTTCTCATAAAATGGCCGTTTGTCTCACAAGTTAAAAAAATAGTTTTAAAATGGTTTTTATTAAATTCATGAGATATGGTATTTTAATTATTAGATGACCTAGAAATTGAGTTTTTATTTATTCCAATAACTTTATATTTATTTTAGGAAATGTTAAATATAACGATTTTTTTTTTTCACTTCTCGAGACAATGCTACGGGACTCACATGTATTTATTATAGTAAGGTCATCATCTTATGTCTAGACAAAATTATGGGACTCACTTATATTTATTATAATGAATCTTATCTAATTACGACAATGTAGTTTCACGTGACAGGTTAGATTTTCTTATTTCTTATTTTCCTTCATTCTCCCTTCATTGTAGGATTTCTTAAACAAAATCATATGTGGTAACTTAGATTCTATATCCCCAATATCTGATGAACTCTATCCCCACATCTCTATGCTTTTTTCCTCATTAATTAATTTAAGTTTCGTAACTACTCAATTACACACGTCCCTATATCCTCAAACAAATTTGTTTCAAATTTTGTTATTGATGCTACACTTTTCGACTCGCAATAAGTGTGGGCTCTGTGACCTGTAGAACACTCAGAAAGATGATTAGAGGACCACCGGATTGGCTCCAGCGGTAGCTGTTCCAATGTTTAAGTAAGTAAACGGAATTGAAAAGACTGTATTGAAAGTCAAAGAATTAGCATAAAAATAAAGCGTATATTTAGGGTTTAATTTATAGATCGTGGCTTTCCTAAGTTGATTAGGATTCGATGCCATGAATATAGGGATTTGATTATCGGAGATTGCAGTTACCTTGTGGAGTATTGTGTCGTAGATAGAGATAATCATAGATAGTATTTTCCTTGTTGAAAACTGTTTCTTTATTCCCTGCTTGGCAGTTGTTAAGGAAACCATAAAGTCGGAATCATATGTAATACTGAGTGAATATTGCCCAGAGCATAAGGTCTGGAGGATATGTGCATGAGAATGCCTTGGAGGTTCTGCCTGCACTGTATGATCCAGTTTATCGGCTCTATAGGATATATATATGAGAATGCCCTGAAGGCTGTCACTGCTCTGTATGATCGAGTTTATAGGCTCTGTATGATATATATATATATATATATATATATATATATATATGGGAATGCCCTGAAGGCTGTAGATGCTCTGTATGATCGAGATTATCAGCTCTGTAAGCACACATGTCTCAAGATGATTGGTGTATCTATTTATGGTATGTCAGTTATGCTATCTACTTTTTTGACTTTTCTTTTTTTAATTCACTCTCCTCTTTGTGCTACAAGTACAATTCTTACGTCATTTTTTTTTCTTACTTTTCATATACTAATTCTCTCTCCTCTTTGAATTTTTTTTAGTAGGCGTCACTCCTTACATTCTTCAAAGGTATTAGTGAAACTATTCTCTATGTTTATTTGTGAATATATATATCTCCATTCATGTTGTGTTTTTTTTTTTTCAATCTTTTACATGCTCAAATCCATTTTTATGTTTTGGCTCATGCTTCTATGTTCACTCGTTACTCTTTGAAATTCATAATATTTTATACTTCAATTCCATATGAGTTTCTTATAAATAGAAATATAAAGAATGGCCATGAGTTTAAAAATGTTACCCTCCTTGGGAGGAAGTAAACTGCATTGTTTATTTTTACGCCCATTATTGGTAACAAAGGTGAGAGAGAGATAGAGAAAAATAGAGGCATGCCGGATAAATTACTGTTAGCTTTATTAATTTTATTTTAGTCTTGAACTCTCTTAAACTATCTTATATTAGTAATTGTTAAGAATAAGTATACATAAGACAAATGTAAGGAGTAAAATAATGATTGAAAACAGAGATAGTACAATATCATCTGTTCTTAGAACTAAATTTTGGCAATTCCTAACACATGATTGGCAAGTCAGTGCAAAAGGGTAATTTAATTTAAAAATATTTTATATTAATGGTAATTTTATTTATTAGACCTATATTTGTTTTTAAAACACACGTGCATATTATGATATGTATAAATGTTTGTGATTTATATTTATTTATTATTTTATGCTCAATTACTTGTTTCCTTATTTTAAAATTTTAAACAAAATTCAAATGTTAATCAGTTAACCAAAATAATAAATAAAATTAATTTTTTTTATTTATATAATTAAATTTTGAAAAATAAAAATATTAAAACTCATAATTATATGGACCCAATTATATATGTTAGAACTACCATTGACCTGTGGTAATACAATTGTATTTAGCTAATTTAAGGTAAAAAGAGAAGAAGAAATAAAGTAAATCTATGATTATTTAAAACTAACATTTTTTTAGAATTAATTATTTAGCTAATTTTATTACTTAGTTTAAACAATAGAATTGTTAAAAATGTAAGAAGAAAAAATATAAAAAAAGTTATATATAAATAATGAGGTGTAAACTTTTTTTTTAAATTAAAAATTGTAACAAAAACAAAAATATTATGAAAGAATAAATGTGGAGAAAAAAGTGAAAAATTAATAGGAGTGCATGTAATTAAAATTTTCAACAATAACAAAAATATTATATGATAGTTTAAGTATAAACTCTCACAATAATAGAAATACTGTGAGCAATTTTTTGGATATAATTTTTTTATTTAGACGTAAATAATGATAATTAATATATTGCATAATTTAACTAATATATATTATAACACATCAAATTATTATATTTGGATATTTTATATTAGTCCTTATTATAATTATAAACTCTTAATAGTGCATATATATTTAGATTATATTACAATAGGTTATTTTTTGGGACTAATTAATATTAAATAATTATAAATAAATATATGTTTACTTATTTTTTTTACAGCACGCGTGCATAATATGGGTCAACCCTAGTAATATTGTATGTAAGAGTAAAAAAAATAAAGTGAGCAACATTACACTTATTTTATCATTTTGACTTTTTCACTTTTATTTTTAGGATGTTACAGTCAAGGAATGATATGTTTGCTATTTATGGATATGTCTTAACTTCAAATTTTTAGAAGTCACATCTCCTAGTCCTATAATCGCTAGGGGGTAGAAATGAGACTTTCTAATTTAAGTATTTTATAGATAGGCTGCTTGTGAAGACAAGCAATAAACCAGAGCAGAAAAGCAGAGGTTTCAATCGGGCTAAGCACGGTACGGGCACAACATGTTAACAAGTGACACAACATAATAGTCGATGGACCAAACACGACACAATACGACACGACATGGCTAGCAGACCGACACGGGCACGAGCACGATCTAACACGACGGTCCGTTGGCATAGCACAGCACAGTGGCCCATTGACATGACACATTAGACCCGATTTATTTCCTATTTTATTGTTTTTTTTTATTATTATGTGAATATATTCAAGCAAAATATTATAATAACATTGAAAAAAATACAAATATAAACAAAATATTATAACGACAAATAATAAAGTGAATAATAATAATATTAAACTAACAAATAATAAAGTAAAAAATATAAAAGTTAAACAAAATATTATAATTATAAATAACAAAATAAAAAATAGTGATTTATGTAATTAGAACAACAAAAAATATAATCTTTTAAAAAATCATGATTCATATTAGTCATTAAAAAAAAAAAATAGAAGAGTAAAAAAAAAAAAAACTGAGTGGCCCGCAGGCCTATGTTTAATAAATATGTTTGAACTTATTCGTAATAAGTTTGTGTATCATTCTACATATAATGAAAAATTGATTATGTATCATTCCATAACTTAAAACTTAATACATAAAACTATAATTGTGTATCATTGTACATGTAGTGAAAACTTGATTATATATCATTCCACATATTAAACTTAAAATCCATCAACTATATTTATGTATCTTTTTACATATAATGCAAATGAAGAATAATAGAGTAATCCAACCTCATGTGCTAGATATGAATTAGCTGCACTTGAACCTCCTAACCATTTAAACTAAAAAACTGTAAAATTCATTGTGTATCATTCTACATATAGTGAAAACTTGACTTCATAAACTATATGTATCATCACACACATGGTGGTCTGTTTTTGGCATCATTGTACATAGTGTGAAACCATCATTCTGTATCATTCTACATTATAACCTTGCACCATTGTAGATAGTGTGAAACCATTATTCTGTTATATTCTACATTATAAACTAAATACACCACCTTCTGTTAATATTTTTATGTTGCACAACTCATATTACGTTGTCGGATTGAATAACAATTATCCCAAATTTTTTACATAATTGAAACACAAAGATGGAAGATGTAACCCTTACATTCTTCAATTGTGTAACATTATACACAATAAATAATATACCATGAATACTCTATATACTGTAAAGATTTTCACAAATCATTAGAAATTATCATTATCATATTTTTCGTGAATGACAAAGGCAAAGACTCTATATTTAACACAATTATCAAACCTAAATTACATGAATGACAAAGACTAAATATTTTAACACAATTATAAAATGTAATGTTCACATAAGTAAATATTGTTACAGTTCAATTATCATAAATCTATACTACAATAAAGCTAAAGTAATATGTAATCAAATTATACATCCCCTTCTCATGTATCATTACATACTGTAACATTTTACACATTAAATTGTGTAACAATATTTACCAAAAGTACCAACCCATTACATTCTAAAATTGTATAACATTGCACACAATATTTATACAAAACAATAGAACTTAGCAATACCATTTTTTTTTACTTTTTCAATTTCCAAGTTCCAGTTATCCCAAATTATTTTGGCTTTCGAAATAACAAAATGAAGTCTAACTCTATTTTTTTTAAAAAAACAAACAATAATGAACTGGCTAATAAAAAACCCTAGCTAATATTAATCAACATTGTTACATTCAAAGTAATGATTCTTACTTTTTGGCACCATTGATTCTTCCGTCTTTTTTTTCAACGTCGATTTTTATAGAATTGATCCTTCGTCCCAACAATTTTATCTGCGTTTGCACACTTTGGATGAATTTGTTACACGATCCGAAACTATACCAACACAGACTTAATGAAGCAAAATTTACACTTCTTCCTCTTCAAACCAAAGCACAACGCGTTTCGTTAACTTCACACTCTTAGATTGTCGCAGCATGTATTGTGATTTTTGTAAAGTTAGAATCGTGCGACAGTTTATTTAGGAATATTCAAATTTGTTTTCCCTTTTTTCTCGGTAATTGTGTTGCCTTACTTGTTTCCTGATTGTTTGGGAATTTGTTACAGAGTCGTTTTCATTTAAAAAAAATAAGGCGTGGACTTATTGAGTTAATTGTTTGAAATGTGAACTCTCTAGTATTATAGAGGACTTATGGTTGAAGAACCCATATTTTTTTTTGCCTCCCAACACGTAACCTCTTGGTTGCCATTGAATATGATCAATTAATGGATAGCTAATGCCCTCAACAAAATTATGATGCCAAAATGATTACAATTCATTGTTGATAAAATTAATTGCTGAATAAGATTCTTTGCTGGTTGAACCAAATCTCAATGATCATAGAAATGGAAGTGAACTTTTATGGGTGGATGATGACTATGTGTTCAAATTTATGAACCTTAAATATAAGGTACATGTAGTCTTTCAGTGCCTTCTTTACTCAACTTGGATCCCACAAAAATAACCAAGTTATAAAAGTTGAGCCTAAAGGTTGTTTGGGAATTATTTAAAATGGGTCAGTATAGATAAGTTTTTGTTATATTTTGTTGAAGTTTGAAGTATATTTAAATAAATATAAATACATTGACACTATTAAAAATATTTATTAAGAAGTTGTTTGGGAACTCTTCAACGGATTAAAATCACTCTTATTAGTTATTTGGTTTTCATGAAAACCAACTCCTTTCTGTTATGATTTTGTTACGATTTTTAGTATTTTTTTATGAACAAATATGAATCACTATACACTCAAAAATACAGAGGAAATTTTTTTTTTTTTTTTCATAATAATTATACAAAGTATATATATGATTATATAGCCGGGATTCCCACAAATCACGGGATTGACTCCTACAAATCCCGGGATTGATTCTCACAATCAATCTAAAAATAGAAAGATAATCTACAAGAATCAATTATAATCAAATGCCAAAATCTCAACATATACTACTAAAAAGTATTTGTCAAACAATAAAAATAAAATAAAACCAGTTATTTTTATTTTATAAAACCGATTCTGGATTTTTCCAAATAAACCCTAAATATAAGACAAATAGTATTATTGTTTTATAATTGCATTAGGAAACGTCAGCTTATCAAATGATTAACATACATACTAAATTTTATTCCAAGTAATCATTTTGTGAATAGAATAAATAAAATGGAGCCCCCATATTAATGATTCTTGATAAAAAAAAAAAAAAAAAATGGGGGCCAACTGATGGGAAAATATAAAACAAGTAAAATTGTTGCGTTTGAGCTACTTAAAGTGTATTGTCTTCTTCTTAACCACCCTACAGCAAAACAAATTACATTATATTAATAAATTTATTTAAACATTGTTAAGATTGATTAACAAAGGTTTGGATTTTTCGAGCATGCAAAGCAAACTCCAAGGAACAAATACTTTTCTTGAGTAATGAGAAATGCTTCAGACATGAGAGGGGATTTTTTTTTTTTTTTAATTTTTTTTTCTTCTACTGTTGCTATCTTATTATTAGACAACAAAATCAAGGCCTGTTTGTTTTTTTTGGTGGCTGTCAGCTTATTCATCATCTTCTTCCTCTGTTCTTGATGGTGGCTTGACTCAGTCATATTATCCCTCCACTCTTATATATATATATATATATATATATATATATATATATATATCTCACACACATACACACGGTTGTGTATTGCTTGCTTTAAAGCAAGTATCTATTCGTCCCAGTTGTATTGATATGTCACATATTTATTGACTCGGATACAATTCACTCGGATCAATGAATATTTTTCAAATCAAACAGCTCCACATTTACTTGGTCCTAAGCATGTGTGAGTTGCACATTAGTAGGAATGAGAATTTCCGATTTCAGAAGAAAACATCTAATTGAACCAACCCCCCTTCCCAAAAAAATAAAAATAAATCTAGCAGTCAAAATAATAAAAATAAAAATAAAAATTATGCATGTTATTCACTTGATGAAACAAAATGTTTCCATCATCCAATAAGAAAATAGTTGAAACAAAGAATTACAAAAATTACCATCTTGGCAAAAATCCAAAGATAAATTAGAGGATGAAAGAATTAAAAGAAGTTCATCACATCAAAATGAAAATTTTATGAATTACAGAGTGTAAAATTTAAGATAAAAATGATAAGAATTAAATAACCATCGTTTGTGCAAGATCAAAATGTATTAGGCTAAAAGCTTCTAATGAGTTCAATTTGCATATATAATAAGACCAGTGGTGATCAATTTGTTCTGAATTCAAAAGGAGATTTGATGAGCAATAATGGTATTTGAGAGTTTTGTTCTTACAATTTGTTTATTGTTCTTAGGCTATTAGCTAAGGATGATTCAACCACTGAATTTAGTAAAAGTTAGTTGTGTTGGGATGTCTTAAATTCAGTCTACCATGATTTGTAGTGATTTGGAATTGTTGTGGTAAAAACTAACAAAACTTGATCAACGACTGAGATTACTAGATGAATTCTTGTAAGGTAGCAAAAAAGGTAAACATGATTGTAGGAAAAGTTTCGGTGATAACCACTCTGACCATTAAGCTAGAGGAGGAAAGATGAAAGAAATTTTTTTAGAAATTGACTAGAGGAATTGAACTTCATGTTTTAGTACATACCTTACCTCCCTTGTATAACAAATTAGTTGCCATTTTTGAGAGATTCTCTGGCATAGCGAATCACAAGATTTTCATACCAATCGAATAAGCTCTAAGTGACAGTTTCCTTACTAGAGTCTATGATCATAATAAGAACTCCAAATTTAAAATAACAATGATGTTGACAAGCTTGTTCGGACATGCCCTGAACTCGGTTGTCCTATACTGCAAGTGGTTAGCTTAGAAGAAGGAAAGAACCCTTCGTGTGATTACTGATCTACACTGGAGATCTATCATCTAGACTTGAAAATTCATAAGTTAATAGTTTCGAATTTATGGTTAGAACGATCCACGTGTCTTGCTTTTAATGGTGATGACATTTTTGATCATATAAGGAATTATGAGTTTTATTTTTTAATTTTGAAGTAAGCATTGCTCGGTGGGATAGTAAAGTGTTTCAAGTTTTCAAGCTTGAGAGCAGCCACTTTATCCTTACATAAAGTCAAATGTCAGGTCTAGTATTAGTCTATCTCTCCCAAAGGCGTATGCACAAGAGAGGTCAATATTGGATAATTTTCTTCTTCTAAAATCTTTTACAACATTTGGGAGATAAGCTTGGTGTGTGTTTGTTTTACAATATTTTAAAAAGTTTTGTGATAATCTTAATGAGCATATGGTAGTAGCAATTGAGAATTTTGATCACCAAAGTTTCTTAAAATTAAGTCGCTATTTAGGAATTCTTCAAATTGAATTAGGTCAGAACAACCTTTATTAAATCATTTGGATTTTAAAAAAACCAACTCCTTTCTGGTCTGATTTTGTTAAGGCTTTAAGTATTTTTTAGGACTAGATATGAACTAATATATTATTAAAATGTACTTACCAAATAATAAAAAATTTAAAATTAATTTATTTATATTTTATAAAATCGATTCTAGCATTTCCCAAACAGGCTTAGGTTCAATTTAATAACTCAAAAATTCATTCCAACTATTGAAAAGCACTTAAACCGCTCTTGTTAATTGGCTTTGAGTGTTGTGAGGTCAAGTAAAAGTTCTCAAGTTCTAGGACATGTAATAAAATTAGGGAAAAATATTTAAAATCTCTTAAAATAATTTTTTTTTTTTGTATTTAAAAGATTCAAAGAATAAATTTTACTGTAAAAAAATCTAACTATAAACTTTCATCTTAACATCGCTAAAAATATTAATAATTAGACTAAAATGGCCTCCAATATATATTTTAAAAAATACTAAATAGTTGAAAAAATAAATTATGCAATCTAAAAAAAAAAGATAATATTTTTTATTTATCTAGAAGGCCTAAAAAAAAATTCACTTCATAAAAATATTATGAATTGTTTTCGATTGAAGAAGTTATTTTATAAAAATTTTAGTATATATTTTTTAAAAATATATATGAAAAGTTATTTTAGTCTAATCGGTAATATTTTTAATGGTGTTAAGATAAATGTTAACAATTAAAATTTTTTGTATTAAAAGTTTATTTTTTACATCTTTTAGATAAAAAAAATGTATTCATGAAATTTTTAAATTAAAAAATTTATTTTAAGAATTTTTTAGTATTTTTTCCATAAAATTATTCTATTGACCCAAAAAGGGATGGCAGGAAGGTAAAGATAGTGTGGTGCAATTAAGGAATATGCTTAGTGAATAAACTCTTGACATACAACGTTAATGAATTATAAGTCTGAGTATTATGGAGGTTTAGAATCAACTAATTACTTAATTAAACAATCTAATGTTGCAATCAAATGAATAAGTGACAGTCCCGTGTTCCCTTTAACAATGATAAAAAGGTAATTATTCAATATTTGATCCCGTTATTAGTGAGGGATGGCAATGGCGCGGATTGGGGGGACCCCACCCTGCAAAATCTTTTTCCTCCCAAATCTATTTAAATCCCATGATAATTGGGGACCGGTCTTTATCGAGATTTTCATTTATTTTTAAAATTTAATATATTTACTTATTTTATTAAATTAATTATAATTAACATATATTAAATAAAATGTTACATGTGTTAAAATAAGAAATATGCATGTTAATAAAAAATTATAATGATATTATTTTCTTTTTCAAACATATAAGTCTATTAAGTTTGTATAAATTTTTAATATGTGACCAAAAAATATCATTATAAATATTGATTATGTAATACAAAATTCATTTATTATTTTATTTTATATAATCGGGCAGAGGCGGGACGGGTTCGGGAACCTGCCTCAAACCCTAACGGAGTAGAAATATTTTTTCCAAACCTATTCCATTTGGGGTGGGGTTGAAGAGCATGTTAAATTCCCATCCCTAAGTACTAAAAATAATAAAGGAAAATGTTTAGTATACCGGTTTGATTTGCCCGATGATGTGTCAATATTTTTTTTTATAATTAATAAATGTGTTTTATTTTTTTATTTAAATTTTAAAAAAGAGTTATAATAGATGATCTCATACAGTTAATCAATCGACTAAACCAAATGGTATACCTAACATCGCTTGTTAATAAATTAGAAACAAACTTAACTTTTATTATTATTTGTATAAGTGTTTTTTTGCTAAAAGTTTGAATGGCAAATGGGCTTTGGATAAGAATATAAGACTTTGATTTTGGTTAATCAATGTGCATGTATTTGTCTTAAAAGGAAGGAAAAGGTTTGATACATTGCCTCGAGCCAGAGGAAGATGAACTAAAAGGCAGCAGCAGCTAAAGTATCATTCAAGAAGTGCCAATTACTTTCTTTGCCTAGTGAGAAAAGTATCTCATAATAATCTAAGGAAAAAGGAAAAAACAAAGTGTTTGGTTCTCGAGAAGGTGAATGAAAAGCAAAATAAAATTTCAAAACTTCATGGTTGTTTAATAAAGGCTATGGAGTAGTAGCATATCTTTGATCATATGCTTTAAGGGTGGAAATTGCAGAATATATGCTAGGAATATAATTCATCTTCCAATCATTTGCCTATAGAAATGAAAGTAAACATATTTAACATTGGAGGTGTGGAGTGGAAGCTTTAAAGTTCCCAAATGGTTGAGGTAGAAAAGGTTAATTTAGTCTATAACTTAGTGTTGGTTTGGATGAGCGGTAAAAAAGTGTGATTTAAAAAATATGCAATTTAAAAAAGTGCAGTTTGAATTAAATTTTGAGTATTTGAATTAACTATTAAAAGTATTGAATATGTTATATAAATTAAAAAATAGGCGTATCTGAAACGAGTATAAAAAAAGTCACTCACTAACACTTTTATGAAATGAGCATTTAGACATGGAAACACCTAAACAAACATTTTGAAAATTTTACTCAGTGGGCCGGTCATTTATGTTATTATTTCATTTCGTGTTTGTCCTCACAAATTTTAAATTTTTTTTAATTTTATGAAAAGTTATACATTGAATATCTCAAAAAAAAATTGAACTTTGATAGAGATATTGAAATCACATTAGATATTGTGATGGAGTGAGGGTCCACTAAATAATTTCAGTGTCATTAATTGGTAGCAATCTATGGATACTTGTTAAGAAAGTCCAAGTGGAGGTTGAGAAAACGTTTTGGTATCTTGTTCAGAATGGTCTAGATGGATGAATAACAGTTAACAGTCCAATTCTACCAAAATTTCAAAGAACTTCTCAATCTCCTATTCAAAGATGGTGGTTATGGACAATTATGCATGGTATTAATTTCCACGGCAAATTTCATGCTTTTGAGTCACAGTTTGTGTTGAACGGCTGCTTTTGGTCTTCATTTTTATTTTACTGGTTAGGCTATCCTTGTCATCCATTGTGTTGCGTGGCGGCCATCTTTTGACTTAATTCCTGAAATTTGTGATCATATGAGTTAAGGATGTCATTAGCAGACAGGCCGCGTTGGACCAAAAATCAGTTTTTCTTTGTGTTTGGCTAACCAAACTTGTACTCCCTCTTCTACTAAGTTTATGAATACAGAATTGAATGCGAAAGAAAATTGATAAGATTGCAATGAGGGGATGGTGATTTATATAGCATCTTGTGACTGTTTAAATTATAGTTATCAGAAGCAACCCGCATCGGTGAACAGATTGGTTCATAATTCATTGATTTAATTAGTATTGTTTTATCATAAAACTAACAAAAGTAATCGCTTTAAACTTTACTTAAAGAGAAGATCACAACTTTTATGTATCTATAGTATAATTAAAATAGAAGTTAAATAAAAGTCTAACTCTACAAAACATATATCCCTAATTTTATGTATTTACAGTATAATCAAATTAGAAGTATAAAGATAATAAAAATGTAATTCTACAAAAAAAAAAAAAAAAATCTCCATAAAGACTGAAAAAAAACTTAGTTCTATTAAGACAATTTTATTGGTATTGTACTCTAATACTTTATTATTATCTATTTAGATAAAAAAAAAATTATATAAGAACTTTATTATTAGAGTTTCATTCAATATATATCTTTCTTGTTAAAAAATAATTAAGTTTTATATTACAAAATTAAATATAATATACATGGAACAAAGCAAAAAATTACACTAATATTAGAAAAAAAAATCTCATTTAGAATTGTCACTCTATTGCTTTAGACGTCTAATTACATAAAGCCGATTCTGAGTTTAACCTATAGTTCAATCGATTTTATAATTAATATATTTAAAAATCTATTATATGGTAGGTTGTGTTTTGCTTAAATATATATTAAAATTGGTAAAATGTTATAACAAAACATTAACCAACTGAATAAGAAAGCTTATTTCCAAAAACTCATGTTACAAAACCATTTTTCCAACAGGCCGCCTCCAGGGAAAGAAAAGAATATGTGATGAGTAAAATGGATGTTTTGCCCATGATAAAAGATGTAAAATGGATTCTATGTCTTGGTGGGGAAAGGAAATAGAGAACAAAAAGAACTACTTTTTTAGTCTTTGGAAGGTCATTTTTTTAAAATGTATATTTAAGAAGGAAAATATATATACGTGTGTGTGTGTATATATATATATATATGAAGGAAATATTTTTCAATGAAAAGCTGGGGTACTTGTAGGGTTATCAAACCCGAACAGGCCCTTGTGTCATCTTAGGTAGGACCTTGGTCCTGAAACTGGAAGGACTCTTTTCTAATTTCGAAGTGTTGAACTTTTTAGATATAGAACAATGAGTTGGTGAAATGTTAAGAGCAAGCAGTGAGAACGTAAAGCAGAAGATACAAAGGCCCCGTAATCCGTTTGCTTATTTGCGACTGGCGTTTAACGGTTCCAAGTATCACTTATGAAACGCACAACAGATTCAAAAATGGGTGTTTGGAAAAGTTTTGAATGGCTGCGTTTTTCTGGAGGACCTACTGTTTTTTCCTCCGTCTCGCCAATCCTTTTCAAGACAACTTCAGCTACACGTTTGCACACTGAACCAAAAAAGTTGAAAAACACATGCCCCGCCATAGTTGAATCTATATGCCTATATGTATTATGATATTAAATTTATATGAAATACAGTTGACATAATATTAATTTATTTATATATTAGATATACATATATACAAATATGTATATATATATATATTTATATATATATATATATATATTTAAATGTCTTATATGTCATACATAAATAAATAAAGAGTGGTCACTGTTAATGTAGAAAGTTCAGATTTTTGGGTATGCAAATCAACCTTTATAAACTATTGCCCGGCTTTATCATTAAGCAAGTAAAATAATAATTTTGGACCTGAATTATAAAGAAGGTCTCAAATTTTATATATGTCTAAGTATAACATAAATAAGAAGTCTATAAAAATGTAAGCCCATGAAGAAGGCTCCAAGTCCACCGAAAAAATGTGGATAGTTAGTTTTTTTTTTTTTTTTGTGGGTATTGCCCAACTTAAATTATGTAAATTTTATTAGTAAACTCTTATTTGGAATTAATCTCACTTTTTATTGCTATTTGTTTACTTGAAAAAGATGTTAATCTCACTTTCCAATACATATATAAATATTATTATTTTGTTTTGTCTAGTTTATAATTTTTGTGAAATTCTTTATCCAAGTTATATTTCAAATTTTCTATTGTCCAACATATTGTATTAGTAAGAATTCTATTATTATTAGAGTTTTATTCAACATTTCTATATCCGGTATTGGAACACTGTTATAATATATGTAATTTTAAATAAAAAATATACATTAACTCTAAAAAATTGAAAAAGTCTCATTTAGACTTTTTGTTTGAAACCTCGAATTATCTTAAGCCGCCTATGTTTTTATTGTGTTAGGCAAAATGGTCAAGACTGAGAGAAAAAAAGAAAAAACATGATTTTTTTAATTTTTTGCTGTTATTGTCTCATTGTTAGAAGCCAAATTGAAGGCCTCTTCTTCTTCTTATATTCTTGATGGTGGCTTGACACTGTCATATTATTCATCCTCACTGGTCTTTTCCTCTCATTGTTGGCTACTGGTTCTCCAAAACTCAACAGCTAAAGAAAATAATAATAGTAATATTATAATAATAATAAATAAATATATGTAGAAGAAGAGTTAATTTGGATTACCGACAGCCTTGAATGGGATCCTCCTTTACAGTTGTGGGTGGTCTTGGGACATTCTGTCAAGTGTCCATGAATCCCACTGAAGACCAGTTAGAGACCATACATAAATTAACAAATTTTTAGAATTCAGTACTGGATTCATATCATCATATATAAGCACCTCGGAATCTCAGTCCTTGACTTTAAGCTCATGAAGGAAAAAAAATAGAAATAAAACTTATGCTGGTAGTACACATGTACAACAAATAGATACAAATATTCTTTGGTTTGTTTGGTTGCTAAGAAATATTAGGAATAGAAATTAAAAATTAAAATTTTTATGCCAATAGGGTAATTTAAACTTCTAATGAGATTCCATGATAAGATCTTGTCTCCTTATAATATATTGAGGTTTTATTTGTTTTGATGGTTCTTTACTGCATTGTGGATTGGGCTTTGTATTCATCTAAGTGTCCTCTTTAGTTTGTATTCAAATTGTTTTTGAATTTTTTTTCAATAATTTATATTGTTCCCAGGCCCCTAAATTGGTAAATTATAAATATATATATATATATATATATATATATTTTAAGATGAACAAGATTTGAAATAGAAGATATTATAATGGTGGTGACTGAGGTGCATGGGTTTAAGAGAGAAGAGGAAAATGGGTTTTATGAGGGTAAAATTGTCCTTTAAAAATATTCGAAGCAAGATAATGTTTTGTTTGATAAACTAATGCTTGACAAAGAGAAATTGTTATTAAACATAAATCTCAATAGAGATCAATGTAATTTCTTTTTATTTTTTTTATGTAATTGATTAACTGAAAATAATACTCACATTCTTCTAATAGAGAGAAAGACTTGAACCTATTACATCTTCTTTGGGGGAAGACGTGTGTTGCCAACTAGACTACCCGAGTTGATTGAGATCAATGTAATATTTCAAATTATAAGATAACATATTATCTTAGGAGAAGTCAGAGTATGTACTTTTAAATATATAAAACTAGTAATGAAAAAATCGAAGCATCTTGAGTTCGAGTTTTCTTTTCGTTAATTGTTAGCAGTTTGAGATTAAATGGTAAACCTGACTGTTACAGAGAAGAGAACTTAGTCTGATACGCGTAAGCTGGTTCAGAATACCTGGACACTTCTATCAAAAAAAATAATAATAATGAATGTTTGAAATTGTTAATTTATCCCAATATACAAAATTGTTGATTTCCCATAAGACCTTTTGTTACTTTTTGCATGTCTTGGGATATCTTAAGATTGAATCTACAATAACTTCTTGGGAATTGGACCTCAATATGCACTTGCACTCCATAAAGTGTTAGCTTTATTGTTTTAGCACTCAGGAGATGATTCTGTACTTTTATATGGGCCAATGCATGATGACCCAAGATACAAAAATTCAAGCCTCTTTTTGACTTGAGAGCTCCATCCTTTTCACTGAGTTTTTATCCTTCCTATGTAATTTAAATTAATTTTACTAAATTCATACACTTTTTAACTTATTTATTAAATTTATATTATCGACAAATTATCTAAAATTTTGTTAAGAGTTATAAGTGCCTTTTTAAGAAATGTCTTTTAATAAAAATAACGCAGTATAAAAATGTGAAAAGTTATAAATAAAGTAATATATGAATTATTTACCCAAGAGGGAAAGAACTCTCCAATTTTAAAATTAAAATAGAGTAATGCTATCCTTATCATAAAATTTTATCAAATTTTTTTACCTGCTGACGTGGCTGTTCGGGTGTCAGTCAATTAAGCCTCTTGGTATATACGGGTGCTAGTCAATTAAGTCTTTTAGTATTAGTCAATTAAGTCATTAAGTCTTTTAGTGCTAGTCAATTAAGCCTCTTGAATTCACCTGAAATGATTAACACCAAGATGCTGAATTTACTAGTACCAAGAAGCTGAATTCACTAGCATCAAGAACAGCCACGTCAGCAAGTAAATTTTTTTGATAAAATGTTAAGGTAAGGATAGTATTACTGATTAAAATATTATTGATAAAATTATATAATAATAATTGAATATATCATATTTATAAGACTAAGAGACTACTAATCCGAATAGGAATTTGCTAATTTTTATGCTAGACGTATAACAATTAGGAAACTAAGAATTTTTAAAAAATAAAAAAATTTGGAATAAATAAAAATTAAGACTTTTGAAAAATTAGAAACTAGATAAAATAAAAAAAAAATAGCCGCAAACAGAAACACATTTTGAATTTCCTAGACAAAGTAATTACAAATCTAAAATTACTATAAATGACAAAAAAATATAATTATGTCAAATTAAAGAGCCAAACGAAGAAATTTAATTTAAAAACTGAAATGTTGATTCTCAAGTTTGGTCTGTTTTTCCATCACGGATCAACATAGGGTTATTTTAGGCCCTGGTATGTGGAGGTGTCTACTCTCACTAGGAAATTAATTTCAATTTCAACTGCTTACATTCTAACAACTCTAAAATATCTATTGCCACTTGTTCTAAAAAAAAAAAAAAAAGATAGAAGATTTCAAAATCGAAAACCTTTATTTTACGAACTTGGTAGAGAAAAGGGGATTTTTTTTTTTTTTTTATCTAATCCTACTTATTCAAATTATCAGACACATACATTTTTTAACTTATTTTTCAAAGTTATATTATGATTCAGAGTCATCTCTCATGCCTCTTTAGCAAAATTTTTAATGAAAGAGACATTTATTCAAAATACGCATTTAGAGACTTTTTTTGAAATGACGCATTCTCATTGAGGACTCCTGAATAATAATTTTTTTTTTTTTAAAGTTTTTTTTTGAAATCTTTTACTTTTTTTTGATGCAGAACAAGTGATAGTTGGAATATAAGCAGTTTAAATTGAAGCCAATTATCTCATCTCATATTTCTTTTTATAAAAGAGGTTACATTTTCGATTTTCTTCAAAGTGGGAATGTATGGTATTATGTTGATTTTTTCAGGACAGAAATTTATTTGAGTGGGAACAAACTTTAGACTATATAAAAAAATTTGATAGAAGTCCCATTGAGGGGATCAAATTAAAATGAAAATAAAAATAAAGTGAAAAAAATCTCAAACCTAGAAGGGGCAAAAGCATAAATTGGAGGGGTACATTTGCATTTTTTTAGAATATGGAAAAAAAGTAAATAAAAAAAATTGGAGGGGGGGCAATTGACCCTCCTAGGACAAGGCTAGCTCTGTCACTGGATTTTCTCGTCATGGGTTAGATTTGTTGGTCGTATGACTCTCCAATAAAAAATTGCTCTTGTTTGTAAATTATATTTGTAAATAGTTACTTTTTCATTTTAAAAAAAATTACGATTGCACCAACCAAATGAGCTTAATATACAGATGAAATTGAAGTTCCCAATGTTCTCATGAATTGTAAACTAACCAAAAAAACTCAGGCTCAGTTCAAGCCCATTAAGAGATTGAATGACAAATTTGAATATTCAAAATCCATGTAATCAAGTCATTTCATGCAGCCATATGATAAAATTTAAGGAACAAATTAATTAGGGACGGAGATAGAAATTTATCTTAGAGGGCAAACTTTATTCTTAGTATTCGATTATAAATTTAAACTTTTAATATTAATTAATGATATTCTTGCTAAGTAACTATTTTTGTTGATATATGGAAATTTAGAAATTAGGCAAGAGTCCAACCAAAAAAAGGACTCACAAAAAATGTAATTATACAAAAAAAAAATCCAACAAAAACGAAAGTTGTGTACGACTTCCTCCCTCCAATGAAGTATAAAAAAAAAAACACTCATTTTTTTCAGTATGTTAGAAGTATCATGTACAACTCATTCACAATTGTCTTTCGATGATATTAAAAATGTCTCTTTCAATAAATACAATCAAATTATCATTTATCTATTGATCTCCCATTAGACTTGGTGTATGTGTTTAAAGAAGTTTTCATATTTGTGGTTAAGCCATCAATAATGAATGAGAATCATGACAAAAAGGGCTTTATTTTCCCATTAGTCAGATGATTGATGTATTAGCCTTTTAATTTGTTCCGTATTATCATCATTCTTCGTGAATTCAGGTTCAGTTGCATCCTTAACATTGACAACTATCATAGAAATTTTTGCTTTCTTTTGTATAAAAGAATTTGTAGAATCAATTGGTTCTACTAAATCCATACTTTGATCAATTGATTTTGAACTGTCTTTTTCTTTTTTATTTTCTTTCAACTCCCCGTGATAGTCTTCAAGGCATGAAACACTACAAGAAAAGGCATTATTAGCGATGCACACGTGCGTCGCTAATAGTGGAAAAATGCGTCGCTAATGATATTTTGCGACGCACATTGCGCGTCGCTAAAGTCGCCGCAAATATTGGCGTCGCTAATAGTATTGGCGACGCACACACCCCAGAGCGTCGCTAAAAGAAACTATTAGTGACGCACAAACGGTGTCGCTAATAATTGGGAATGGGCGTCGCAAATATTATAAATAGAGGCAAAGAGCATCGCTAATAGTCCTTTTAGCGACGCACTCTGTGTGTCGCTAATAGTACCTTTTAGCGATGCACACTTTGAGCGTCGCTAAAAGATACTATTAGCGACGCACACTTGGTCGTCGCTAATACTATCGTTTAGCGACGCTCAAATTGTGCGACGCTAAAAGGTACTATTAGCGACACACAGAGTGCGTCACTAATAGTGAATTAGCATTGTAATTTCTTTACTTTTAGCAACGCCTTTCTATGCGTCGCTACAGGTTTTTTTTTTTGCCCGTTTTTCAACCATGTTTGCTTTGTTTTCTTTGTCGTTTTATTCCTGTTTAAACTTGTATCAATCATCCTGATATACAATATAATCCAAACATTCTGAAATGAATATATTAAAAAAGAAAAATACATTCATATATATATATATATATTGTACTAATTGCGTACATTTGTAAAAGTACAATTTAACAATAAATATAAAAATAAAAAATTGTCTCAAAACATATAACTACAAATGTCCATGAAAAGAAAAAAAAACAAATAAAAATAATAAATCCCGATGCAAAACATAAAGACGGCGGCGCAATAATCCCGATCAATCTGAAATAAAGATCAAATGGTATATATTAGAACAATTATTAAATATATATGAAATATAGAATGTGAATAGTTTAGTTTTTTTTTTTTTTTTTTTGCATGCATAAATAATAAGAACGACATAAAGTAGCATAAGTTATAAACTCCAAAATGAGCATTTTTGGACTTGAAACTTGCATAAGTTTCAAACCGGGCATCGAAATCGATTAACGTAAGTTCGTGCAAGTTTATTTTATCATTTGTGAGGTGTGTGATGGGGTTTCGGTGTAGTTAGGCTGATATCCGGCATTTTGGTCTGTCAAAACCCCAAAATGGGTCTTTTTGGAGCTGAAACTTGCATAAGTTTCAAACTGGGTATCCGAACAGAGTGCCGTAAGTTCGTGCAAGTGTATTTTATCATTTGTGAGATTTTTGATGGGGTTTTGGGGTGGTTAGGCCGATATCTTGGATTTTGGTCTGTCAAAACCCCAAATAGGCCTTTTCGGAGTTGAAACTTGCATAAGTTTCAAACCGGGTATCCAAACCGAGTGCCATAAGTTCGTGCAAGTGTATTTTATCATTTGTGAGGTGTGTGATGGGGTTTCGGTGTAGTTAGACCGATATCCGGCATTTTGGTCTGTCAAAACCCCAAAATGGGCCTTTTTGGACTTGAAACTTGCATAAGTTTCAAACCGGGCATCGGAACCGAGTGCCGTAAGTTCATGCAAGTGTATTTTATCATTTTTCAGGTTTTTGATGGGGTTTTGGGGTGGTTAGGCTGATATCCAGGGTTTTGGTCTGTCAAAACCCCAAAATGGGCCTTTTTGGAGCTGAAACTTGCATAAGTTTCAAACCGAGTATCCGAACCGAGTGCCGTAAGTTCATGCAAGTGTATTTTATTTCTTGTGAGGTGTGTGATGGGGTTTCTCTGTAGTTAGGCCGATATCCGGCATTTTGGTCTGTCAAAACCCCAAAATGGGCCTTTTTGGAGCTGAAACTTGCATAAGTTTCAAACCGGGTATCCGAACCGAGTGCCGTAAGTTCGTGTAAGTGTATTTTATTTCTTGTGAGGTGTGTGATGGGGTTTCGGTGTAGTTAGGCCGATATCCGGCATTTTCGTCTATGAAAACCCCAAAATGGGCCTTTTTGGAGCTGAAACTTGCATAAGTTTCAAATCGGGTATCCGAACCAAGTGCCGTAAGTTTGTGCAAGTGTATTTTATCATTTTTGAGATGTGTGATGGGGTTTCGATATAGTTAGGCTGATATCCGGCATTTTGGTATATCAAAACCCCAAAATGGGTCTTTTTAGACTTGAAACTTGCATAAGTTTCAAACCGGGCATCGGAACCGATTATCGTAAGTTCGTGCAAGTCTATTTTATCATTTTTGAGGTGTGTGATGGGGTTTCGGTGTATTTAGGCCGATATCCGACATTTTGGTCTGTCAAAACCCCAAAATGGGCCTTTTTGGAGCTGAAACTTGCATAAGTTTCAAACCGGGTATCCGAACTGAGTGCCGCAAGTTTGTGCAAGTCTATTTTATCATTTGTGAGGTGTGTGATGGGGTTTCTGTATAGTTGGGCTGATATCCTACATTTTGGTCTGTCAAAACCCCAAAATGGGCCTTTTTGAACTTGAAACTTGCATAAGTTTCAAACCGGGCATCGGAACCGATTATTGTAAGTTCGTGCAAGTCTATTTTATCATTTGTGAGGTGTGTGATGGGGTTTGGTGTAGTTAGGCCGATATCCGGCATTTTGGTCTGTCAAAACCCTAAAATGGGCCTTTTTGGAGCTGAAACTTGCATAAGTTTCAAACTGGGTATCCGAACCGAGTGTCGTAAGTTTGTACAAGTGTATTTTATCATTTGTGAAGTGTGTGATGGGTTTTCGGTGTAGTTAGGCTGATATCTGACATTTTGGTCTGTCAAAACCCCAAAATGGGCTTTTTTGGACTTGAAATTTGCATAAGTTTCAAACCGGGCATCGGAACCGATTACCGTAAGTTCTTGAAAGTCTATTTTATCATTTTTGAGGTGTGGGATGGGGTTTTGGTGTAGTTAGGCCGATATTCGGCATTTTGGTCTGTCAAAACCCCAAAATGGGCCTTTTTGGAGCTGAAACTTGTATAAGTTTCAAACCGGGTATCCGAACCGAGTGCCGTAAGTTTATGCAAGTGTATTTTATCATTTGTGAGGTGTGTGATGGGGT
The DNA here is from genome assembly GCA_008638375.1 of Nyssa sinensis. Taxonomy (NCBI): domain Eukaryota; kingdom Viridiplantae; phylum Streptophyta; class Magnoliopsida; order Cornales; family Nyssaceae; genus Nyssa; species Nyssa sinensis. The sequence continues at coordinate 24,256,018 of CM018037.1, read as the reverse complement.
TTCAGTGTAGTTAGGCCGATAACTGGCATTTTGGTCTGTCAAAAATCCCAAAATGGGCCTTTTTGAACTTGAAACTTGCATAAGTTTCAAACCGGGCATCGGAACCGATTACCGTAAGTTTGTGCAAGTCTATTTTATTATTTTTGAGGTGTGTGATGGGGTTTCGGTGTAGTTAGGCCGATATCCAGCATTTTGGTCTGTCAAAACCCCAAAATGGGCCTTTTCGGAGCTGAAACTTGCATAAGTTTCAAACTGGGCATCGGAACCGAGTGCCGTAAGTTTGTACAAGTCTATTTTATCATTTGGGAGCTGTGTGATGGGGTTTCGGGGTGGTTAGGCCGATATCCAGGGTTTTGGTCTGTTAAAACCCCAAAATGGGCATTTTTGGACCTGAAACTTGCATCCTTATATAATTAAATAAGTTCGTGCAAGTCTATTTTCATATGTGAAGTGTCATGCAGTTTGTAGGCCGTTAGGCCGAAATCTTTTGAGGGGTTTTACGTAACATTTTTTATAAATAATAAATGTACCAAAGTAAATAATTTTAAAAACTTACCAAGGCTGATCAGAGCCTCCCTGTCGGCTGAGTATTGTCTTCATAAGAGTCTTTATTTGGGCCTGCCGCTCCTTGAGCTTTGTCATCTCAACCCTCATCTCTGCATTCAGTCTCTCAGTTGCCTCAGCTCTCTGGGTGGCTGCCTCAGCTATCTGGGTGGCTGTGTGAAACCTAGCATTGCTCTCGACCGTAGAGGACGATGCCATCGGCTCCATCCCACTCCCTAAGCCACCCACATATCCGCGCCTCTTGCCCAGAACAGTCTCTCGTATCTGGTCATCTGTCGGCGGTTGCTCACCCTCAGGGGTCGGTCGAACACGCATCTCGACCATCTCGTCCTAAAAAAACATAAATATTTGTTACTAGTTTAAACATTTTATATTAATATTAAATTCGTAATAGTGATATATAAATCTTTTCTAACTTACATAAAGTCGCTGAGCTTCAGGCCCAGTACAACCCTTTTTGGGATTGTAGTGCGTCTTGTGCCATAACTCAATGGGGCTGGGTGGGGCACCGGTCTCCTGGTCTCGCTGCAACAAATAAATAGTAGCTTGTGAAGATTGGTTTCATGAATACATTATACAATGAGAAATTGATACATTTATTAACTTACCATCTCATGCCTATACCTAACAAAAGAACGTGATCCACTACAGTGGGTCACCTTTTGCTTGCTTCTGCTCTCGCTATTTTTCTTACTAAGTTTCTACACTTGGCCAAAACAAAGAAGGTTAGTATAAATGACAATGATTCATCATACAACAAAAGTAATTTTGACAATTTTTACCTAGAATGCATCACTAACGAACCCGTCGCATAATAACATCCAATCCTCCACCGCCACCCCTCTGTAAGGTCTGTCCCGAGGCTCTCTACCGACTGCCACCTCCGCCTCATAGTGCATGTAGAGCCTATGTCGGTAGTCCCTGAAACGGGTTTCCAAGTAACGGTCGACTGCCTTCACGACATGAGGCAGGTGGAGATCGATGTCAAATTTCTCCTATAAAAGCATGTCATTTTCAAAACATTACGGCATAACATATGTTAAAATTTAGTTGAACACAATAATAAAAGACATACCTGGATATGCACATGAATATCCCTCATCTCCGCGTCAGTGACCTAACTCCAGTCACTAACATGAAGTGGGGCGCGTAGCCGGCAAATGATGCCGACCTCCGTAATGAACTGCTGGGCCCACCCAGCAACAGGCTTTAGCAAGCTCGGAGGTATCTCAATCTGAAGGGGCGCGCCCTCTGCTGTCTCCATCTGAACCTGTAAGCTGCGATTCTTCGACCTACCACGCCCTTGTCTAGGGGTGGTGGCCGAAGGTTTAGAAGAAACAAAATGGAAACAATTAGTACCATATTTATATAATCATTAATAAAAATGAAAACTATGCATACCATCGACGGCAGGATCGGTCGACCCTGTAGATGAGGGGGAAGGGGTCGATGCGTCCTGCATAACTGCGCGTCTGCTTGAATCTGGTCCAACCATATCTACAAATAAAGTTTAAAAATAAAATTGTTCCTATTTAATCATAAAAATTAAAATCCTTATCGAAGTAAAAATGATCACCCATTACATATAAAATTGAATATCCATTACATTATAAAAGCCGAAAACCATTACACTTGATACTAACACATGTAACACCTATTACAATTATTCATTTGAGTCTGTATCATCATCTAAACTTGAATTTTCTTCATTCTCGGTACAATACTCTAACAATGTGTCATCATCAAAATCACTTTCCTCGTCATCATCATCATTAATGAACGTTGCATCCCTCGGATCTAATTGTGTTGTATTGGTGATGTCAGAAGCTACGACATGAACTGGTTCTACATCAATTCTATTCAACCGATATGAACTAACATTTCCCTGATCATGCCGGACAACACCATCGTGGGCAGTTTGAGACTCTTCTTGTAGTGCCTCCTCAATCTTCTCCAACTCTTCATCTCCCTCGCCAACTTCTAGGACATCATAAACATTTTTAGTTTTTATTTTTTGGACAACATACCAATCACCTCTTATTTTTGGATCCTTCAAATAGAAAACTTGTTTTGCAACCGATGCCAAAACAAACGGATCATCTTTAAATGCCGTACGTGACGTATTAACACTTATAAAGTGCTTATCAATCTGCATTACAGTCTTCTTATTACTTATATCCCACCAATCACATTTAAAAATATACACAGAATGACCGTAGCAATAATGTAACTGTTTGATGTCTTGTAAAACACCATAGTACTCTACAGTTTGTCCTCCGTCACCATCTCTTTCAACAAGAACCCCGCTATTCTGTGTTCGCCGACTGACCTCACGTTCCCTCATGTGAAATCGAACACCATCAACAATTAAACCGGTGTAGCGGGATATCCTTTGATCAGGACCACATGCCAATGAATATAATTGATCGTACGCCTCAAGAGATTGTTGGTGGCGTAATAGCTTCATCTATTAATTCAGTACAAGTACAAAATTAATTGAAAACAAATGCATTAACTAATACAATTACAATTAATTGAAACATATTCTTACACGTTCTCTGAACCACTTTGGAAACAAATTTTGTTGTCTTTGCTCCAGATCAGAAGTTGATACATGTTCGCTCTAAAGCTCGAGCATATGCTCACTGCATAAGATGAGATATGTTATATGTAACTTACATTTGTATACTAACGTAGTATTGCAATAATTTTGATAAACTTACTTAAAATATGGTAATGTTTCCTCGCAGTTGTTGAGCACGGTATAGTGGGCTCTTTCCAAGTCTTGAGGATGACACCATTCATATATACGGGCACCTATTGGCCGCACAGTCTGATTAAACACCGCAAGGCCAGTTCGTTGTTGCCTTGGACATCTATCAGAATTTCGCTCTTGATGATTAAACCTTGTCTCAATATTTTCAAGATGCATAGAGCAGAAGGTGAGAGATTCAGCATCAATGTAAGCCTCAGCAATTGACCCTTCCGGTCGTGCTCTGTTACGCACATATTACTTCAATGTGTGCAAATATCTGTTTTGATAATTAATTAGTTATGGATTAAAATAGTTAGGATGGATAGATAACACAATTCACAAAATTAAATATACCTTTCTATTGGATACATCCAACGATATTAGACAGGTTCGCCAATTTTTGCCTCATGAGGCAAATGCACCGCTAAATGGACCATGATATTGAAGAAAGCTAGAGGGAAAATCTGTTCCAACTTGCAGAGGATCATGAAAACATCCCTTTCGAGCTTGTCAAGTACTTCCACATTCAACGTCTTCGCACATAATTCTCTAAAGAAGCAACCCAACTCAGTTAATGTAGTCGATATGTTATCGGTGAGATACCCACGTAGTGCAACCGGAAGAAGTCGTTGTAAAAGGACATGGCAGTCATGGCTCTTCAATCCGGATATTTTCTCATCTATAATATTTACACACCGAGATATATTCGATGCGTATCCATCTGGGAACTTCACCGATTTAAACCACTCGCAAATCCTCATTCTCTCTCCGGATGATAATGTATACTATGTAGGAGGCACAATATATTTATCACTGCTAGGTATTAGGTGCAAATCTTTCCTTATTCTCAGCTCCTACAAGTCCAACCGGGCGTTAACACTATCCTTTGGCTTCCCTTCAATGTTCATTACAGTTCCCAGCACATTATCATATATGTTCTTTTCGATGTGCATCACATCCAAATTGTGCCTCAACTTAAGGGTCTTCCAGTACGACAAATCAAAGAATTTGCTCTTCTTCGTTCAATTTAAGTCCATATCAGTACGCTTTCTCTTTTTACTACCCGGTATCTTCCCAAACCTCACTGGTTGGATGACTGCCAATTGCGCCAACACGTCTTTGCCAGAAAACAATGGAGGTGACAATCTGTGCTCAATTTGTCCATCAAACAGATGCTTCTGTCGATTTCGCCAGCCATGTGATGGCGGTAGAAAACGACGATGGCACATGTAGCATATCTTCCTCCCATTTGACAAATGTATGGAACATGTATCCTTATTGCAAACCGGACATGCCAGTTACCCTTTAGTGCTCCACCCAGACAAGTTACCGTATGCTGGAAAGTCATTTATGGTCCACAGTAACGCGGCATGCAATTGAAATGTCTCATTCTTAGAGACGTCGTATGCCTCCACCCCCACCTCCCATAATTCCTTCAACTCGTTCACAAAAGGACGCAAGTAGACATCAATTTCATTACCAGGAGACTTCGGCCCTAGAATAAGCAACGACATGTAGATAAATGGTTCTTTCATACATTTCCATGGTGGCAAGTTATACGGCACAAGCAACACCGGCCATATGCTGTAGACATTACTCATGTCACCGAACGGGTTGAAACCGTCGCTAGCCAGCCCAAATCGTACATTACGCGGCTCATTTGCAAACCATTCATGATTTGTATCAAACTCAGACCAAGTTTGTGAATCTGTCGGATGCCTACATACATTTTTCTTAGTAACACGCTTCTCCTTATGCCACTGCATATCTTCTGCCGTCTTCTGAGACATGTACAACCTTTGTAGCCTCGGTTTTAAGGGAAAATATCTCAGCACCTTATGTAGAATTGTCTTGCTCTTTCCTTCATTCAGCTTGCACCTGGGTTCGTGGCACACCGTACACTCCTTACATTGTTCAGTCTCCTTCCAAAAAAACATGCAATCGTTTTTGCAAGCATGTATGGGAATATACCCGATGCCCAAATCTCTGAATATTCTTTTCGCCTCGTAATATGATTTTGGAAAGGTCTCCCCAGTAGGAAGCGCTGCTTTAATCAATTCAATGGACATATTAACTGATTTGTTACTCCAACGGTTGATGGTCTTAAGATGAAGGAGTTTCACGATAAAGTCCAGTTTCGAAAACTTATCACAACCCGGGTATAACGGCTGCCTTGCTTCCCTCAACAACAACTCAAACGCGGTCAATGGTCCCGTGTCACTCCTGTGACTACTCGCCCCAGTTGTAGCCCCCTACAAGTCTGCTAGTATTTGTGGCAAGCCTTCGTAACCAACCCTAACATTATCACCAAAGTCATCATCGTCGTCTTCTTCTTCATCATCAAATACCACTCGTACGTCATACCTCTTGTCCATCCCGTGTTCGAGTAGGTGCTCTTTGGCCTCATCTATGTGCATATAATCCCTATTATTGCACTTCCTACATGGACATCTTATCCTACTTCTCCCATCTGCAGATACAAGAGCAAACTCAATAAAATCTTTAATCCCCTTCACATACCCTAACAAATGCCTGCCCCTCAAGTCCATCCAACTCTTATCCATTTTCATCTTCCTAATACAAGTCAAGAATGATACTCGTTATAAATATGAAACATGAATCCTATCACCTCCAACTTCTCTCTAAAGGGTAAGGTGGTCCTATCCCATTTGTGAATGCACAATCTACATTGCAATCAGCAACAAATAAAATGCTTGATTCCACTCGGACAAAATTTTGGCAGCATCTCCCCATGGTTTTCCAAGTATACGAGATAGATGTTAGCACGCCTAAATATATATCTAGAGAACAATAGCAGACCGTACTGAAATTTTATCATAGTGAAATATTCAAGCATATGCGCTATTGATTGCAATGAAAATTTATGCATTCCCGAACTGTCCTCTCTGGACAATTCAAGAATCAATTTTCATACACACGAGCCCAATTGAGAATAAATTTCACGACAAGATTCACATGTGATGAAAATGACTCCCGAACGGGGCTAGGCTTACATGAATGCAATTAAAAAATTTATTAGTGTAAGGGCAAACTCTGATTGTCAGACAAAGTTTTGCTTTAAAAAACATTAACAATAGCATTGAAAATGCCAATACAAAACATATTGATCTTGTTTGATAACAAGTAAAAGCACATAACTTTCAATTTTTATCTATTAATTAAGGTCATTCATCAAGAATTATTTGCTTGGCACTTGACAACAACAACTTAACCAACAAAAGCAAATCAATTGCTACCTAAAACCACTAACTGACTTAATAGGTCAGGTGTATCTAGTTGATCTCTCAATCTATTGGACTCAAGAACTCTTTTTAATTCTTGAATGGATAAAATCCTTGATGCTAGTTCATGACTTAGTTCATACTAGTGTTCGTACATTGTGCAAACTTAACGACAAAATTGATCAATGCAACTTACAGACTCACAGTTTGAACATAATAGAGTCATTTAAATTGGAGCACAACATATATTCATGTCATGAAACAAACATAAGATTTTATAAACATTTAATATTATTAAATTAGAAGCAAAGTATAGCGGTTCTCAACGGGATGGGTTAATGATTATATCACAATTAGCATTTTTTTTAGGTTGTAAGTAAAATAATTTGTATAAATCACCAAAGTTACACAAGCATAAACAAGATGACAGGTACAGCCAGCAACATGGAACAAGAGCCAAGCAGGCCAATAAAAAAAGGGATAAAATCAGAAAAGATAAAAGGACAGGAAAGGCTTTAAACTGAAGGTATTGATCTGCTTTAAATTTTGGAGAGGCTCTTTTAAGTATTTTTTTTAAATAGGTAATTCTCCCACACACACACATTGCTTTACTTCAAAATATTTCTGATATTCTTAAGAAAAAATTCAAATATATCCCTTTAATTTATACTTTTGCCTCCTCTAGATTTGTATTTTTTTTTCACTTTATCCTTATTTTTAATTTTGTTTGACCCTCTCAATGAAAATTGTATCAAAATTTTTTTTCTTGGATTTTTTAATATAGTTTAAAATTTATCTCCTCTCAAACAAATTCCTAATTCCGTCCCCGACTTGTTGGTGATTGCCTTGCCATCATGACCATAGTCATTGTAATTTCTATTTTTAGTGTTAATCCTATGGTTTTCAACACTTGGTGTTATTGATATTTTTCAACATGCATGTCATGTAAGTTTTCAAATCTTGTTGATGAGTTTGTTTGTATTTACTTAATGTATATGCTTTATTTCTTTATTTATTAGTTAGTTTCCTTCAAGTCACATGAACCTTTATAAATCATTTGAATGCAATAATTTGTCTCTACTTAAAGCGAATACCCTAAATTTATGTATTCATAATATGATTAAATTAAAAGTTTCAGGTTAATAAAAATCTAATTCTATAAAAGTCTCAAATTTTATGTATTTATATTATAATTAAATTAGAAATCTAATAATAATAAAAATCTAATTGTATAAAAAAGGGTCCTATAAAAAACTTATGGAAAAATTATTAATACAATTTTATTTTTATTATACTCTAATATTGTATAACTATCTAAAATATTACATTAATATTATAAAAAAAATTATTTAAACTTATTATCTTATCATTTTAGATATTCAATTATATAGAGTCAATCATAGTCGCCTCCATGGCTAAAGGTATGCATTATATCACTTTTTTACACCCTAAAGCAAATTTCTTTATATACTGTACATATTGAATTGCAATAATGGAAGAGGCAGAGAGTTTTTTCCAATGCAATAATTGAAGAGGGCCCTCTGTTGACATAAATTTTTTTTTTAAAAGTTACACAATGTAATCTCATTAGATATTCATATGGATTGGAAATTTTATAAATATTTATAATCTCATTAGATATTCATATGGATTGTAAAAGTTCAATGTAGATCTGCACCCAATGTCAAGCCCCATTAGAACTACTGAACCAACAATATATTTTATCAATATCAACCATATGCTTGACTTCTTGTACTGAATTATACAATGAGTGAAGAAACTCGAAAACAACTTTCAATATCAGAATTACCCAAAAAACTTTCAATATCAGAAAAGCAATTATAAAAACAAATTTTAAGTGCAAAACTCCAACTGCTCATTTCAAGAGTTCAACCCAGCTTAAGATTACCTATTTTTCTTAAATAGCAATGGTGTTACCACCATATCAAAACACAATCATTATCTTTACTCATCCAAGTAAAAAAAGAAAAACATGTTTGAATATATATCGATCACTTCGAACACTGCCATATCATATAGATCGGGGAGTGAGAGAGAGTTGGAGAGAGAGAAGGACTCACCTTCAATCGAGGTTGTTGTCACCGTCGCCAGAACGTGCCGCCGCTGTCAATGAAATGGTTGAAAGAGAAAGAGAAAGAGCAAGAGAGAGAGAGCGTCGCTTCTGATCGAATGAGATGGGCGTAGGGCTTGGGCGTTATATAGCAGAGCTATTAGCGATGCACATATGGCGTCGCTAATAGTCTTCTACACATCGCCAAATGTATGACAAATGACGGCGTTTTACTTACCATACTATTAGCGACGCATCTTGTGCGTTGCTAATACTCCTTAACTTTTAGTGACGCACATGTGCGTCGCTAATAACTGATTTCTCCGCCGCTAAACTACGCGCCCCATTTTTTTAACGCGGGAAATGATTTTTACATCACCTTTAGCGACGTGTCTCTTGTGCGTCGCGAATACACATTATTAGCGACGCATACCTGTGCGTCGCTAATAATGTGCGTCGCTAAAACCTTACATTCTTGTAGTGAAATAATTAGATCTTCATTTTTTATGAAAAGAGAGTCTTCTGTAAGGATGGACACGTCATTTGTAAGGATGGACACATCTTTTAATGGTGTAATATCTACAACATTATCACTCAAATTAGGCTCAACAACTTTAGATTTTACTCGTACGTCTTTCTTGGTACTTTCCCAAATTGGCATGTATTTATCTTTTAAGATTTGAAAATAATTTCTTAGCAAAAATCTATCCATCAACAATTTCATTATTCTTGGCTATGAACGAATATATCTTTTTCTTTGTAACTGTTTACGCCTTTGTAAATCAAGCCACCATCTTTTCGCTAATCCATCGAGTTTATCTTTGGCCCAAAAATATTTTTTTTCTTTTGATAGTCTTAAATCACAAAGACAATCATCCAAATCATAAACCCAATCATGGAAGTTTTCAAGATAAAAATTACCATCAAAATCTGGAAGTCTTTCGTAATTACAAATAGCTCTGTCTTTAGGCTGACCTCAAGCAAATCCTTCGGCGCAATTCCTGTCGATTGGAAGGTCTCTAAGGGCATTAAAATTGAGTCACTTGAGCGTCTGTTGTATAGCACGAACTTGATCGTTGATCTGTGCTAACTATTGCCCTTGTTTATTAATCGTCGCCTATAAAACCTCCATCCGACGACGAACGTCAATGGGATTTGGGTTCTTGACTCCGTCATTTGTCATTGAGTCAGGCAAATCCTCAATTTGATACCAAATGATACATAACGAAAATGTGGAAGGAGGATTAAACACGTTGAATTCCTTAGTAACCAAGAACAAAAGGGAATGAGATTGTGAAAGAGAAGGTAGAGGACTGGAAAAGGGGGTTCATTCAAGAGAGTGTGAGTCTTTGTGCAGTTTCAGCCCTATTGGTGCCAAAGAAAGATGGTAGTTGGCACATGTACATAGATTGCAGGGCCATTAACAAGTATCTTAAATTTTAGGGTGCCAAATCAATCATATATCAATGATGATGAGTGAAGTAGACCAATGACACTATTACTGAGATGATGATGATGCAACAAGGTTGGTTGAGTTCATATTTGGTTATTTGCTTCATGATCTAACAATATATAACTCTGGAAAACTCTATGAACAATATTGTGTTGGATCGAAATCGAAAAGAGACCACGGAGGCCACAGAGACCACGGAAGGGTTTGTTTGATGGTGGGTTGTTACAATTGAGTTCATTCAGAAACTAGGTTTGTAGAGAGATGGAGTTGTTGAGAAATGTTGAATTTTGGTGGTGGTTTCTAGTGGTGAAGGCTTGTTAGGGACTATTGGTTAATAGTCATGATTGTCATGTCGATTTTTGTTCTTGAATTGATTTTATTTGTATCAGAGTTGATTTTAGGAGTTTTAGCCATTCTTTAACAAAAATTTAAAGGAAAAATATTTTTAAAACTTGTGAGTTTGGTTTGAACTGCGAGCTTTGGTTGAAGAAGCTAATTGAAAGGTCTTTGATTGAGGCACTCCTAGTCCCATGAACATGATACGCGTTGGATGGTAATGATGGTGGTTGTTAGGGGTATTAGTTGGGAAGAAATGTAATGTGGATTGCAGAGATAACAATGCGCATTGTATATGTAATCACTGATTAGTAGCGTGGACTATGGAAGTTTGATAGACAAAGGCAAAAGTTAAAAATAAAAAAAGCAATAAAGAAATTTCACTTCAGACATAGGTGGTGTGTATTTTTGTTCTATTTCACTTAAACCGAGAAATTTATTTGTTGCCTGTTGTTAGGAAAAAAATTTAGTTTGTGTTTGTTCTTTATTGTAACTTTGATATGATAATGTGCTAGAGTGTTTGAATGAAATCGTAAGGATGCTATTTGAGAATGACGAAGAGGTTGATAAGTTGTTATTGAGGTAACCAAAGTGCTATGTATGTGTTAGATAAATAAATTTTTCTATTTGCAAATTTTTTAGTTATGTATTACTCCCCTGTTTTTACCTTGTTTCCTCTTTTGGTCTTGGGCATAGCCTTGTGTATAGTTTTTGTTTGCTTTTGTTAATACAATTATACTTCTTAAAAGAAAGAGCTTTCTTTGTTTAAATTGGACAAAAATTTCTTAGAGTATTTGAATGAAACCTTAATGATGCTATTTGAGAATGATGAAGAGGTCGATCAGTTGTTATTGAGGTAATCAAAGTGCTATGTATGTGCTAGACAAATAAATTTCTCTATTTGCAAAATTTTTTAGTTATGTATTCCTCCCCCATTTTTACCTTGTTTCCTCTTTTCGTCTTGGGCATAGTCTTGTGTATAGTTTTTATTTGTTTTGTTAATACAATTATACTTCTTAAAAGAAAGAGTTTCTTTGTTTAATCTGGACAGAGAAATTTCTCTATCTATTCTATATACTAATTACATTGGATAAATACTGATTTTTTTTTCTTTAAAATTTCATATGCAATATGGATCTTGCTTGATAGATCTCGATTTTTAGAGTCCAAAAATATAATTTTTTTTTTTATACAAAAATAAATTTATATATTACAAGTTATTTAATTTTAAAGTTAAAAAAAGAGGTGATGACATGGAAGTGTAGTTGAGTAGTGAAGACTCTTTTACCGTCTTTTATATTGAGGGGCATTCTTTTCAACAAAATAGCGAGAGATTTCTTAGGTTATAATGTTTGACTTGGACCTTAACTCAATTAAGCACTTAGTGAAGGACAAATTACCGAATCTCCATTAAATTCTTGATTACTTAGAAATTATTAGATCCATACATATGAAATGAGAATTGTCCAAATGGATGCCTTGAAGCCCTCTTCTGAACTGCATGTAGTCTCCTCTTTCAAATGATGCTTTAGGAAACTTTGTTTGTTATTTTTTTTTTTAAATGGGTCTATTGGATCCGAGCTTGCTAAGGCATTTAATTTTTGAGAAAATTAATTTTTAATTTAACTTTATTTAGGTTTTACGCATATTTTCAAAACAAAAATTTCTATCCTTACCAAATAACTTTACCAAAAATAGTTTATTAAATAATGTGTCATAATTGTGTTAGATGTAGATGATTTTATGATTTGATGTGCAATAAATAAGAGACTGCTATGTCATTTGAGATTTTACTTATTGAGAATCTGTTTTGGGAAGAGTAGTATTACTATCTTATAATTGTATCCTAAATTTTATCCCAAATGATATGGTATTAATATGATACTGGATTACTGACAATACTTAAAATCATTTGATTAATATGATTATAACAAATCAGTGTCACATCACTTAAAATAGGATTTTGGAATATAAATTTAAAAAACATAGCATTTTCCTTTTAAGAATAAGAGAAAATTGTGATACTACTAAATGACACGTACCAAATATTAATAGTTTACTTGGATTGAGAGTGTTAAAAGAAAGGAAAAAGGAGGAAGGAAAGAGAATTTATTTTATAACTAATTTAAAAATAAAGAAGAAAAGGAAAGTAGACAGAGAGGCTTAAAGCCCATTTTACTCTTTTTTTCAAAACTAAAAGATGGAGGAAAAAGATTAAGGAGTTGGTCATTATCTGTTTTACTCCTTAAAAATAAGTGAATTCTTTTTTCACCTTTTTATTCATATAATAAAATATTGGATAAATTATATAGACATCCTTGAAATTTTTTACTATTACAAAGTTCTCTCCTATTTTCATTAACATACTTCAAATACCTACCCTCTATTCCATTTTTTTTTTTCAAAATGAGAAAAGTCCCCCTTTCATTTTTTTTGTTGTTGCATTTTTTCAATTTTGACCATTTTCTAACATTTTTTACAGATTTTTTTTCATTTTTTTATAAAACAAAATTTAAGATAAATAACTTATATTTTTTAGTCAAAGAAGATTTCACTTAATATTTATTTGAAAATGAAGAAAAAATGTTAGAAAAAACTTGGTCAATTTTTTCAAAAACAATTGTAATAAAATAAAATAAAAAGAGCATTTTGTCATTTTGAGAAAAAAAAATTTGGTTTGGAGGGGAGGTATTTGTAGTTTGTCAGTAAAAGTACGAAAAATTAATGTAATTTCAAAAATATTAGGAGAGGTCTTTGTAACTATTAGAAACCTAAAGGGAAGTCAATGTAACTTACCTAAAACATTATATTCTTTTTTTTTTCCCGTATCTTTTTAAAGTAAAATGAGAGGATTATACTATCATTTTTTTCATACAACGATGGGGCTAGGGTAACTCGAACCCACACCAACTGCATTAAAAATGGATGCTCACACCAATCAAATAGGACCTTGGTCTTCTCTCTCGTTTTTTTTTTTCCTTTTCTCTGATTAGTTATTCAAGTATAAAGAAGAGATTGCATCATCTTTTTTTATTTCTCATAATTAATATTATTCTCTCTTTCTTCTTTTGCTCCTTCTAACAAACTATAAAGATTTAATATCAGTTTCATTTATACTCTAATGAATCAAGTTAAGATCTTTAAATGTGTGCTATCATTTTCACCTATTCTATTTCTCTAAGTTTTGGTGATCTTAATGTACTTATCTTGAGATAAAACAAGTGAGACGAAATTTTGCTTTCCAAAGAAAAATAATAATATGTTTATAATACTATCTAAACGATGCTTTTAAAAAATATATGAGAAAGAAAAAAAAATTTATTTAAATGTTATCATTTGGTGTGATGATAAATTTGAGTCATGAGAAAAAAAAAAAGAAAAAAGGAAAAAAAAATAGAAACTAGGTTATATAAAATCGATTCGAATCATTCAATTAAGATGGTCGGTGAATCCCAGCTTAGCACGTATCATCTTACTCAATATGCGATTCTTGGAAGTAGAATTGCAAATTTAGAATTTGTTATAATAATTATACATTCAAAAAAATCCGATAATTAACATGTCTCTGTCGTTTTAAAAAAAAGGACCGACCGAGGAAGAAGGAATAAAAATGTATATGATAAGTAAAATAGATGCTTTAGCTTTGGTAGGAAAAGAAATAGAAAATGAGAAAAAAGGGTGGCTTTTAGTCTTTGTCATGAGGTGAGGGTGACATGCAAAACAACCTTTTTAATGCAAAGGATAAATGCCTTACGTGAGCTAGGATAAATGAGCATAGACTTTGGAAAGAAATAAAGCATCTCTTTTTCTTTTTCTGAAAATTTTACAAATCAAATTGGAGGCTTTGCTTTTATTTCCTTTCCTTCCTAGAGGCAAATTATTCCTTCTCTTGGGCCCCCTATATGTGTGTGTGTGTGGGGTTGGGGTGGAACAAATTTTTGATATCATGGTATTATTTAATTATTGCCTAGGAGATTAAAAAACTACAAGTAAGAGGCCACTAAAAACATTCGGATAAGAAATCTTAAAGAATGTTAAAGTCATATCTATAGTCGAGTTGTGTCTTGTGTGTCTATTTATAAGAGAGGGGTCACAATTGCAAATCTCTCCAAATTAGGACTGTATGGTCACTGGAGGAACTAGGTAGAGTTGAGTGAGGTCAATTGATCTCCATTGAATTTAAAAGAAGGTTCATCTATTTACAAATATATATATATATATATATACATATATATTGTGGTATAAAAGTTTTGTACAATTTTTTCTCAATTGACCCCACAAAAATTATTGAAAGAAAAAGAAAATAAGGTTATTTTTGTAGTTTAGAAGAATAAAATAAGCAAGGGCGGTGGTGTGTTTTGGCTAGGGGGGCTATCTTGCCCAAATGTTAAAAAAAAAATTACATGTAAATCTAGTCCTCCCAAAAATTTTAAATGAAATATAAGATTTTGCCTCCTAAAATTTTCCTAGCCCCTCCCAATTTTTTTTCCCAATTGTGCCCTTGTAAATATGTCAAAAAGGTTGAAAGTGAGAATCAATATAACATGATAGCATTTATTCTAAGTTCATTTACTTCATAATTCCAAAAACTTAAGAAAACAGTTGTCTTTTTCATTAATGTTGACGAGTATTCTGATAGTTGATCCTAACACTACATTGCTTTACAGCTACAGAACCATTGCCATGAAATTAAAAAAATTAATAATATACGCTATTTGAAATTGAAGACGGTTTGTATTATTGAATGATCTTACTAAAAAAGAATTTTCTAGCTACGCCACTATATGTGGTATTATATTAATTTTTCGGCCATATGGTTAATTCTCCAGTAATAGATTAGTCTTATTTGTAAATTATACTCGTAAATATATATTTTTTTCATTGACCCCCCCCAAAAAAAAGAAATCTTAAGAACAATAATATTAAAAACTAAAGAAATTATTGTAGTATTGGACTTCTTTTGGTGTGGGAGAGTTTGAATTAGATGGATTGAAGGTCAAATATAGGCCCAATCCTAATATAGTTAACACTGTTAACAAGGATGAAGCCTGCACCTCAACCTCACCTTGATTTTCAGGTGTTCAATTCAATAATTCAAGCAAGCAAAACACCATTGCCATTGGGAACCAATAGAAGTGGCAACACATCTTAATCAACATTGAATGTATTGTACTCATGAAAAGGTAAGTTGGTGAAAGGAAAATTTCCTTCCAAAAAAAATCACTAGCCACTATAATTTCATATATACACATACATGTATATATATCATTAAAAAGAACTTAAGGCTATTTGACATATATGTGAGTGTATGTGATATTGTATATATGAACATAAATTTAAGAAAAACTTGTACTCTTAGTGTAAAATTATTCTTTTTAATTTTTTGTTACACCCAATATATTTTTATTGGAATTATATTTTACCAAGCCCACAATTGGATTGGGCTAAACACCCCCAGCCCAAAAAAAAAACCACACCATTGGATTGAATACTTTCATTGTGCTTTTTGTACATGCCTAATATTAATTTGATTAAATACAAGAAGGTATTTGATGTATGAATTCACTTTTTTTAAATAAAATATTAGAATAAAATGATAATTTAAAGTGTGAGGTTGATGGAATAATGAGGAATGTTAGTGTCAGTCGCGAGTGTTATCATTGGCGATTTGATTGAAGTATGTAATACACTCACCAATCAGATCACGAATTTTCGGTATTCGCGATTGACAGTAGCATTTGTAATGAAATAATTATAAGGTTATGTTTTATTTGCAAATTTGGTAAGAAAAAAAGATAATGAAAGAAAATTAATTTTTGTTATATTTTTTCGTCTACTTAAATGAAATTAGAAACTATTCCATTTAACCCATCACAAACTCAATCTAAGGCTGTAATTTACAGTAATAACACAACAATAATAGAGACAAAATAAAGAGTTCTTTTTAAAAAATTCAAAAAAAAAAAGAAAATAAAAAAAAGACAATTCAATTTTTTTTCAAAAGAAAAGAAATGGAAATTGTATATACCTTGGAAAAGCATTACGATGGATGGGCCATTATGGACCTCCACAATAATCTTCTGAAAGATGGGCGCCATTATGGACAAGGGTTGTAAATGAGCCCAACCCAGGCCTGATTGGATCTTGACACGAGGCAGCAATTACAACTGTAAATCTAGCAACTTTAGTTTAAAATAAATAAATTTCAAATAATATTTAAATTTTCTTTGTTAATTTCTCCAATTAAACTCACAAGTTTTTCATAAATTCAACTCACGAAGTTTATAACAATTACATTGACTTTTTATGAGATTTTTAAAATTACATTAATCTTTTCTGTTTTACTTAAAAATATACAGATATTTCTCTCTTATTAATTTTTTTTTTAAGATGACGATTTTTTTAATTTATTTTTATAATTTTTTCTTAATTTTGACTAACTTTTTTTTTAAATATTTTTTATTTAAAAATAAATTTAAGATAAATAACTTATTTTTATTTTATAAAAAAATAAATTTAAAAGTTTATCAATATTTATTTAAAAAATCCAAAAAAATTAAAAAAATCAAAATAAAAAATAGTTTTGTCATTTTAAAGAAAACATTTGAGAGATATTTATGTATACTTTCAAATAAAATAGAAGATTTCAATATAATTTTAAAAATTTTAAAAAAATTAATATAATTATTATAAATCTAAAAAAAGAGAGGCTAATTTATCCTAAATTTAATTACAAACTAAATTTAAATAATTTAAATTTTTATATAATATTATACTTCTTATTAATTTATTGATTCAAATTTAATAATTAAAATATGTTAAAATTAGACTTATTTTATTTGGCGAGGAGATCTTTAACCGACCCGACAGCAACTTGCAACTTGTTCCGTTCACGCGCTGTCATTCTTTATGAGTAGGCTCGGATCGTTTGGGAGATTCAAAGTAGGCTCGGATTTAGCTTCGGGAAGCCGTTGGTCTCCCGAGCTGTCCCCTCTTCTTCTTCATTTCCCTTATCTGTCTCCTGTAGCCGTCGTCGATTCACAGATAAATGACTCACTGGTGACTGACTGACGGTGAGTTTAGACTTTTAGAGAGAGAAAATTGGAAAGAATGTGCAAGGCCAGAAATCGGAACACATTGATTCCGCTCGTTCCCGTCCTTCGCTTCAGGGAAAGGATTGAATAGTGGAGCTCCCGAACATTTGGCCATCGCAGATGTGTTTAGAGTGAGAAAGAGGGGAAAGATCCTCGGTGGAGACAGAGCACGCATTTGAGAATTTTAGTGAGAGAGAAGTCAGAGGAAAAAGGTTAGGGTTTTTCTTCATGTCGGCAATTGAAGGTATCTTTGTTCTTGATTCAGAGAACAGCGTGGTAGGAGGTACTTTTTGTTGTTGCCCTAATTCTCTCCTTTTCTTTCTATTACTTGATTTTTATCTGAATTTTGGAAAATTATCCCAAATACGCTTTCCAAGTTTTTGTTCAATTGTTAGTCTTTTTTTTATAATCCATTTTAGGTTAAATGAGATTTGTCCATATGCTCTTCTTTGTAAAACTACTTGACTAAATGTCTAATAGTTTGTTGGAACTTCATTTCCCGAGTAACTGTTAGGGTTTTTAATTTTCAGCTTATTCTTGTGATTTTGATAGCTTTCTGGACAGTTGAGACTTGCTCATATTGTTACGTTTGTGGAATTAAATGGTTGAATCCTGTGATAACTTCATTTCTCAAGTACTACATTGGGTTTTTAAGGTTTTTTTTTTTAATGTCATGTAATTTCATTTTACTTGGGTTAACTGAGGCTTGCCCATTTTGTCAATTTTATGATCGTATGATTAAATCTCCTAGTTCGTTTAGCACCTGCATTTCTCAAAGTAATCACCAGCTTTTAGTACTCTAAAATCCCTAATGTGTAGATTTCTGTAATTCTTCTATCGTCTTTAGGTTTGTTGAGAGTTGTCAACATCACTGTTTTTTTAAAATTAGATGATTAAATCTCTGATTCTGTTTTGTAACTTAATTTCTCAATTACTCATTAGGGGTTTTTACTTCAGGTTTGTTTAATGACTGTAAAATATGAAATTTATATCAGATAAAAGCAACTTGGAGAGTGTGGCAAGGAAAAAGCTTGGCGATATAAGCAACTTGCCACAAGCTGCTAAACATTTGACCCAAGATGAGAAGCCACAGTTTATTTCAACTATTACTAAAGAGTACATTGACCAACTCCAGAAGGTACAATTGTAGTTGGGTTGATATTTTTTGTTTTCAAAGTTCTCATGTTCGTATTTTAGCTTGGGTTATCTGATTCCGTGATGCAGGAAAATATGGCACTAATGAAGCTTCTAGCGGATAGAATGTATCCTTTTATGATCAATTTTGTTTGTTTTATTGGAAGACATCCTTATTGAACATAAATTAATATGTTTATCTCCAAATTGCTAGTTGCATTTGGGCCTTTCAGCACTTGTATTGCAGGTTTTTCTTAATTCTTTTTGACAGTAAGATCGTTGAATTGAGTGGTATTGAGTTACAGAAATTGGCATTCAATTTGCAGAAAGTGCAACAACAAAATTTGCATCTCGCTCAAGCAAACAGCCAGATGCTGGTGGTCTGTTTTCTTCACTCAAATCCTTTTTAAATTTGTTGTATATTTCTTTTGAATATTGGATTCCTGATGTTGTTGATTCTATTCTTCCTTTAATCATGCAGCAACTTAATTCTGGAAAAGATAGGGTATGTTTTAATATATATCCAAGTTGCTAAATATTGTTCCCTTCAGTTTAAGTCCTCCCGGCTCCTCTATATTGTATGGATTATGCTAATTTGTAATTGGGATTCAGCGAAAAGTGCTACAACACGAGCTTGGTTACAAAAATGGCTTGATTAAAGCAAAAAAAGTGGAGTTAGAGGTCAGTTTTGCCAGTTTCTTCTTTCCATTACCAGCATGCAGGCGAGATTATATGACTATTTGACTAATATTGAGTTCTTGTTTTCCCAGGAGAAAGCAAAAAGGAGTACATGTCAAAAAATTATCAGTGAGGTATTTGTATCTTGTCAGTGATTTCTTATTTACAATGTTCAAAAAGGTCTTTGTTTCGGTATTCTCCTTTTTTAGACCTCTCTCTTCACTTTTTTTAGGTGGGAATGACCCAGTGCAAGGACTCCTCACAAGCTAATGGTGATATCAATAAACCTTGTAATATTAACAGGAAGCAAAAATCAAAAAGTCAGTGTAATTACTGGAGCCAGAAATCCCATTTGAAATTTAAGAAACCAATTTATTTTTGTAACCTCAGATTCTCTTAATGGTTACTTGCAGGTTTGGGCCCTTCTATTAAACAAGTTGAAGTCAAGGCGAAGGCTGAAAACAAAAGGTTTGTCTGTGGATGTCACATTGCATAATGCATGTTAATGTTCTCTTTTCTCTTGTTTTTTCACCAAGTATTTTTGAAGAAGGGGAGAAACTTGATTAATTCTCTGTTATTATCTTAACAGGCTCTGTTCGAGAAGGCAGTCTGCCAGGTTCAAATCTGAAGAAGCAGAACCTACTGGAGATTTATTTTTGGTGGATGATGCCAAATTTCCTGCATGTGATCAAAAACTGGAAGATAGTTCAAGTTCCATGTGTTCATTAGTTGAAAAAGATGATAAAGAAGGCAACACTGCCCCAAGAGATGAAGCTCAGGTATCTCGAAGATCATCTGTTGGAAGACCCTCCCGCCTTGCAGCCATGAAGGTTCAGTCCTACAAAGAAATTCCACTTCATGTGAAAATGCGAAGACCTGAGTGAGTCAAATCTTTTCCAAACTACTGTTGGGGAGTAGAAGATTTTAAAAGCACGAAATTCTTCACTTCGTACTGTGTACTTTCCGTTGGTCGTTGTAGTTTCTTGTACTTCTTGTTCAAGTAATCTTTTGTTTTTGGGTTCTTCCATTAAATTTGGCTGCTGACTTGCTGTAAGGTTCTAAACTGGAATATTTTATCATTTACTGATGGAATAACACTTTGATTACACAAAAAATTGCATGTTGGATGACCAGAACTTCTCTTCTTGCCCTTCTTATATATTACCTTTAATTTTGTTCCTTTGGCACAACGTTAAGGTAGCAGCACCATTGTTGTAAGGAGGTTACGGGTTTGAGCTGTGAAAATATCATAGCTCTCCACTTGTGCTGGGGTAAGGCTTCGTGCATCCAACCTCTCCAGACCCCATAGCAAGGGGAACCTCGTGCATTGGGCTAGTACTTTTTCATTTTGTTCTTAATTTTCTTTGGTAGTCATTGTTTTTTTGGCAGCAAATTCTTTAGCAGTCTCAGATAGTTGTATAGGAATGCGATCATAGGATGAACAAGATTGAATCTGGCTTTTCATGTCAATTTATAAAGATATCTAATTGAAAACTGACTTAGAAGCCCTGGAGTAGATGAATCTCACATAGAAACACCAACACTGTAGAGTTATGGTACAAAGTGAATATAAACTGTGAAGAAAAAAAAACTCATTAAAAAGGGTCTGAATTTTAAGTCAAACAGACTTGACTTTGTTACTGACGGCTAAGCAAAATGTAAAATTTAAAATTCATATGAATTTATAGTTTTAAATAGGAGAAAGGGAACCCCTTGGATTATTGCCCCAGATTCACTGCAGAGGAAGTAATATTTTTTTCCTTTATTTTAGTTAGAGTACTTGATTCCATGAACTTTGATTTTCAAATTACACTTTCATTTCTTGAGCTCTGAGTCAAATTTGGATTGCACCCTCGAATTTTCAATTATAATATGTATATTCCTCTTATTTTGAAGCATGTGTCAATGTGATCATTCCGTTAAAGAAAACGGAAAATGGTCATGTGATATTCACATGACTTAAATTTATCACATAATGACAATTATGTCCATTCTAATAAACAGACAAATTCATGAAGCAATGTGAGAGGCAAAAAAGTCTAATTCCAAGTCAAATTATTTTGTAAAAGTGGTTAAAAGGTTTTTTAAAAACGTTTTAGGTCATATTATCTCAACATAAGCATGTCTGAAACTCTCATATTTTGACTTGAGATGGCCCAACGGACTAAATTTGCAACTTTATTGAGATTGAAGGTAGATTTGGGCCACATTTACATTTAGACTTTCAATTGCTTTGAATAGAAAATTTCAGTAGAGTTGTTATTTGGGACAAACTTTTTTTTTTTCTATTTAGTTTCTAATTTTGAGCACAATTTCTAAAGCCCAATTTTTTATTTTATATAAATTTCTCTTCTTTTTATGTTTTATTATGATTTATTCCGTAGTTTTGATTTTCTAGTCAAGTCAAATTAGTATTTTTATTTCTTTATAAATATGATGTAATAGGTTACAATTATTTAATTACTCATCAATAATATTTAAATTTTAATTTTTAAAAAACTTATTGTCTTGAATTTATGATTATTCTCGTATTAAGAATTCGAACATCAAAACATTTTTAGGAAGTGTGAGTGAAAAATTAAAACTAAATTCCAGAATAAATAGCACTATGTAATTGGATTTTCATTTTAAAGTATGAAGTATATATACGAAAGTCCTCTTACAAACTTTGAAAGACAGCTGAAATGGAACTTATAATTCAATTAGGACCCAACCACTCTAGCCAATCCAAAACATCTGAAGAAATGTAACTAAAAAGTAGAGACAATGTAACTTAATCATTTAACTTAGATTATTATAATTGATACGCATGATCAAGATCAATGTCCTATCAACAAACTACGCTATTGTCTAAAAACTGGCTACACTCAACTGTGAAACTTGGGGTGAATCAAATTCAATGAGACATCAACACACTTTGTAAGTAATTCTAGTAGTCATCATGGGAGAGCTAGGTGTGCAACTTGGGAGGTTAAGTTCAGTTGGTGATGATAATTCGGTTAGGGTAAATTAATATTCTGTGTTGTTTAAAGTAAGAATTAGTTATAATGTGAGCCCAGTATATTGGTGAAAGAATCTAAAATTGATTCATTGGTCTCCAAACTTTTTTATTTTTATGTTTAATAACTCGTTATGGTCTCCACTCTTAGTGGGTCAGAGCGATAAAAAATGATTATATCATTTCTCAAAGGTAATGGATTGCAATTATTACAGAAATTTAAAACAGTAAATAAGTTCTTAACTTCAGGCCCCATCATATATATATATATATATATCTATGTGTGTGTGTGTGAGTGAGAGAGAGAGAGAGAGAGAGAGAGAGAGAGAGAGAGAGAGAGAGAGAGAGAGAGAGAGAGACCTCTCCTTGAAGCGCCTAAGAAATAAAGGAGAGGGAGAGGGTGGGGTGTCATTCAATCTTGTAAGGAATATATTAGAGGGTGCTATGCTTTTCATTTTATTTTATTTTTTATGGGCCATGATTGAGATTATTGTAATAATGAATTGCTTTTTATGTATTAGTTAAGCATGTTGACAGTTTAATATGAAGTTATTTTTTCACACTCAATTTGTTTACGGGTGGTTGTCATAAATTTATCCGAATTTTTGATAATTTATTTGCGATTTGAGATAACTCAAAAAATGAACAATGTGTTTGATATGCTTTTATTTTTGGACCAATTTTGTCTTTTAGGGTTTTGACTTAGAAGAAGATAGTTGTCATGGAAAAAAGAAGAAGGAAATTTCGGATTTTGAGAATTTTTTGTTCTTGTAATCCTGTTTAATACATAGTGGACTGATCATCGCTGTCCGTAGACGTAGGCATTTTATCGAATCACGTAAATTTTGTATCTTTTCTGTGTATTTTATTTATTTTTACTTGTTTGAGATTAATTTATTATTTGTTTGTTCGCTTCTGTACAACACTTGCTATATTGAATCCATCAATTGGGGTGAGAGAGAGAGAGAGAGAGAGAGAGAGAGAGAGAGGGGGGGCTAGGGAGGATTTGTGTACTAGATGAATGTATGAGCATTGCAATCCCAAATCTTGATTTGTTGCTGTGATTGACCAATAGTGCTTATAAAAGAAAAAAAAATATTGTGATGCAACGATACAAAGTAAAAAATATTTATTATTTATATATACATATAGCATATTTAATTTTTTTATGTTATATATTTTTGGATAAATCACACTGATTTTATTTAAAATTTCTGAAATTATACTGACATTCCTTATTTTATTTGAAAAATTACAAATGTCCCATCTAGTCATTTTTTTTAAATGACAAAATTGCTCTTTTAGTTTTTTTTTTCTTCAATTTTGACCAATTTTTTAAACTTTTTTAAAGATTTTTTTATTTTATATAAAAATAAATTTAAATTAAATAACTTATTTTTTTTTTGATATAAAACTAAATTTAAAGTTTTAATTAATATCTATTTAATCGATTGGTTGAATCAATGAACTATGATATATAGAGCGGACTTATAAACTGTTTTAAATTCTCAAAGTTATTTGATTGTTTATATGATAATTCAAAATAGAACATTGGATACACGCACTTGAAGTTATAAAATGAACAAGAATGATAGCAACATAACTACATTTAAGTAGTTTCCTTCTGGCTGAGGCAGGATTCATTGTCTATTATCTTAGGATTTTGCTTTTATCTTTCTTTTCTTTTGTTTTGTTGGCACCTTGCCAACATGGGACCAGTTTTTGAGATTTGAATTATGTGATCCTTGTAGTTTTTGTTGGGTGGTTTCTTTTTTCTTTTCTGTTGAGAGATTCAAATGTTGTTTCGGGTCTGTTAAGGTTATGTATTTTTTTAAGGTTATCAAGAAATCTTTTTCCTTTTGCCATAGAAAAAAATTTAGTCTTTGCTTAATTTACTTAGGGTAATCATTAAGTTTGATTAGGCCCATATAAAAGTAGATAATATTTTTATTGAAAATTTGAGAAATTCAAATCAACAATCTATAACAAGGTTTCTCCACTGCTATATTTGTATTGTTGGTCAAAGTATACATTGTGCTTGACCTACACAATGGTGGAGGATGGCCTCCCTAGTTTGGAGAGGTCCAATTGCATTCATTTGGTTGGACCAATCATGGTAGGAAGATGTTGGACCACACGCAAAGCGTGGTTGGCCATTTGCCCACCAAAACAGTTAGCTTCAAATTAATTAGTTAGAGAATAATGCTAGTGTTAATCGCATAGATGAGATTTTCGTGATCTGATTGGTTCATGCATATTACGAAAATTCCACCAACGCGACTGACTGTTGTAGTTTTTCGGTTTATGCAACTTATGTTTGTGAAAAACAGTATTAGTTGAAATGCTTGATTTTGTGAGTGTATAATACGAACCAATCATATTACAGAAATTCCACTTGTGCGACTTATCAAAGTGATTCTCATAGTTAAAAGGAAGCCATTCTCTTTCTCTTCATGCAGCTTGTGTTTGTGAAAAACAGTATTAGTTGAAATGCTTGATTATTTAGAAGAAAATTTTAAAAGTTTATTTATTGATTGTAATTTCAATATTTTTTGGGTTAAAATTTGCGATCTTGGTTAAAAGTATAGGAGTTGCTCAACTAGTTATTGTTTTTATATCAAACTTAGCAACAGTAAAGTAACAGAAAAACCTTCCCCATGTAATTTTCTAGGATAAGAAATAATGAAATATACGGAAACTCTTCAATTGCTAGTTCACTGAACTTGGTATCCCTTAATTATATGTGATCACACTTCAATTGCTAGTTCATTGAACTTGGTATCCCTTAATTATATGTGATCACAGAGGGTATTATTATGAATTTTTTTTTCAACATGTGTGAGCCTGGTATTATTGGGATAGTATACAAAAATTGTAGGGTTTGAGGCATATTTAAAGACATTTTTTTTATAACGTAATTTGTTCTTATTTGGTAGAATTTGCTATTAATTACAAACAAAATCGTTTCCACGATACAATAAAGTCTTTATATATGATACGAAGAATTGCAATCATCAAAGTTGAAATATTTCTTGCAAAATTCTTTGATTTACAATTTCTATTATGAGAGAATGAGAGAAAAAGAGAGTGATTTGGTTATATTAAAATTGTTGGCATGTAGATGCTTTATATACATTGAAATGTCTTTTCTAGGAGATGCAACCTTGTTGAAATAGGCATTCGATGTGTCTTTTAAAAAGATATATAACCATTGTTCAGCCATCAAAAACGCGTTGCACAGAATAATATGGGTTAGAGCACACTTAAGCTTAGTTCAACTCATGAGTCAATAAGAATCTTATGAAACCCATTCAAAATATAAAGAATAAGTTTCTATATATAAACTCATAAAAGAGACAAAGGGCAAAAGCTATAATACTAATAAACATAAGGCTTTGCCTCAACAGGTATTACTAGGAGCACAAGTTGGGCAGGTAAACCTGAGGCCGATCCGAGAAATTATGGGCTTGGGCAAAAATATGTGATACCCGAACCCAAATTGCCACCACTTAAAATCATATATTTTATACCTCAATTAATATGAATTGTTAGATTTCAAACATGTAAATGATCTTGACCGTTCATTTCATGAATATTTCAAACATGTAATATTTTTTTATTATCCCATTGTATTGACTTTTTAAAATTTATTTTCATTGAAAATCTTTGCTTTTTTGTTTTTAGAATATGCATAAAACCCAAACCCAAATCCGCACCCGAAACCCGAGAGATACCGGAAAAAAAACACAAATATTCGAGTACTAGAGAAAATTCGATACTAGGCATTTTTTGGTCAGGCTCGATGGCTTATATTACAGGTTGGGCTTAGTTAAGACTCAAACCTAACCCGACCCGATCGAGTTATAGCTCTAGGTATTACCCGTCCTTTATGAATTAAAATTCGTGATACTTGATTATACTCACGCTCAACTAGTTGTAGTTTTCATATTATATTTAGCAACCATAAAATAAAAAATATAGTAGAAAACCTTCCCCATACGTTCTTGTAGGATAAGGACTATCACATTGTCATATAGAAAATTAGTTCATTGAATGGAAACCATTACTCTTTCTCTTCAAGCAGCATTTTGTGATTGTCAATAAAAGTTTGATTGAAATTCTTGACTAGTTAGAATTAAATTGAAACAACTCACTTGGTTCATTGAGTTTGGTAGACCCTAATTGCATATGTGTGATCACATAGGGTATCCCTTATTCTCTCTCCTCAAACAACATTTTATGTTTGTGAAAAATTAGGATTGATTGAAATGCTTAATTAGTTAGAAGTAAATTAAAAAATTTTATTAATTAGTTGTAATTGCGATAATTTGTTGAACTAGCTTGATTTTTTTTTTTTCCAAAGAAAAATAGGAATATTATAGATTAAACTCAAGATGCAGACAAATTAGCCAACAATAGAAGTTCTAACCAAGAAAGAGGATCCTCTAACCAAATAGCAAAATTACTTACAAAATAGATTATGGGCAACATAATTGCCCTCTACCAACAAAATGAAAACAACTCATACCAAGGTCTTTCCCTGTTGTTCTAATAACTGAATTAACCTTTTATTATCGGATTCTACTTCCAAGCCAGAAAAACCCATATCTAAACAGAAGATAAGATTTATATTATCCAACAGAACATAAGCTTCCATGCAAAAAACACTGAAAACTACAATACATCTGCAAAAAAAAAGCCTCAATTACATGTAATCATAGATATTTTTTTAAACATGTATAGGCATGTTATTAACCATCCTTTACAAGTTAAGATTTGTAATGCTTAATCAGTTACAACATACGAGTAAAGAACTCTTGTATTGTTATACAGAAAAATTAGTTTTTATTTTTAATTTTGTATAAATGTACAGAAAATTAGTTTTATCTAAATGTAGACGGCAAACATACAGTTGCATGTTTTTTTTTTTGGACAAAGATAAATGTTCTTACAAGTAAACACTTATGATTCTAACATGCATTTTATTCATAAAAGTGTTTATAAGTTTTTTGGTAGATAAGTTTCAATAAGATTTGACAGAAATTAAAGGCCGCAAGGATTGACTTCTAGATGTGCGATCTAGAGTGAGTCCATGATAAAAGAGGAAGCATCAAACATTGTGTCCTTTCCATGCTTTTGGCCTTTTATGCTTTTTGCCCAACCTCGTGTACCATGAAAAAAAGGCTTTAGAGAAAAAGAGAAAAGCATCCAAGCAGTTCAAACTCGAAAGAATTGAAGGAACACCTCTCTTCAGTCTCTTGATTTTGCTTCAAGCCATTTCAAGAAACGGAGGATCAACATAGTCCTCTTAACTGGGGTTGCTAGGGAAATTTTTAAGTAAAACGGGTCTATTTTGACTAAGTTAATGGATTTGAACAATCAAATTATGCCATGTTGGCAAAAAAACAATTCTTTTGTTGTCACCTTAAAGATAGACATCATATCGGTCAATCCAAAAACTTATGGGGGTCGTTACTAGCAAGAAAGAGGTAAGGAATATCACATTGCTATATAGAAAATTTAGTTTCTATGAATGGAAGCCATTATTTTCTTTTCGTGTGATGACTAAGTATTAGTAAATATAGAATTGGTTAGACACATTTTTGGAAACGAAAACCCTATCTTGACCCAAAATAATGAGACGGATAATATTCATTACTTTACAATGACCGAACGTGGCCTGAGGCCAAATGACTTCGTTTAAGCCTCTAATTTGACTTTTTAGCCATTTTTAGTAACTTTTAATTTTGTAATAATTACTTTGTTTAGAGAAATTCGAATTAACTTTTGGTTGCGGCTGTAGTTTCTTAGTTTGATATGGTTTTTTCGTTTTCTAAAATTAAAGCCCCAATTTTTATTATTTTCAAATTTTTCTTGTTTTTCGAAATTATTCTAGTTTTCTAATTGTAATAGGACTAATATAAGAAATTAATAGATTCTTATTTGAATTAGTAGTAGTCTTTGCCTATATATGATGTAAAACAGTCTTATTTTACAAGTTTTAATATATATATATATATATATATATTTTTTTTTTAAAAAAAAATATGTATGGACATGTTATTAACAATCTTTTATGGGTTCTGATTTGCAATGTTTGGTCACTTGAGTATAGAAGTTGATCCATACTTTTCGCTCAATTAGGCGTAGTTTTCATATCAAACCTTAACAAAGTAAAATAAGAGATGGTAGAAAGCCATCCTCCATGGAAAAATGATTGATTTTCACACGTGTCATCTAAAGTTAGTCCATGATAAAGAAGAGGAGGCATGCGCAATAGATATAGCCCCAGCTTTCTAGAAAATATTCAATAACCTCGGGATAATTAGCCTCAGTTATTCAGATGAAGGCGTGATATTCATGTCAGTATATTTTCTACATACGTAACCTTCGTCTAAATCATCCATAACATTAGAGACAGGGAAATAATTACTCCCAACTTTGGGTCTCCCAGTTCACATTCCCTTCCCTTACAGTATGGTCCTTGTGTACCTTGAACCTAGAACATAACCACATGCACCAAGCATTATGGCCTTTCCATGCTTTTGGCCTTCTGTGTTTTTGTCCAACCTCGTGTCCCATGAAAAAAAAAACTATAAGAGAAAAAGAGAAAAGCAAGTAGTTTTAACTTTTTAAGAATTGGAAGAACCAAATATACACCTCTCTTCATTCTCTGACTTTGTTTCAAGCCATTTCAAGAAATGGAGGATCAACGTAGTCCTCTTAACTGGGGTCACTACTACCAAGAAGAGGTAATTAAATCATCTTTGCACTAACTTTTCTTTTTGTTATAGAGATTTTTTGGTCCTTTTCTAGCTTAATTCTGTAGTAATGGGCATTTCTTTTTTCTGATTGAATTGACAGGGAATTGAAGAGCTAAATTACTCTCTGCTGTACACAACTTTGAAGCTAGAAACAACAATTTTATCTGCTCATGAGGAAATTGCAAGAAAAGAAGATGAATTGATCCATCTGAAAGATCTCTTGGCAATGACTATCAGAGAGAGAAATGAAGCTCAAGACAAATGCCAAAGGCTAATGTTTGAGAAATTCACACTCCAACAACAGCTTCAGCAACAACAACAAATGGAAGCAGCTGGTCCCTTATCTGGGACTGCAAACAGTGAAGATGAACCGAGAGAGGGAGACTCTAACACTGGTTTTTCCTCTTCAGATTGCGAGTCGGGTAAGGACCCAATTTTACAGACACCATTACAAGAAGAGACTGAGAAATTGGAGCCCAAAAAGCCATTGCCAGAGAAAGGGAAGTTCTTGCAGGCAGTGATGGAAGCTGGGCCGCTACTTCAAACACTGCTACTGGCTGGACAGCTTCCTCAGTGGCAGCACCCACCTCCACAGCTCAACTCTATTGACATCCCACCAGTCACCATCCCTTCTCCAATGCCTCGGCTTCTACACGATAAGAAGAGGGCTCTGGTGCTGCACTGTGAAGTCTCTGATTCTTCCCCAAACACCAAGTTTCAAAAAGTTGCTCAACAATCACCATTGACCAATCACTAGTTCTTCCCACAATTTGCTACCATATCCATCGTTTTCATTCGGAAACAATTTCTCTGGGTAAAACTAAATACATCCAACTCTCTTGAGACCTGCAGTGCGCGACAAGAGCCCAAGCCTCGAGCACTGGAATAAACCACTATATCCATCCTTTTCTTGTTGTTTATAACATGAAAAGGCACTAGGCATATGAATTGGATGGCTATCATGCGTGTCTTCACAATTTGTACAATAGTTGGCCTTAGAAATTAAGATTCCTAACCTCTAAGAAAGAAAGCGAAAGAGTATTCAAAGCTTTTTTTTTTAACTTTCGGCTTTTCGATCTATGTTGGACTGAGACTTTGATCTTTCTTTTTCCTAGCATGACCACTCTAATTTCCATGTAAAATGTGAATTGGGGGGCTGGAATTATCCAAAGTAGTGGGGAATTTTATACGAATTAATACTTTATCTTTGCCTTTATATAAATGTGTAAGTGTATCTTGGTAGATTGTGGTGTATCGGGCCTGTGTTCAAAATTAAGAAGATGGTTTATTTTAATAGAGCTAAAGTTTTGCATATTCATTTTTAATGACGAAGAATCCTTCCAAGAAGGGGTCGCAGATCGTTTGAGGAGACTTAAACTTGTAATCTCAGGCGGTCATTCTGAAGTCATCCCATCTGAGCTAAGCCATGGGTATAGTTGTGCTTTATGTTTTTTTTTTTGGGTAATTAGTTGTGCTTTATGTTAGTCTCTCTTGCTTTTATCTTGTCCGAGTTAGGTGTTAAAAGTTGAGAATGATGATGATGATACCTATGAGCTGAACATGCAATGAGAGATATTGCCATGGATCTTTCTTTTCATGAAGCATACCTACTGGCCGTGGTTTGTGTCGGCCACTAAAATGGTATATCAATGGACCTATTTTCAGAGTCATGCAAAATGCAAATTGAAGCAGACCCAATGAATAGATGAGGTTTCAGATAAAAATCTGCACCAGCCCCAGTTTGAAAATGTGGGCACAAAAACCTCACAATTCTGGTTAGATGGACAAGAAGAGGTTACATTCATTGTTTGATATAGAGTGGAAAATATGGAGTCAAATGAACCTTTAAGGATGTAGCTTTCATTGAACGGTGTAGTCATTTTCATGTGGCGCACAATCTAATGCGGCTCATACGGTCACACCCCTCGCAGGAGATGTTATCCACAGCATATATATATATTTCAGAAATACAGAAAATATTTAAAAATAAAAAATTATTTGTAAAACAGTAAATGAATTATGAAAGAATCTGTATAAGTTTTTTGGAAACATGAACAGAAACTAAAAAACTAGAACAATATATTTTACAGTACAAAATTATAGTAAAAGAAACCAGAAATTGTAATACTTACAAATTATAGAAACAGGAAATCAAGAGATTAATCAAGACTTGTATTTTACACAATTTCCTTAAAGCAAATTTGTCCATCACAGTGATGCTAACGAGTCTCTGGACAGTGCTTCCCACGATATAATGATCAACATGCACAGTAAAAGTACTTCTGACTTGTGCGTATGGTGAACCAATGTTGTGACTTGAATTCTCTCAATGCTTCCCAGAATACAATGATCAGCACACACAGTAGAAGCAATTCTGACTTGTGCGTACAGCGAACTAGTGCTTCCCATGATACAATAATCAACACGCACAATAGAAGCACTTCTGACTTGTGCATACGGCGAACCAGTGTTGTGACTTGAGTTCTCTCAGTGCTTCCTAGAATACAATGATCAACACGCACAGTAGAAGCACTTCTGACTTGTGCGTACGACAAACCAGTGTTGTAACTTGAATTCTCTCTCAAACTCTATGGAAATTGATGCACAAAATGTATATAAATTCAATGAAAATGCAGGTGAGTGCAGTGGTGTTTATATAGACATCTTCATGCCTGTTTGGTATATGATATATACATCTGCATGCTTGTTTGGTACATGTATGAAATTTCGGTTATGTCTGTTCGTGTTATGACTTGAATTTTCTCTCAGACTCTATGGAAACTAATGCACATAATGTATATGAATTCAATGAAAATGTAGGTGAGTGCAGTGATGTTTATATAGACATCTTCATGCCTGCTTAGTATATGATATAGACATCTTCATGCTTGTTTGGTACAGGTATGAAACTTCGATTATGTTTGTTTATGTTATGACTTGAATTCTCTCTCAGACTCTATGGAAACTAACGCACAGAATGTATATGAATTCAATGAAAATGCAGGTGAGTGCAGGATATAGGCATCTTTGTGCTTGTTTGGTACAAGTATGAAGTTTCGGTTATGTCTGTTCATGGCTATTGAAAATTTAGAGGCCCAACTCCCAATTAGCTCATCCTTAAAGCCCAAGTGTTAAGGAAAGGTAGAGAGGGTCATTATATACAGACTAGAGGAGCTAGAGACGGGCGATGTGGGACACTCTAACACGCCTCTTGGATTACATCACGTGTCTCAGCGAAGCCCAGATGGGCGCGCCCCGACTCCTCTAGCCCAAAGTTAGGCTTTGGCCTGGCTTTGATACTATATTGAAATTTGAAGGCCCAACTCCCAATTAATGAATACCTGGAGTGACGGACAAGGCAGTGGAAGATTGGGACAAAACCTGATGAATTAAGGCCGTTACGTCAGCTGTAGTGAGAGGAGTGGATGGAGATGAAGACTCGGGTGTAGAGGACGTAGAGGAAGCAAGTGCAGCTGTCTAGTGAGCAGGAGTAGATGAGGAGACCGTAGCTGTCTGTCGGGAAGCTTGTCGCCGCTGATAAGACTTGTACTTGCGACATTCATCAATGGTGTGACCACGGAAATTACACCACTGGCAAAGACGGATCGTGGAGTTGGATTGTGATGATGGACGGCCAGTAGAAGATGGTGAAGGACCACGAGAAGCAGTGGCAAGAACCATATCAGATGATTGCATCTTCATAGTGGAACGACGAGTTTCTTCAGAGATGAGTTCAGAAACAGCAGCATCTAAAGTCGGAAGCGGTTGACGATGAAGAAGAGAGGCTCGAGTAGACTCAAAATCATCATGAAGAGCCATCATAAAGTGTATAAACTTCCGTCGATCAAGCCAGGCAGCAAATGTTTGAATGTCTTGAGCACATGCTAACTTTGGATCTGCGGCAGATAATTGTTCCCAAAGATGATTGGTCTGAGAATAAAAATCAGCAACAGACTGACCCGTGTCCTGACGCATCTGATAAAGTTTAGCTTCCAGTTGAAACTCTAAGGAAGCATCATAGGTGCAGTTGTATCTTTTGGCTAGAAAATCCCAAGCAACCTTAGCATTCCCAAGTCTTGGAAAGAGACTGTTGATGGATGGAACAGAGGTGTTGATGAACCAAGACAAAATCTTGTAGTGCATACTACCCCATTCTTCTAGACGAGTTGAAAACGCCTCTTCTGTCTCACTTGCCTTCTGTGTCAGTGTAGCAAGGTCTCTAGTCACATAACGCCATAAT
The DNA here is from genome assembly GCA_008638375.1 of Nyssa sinensis. Taxonomy (NCBI): domain Eukaryota; kingdom Viridiplantae; phylum Streptophyta; class Magnoliopsida; order Cornales; family Nyssaceae; genus Nyssa; species Nyssa sinensis. The sequence continues at coordinate 24,222,689 of CM018037.1, read as the reverse complement.
TGGCGGCCTTTCAAGAAAACCTCCATATTCTGAGCCCACATATTATAATTGGATCCATCCAATATTATGTTTATAGGCCGAACAATAGAATCGAGATTTGATATAGATTGAGACATATTGAATCTTCAAACGTATAAGCAGATAACAAAAAGGAAAGCAGGACGAAAACTGAGCAGAATGCACATAATTTGAAAAAGTCAACGATCAACGGTCAACGCGGATGTGGCGGCGGAAGCTAAAGTGGATCTAGGGCTGACGTGGCAGTGACGTGACTAGGGCTCCCAATTAGCTCATCCTTAAAACCCAGGTGTTAAGGAGAGGTAGAGAGGGCCCTTATATACAGACTAGAGGAGTTAGAGACGGGCGATGTGGAACACTCCAACATTGGCGAACAGACAGTCGCGGTTTTGGACTGTCTCTAAGTGTAACATAAACACACGATAAGTAGGGGTGTCAATTTTTAACACGACACGATAACACGACACGATAACACAACTCGAACACGACTCGAAGTTAACGGGTTTGGGTTTAGCATAAATGGGTTTGGGTCATAAACGGGTTGACACGTATAACACGATTAATAAACAGGTCGGCTTTGGGTTTTACTAGTGTCAACCCGTTTAACACGACTTAACACGTTTAATTATAAAACATATTATAAATTAAGGTAATTCATCTCACATCAAATATTTATCAAGGTTCTGAGATTTTTTATTTATAAAAGAGGTTTCTACTTTGATTTAACCTATATCCAAAGTTACTAAACTTGAAAATTATCTACACATATTAAAATATAGGTAAATTGTTTTTTAAAAAAAATAAAAAAATTAAAATAAACGGATTAAGTGTGTCAACACATATAACTTGTTTAATAAATGGGTTGGGTTTGGGTTTTGAAACTTGACACGATTAGTTAATAGTGTCGGGTTTGAGTTCACACAAATTTTTGAATATATATATGCCTTGACACGACCCGAACACAACACGATAACACGAATTGACAGCCCTAACAATAAGCAAAGCATGTGTTAGATCCTCCCCCTTCCACAAAACTTGGGTGCCCCTAAGGACCTAAACCTTCTTTCAAGGTAATTGTATATATATTATTTAAAAACCTTGTACCCATCCAATATGGGACACAAACATTTTACAAGCTTCAAGCTTTTGTTACCATTTTCAAGTGGTGATATTTAGAGGCAATTTTTCATTCACTTCTTAATAGTTTTGAGCAACCTAATACATGATCTTAATCTCCTCATGAAGGAGAACACATTTTCATGTGGACCCACCAAAATTAATGTTTGGGACTCACTTTATGTCACAACCCAAAACCCGACTTATGCGAATTAGGGGTTCGTGATCGGCCACCGAGACCTATTTCAATAATCACAACACTTTTCTAAATACCATTTACGCAGCGGAATAAATTTTTTTTTTCTTTCTTATCATCCACAAAATGAGCTACATCACTTCATTAGTTAATTTCAATACCATCATCAAAGATCATAGTCTCCAAGTCAAGAGTAACAATATATACATAACTTAATACATAAGATCCCAAAAATATCTAATCTATCTTCGGTTAAGGACTCATCAAAAAGAACTTGCTTCGTCACTTAAGCACTCATCCTGCATCACCTGAAAGCAAGTTGTCTAGTCCTTACCTGAAAAATGTTAAGAGGATGGGGTGAGCTTCAACAAGCCCAATGAGTACTTCCATAACATGCCAAGGGTTTCAAAACTACTATGTAGTACAGTCTGAAATGTCTATACTCATATGGAACCAAAATACATCATATCAAGTACAACAGATCAGTGAATGGTATCAAAATCATTATCATAATCTCAGTTCAATCACATTCGTAAAGCAAAATCGATAACAAAGCACAATCAAAATAATGATCCAATAAGTTGTTACTAAAATTTAGTATTATAATTCAAACATGGTTCAAAGTCGTTTTCAATATCCATAGTCACAGTCAAATCAACATTATAGTTCAATTATTGTAACTTGTTCATAGTTACGGTTCAAAGTCGTTTTCAAATTCAATAGACATAGTTCAAAATCAACCTCATCGTTCGGTAACATAGTTCGATAACAAATTTCATAGTCTAATAATCAAAATCATAGTTCAATAGTTCTCAATTCGATGATTCAAAGTTCAATCATAGTTCACATTCAATATTCATATAAGTTCAAATCATCAAAAATTACTCTTCTATGGCCAGCAAATTAGCACCTCGCTGACTGAGATCACATTCAAAAATACCACCAATATACCCCGTGGTTAGGGTTCAAATGTCAGCAAATTAGAACCTCGCTGACTGAGATCAAATTCAATAGTACCACTCGTTACCCCGTGGTTAGGGTTCAATAAAGTCACAATCTATTCGATAATGACAGATCATAGAAGATTCTATTATTCAAAGCATCAAAATCATTTCCAAAATCAATAACATCAATGACTATCTCAATTATTCAATTAAGAGTATCATATTTAGCCTTTAATCAAAACGGTTCAAAGGTTAGTAAGAAAAACTGTTATAGTGTCATGAGCATTTTACAAACTATCAGGAAATGGCAATGTCAATAAGTCATTCAAATCGATTTCAAACAGAAGGATCTATTTTCAAATTATACAAGAGTTCGATATTTATATTTATAATAAAAATCCACCTCAACATGGTATGAAAATACTCACCTAAAATCCCAAAAGCAATTTCCAAAAATCCTTCCTTAACGAGGGTCCCTATAATCACAATTCAAAGCCTTATTATTTTCTTGTTCAAAGTATAACATAATTCAACAGTCAATTTAGAGCCCTCTCTATTCCAGTTTCCTCACAAGGATGTCTCCGTTAGGTTCAAAGCGTCGAAGATAATTAGTTTGGACTTTTCTAGACCTAAATTTGTTTTCCTATAATTTATTTTAAGCCTAGAGGTATTTTTGTAATTTTATATTTTTACGTGTCATATTTTTCGGTACTTCATTTGCCAAAATGGACTCTACCATTGAGTCCGGATTGCCCCAAATAGTCAAAATGGACTACCTTTTATATTCAATTGGCCTTAGGTATCATTAGGGGTAAAATAGTAATTTTACATTTCACGTATCTAAATTTTCGGGACTTAATTTCAAAAATCGGACTTCGCCATTGAGTCCGGAATGCCCAAAAATATTGGGTTACACTATTCTTTTATTTTATTTGGACTTCGTTTGAGTCATTAAATGTTTAGGGGCAAAATAGTAATTTTACTTATTTAATAAAATAATTAAATAAATTATTTTATTATTTAATTTTTTTTCCAGAGGTGAATTTGCGTAATTTTTTTCAAAATTTGGGCCACAGTGTAAATCTGTATAACAGTGGGGGTCAAACCGTAAATATCAAAAATATCAAACTAAACCAAAGGGTTCACTTGATTTGTAACTGAACCGGTTCATAAATCCATTGAACCAACCGGTTCAATGTGTAATGCTGACGTCATGATGATGTTAGCCCTAAATTGTAAAATTTAAAATCTTTAAATCAAAATGGCGTAGTTTCGCTTAAACCCGACTATGCGACGGGTCGGGTTCCGACTCGAACCCAGATTCGACCCGAACCGACCCATGAACAGTGTTGTCTTCTCCATCGAACGACCCTCTGTTACCCTAATTCCAGTCTCGGTTTTCTCCATTTTCGTGGAGTTTCAGGTGCCGATTTCCACTTATTTTGATTCCAAATGATTTCTGTGAATCTTACCAACATTCTAGCATCGATTTAAGGCATTGAATCGAGCTCTAGATAGCTCTGTTTCAAAACGATAATCCGCGACCTGCAACTGGTTCTAGGGTGCCCATTTTTGGTCCAAAACTCATGGGGTTTCTTGCGTTGTGACCTATGGATCATGGGGTTTCAGTCACCATCCTAAAATCCCATTTTAATCTAGGTTTTCGTGAGTTTGGGTTTTAAACCCGAATCTACAACTCATTTTTTGATGGTCGATTTCAAGGCTTTAGGGTCGCGCAGGTCGGTTTTAGAGATGCTAGCAGTACCTAGTTCAAGGCCCAAGCAATCAAAACAAGTTTGGTGTAGGTTGATTTAGACCCATTCAGTCAAGGTCCTTTAATGGCAGTTTGCACCATTTTTTGTATTTTGGGCAGATCTGATGGTCTAACAGTTGTACATTTGACCCAGTTTCCATGTTTTCAATCTCATGCATGCATAAAAGAGGCTTTAAACAATAGTATACGTGTATAAATTTTAGAGAGAGAGAAAAAAAATAGGTTGGGTGATTTTACCTTAGCAGTGACACCTTCTTCTCTTTGTTTTGCTTCTAATTCTCCTCTAAGGCATGTAGAGTCAGGTTAGGGTAGCCATGCAACAGCCTTTCCTTCTTCTTCCTCTCTCACTTTCTCTCTCTAGGTTTCTCTCTCTCTACTCTCTTTCTCTTTTGATTTCTGATTTCTGAAATCTAACCCTCCCACGCAACAATCATATGTAGTTATATATTTTATTTGTTTTATTTTTAAATTGATTCTTTTAGCTGCATGAATGGCCATTGGCCAATTTAGGAGATGGCTTTATTTCAATGTGTGTATATATAGATATAATTTGTGATATAAGACACAAAAAGTGGACAGCCCAAGTGGTATTCTTTTTGGGCTTTTAGAACCTTGCCTATTTTAGATCAAGGGTTCAAAACTTGGCCACTCCATTTCTCCCTCCCCTCATTTTTATTTTATTTGTTCATTTATTTCATTATTATTATTATTATTATATTATTTATTATTTTTTTTTCCCGGTTTAATTTCCATTACCTTTTTATCACGCCCCGTAAAATTTTCAATACTCAAATTAGTGACTCAATTTCTCGATAAACGAGTCGGGGCGTTACACTTTAATTTTAGCTAAAAAATAATCAAAAAAATTATGCTCAAAACCCATTATTTCTAACAAGAGAAAATGTTGCATTGGTGCCCCTATGTCCAACTATGCCGTGGTCATTTTCCTTTTGATCACATGGATAAAGACTAGCCCCAACGAAAAAATATTCCATAGTTCATTGGACTATGGATGAAAACATAATGGTTTTAGGACAAGGACTCTTCCCCTAGTTCCGTCTCACGGAAAAATTTGTTTTTCTCAAATTCATTTAAATTTCGTGATAGGAAAGGGGTGGGTCTTCATCGAGATTTCTATTTATTTTTAAACTTTTATTTATTTATTTATTTTGTTAAATTAATTATAATTATCACATTTTAAACAAAATACCCCATGTGTTAAAATAAGAAATATACAACTTAATAAAGAATTAAAGTGACGTTATTTTTTTCCAACATATAACTCTATCAAGTTTGTATAAACTTTTAATAAATGATTAAAAAATATCATTATAAATATTGACTATATAGTACAAAACTCTTTTATTATTTTATTTTATTTTATATAATCGGGGTAGGATGCCTTCTCTCCAAACGTGTTACAAACCTTAATAGGGTGGAGAAAATTTCTCCTAAACTTTGTCACACCTCGAATTTTTACAAACCCGAGGAGTGAGTGAAATGAAATAAAAAAAATAAATGAAAGACAATTTAATAGATTTAGTTGATTATGCATTCATTCCTTCATGTTTCCCCAAAATTAGAAATGAAGACTTGCTATTTGACTTAACCAAAATGGTCTCCTAATGTTACTCACACATCCCTCCCAATTAATATTCAAAATAATTTAAGTCATATTCAAAAATGACTTCCAAAACAACCCTAAAACATCTCTGAAATTGTTTTGAAATAATGCCCTGAATGGGCCCCAAATGCCCTAAGACATGGGCCAAGAATAGGTCAAAAGGGTCTACCAAAATTGGTCTAAGGAAGTGGTCAAACATGGCCTATGAGAGTGGCCAAACATGGCCTCAAAGGGTGCTCAAATATGGCTAAAAAAGGTGGCCAAGAACAGGTGTCAAGAGGGGTGTCAGGGCTGAGTGTCATAGGCTGTCAAGCAGCAGGCATGGGCGCGCGCATGGCGCATGGACAGTGGGGGCGCGTGCGCGTGAGGGCAGTTGGCAGGCGCGCAGGGCAGGCTGGGGCGCACAGTAGTGCGCGGCTGGGCTGCGGCAGGTGGCTAGGGCATGTCTAGGGGCTACTTTACTGTAGCTACTATTCATTGCTACAATAAACCAGTAGCTAAAATGCTACAGTGCCTAATTTTTCAACCTTGGCCAAAAATCTTGATTTTGATATTTTGCTACCCATTTCAATTTATTTCATCACCAAACTTGGTATGGAGCCCTATAACATGTAAATTGACCATTTTATCATTTTTTCCTTATTTTTTGACTTCAAATAATTTTCGAGCTAATCACCCCTATTTTTTATTTCTTTACCATTCTTCTTTCTTCTTAGGTCTTTTAATCCTCTACTTAGAAAGTCTAGGCATGCCCTCCCGCTCCACTTGACCTAATTACCATAGTTTGAAAATTTTCACTATAATCTTATTTATTTTCTAAGCATTTTTCACCTAATATTTTGCAACCATTCATATACATAAGCATATCACAATCCACCCTCACTCGATGGCACAATTTATAGAAATTAAGCATACATCCATTACCTTCAACATATACATGTAATGCATATTAAACAAATGTATCCTACATGTCATTTGAGTTTAAACATTTACATTACAAAATGACTTCAGGCCTATAGTTCATCATTCTTCCAAATTAAAACACAAGTCTTTTGGGCTTATGCCCATAGATACAAAATAAGCCTTAAGAGCCAAATATCCTTCCAAGTTCTTTTCCCCTCCTTCATTCAAGACTTCATCAAGTCTCAAATACCGGGAACCTCATCTGTAATATGATATCTCACGAGGGGTCAGCACAACCGCTGGTATGACATAATGCTAATGCAAGAAACAAAGTTAAGACGTGGCATGTGCAAGTGTACATTTATAATCTACAGGCCTTCCAATTTATCAATACAATGCAATGACAATATGCGTGACACACCCATGCAAACTCTACGTCACACCCATGTCTCGCTTCCCAGTCCTTCCCTGCCAGCCCGCGAGTACTGTCGTATATCTCGCTTCACGATCCGTCCCCGTCAGCCCGCGAGTACTGATGGCCAATTTTGAGTTTTTCACCACGGGATCTACACCCTTATAATGCATAGCACCAAGTGCTCAACTCACACTACGTTTTCAAAGAATCACCATATGTCAATATGCCTTGATTTTTTCATGCAATTTTAATGAGGCATTTTATCAAATGCATGGCATACACCTTAAATCATGCATCATCCATAAAGTAAATTCTAACTTTCAAACCACACAACTTCTTCCACATGAACATATGCTACATATAATCAATTTAAACACATGATCATGTTACATGTTCACTATATTACCAATTCTCAAAGAATACATAATTACACAAAACATCAATGCATTAAATAACCATATCTTCCAAAACACAAGGTTTATTCACATGAACATAAGCCACAATGTAATGAATCAAACATATATTCAAGTTACATGTTCATCATTTTGACAAATTCTCAAAGATTACAAAATACATAAAGTACCAACACATTGAATAAATCATAACTTTCCAACTACAAGATTTTGTCTACATGAATATAAGTTAGAATACAATGAATTATACATATAGTCATGGTTCATGTTTATCACTTTACCAAATTCATAAAGAATACATAAGTACATAAACAACCAACTTTAGGTTTTCAAAACAATTACATCTTAAGTGACTTTCTAACAGCAAATAAACATATAAATCATTCAATCAACTTATAAAACACTCCTAAACTTAATCATATTCCTTACTTAGTAAAATATCATACCTAGATGAGTTTTTCTCAATCCTAAGGAGTTGTGTTCACTGTGCAGCCGAACCAATCAGTGAGAATGTAGCCCTTGACGTGGGGAACAACTTTCTATAAGAAAATTTTGTGAAAATCCAAGCCTAAAGATGTGTTTTGGAGGCTTGAAAGTTGAAAAACCCTAGGTTTCTTTCTCCCTTTTCTCCATGAATGTGCAGCTGCTGTATTCTCATACCAAAGAATGAAATTATATCACTAAGGGGTCTTATTTATAGTAAAGGAGTCAAGGGGTAAAAAGATCTTTTTGCCCTTAATGAGTTGGGACCCCGTTATACTACAATCCGTCTCGAAACGCCTCAATTCAATATTTTGTTTTAGCTAAAGTTTTTAAATTATTTTAAATGATATTTTTCAAAAAATTTTATTTTTGCCTGTGGCCGTGTTTGGCTGGATCCACCTGGATGCCCTTTATGATCCAGTTTTTGAAATTATTTCTGAATAGGTTCAAATTTTTACAAGAGGTATATTTTAACATTATAATCATATTTCTCTTCTATAGAATACTCAAAATATGTTTCTAAACATGACTTATAGCTAACTGATGCAAATGTAGTACTCTACCGGCAAATGATGTATGAATAGTGCCCTACCGGTAAAAATGAAAAATTTATTCTCAATTTTCAGGTCTCTACAAACTTTTTCTATTAAAAGTGAGGTTTTAATTCTGAACAGAACGGGTTAAATTGCCATCCCTAGTCGGGACAATGAAATAAGAAGTTATATGTACACTTTTTTTATTTGTAACTTTTCATCTCACAGGGATCACTGAATATTCACCTTTAACAAGGCCATTTTAATAGATAGCCACAACTATATATATTTATAAAAGGGCAAAACGGAAAAAGAGATGGGGGACTAGAAAATTTTAGTAAAAATCTTGAGGTGGGCAAAAATTTTTGGATGAAATTTTTTTATTTTATTAATTATTTTACTTCATTGACGATTAGAAATTCTTTTGGTTCATTTACGATATATATTTAGTTATCTTATAGCAGCTCCAACAGGAGCTTCAAATCTCTTTTGCAACAAAGTTTGCTACTCTACGTCAGCATTTGTTACTCCAAAAGAAGCGCCTTTTTACTCTTCAAAGTTTGTGGACCTCAGTTCACTCGACTTGTTTGCCGATTGTTCAACCTCTCGATAAGTAATAAAAAAATAATTTATTTTCATTGCATTGTACAACCAGACAGTAAAAGTAAATTCAATTGGACAAAGTTTAATGTTACAAATATTACCGTTGAGAACGATAATTTTTTTTTTTATAAATATGTTGTGCAGTTTCTTTTCATCATTCTCATCCTTCTCATCAAGTTTATCACTTTGATAATTTTCAACAATCATCCAAACTTGGTGAGTTATTTTTATTCCTCAAATCTTCTATCTAAATGGATTAATCATTTTTTCGAATACAATTTTCAGAATCATCTGAATTCTCTAGTGTTTGTCAATGTTTATAAATTAGTTTTGCCAAAATCAGTTTTAATGATAAAATAAAAACTATTTTATGAAATAAGAATATGTTCTTTGAAAAACCAGAAAAAATACAGAAAACGATTTTTCAAAATATAGTATATGAAATCTTTCCAAACCAGAAACCGAAACTGAAATATAGAAAAAAACTATTTTACAGTATAAGAATACAATAATGGAAACATCAACAGCAATGCGTACAGAATTATAGAAACTAAAATAGTGATCAAGACTTGTGTTTTACACAATGTCTTTAGACGAATTACGGCCCTCACAGTGGTGCTTACAGGCTTTTGGTTGTACGCCGCCTAGGATACAATGATCGAATACACGCAGATGTGAAACACTTCAACTGCGTGCCTGGCGAACCAAAATAACGACTTGAACTCTCTCAAATACTGACGCATAGAATGTATGAAAATCTCGATGAATGAATGGTAAGTACAGTGGTGTTTATATAGACTCCTTCATGCATGTTTGGTACATGTACAAAGTTTCGGTTGCGTCTGCTCATGGCAAAAAGACACAGTTGCGCCCAATGAAGGAGACGTCTATTCAATCAAAATTCAAACCAAAGGTAATTACAAAACGACATCGTTTTGGATTTAAACCAAAACTAAATGCAATTGCTAAATGACAACGTTATTTTTAATTATCTTAGTAACTAGATGACAACATTTTGGACTATTTCTAACAATGACAAAATGATAGCTTTTTGAAAAAATATTTAAATAAATTTGCCCCAAAAAGATAGATACAGAATGGGCCAAGGCCCAAACCCAAACTCAACTTGGTTCAGGGTGGCGGCGCGTGTATGTGGTGAACCAAGCATGTGCTAGGTCCTCTCCCTTCCACAAAACTTGGGTGCCCCTTGGGGCCCAAACCTTCCTTTAAGGTAATTGTTTATATACTTTTTAAAAGCCTTGTACCCATCCTATATGAGACACAAGCTTTTCACAAGCTTTAAGCTTTTGTTACCATTTCTAAGTGGTGATGTTTGGAGACAATTTATCATTCACTCCTTAATGGTTTTGAACAACCCAATACATGATCTTAATCTCCTTATAAAGGAGAACACATTTTCATATGGACCCACCAAAATAAATGTGTGGGACCCACTTTAATTTTAGCTCAAAGATAGCTAATTATTATACTCAAAAACCTACTTTTCCTAACATCCACTCAATTCACTGCTTAACCGTCTCCATCCTCTATTCAAATCGATCCTAAAGCCACAAAAAAAATGTGGTGGTAGCTTTCCGTTGAAGAAGATATGCTTCTTGTGTCATCGTGGCTTAGTATTAATTTGGATATTGTACAAGGAAACGATAAGAAACACAAAACTTATTGGTTTCGAGTGTGACAGTATTTCCACGAGTACAAAAATTTTGAATCCAACTGGGATGATAAGTCTTTGACGCAACGTTGGTCAAAGATTCAACAAGTAACAAATAAATTTTACAAATGTCTTGTCCAGATTGAATTTAGACAACAAAGTGGTGTGAATGAGCAAGATAAGGTATTTATATTATTTAAAAATTAAATTTAAAGTTATATTTTATCTTTGTATCATAATAAATTTAATTTCTTGTTTTTTTTTTTAGATATGAAGAAATGAATGGACAAAAATTTCCATTTAAGTATTGTTGTAATATGTTAAAGAACTTGTCACACCCCGAATTTCTGACTGAAACTCGAGGTGCGACTGACGAACAGAAAGTAAATAAAATGAAAGGTAATTAATTAGATTTACGAATTTACGACAAATTAGATAGAGTTCTTTAATTTTCAAAAAATTTCGACAGAACCTCCTCTGTTTTTCGGGCCTTTTTCCCCCTGATAATCACAATACATTATATATATACAAACACATCACAATCCATCCTCACTCGATGGCCACAATTCATAAAAATTAAATACGCATTCTTTTCCTTTAACATACATACATATAAGATACACTCAACAGTTATCTCCTACATACAGTTTGGGCTTAAGCCCCTATATTACAAAAGTACACCCCAAGTGCTATATACTCTTCCAAATTTCATTTCCTCTCTTTTGTCCAAGACCTCTTCTAGTCCCACGTACCAGGAGCTTTACCTGGAACCTGTGCCCACGAATGGGTCAGCGCCAACATGCTGGTATGATATAATGCTAATGCAAGGAACAAAATCAAGGCGTGGCATGTGCAAGTGTACATTCATTTCTACATGCCTCCCTAATCATTTATACAATATGATGGTAATATGCATGTTGCATCCAAGTAAGGTATGGCGTGTGTAAGTGTGCATTTATATCTACATGCTTTCTAAATCATCCTAGTAGTGTAATGACAATAATCCACATGCCTTCTAGATTACTCAAACAACGCAATAGGAATAATCCACATGCTATCCCAATCATCCTAATAATGTAACGGTAGTAATCCACATATCATCCAAATCATCCAAATAATGTAACAACAGTAATCTAAATGTCATCCAATCATTCAAACAATAAACAACAAGTATTCCCATGTCCATGCAATGTGATAACAGCACGCATAATGCACCCACGCAAACTCTATGCCACATCCATGTCAACTCTATGTCATCATGTCATCTCTATGCCACACCCTGATGTAATAAAAATGCGCGTGACTCACCCACGCAACTCAACGCCGCATTATGTCAACTCTATGCCACACCCTGATGCAATAAAAATACGCGTGACTCACCCACGCAACTCAATATCACACCCATGTCTCAATCACGGAACACATCTGATGGACACTGGGTAACATCCCCGTTTACGGAACACATCCGATGGAAACTGGGTACCAACTCCCGTTTACGGAACACATCTGATGGAAACTGGGTACCAATGCTCATTCACGGAACACATCCGATTAATACACAGCACCACGTGCTCAACCCACAACATATGAATAATAAAAGCCACAACGTCCGAATAATAAAAGCCACAACGTCCGAATAATAAAATCCACAGTATCCGAATAACAAAAGCCACAACATCTGAATAATAAAATCCACAACATCCGAATAATAAAAGTCACAACATCTTAATGATAAATCCGCATCTGAATAATAGAATTCACAACATCCGAATAATAGAAGTCACCACATCGGAATAATAAAACACTTTCACATGAACATAATACAGTGCCAAATCAACGTAACTAGGTACTCAAATCACATATCCATATCTAAATAACTCACAAAAAAGATATGCTAACCACAAACTGTACTAACATACAAAACAAGTTATATTTCTACGGAATAATAGGAAAGCATACATGTGCTGAATTGATCAACTTTAGGTTCTGTTCTAAAGCAAGTATTCCCTATATGATTTTCTAATATTAAATGAACACATGCTTCATTCAGTCACCATGGCAATCGTTCCTAACTTAATTCTATTCCTTACTTAGCAAAATATCATACCTAACTAGGGTGTGTCTCAACCCTAGAAAGCTGTGTCCACCACTCAGTCAACCAGTTAGTGAACAACTCAACCCTCGTACCGTATCCGTCGAGGATATCGAATCGCCTTCTCCTTTCCCGTCAGTGTTCCCTACTAGTCCTGCTATCCGGATCCTATTTTGCCAACTATAGCAGCAACCCGTTGAACAGATTTCCAATGACAAATTGTTACCCAGAGGAGAATCAAGAACTGCCTTATATGCAGGATTCGACATAGCAGTTGCACCCAACACACTAACAGGTTCGCCAATAGCGAAGAAACTCTGGGGTTTAATTCTAGCCTTAACCTCATACTCAAATTGGATAATCGAATTACTACATACATTCCTCACCGTGCCATCAAAACAGATAACAACATCCCAAAGGATGGCCATTAAGTTTTTGAATAAAGTTCCAGGCTCAATCAACCCTCTAGATGAATGGACAATAACTTTTCTGCTTGAAATTGAGTGAGCCATCTCCACCGATTATTCAGAACAATCTCCATGAACAACCCCTGTTCTCAACTGAAAATGGCAGAAACAGAGGAAACCCCATTCTCTTGCTCTGTACTGCTGTTTAGAGTGATTAATCAAATCCTAAGCCGCCAATTACAACTCTTCTAACCAACTCTATTGACAGCCAAGTCCCTCAGTTAATCGCCCCTTCCATTGCCAATACCCATTCAACAATCACTGCATTTCCGTCCCCCCTTGCACTGCTTCACAAACACACACACATATACATACAGACCACCTGCTACACCGCTACACAAATACATAAATATATGTGCACGTATATAGATATATAAACATCTGATGCACTGCCACAACTCTTCCATCTTCTCTGATAAACCGTGCCTCCCTTAGAAGCCATTCACTACTGTTGCAACATCACACGTAATTCATCTAACTTGGTGGACATTATCTGCGGCTATGCCGAGGGTTGGGTTTCTTCTGTATCTCCCAACTACAAACCAAACAGCTTACAATACTGGCGACTCCTTATGTGAATCAGACCCCTCTCTGCACTGCTATACACATAGACACACACACACACATATATTTCTATATATACATATATTTCTATCGCAGCACCGTCATCGCCCCCCACCGCACCATCCACACGCACTTCCGAGCTACATCTGAATCCATCGCCTGGATCCCACAATGCCATAACAATAATCCAGCACCGTTACACACACAAATATATATATATATACCTGTTGTAGAGCTTCTCCTGAATCGGCCTCTGTATCTCTAATTCCTGCATTTTCTTGCCGCAATTGTCTCCAACATTTCACCAATACGCACATCGATCACCTCCAAACACGGATACAATCGAATCAAAAAATCCAATCTGCTTGGATTTAACCCGACAGATCGACTTAGCCGCAGAGATCTCAGCTTAGAAGTCCAACTCAACGACCAAGTTATTGTCTCCATGTTTTCCCAGAGCATCAGATCACTTGTCAGCCTTCTTACCGCAGTTGGACGCATCGTCCCTGTTCACCGAAGCGTTATCCAACTCCATCAATTTCTCCCTGTTCCGATCTGTCTCAAGAACTGAACCGGGTCCTCCAACAGCAGCTCCTGCTGCTCCAATTTCTTTCTCCCTCTCTCGGTTGCTCTCTCTCTTCCCTCTTTCTCTTCTCAATTGGTTCCCCTCCGACTTTCTCTCTTTCTCTCTCTGGCCCGAAACCACCACTCCCCTTTTGGACGCCCACGGTTTCTCTCCCTTTCATTTCTCTCCTTTCAATTACATCAAGACCTAATTATATATTATATGTATATAATATCACACCTTCTAGTACACCCACCGACACACACACACACACACGGTTGCACGACTTTCTCTTTTTCATTTCCTCCCGTTTTTTCCCAGCAGCTTCCTCGAAGCTTCCTTGGTTATAATATTCTATATATATCTATATATATATATATATATACAAAATCCAATATATTTATATGTGTTTTATTTATTGCCGTTTTAATATTTTATTTCATAAAATATTAATCTATGAAGACTCGACATCATAATTATTTCTGCTGTATCGGTTTAATATTTTATTCTATAAAATATTAAATTACAATATGCCGGTAAAGTTGAGAATTTATTCTGCCAACATTGGGTCCCTGTTAATGCCTTATTTATTTTCACATAATTCCTATAATCTAACTTGAATAAAACTAAAATAAACAAATAATTAAATAATTAAAATAGAATAATAAAAAAAAAATATCCCCATTTTTCAGGTCTCTACAGAACTAACCATAATGGTTGGATGATACTCAAAGGAAAAAACTAACAAAAGAATAAAATAAAAATGTGACTTCCACTTCCGGCGTGTACTCTCCCTCTACCCCGGGGACTCCGATGGATCTTGGAGAAGACAACTTTGTAGACTTGGAAAGGCCACTGGGAAAGAATAATGAGAAACGAAAGAGACTTGAATGTATAAATGAACTTGAGAATTCGGCACTTATGTCGCTTCTCCAAGAAATGAAGGAAGAAAAGAAAGAAGCACATAAGAAGAAAATGAAAATATTTGAAAAGAAGCTTCGAATGGATAAAGAAAAGATTCGTCAAAGAACAAATGAAAGAAGATGAATAATGCTTTTGGATGCAAATGCAATGCCTTCTCAAGTCGCAGAATATTATCGTCAACGTCAAATAAAAATTCTTGCAAGAGGATTTAGTAACAATTAATTATGATTAGTTTTTTTTTCTTACAATTATTATTTCAACTATGTCTAGTATTATTCAATAGCATTGTATTAAATGCTGGCTTCAATGAATTTATTATTTTGACTCTTTTTTGTTACTCTTAAGTATTAAAAGTAACATACACTCAAGTGTTCATAAAAAATAAAATATCCATAGAAAAATAAACTAAAATGCTTAAAAAAAATAAAACATCCATAGAAAAATAAACTAACTACATACTTTTATGAGTCCCTTGAAAATTGCACTAGTGCGCAACAAGATCTTATTGGAGTTGAGAATGAGTTTCTCTATCCCGTAGACGTAGGCACATTGCCGAACCATGTAAATTCTCTATATCGATTTCCCTATTTTTCTATAACTCTTGTTACATAGATCATTAATTTCAACAACATGAATGAATTCCACAAGTTCTACCATACGTTGGTGTGACGGTGTTATTTGAGGACTTTCATCAATTGTATCATAATTAAGATCTGGTATGTTCACATCACATTCATCTTCAACAATCATGTTGTGCATTATAATGCATGCCTTCATGATATCTTTAAGTGTTCCACGTTCCCCAAAACGAGCAGGTCCACGCATAATTACAAAACGTGATTGGAACACTCCAAATGCCCGCTTTATATCCTTCCTTACTAACTCTTGAGCTACAACAAAATTCTTTTGTTTAATTTCTTGTGGAAACATGATTGTTTTTACAAATGTTAACCATGGTGGATATACGCCATCAGCAAGATAGTATCCCATTGTGTAGTCATGACTGTTAATGGAATAATTGACATGAGGAGCACGTCCTTCAACAAGTTCTTTAAATAAAAAAGATCGTTCCAACATGTTAATGTCATTATGAGATCTTGGTAATCCAAAAATTGCATGTCATATGAAACAATGGTTTCAAGAATTATAGTAGGTTCATGGACATGGCCAACGTACATACCTTTTTGTGCAACTAGAAAACTCTTCCATTTCCAGTGACTACAATCAATGCTTCCTAACATTCTAGGAAATCTGCGTTTTTCACCCTCTGCTAGCAGTTTAGCAATGTCATTGCTATTTGGCGATTGCAAGTATTCATAAAAAAAAAAAAAAAAAAAAAAAAACTTCAACCACTGCCTTGACAAAATTTTTTAGACTTTTAATTGCGGTGCTTTCGCTAATCTTCAAGTAATCATGCACAAAATCTGTTGCTACTCCATATGCGGGAATTCGCATTGTTGTAGTGACCTTCTGAAGGGATGACAAACCAAGAATTTCAGAAGCATTTTTTTTGCGACAAAGTATAGGTTATGCACTTCCACTGCAGAATGAATACATGAAAAAAGAGAATGACTTATCCGAAATGTCATTTTGAATAGATTTGGAGGATAAGCAAGATTTTCAGCAAAATAATCTTGATACAGCCTTTTGTGGCCTTGGATACGATCACACCAAATAGTGATAGTGTCTCCTTTTGAAGTCGCTCTTCTTCCATAACAATTATTACTAATATCTCCAATTCATCATCAGAATCAGATTCGTCAAGAAACATATCTAGAAAAAAGATTGTATTCCATAGTGAATAAGAAAAATGAAATGAAGAAAAAGAAGTTGAGAAGTGTCTTGAATAAAATGAAAATGAAGTGGTTGAATTTATTACCTTGATTATGTCAAACTTGATCACGGTTTTGATCATTATAAATTTTTTAATATGTTATTCTTTATTTTATTGATAGGTTTTAGCTTACTTGTGTTGAAAAATTGAGTAGTAAGGTACTTCAAAATAACTTCACATGTCAAAATTTGACGTATGATGTAAATGATGTCATCTGCTTACTCTAATATAAAATATATCATAAACAAAATATATATTTTTTTACCAACAAATAGTGTATTGTATAATTATTATATCATTACTTTACGCACTCACATAAATCTCTTATTTTAGACTCTATAAACCAAATAACTTATCATTACTTTACAAGTTCACATCAATCTTTTATTCTGGATCCTAAAAAACCAAACCACTGTAGAGGTAAAGCTCATATCAAAGTTAGGAAAAAAAAATATACGAATAACTACACATCCTCTAATAGGGAAATACGAGTAGAACCGGAAGAGATCAAAAGTTATCAACCAAACTAGTAGAGGCAGTTCAAGGGATAGCAAATGGGGCATCCCCCTCCCCAAAAAATTTTAGAAAATTAAACTTTTGTATTGTAATTTTGCTATTTTTTAAAAAAAATAGAAATTGACTCTCCAAAATTTGTTAAATTTATATAAGAATTCCTCTTAAATTTTTAATGGAGTTAATCAAAACAAAAGATGAGAAATCCATTTACATATATGAATGGTATCTCAATAAAATTAACTAAAAAATAATTAATATTTATTTTGAGAGCACATCATTCACACTAATCATGACTATATTTTTTACAATATCATTCTTAAAAGGCATTATACATAAAAGAAAAAAAGTAAAAAATTGAACAACAATTTTTCACGGGGTACAATAATTTCCAACAATTATATAGATGATATGAATCCTTTGTCTCATTTATGAGAAAAATAAAAGTCTTTCCTCTACCTTGTCAGAGTATTAATGAAGACAAAATACAATAAAATTATCTGAATAAGTTTTATTTTCAATGAAAAAAAAAAACAAAATTTGCCAAAAGTTTAGAATATATATATATATATATATATATATATCTCGAAACAGAAGAGCATATTAACAAAAGCAAAATCGAGGAGCAGAGGATTTGAAAAAGCAGTGAAATAGAGAATGTCTCTTTTTCTATCATCCACATCTCCTTTTGCTATACCCACTCTTTCTGAGTTCAACCGTTTTCTCCTTCCAACTCACCGAACAAGAAGACGAGTTGTTTCGATGCTGGTTTGGTTCCAACCCATTGTCCGATGTAAAAGATTCCATGGTTGAACCGTTTGCTGCTGCTTATCTATGCCCGTCGAGGGTCTCATTTCATCATCTTCTCAGGTTTCTCTTCCCTTTCACCCAAAGTCAATGCTTTTCCCTTTCGTTTGGTTGCTGAGAAAACTAAGGAAAATAAACTTTTTATGTCACCTAAAGCAAACAGTTGTTTTAGGGTTCATTTTTTTGGGAAGAATTGTAATTAATTAAGTTCCAAAACAATGGAGAATCTAAAATTCAGAAGTTTTGGCTGTTTTCTTGTATTCCTCAGCAACCAATAATGATCTTTTTTTTCTTTTCTTTTGTACCTATTGCTTAAATCAAAATTACTGTTTCGAATTTCAAATCAATATACTTGTCAATGCAAATTGTGTCTGAATCATTTTTTCCCTGCTGCTCAAATTAAAAAAATTAGCAAAAGTTTGATTTGAGTTTGGACCTCTGCAGTGGTCATCTTAGTTTTTACTCAATTTTTTTGAAAAAATTCCCACCTTGTCTCTAAAAATTAGCATAATATCCCAAAGGTTTTAAATTTGACTATTTTCGTGAATAGTATTGCACAGACTTGGGTTTAAGTTTCAGTAAAAATAGATTTGGTATGGGTTTGAGTAAGGGTTGAAGAGGGATTTATGAGCATTTAGACTCAAATTTAAGTTTGAGTTTATTTTTAAATCACCATTCGAGATGCCCTTACAACCCAAGGTTAACAATACACACATATATATTGATAAGTAATATTTAATATATTACGGTACATATGCTTTGAGGTTTCTAAAAATTAAAAAGACCTCTCCTAAAATATTTACTAACAAATTACACGTACCTTCCTTTTTGTTCAATTTTTTTTCAAAATGACAAAAATACTCTTTTCATGTTTTTTTTTTTTTCAATTTTGACTAAATTTTTCTAACTTTTTTTTAAAATGTATTTTTTTCATTTTATATAAAAATAAATTTAAAGTAAATAACTTATGTTTTTATTTTTGATAAAAATGTTTTAATCAATATTTATTTGAAAATAAAAAATTTAAAAAATTGGTCAAAATTAAAAAAATGTAAAAAAATAAATTAAAGGAGACACTTTTTTCGTTTTAAAAAAAAATGGACTGAACGGATGTATGCATAATTTGTTAGTAAAAATAGGGGAGGACAGTATAATTTTAAAAACCTTGAGGGAGATCTTTGTAATTGTCAGAAACCTCAGAAGATGGTAGTTTAGTTTACCCCAATACAAATTTAGATACGATAGATTATACTTTGATATTGTTTGAATATTTGATAGTAGGGAAACTAATATAGCCTATATTTGTATTATCAGGAAGAGATTTTGGGAGTAATAAGTCGGAGTAAGACTTGGAAATCTCAATAAATACTATTAACAAGATTTTTGATGCTATGAAGTGGGTGCCAACCCCTGATTGGCATGAGAATTTCTTTCATATATATATATATATATTTGGAGGAAACTAGCTTGAAGGTGCCGTTTTCTACTAATCATGAAACTTGTACCTTGTTTTGCACATTTACAAGACAAATATGCTCGACTCTGGAAAAATGTAACCTTCAAACTACCTTGAAGGCGCCTTCTATATATATATTGGGAGTAAACTACCTTGAAGGTGCCTTTTTCTGCTAATCACAAAACTTGTACCTTGTTTTGCACATTTACTAGACAAATATGCTTGACTCTGGAAAAATGTAACCTTCAAACTACCTTGAAGTTGCCTTCTGGTGATGTATGAATCTCTACTACAATCATGAGGAGAAATTTAGTATAGGTGCAGTTGGGGTGCATTGGGGTATTTATATGGAGCTATTGCATATACTACTAGGATAATAAGGAGGAACTTCTTGTGGGTTTTTTATGTGATTTTGCAAACCGGGTTAGTGTTTTTGATGACAACAATATTAGTTCGTGTTTCAAGGGCTGAGCGTTGAGAGGGTTTGAAGCCCACTTGTTGGCATCTGCGGCATTGTGATTCAAGCGATTGCAAGTAAAAACGTAGGTGGACCTAATTTGGAATATTGAATTGTTATGGTTAGTGATGTCATTGATGAATTTGAGATAGAGAAGAGATTTTACAATGAATCAAAATTTTGTTCCCACGATTTGAGTGGATTATATCAAATGATTATATATATATATATATATATATATTGCTGATGTTGAGAATTTGAATCTATGATAGAAAAAGGAATTATAATCAATGTTTCATTGTTTAACTTGAATAGTTTTGATATTAACAAATTAAATTTTTTACGTAAATAAGAATTGCATTTAAAATGAGGTCGGACCTTGACACAATGGTCAGGTTGCTCCATTGTGATCCGAAGGTTATAGGATCGAGTCACAGAAACAACCTCCTCACTTGTGGAGTAAGGCTGCATACATCTAATCCTTCCCAAATCTCAATTGGCGGGATTCTCGCACACTAAGAATTGCGTTTAAAATCATATAAAGGAGAAAAAATTACTGAACAGAAACTAATCATCGCTTTTGTTGGGGATATACTCATAAACTCTCTCAGCTGATCTCTCTCTCTAACTTGGATGTGGGGAATGAGGATCGTGGTAGAATCAAAGGTGAAAGTGGTTTATGGAGATGGATGAAGAAGGGGGTGTTTGATGTAGGACAATTAGCTCTGGAGTTTGAAGAAGAGTTGGATAGAAAATTGGCTAAAAGAGCTAGTTCGAAGAAACAGGCATGACTGATGTCGGGTGGTAGAAGTTTTATTGTTTTTTGGGTTTTTCGTTTCAGTTGTTATTTGTTTAGTACATGTCTAATTTGGTCTTTTACTTACGTTAAGGTTAGCAACTTAAGTTAGGGTTAGCAGAGACTATTTAAGCCTCTTGGTTATTTGTTTACAAGCATAATAAATTTTTTATTTTGTTCACAACTAATTTTCCTGGTGGATTCCAGTTTGTGTGATCTTAGGGTTTACGTTGGTAAACCCTTATACTTCCGTTCTGCGTCAAGTGGTATCAGAGCAGAGGGATTTGCCTTGTTCGATGGCCAACAACGAAGCCGGAAGAGTTAACCCTGACGATGCTGGTCGTAGGGATGACGATTTATGGGCAGCGATTGACGAGCAGCGACAGTCAATGGTGAGGTTGGAGGCCATGTTACAGCAACTGTTGGAGCAGCAGCCTAATCCCAACGCCCCTGCCCCTGCCAACAGAAATGGCGTCGAGGGAGTTGCCCTTGGCCGCCCTGGAGGTGGACGTCCGCCTAGAGCGGCGAGACACTAGCAGTTCGAAGATTTGAGTGATGACGACTCTGATGAGGACTTTGCTGGTTACCAAGGAAATCGTCAACAAAACCGAAACCAAAATCAACCTGACTATAGAATACGCGCAGACATACCGCTGTTCCATGGCAAACTGCAGATTGAAGAGTTCTTGGACTGGATTTCTGAGGTTGAGAGGTTCTTCGAGATGACTGAAGTTACGGAGGATCGACACGTCAAGTTGGTAGCGTATAAATTGAGAAGCGGGGCTGCTGTTTGGTGGGAGAAGTTGCATATGGATAGGCGATGACAAGGCAAGGCTCTTGTACAATCTTGGAGGCGAATGAAACAACTTATGATGGGCAGGTTTCTACCCCCAGATTATGAACAATTTATTTTCCAGAGTTATCAGAATTGTGTGCAGGGTAATAGGACTGTTGCAGATTATACTGAGGAGTGGTCTAGGCTGTCAGTTCGTAACAACCTGAATGAGATTGAAGGACAGCAAGTCTCCAGATATTTGGCAGGATTGAAGTCTACCATTTGAGACAAAATTGGGCTGCAGGTCGTTTGGACTGTGGATGAGGCGCATAACATGGCCTTGAAGGCAGAGTTAATGGAGAAAACATTCAATCGATTTTCCCACTACAAGAAGGATGTGGCTGAGATGTCCAATGCAGCTATGAACAGGAGCAGATTTCCACCGGGCGATGGACAGAGTCAGCCTACAACTGCTGCAGATCGGATCCAAAGGGGTTCGGTCCCTAGTAATAACCCTGCTGGGATGCGTCCGACAGCAGCTGCTACGAAGGAAGCCCCACGGGTGGCGCCAAACCCGTATGCTAAATCAGGCGTTTTGAAGTGCTACAGGTGCGGTCAACCAGGCCATCGTTCGAATGAGTGTCCAGCCAGAAAGCCAGTGAATTTCGTGGATGTTGGAGAAAATAACGAGTACGATCAGGATGTTGAAGAAGAAGTAGGCATGGACGAACTCTTGGATGGTGCAGAGATTGGGGAGGAACAGGGAGAGCGTGTAAATTGTGTGATTCAGCGAGTCATGTGTTCAACGAAGCTAGAGGATTTCTCACAAAGAAACAATATTTTTAAGGCTTGCTGCAGTGTCCAGGGGAAGGTCTGTGATTTAATTGTTGACAGTGGGAGTTGTGAAAATTTTGTGTCCAAAAAACTGGTGGAACATCTGAAGCTGCGAGCAGAAAAGCATCCAAAGCCCTATGCGATTGGGTGGATTCAGAAAGGACCTAAGGCAAACATAACTGAGGTGTGCAAAGTTCCTATTTCAATCGGGCAGCACTACCGAGATGACGTGGTCTGCGATGTAGTCGACATGGATGCTAGTCATGTGTTATTGGGACGCCCGTGGCAGTTTGATGTGGATGTCACCTATAAGGGGCGCGACAATGTTTGTGTTTTCAAATGGGGTGGCAGGAAGATTGCAATGGTTCCAAACCGGAGTTCAGGTGGTGGTTCAACTAAGGCCGCGGCAGAAGAGCAGTCTTTACTCTCTCTAGTCACATCAGTAACTGATTTGGAATCTGAAATTAAGGAGGCACAGGAGGTACATGTTGTGGTCGTGCGAGCTCTAGTGATAGAAGGGAAGGAAGAGCAACGGGTTGAGTTACCCGAGAAGGTGCAGTCCCTCTTAGCTGACAGAACGATTGTTGTTTCTTGGGTATGTGGTCAGTTCGGAGGGTATATTGGTTGATGAAGAAAAGGTGAGAGTCATTCGTGATTGGCCTACACCCAAGACGGTAGGCGAGGTGAGGAGTTTCCATGGGTTGGCGACGTTTTATCGTCGATTTATTAGAGATTTCAGTAGTATTGTGGCACCCATTACAGGGTGTCTAAAGAAGGGTAAATTTCAATGGGGTGAAGCGGCTGACACAACTTTTGCAGTCATCAAAGGAAAATTGTGCACTACTCCTGTTCTTGCTTTACCCAATTTTGATAAATTATTCGAGGTGGAGTGTGATGCTAGTGGCATCGGGATTGGAGCAGTTTTGTCACAAGAAAGGAGACCAGTGGCGTTTTTCAGTGAAAAACTTAGTGATGCACGCTGAAAGTGGAGTACCTATGACCAAGAATTCTATGCTATTGTTCGTGCTCTAAAGCATTGGGAACACTATCTGATTCAGCGCAAATTTATTCTTTACACTGATCACCAAGCTTTGAAGTATCTGAACAGTTAGAGGAGTTTAAGTAATATGCATGCTCAGTGGTCAACCTATTTGCAGAAGTTTCCTTTTGTTCTAAAACACAAATCGGGTGTTCTGAATAAGGTGGCAGATGCCTTGAGTCGGCGCGTGAGTTTGCTGGTCACTATGCAGCAAGAGATTATTGGGTTTGAGTTTCTGAAAGAGTTGTATTCGAATGATGAAGATTTCGCCGAAGTATGGGAAAAGTGTGTTCTTAAACAAACTGAGGGAGAATTTCATCTGGTCGATGACTACCTATTCCGCGGCAATCAGTTATGTATTCCTCGGAGCTCTTTAAGGGAGAAGCTGATTCGAGAGTTACATGGTGGAGGTTTGAGTGGTCACTTGGGACGTGACAAGACTATCAGTGGGGTAGCCGAGCGATATTACTGGCCCCAGTTGAAATGCGACGTGGGTAACTTTGTTCGCAAGTGTTATGTTTGTTTGACTTCTAAGGGGCAGGCTCAGAACACAGGTCTCTACACGCCTCTACCTGTACCGAGTGCCATATGGGAGGATTTGTCGATGGATTCTATTTTGGGTCTTCCGCGAACTCAGCGTGGAGTAGATTCTGTGTTTGTTGTGGTTGACAGGTTCTCCAAGATGGGGCATTTTATCCCCTGTCAGAAGACATCTGATGCGTCCCATGTTGCTCAACTATTCTTTCATGAGGTGGTTCGTTTACATGGAGTCCCTCAGTCTATCACATCTGATAGGGATTCGAAGTTTCTTAGCCATTTTTGGGTTACATTGTGGCGGGGGATGGATACTACTCTAAAGTTCAGTAGCACTGCGCACCCGCAGACTGACGGGCAGACTGAGAATCTGAATCGAACACTGGGGAATTTAATTCGGAGCATTTGTGGTGATAAGCCTAAACAGTGGGACGTGGCACTGGCACAAGCTGAGTTTGCGTATAATAATGCAGTTCACACTGCTACTAGTAAATCTCCTTTTGCTTTAGTGTATCGGCAGCCTCCTAAGCATGCGTTAGACTTGGCACGTCTTCCCAAGGTTGCTAGAGCAAGTGTTGCTGCCGAGAACATGGCTGAGCAAGTTCGCGATGTTCAAGTTGAAGTGAAAGCCAGGTTGGAGGAGAAGAATGCGAAGTATAAAGCTGCAACAGATATTAAGAGGCGTAAGAAATTGTTTGCTGAGGGTGATCAGGTTATGGTGTTTCTGCGGAAGGAACGGTTCCTAGTGGGTTCCTATAACAAGTTGAAACCAAGGAAGTATGGGCCGTACAAGGTGCTCAAGAAAGTCAATGATAACGCCTACGTGATCGACTTGCCTGCTGATATGAACATCTCTCGAACTTTCAATGTAGCTGATCTTTATGCGTTTTGTGACAATGTTCCGCTTCATCCCGATTATAACTCGAGGTTGAGTTCTTTGCAGGTGGGAAGGACTGATGTAGGACAATTAGCTCTGGAGTTTGAAGAAGAGTTGGATAGAAAATTGGCTAAAAGAGCTAGTTCGAAGAAACAGGCATGACTGATGTCGGGTGGTAGAAGTTTTATTGTTTTTTGGGTTTTTCGTTTCAGTTGTTATTTGTTTAGTACATGTCTAATTTGGTCTTTTACTTACGTTAAGGTTAGCAACTTAAGTTAGGATTAGCAGAGACTATTTAAGCCTTTTGGTTATTTGTTTACAAGTATAATAAATTTTTTATTTTGTTCACAACTAATTTTCCTGGTGGATTCCAGTTTGTGTGATCTTAGGGTTTACGTTGGTAAACCCTTATACTTCCGTTCTGCGTCAGTGTTGACTTTATTTTTTTTTTAGAAAAAAAAAACTTTAATTAGGTTAAAATTGGTATTTGAGATTACATTAACAAAATCCGTTTGGTCAACAAACAGTTGACTAATGAAGTGGAGGTTTTTGTTACTAACATTAAAAAAAAAGGATGTCGGTGTAATTTCTCAAATCACATAAGAAATTTGTGTAATATCGATGAACATTAGGGGAGGTTAGTATAATTTACCCAAAAGAAAAATAAAAGACTGGCAATTGAGTAAACATTAAGGAATCATGAACTGGTTACTTGGCCATAGACCCGGTATTAAAGCAAGAAAGGTCTGAAGCCCTTGGGTAAGGCCATGAACCTGATTATTATTTGGATTACCGCTATCTGATCAGTATGATTAAGGGAAGTGTTCGATGCACATAGATGCGGTAATTAGGTTTTCCATCTGCTAAGGTAACAAAGGATTACTATCCTTTATTGTACAACATTTTATGGGCTATATCAATATCCTCAAGGATAAATCGGCGAGCGGATAGTGAGTTTGGAGTGTGCAATATTGTATAACATGGGATAAATTCTACCCTACTTAAGTAAAAATATGCTTAAATTGGGATGGTACCTCTTAGGGGTTAAAATGGACATTCTCAGGTAAATGAGGATGAAATAACACACCCATAAATAAATGAATAAAACCCTATAATATTTTCATTTAGAGCAACTCCAATGCATGTGCCATTTGACGTGCCATTTCCAAAATTTGGCATTGATGTAAAAGTTACTGCTCCACTGGGGTGCTATTTGACTTGCCAAAAACATGGCAATGTCATTTTCAGTGCCATATTTGGCATCAAGAGTAGCTAGTGCCAATTTATTCTATATCATGAAATACAGTTAGCACATGCCAAGCGGATGTCCACGCTACCCGTTTAGGAAAAAATAGTTATTGTGTTAAAAAATGACATTTTAGCATTGGAGTAGAGCTACCAAAATTTGGAATTTTGTACTATAGCAATGCCAAAACATAGATTTGGCATGGATGAAATGGCATTTAACATTGGAGATGCTCTTAGTTGGGTACTCTATAAAGCACGTACACTTGTCGGACATGCGAAAAAGAATATTCAAATTTTGTATTTTTTTAGAGTTTTAGACACGCTCTGAATATGTTAGAACATGTTAGTACACATTAGTTTTCTTTTCATTTTTTTGGATTTTTCTGCTCCTTTTCTCCTTTTTTTCCTATGTTTTTTTTTGGTTGTATTTATACATATATGTTTTATGTATTAGTTAATAAATTTATTTTGGAATTTGAATCATGAATGTTGATGATTATATGAAGAAATTCTTAAATTTTTATTTAATGGCTTTGTTATTTTAATATCTTAATAATATTTTTGTGATATATGTGTTTTTTATGCTAAATTTAATTGAAATCATGTAAGGTTTTTATTATATGGTGATATAAAAAATATAATATATATATATATAAATAATATATTCAACGTGTCCTCGATGTATCCGTATCCTACTTATTTTAGAAATGTTGTGTCCACGTGTTCGTATCGTATTCGTGTTCTGTGTCCGTATCCATGCTTCTTAGTGGATACTTTATAATTCATGAACATTTATGAAGTGTCATGTCAGTGAGTATACTGTTTGTTATACACACTTGTATATAAATTATTCACATCATATGTTCAGCAAGGATGCATATAACCTACTATTTGATAGCATGTTACATGTTATACTTGTTTTGGGTACCCTTATTGCGTGACATTGTTCACCCTTGTCTTTTGCCAAATCCATCCAAAAGGGAAAGACGTGGCAAGGCTATAAGACTAATAGCAACCACAGAGGCTATTTTGGTATTTTGTCATATGAATGTTTTATATTACTCTACACTATGACTTTGGGTGTTTGATAGTTATTTTGTGAAAGAGGGTGGATGTACATTTATTTACATTTTGGTCCATATTTCTAAACGCGAATCGCGTGTGGGTAGTTAGGTGTATGGAATTTGATATCTATAATTGAAGTTTATTTCCACATTTCTTTTTTTGGTTCAACACAAGTTAAGTATATCATGTTTGGCCGGACCCTAAAATCGAATTCATGACTTTGGATTTTTGGGGCGTGACGTCATCAGAGGGAGTGAGCTGTGTTTAGGGATGACAATTTGCTCCGCCCCTAATAGAACGATTTTGGAGAGGATTAAATGTGAACAGGGCAGACTTGGGGAGAAAACCATAACCCGTCATGGGTTCAAGTTCGGGTCGGGAAGGGTTGCCCCGCTCCGTTTATATAGAAAGAAATTACCTAGAGATATAAATAGTCACTTTTCTACTTTACGGTTAGATAACCACATTCACGCCCTCTATTCAATAATCAACCACCTACTCCCCTCATTGCCTCTGTTGTTGTGCCACCTCACGCCACCATCGTGCCTCACACCGCCAACGTTGCCTCCATCATCTACCGATTCTTTGTCTACTTGTCTCATTCTAAGGTATCAATAATCACACAGTCGACTATTTGTGAATGTGCATGATAATAATTTATTTTTAAAAATCTGTTATACCTATTATGCTTTATGTTTGCAAATGTGCATGGACCTCATCATTTTTTATTTTCTTCATCCTTTTCATTTTTATTTTCCTATTATTTATCATGCAAATGTCTTGAATCGGGAGATAAATCTCTTTTTTGCTTTTTGTTTCACACTTGTGTGTTAAATTTTTATTATTTGCAATCCAATAGTAGATTGCAACAGCCAGAACTCTAAATATAGTTTAGTGAGCCGATTGATTATGAAACAACCAATTGGTTGTGGTCCTTGTGGAATGTTAATTTTTGGGATTTCTTTGCAACAGTTTGGGATATGTATTATTGCTTGTTGGACTCTAGAAATGCTTCTGTCCAAAATATATGTCACTTATGTATTAACCTCTCAAAACATTCTAGTTCTAGTCACTGTCCATAATATGTAGGTGGATGGGAGAGATGAGTGATTGGGGTGGGGCGAGGTGGGGATGGGGAGAGCATCACTTTTGTGGGGTGAGGTCGGGGGTCCCAGCCTCAAACCCACCCTTAGAGGTGTCAAATAGGTCGGCTCGGCCGGTTTCAATCGGCCCATTCGGACCAACGGGCCGTGTCGTGTCAACCTGGCTCACCAAGTAGGCCATGCTGTGTCAAGCCCATGTGTGAAACTATTAGGCCCAACCTGGCCCGTTCGCTCGGCGCATGGCGGGCCAGCCCGTGGGCCACTTAGTTTTTTTGTTTTTGTTTTTAATGACTAATATGGATTAATATTTTTTTAAATGTTATATTTTTTGTTGTTCTAATTACATAATATCACTATTCTTTATTTTTTTATTTGTAATTATAATATTTTGTTTAGCTTTTGTATTTTTTTACTTTGTTATTTGTTAGTTTAATATTATTATTATTCACTTTATTATTTGTTATTATAATATTT
The DNA here is from genome assembly GCA_008638375.1 of Nyssa sinensis. Taxonomy (NCBI): domain Eukaryota; kingdom Viridiplantae; phylum Streptophyta; class Magnoliopsida; order Cornales; family Nyssaceae; genus Nyssa; species Nyssa sinensis. The sequence continues at coordinate 24,193,571 of CM018037.1, read as the reverse complement.
TATTTATGTTTGTATTTTTTTTAAAATTATTATAATATTTTGCTTAAATATATTCACATAATAATAATAAATGACAATAAAATAGGAAATAATTGGGCCTAACGTGCGGTGCTGGGCCATGCCCGTGTCTTGCCTCTAACTGTGCAGTGCCGCGCGCCTGGGAGGGCCGGCCCAGCACGGCTCACCATGCTGTGCCTCCAGACGTGCCATGTTGTGCTCTTGCCACGTGCCTGGGAGGGCCGGCCCTACACGATCCACCATGCTGTGCTGTGCCATGCCCGGCCCACCGACCACCGTGCTGTGCCGCTTGTTAATGTGTCGTGCCAAGATCGACCAGGCCCGATTAACACCTCTACCTGCCCTGTTGCCATTCTTATCTGTGTTTTCATCCTAGAGCATGTAAATGAAAAGCATTGGATGGAGGTGGCAAAAGGCTTCATGGGTACGGGGGCCTAGAGGGAGGAGGTAGGACCGTAGGAGGTCGTATTTGCAGGTGGCTCAAATGGAGTCAAGCAGAGGGAGACTATCCTTTCTGCAAATGTGTTGGTAGGATGTTTTGGAGCTGTCAATAGTGCAATCCTGGAGAAGGACTGGATTCAAAGTTGGGTTGATTGGAATGGGGGGTGACAGCAGGTGTGAGTGAAGGTCTTTGATTTGAATGGGGTCTTCTCCCTTTTTGTGTTCCCATCAGAGGAGGTTAAGAAAATTCTTAAAGGGAAGGACTGGGATTTCGACGATAGATTGGTCTACCTCAACTCGTGGGCTCTGGCAGGATGTTGCTATAAGAAGGGAGCAGGACTAGGCGTCATGTGGGTGATGTTTCTTGGTTTGCCGATACATTTGTGGTGCTCAGAAGTATTCAAGAAACTGGGGGACCTCTGTGGAGGTTCGTTGGTGTCAACGATAAAACAAGAAGCAGGGTTCAACTTTGGTGTGCCATATTTCTGGTTGGAGCATCTGGAAAGCTTCCACCGGTGTCAGTATCAGGAACAATGGGGTCCTGGCTGTTCGTTATCCTAGTGTGGGTGGAGGTAGCTTCATTTTCGGAGGTGGTAAGAAGTAACAGGACCTAAAAACTCAGACGACAATGGAAAGAGGAAGATAATGCATGTGTCTCACAATGAGAAGGTTCATGCAGTACTGGAGTTTGTTGTTCGTGCTTTTTGGTACTGTATGGGTTATGCTGGAATAGTAATGGATTTGTTCAGGTATTGGAAGGGTAGTTGGAGAGGTAAAAGGAGTCAATAGGCTTGGTTCCCAACTCTTCTATGTCTTTTTGGATGTGTTTGGAGAGAAAGGAAACCTTTAAAGGGCAAGAAAGGTTAATGAATGAGCTGAAGGGATTTTGTTAAATACGTTATAGTTTTTGGATTGTACAAAATACCATAGCATGGTAGATTTCTTTGTAGAGTTTATGGGCAAGATGCATATAATTTTTCATCAATGTAACCCATTTTTTGGTGTTCTTAATGAAACATTTCACGGGCCATGTATTTTTTATCCTAGAGGTGGTTATTGAACACATTCTTGGTCTCAGCATCCACATTTGAAGGGCTTCTACAGTAAGTCTCTCTCTCTCTCTCACACACACACACACACACACAAATTCTGTTTGGAGCATGCGATTTGTGTTCTTATGATATGAGAGTTCATTGCTTCCTGTTTCAACTGTAGGGATGACAAGAATTTTTTTTGTGCTCTTATGACATGAAAGTTCATTGCTTTCTGTTTCAACTGTAGGGATGACAATATTTTTTTTTATAAGAACAGGGTAGTGGCTATATTATTTGGATTTTCTTTTATAGTTGGTATATTTATAGTTCATACTCAACTAAAATTAAACGACCACATTAGCCACCTAGGTGATGTTCATTCCAATGAACAGTATACTTAGAAACTTAAAATCCTCAATCTTGATATGTACCTTTAATACCTTAGGGCAGTGAATGGAATGTGTAGCTTCTTCAGCCTAGTTTGTTGCCGGGTTGGACAAAAGTCATAATAGAAACCTGTCAAATTGATGGTCTAAGCTAACGTCACATTTGACACAAAATAAAAATGTTAAAAGAGTTTGTGATAATGGGTTTCAAGAAGGAAATGTACCTCTGCTTTGGACATAAATGTGAGGGTACCATGTTGTAGAAGGTGAAAATGGAACTGCTGTCATAATTTCTGTTCCATTAGAGGTGTTAGTTTTTCTGTTGACAGTGGTCATTGACAACTTAACCTAAAATCTAGTTCTGCTTTGTTAGATTCATATCAGCGGGCAACCTAATACGCTGCTCCACTCTTGTACTCTGTTTGTGGCATGTCTCATGCTAAATTACTCAACCTTTTAGAGCACTGTCATACACTATTTTTTTGGGGGGCGGGGGTGGGGGCGAGGTTCCTACGCATACCAATTTCCAGTCACTTTAGAAGCAGTTCAAACTTCAAAGTTTCTCAAAATGATGTTTTTACTGAATGTGTTTGAAGCTGCACAATCATTAAACAACATCAAACTGTATTATGATGGGCATGCATATTGTTGTTCTTAATGGGTCCTTTGTGTTTGGATTTTTGGATTAGACCATGTTTAGGAAGTGCTCACAGCTATCCTAATGCCACTAAAAGGTTCAAGCATGTTATCAAGAATGTGTATCTAAGTGAATGGGAATGAATATGCAGTACACCTTTTATACAACAATATGGCTAATTAAGTTTTAAATGCAAATTCGGTGTTCTCTTTTCATTCAATAGAGGAAAGGATTATTTATATCCTATATTCTATTTGATTCATTATTTTTTATATGGTTTTCGAAGAAGGAAAAAAATTAAGAAAATTTTGGGGTTTGTTGTGGAATAGAAGTGTCACATATCGAATCATGTAATCTTGAACTAGATTTGTTCTTTGCGGAAAAAAAGAAGTTTTGGGGTACCCAAGTTTGGTTTTGTGGAATGGGAGTGTGTTGCACATCAAATAATGTGATATTGATTTTTGAACATGCATCTAAAAATTTGTGCTTATCTTGTAGAATTAGCATCTTTTATGAATTCTCGCTTTGCTGCCCTCTGACATGATGTTTCTTTTCAGTCCATATCTTGTCTTTTTTATATATTTCATTTTTCCCATTACCTTAGGAAAATTGTACTGTTTGATTGACTTTGTTTGCATTGCTCACTATAACAATTGTGTTGTCTGATGAGCTTGTACGAATGACTGACCATGAAATCTCTCTATCTCCATCTCTCTATCCAAGTATTGGAAGTTTGGATTTTTTTTTAATAAAGAAATTAATGAGGGTTTTGTTTATTGATTACACAGGGAACAAAAACCAACGTGTGATATGTGTGAAGAATCTATCCCAAGAAGATGTACTCCTACAAGCAACTAGGCCAAGGAATGAATGGTAAAGCTAAAGACTAGACATGTTACCAAAAACCCCACTGTGCAAGGTATATTGACAACAGATATGCGACTTTGAGGTTCAAGATAGTCTCATATGGCACTTTGTATGGGCCAAAGTTTGAGTTTTTATTTTTGTTACAATGAGTTCTGATAAAAACATGCACCAACTGCTCACTTTCAGGACTGCTATGTTTAGAATTCTTCAGCAACATTTGTCCTGCGAGGCAAACCTTCATGGTTTAGAATTGTGTTGTTGTGTTTCCAGCTTTGTTAGTAAAACTACCCAAACAACATTTGTTGTCTTTCATTAAATGTAATTACATGGTTAACTGGCTTTAAATTAATGAAATACTGCATTTGGTTTTCCTTTGGATATCACAAAATTCTTTTGGCTGACATAGTCTAGATGTCATTTTCAGATAGCAGTTTGTTTAGTTTTTTTTAAAATTGTTTTTTTTCTGGTGGCCAAATTTATTGGCTTTTTGAGAATGAAATGTTGACCAAGCTCACTGTGGTTTATCACCATGATAGTGCCATAAAAGTCATGCAGATAGAAACACAATACCCACTAGTATTCCAATGCGGAGTACTGACTAACTTCTAAAGAATTCTAGAAATCGTATTAATTATTCTATTGACCAACTATGTGGACACTTTGTGTGACCTTGCATCTGTGACAGCTATGATGTTGATAATGTAATAATGTAAACTAAAGGAAAAAAAGAGAGAAAAAATCTGACTGAGATATTCTCTCACAAATTTTCTATTTCCTTTTTTTATCACTTGATATTGGGTATTAATTGACTTCTTTTTTAGTGTTTTTGGGATTTACCAAGATTAGATAATAGCTAATTCATGAAGCAAGTGGGGGACTGGAAACAGAGACTAGATAGATGTATAAAATGAGTGGTTTAAACCTAATTTTAGGCAGAGTAGACATAAGGTCGTTATCCTTGAAAGCATAGGACAAACTTTCAATTTAATACAGTGACACACCTGTTGCCACTACTACCAGCATCACTCCAAGTAGTATCACTTCACCTACCTACAGCTACTCAACTTGAACTACCCATTTTGGACTTTGTTAGTATGTTTTCTCTCTCTACTGAAATTTCAGGTTGTGACTCATATGAGGGAAGCTGGAAATACGCATAGAACACGCCCTGCATGGTCTCTTCAGGTACATCCTATAGAAATATTAAAAGTTTTTGTGTTAGCTTTTCTTATCAAATTTTTAGGGCCAACTAGCTAGTCTCCCCACCACAAGTACAATCATCGCTATTCGAGGTAATTTTCTTTTCATTCATTCATATTCATCCTATTGTTTCAGCTCATCCAAAGTTTCTTGCTGTTATATATAAACTATCGATTTATTCTGATATATTTATATAGTTGATGTTGAAGCAACTAACGATGCAAAGCAAGAGGGGAAAAAAAGGGAGAAACGATGATACAGTATTTATGTTTTGTATCTTCCACTGTATAATCAAACTAATCACTCCAGGCCATGATATCTTAACTTAAAGATAAAAGTGAAAACCAACACCTTGAAAAACAATGCAAATTTTATTAGAAGGAAAAACCAATTACAGAAGGCCTTGGGCAAGAACTCATGCCTCTATAACTTGTGGCAATCTCTACCCACTTATATATAATATGTAAATTATAATCAAGAGACATAATTCCACTCTAATTAGAACACCTACTCCAACTATGATGAAGACTCCTACTCCCACTAAAAATTAATTACCTACTCTTATCTATGATAAGGCTTATCCAATAAATACTTTTTGTATTAGCTTGGTTTAATTGGCTTACAATTGATTGTAATTATTAATTTGTGTTCAGAGTTTATGAAAAAAAAAAGTTCAGTGGGAAGGTCTCATGGTGGTATTGTCGTTGATATTCATGTGAGACCAGCGTGAGTTCTGAAGAATGCTCAAAACTGAGCCTGATTCCTCTGAATGAGACCTTCCTACTGGACTTCTTCTGTTGCTTGGAATATCAGATTGGAAAGAGAAAGACTTTTGGAGTATTGACTCCTACTCCACCCTGTTTTCTCTCTGGATTTTTCTAACCTGGAGTAGGCTGTCTCAGTGGGTTGCAAGCATTTCTGAACTTCTGTACAAAAAAGAAGATGCTTTAAACTCTGAATAATGGCACCTTCTTATACAGGAAAAATGTTTAATGAGAAGTTACATTTCTATATATAGTCTGGCTATAGATATCTGTGGCATACAATTGGTAGAGTAGTGGTCCCAGCTGAACTCCAGTGTGTCCATCAGATCGACCTTTTGATTGAAAACTCACATCATATATCAAGCTTTGTGCAAAATTTGATCAGTTGATTATAAAAATGTGCATAATTTGATAGATTCTCTTGCTCTTCTGTTTTGATTTTTATATATTGGATTCTTCAGATGTACACATCCCATTTTACTGCCTATCCATTGATGAAGCCTTAATACAAATTAGTGTATTCAGTTGACAATAAGAGTGAACACAAATTCATGGATTCTCTTGGCATATTCTCTTTTTTTGAAAAAAATTATTTTATTCAGGGTTTGGGTTGCTTAGTTGCAACAAACATATCATCTTGAGTTGCTCGGAAGCTACTGAATCTCTCCCTCTCTCTCTCATGGATGACTTGTGAAGTACAGGTAATATTATACTAGTTTAGTATAAAAATACAAGGTGGTCGGTTATATTCACTGGCATACTTGCTCAAACTTGCTCACAATATCTCTTCGAAGCTAGCATTTGTTATTCCCACTGTTTTATTCAAGGAATAAACAAATAGATTGTGTCTGTCCTGAAGCCATACATATACATAGATATGTATATACATATATATATATATAGAGAGAGAGGGAGAGAGAGAGAGAGAGAGAGGTGGCCTAAAAGAAGGGTAAGGAGAGGAACACATGATGAAGTGATTCTTTGCTTGTCCTAAACCTACCTTCTTATGCTGAGTTTGGTCCCCCATTACGTGCCTCACACAACCCCCCCCCCCCCCCCCCCCCCCCCAAACACAATTATTGTTTCACACCAAGAACCTGCCCTTCTTAACCCTTTCTCAACCATTGACTTAACCCACAACCATTGTCTTCAATGATCTTCATCAACCTTTACCCCAAATAACAACTTGATTTTAAATTTGCAAAGTTTTGGCTAAATTTAAAGATATGAAATCCAAATAATCTATCTACATATTGAGTTTATGGGAACTTTAGGAATAGAACATTCAATTTTTAATTTTTATTGATTCAATGGCAACGAAGCATACTTGCTCATTCTCGTGGGAAGAGTAGGGTTTAATTTTTTTTGGGAACAAAATGAAATAAATTAGTAGGAATTTAAAAACATTGACCTAACTAAGTCAATTAGTTAGATTTTCAATTTTTTTTTTATCAACTTGTATTCTCTATACTAATTTTATTTTAGCTTTTAACAACATATTTTTTAAGTTACTTTTTGAAACAAATAAAAGCATAATGATTTAAAGTAATTATTCAAACTGTCATTACACACACATATGTATATTTATGTATATGAATCCAAGTGTCCATACCACATGAACAAAAAGGCTATCTTGACAACCTATAGTATAATTATTTAAATTTCCTAGTTCAACTTACTTAGAGATCATAGTGACAGATAGATTGGTACAAGTGTCACTGTCCAAACCATCCAATCAAAATGAACTCTGATGATTGGGCTCAGACTTAAAAAAGAGTATTATATAAATTATACATGGAATTATTTGATCATCAAGTGGGCATGATATGTGGGAAAGGGCCCACACAAGAAGTGACTTGTGAATTAGATGGGATTAGATGAATGGGTGGGTCAACAGCACATGAACTCTGATTGATTTGATAAATAATACTACATATTCACGTCGTGTATACGACACAAACACTTCTATCCGAATTTAATGATTTTTCAAGAATTTAATCAGCTGTGTGTTGATTAATTTAATAATTTTTTAAGTGTGTCACAAGCAAGGACAAGCAATAATATCTTTTGGTTACAGATGATAATAGAGTTGCAAGAGATATTTTTTGAAGAAGTCTGAATAAATATCATGTGATAACATCTCTTTTTAATTTGTGTTATGTATTATTAAAAAATATTAATTATATTAGATATAAAATAATATTATTAAAAAATATATATTCTCATGTTATTATATAAATTTTTATTTAAAATTTTTTCGAGTTGTATCATGTGTTGCAAGATAAGTGGGCAGTTTTGCAAACATAAAACAGTTGCTTTTATCTGTCTTCTTTGCTTGTAGTAGGAGCTGAACCTACAGGTGAGAGTGTGATATAACTTAGGTAGTTGTAGATACTCATTGGCCCTTTCAATATTAAATTTTCATCCATATCCATTTGCTTTTCTAAAATTTTGTAAAGAGACACCGCCTTCAAAATAGCATGGCTAAATGGCAATCTTTTAGCCATTGCAAAATTTCAATTTAAAGAATTTAAAATTAGAAAAAAAAACTTAGTTCTACAATAAAATAGTAGTATTAGTATTATTATTTTTTGTGTGTCAAGTAAAGGAGGTATTCAAGTAGTTCGACTTCGATTAATCCCCTTCTTCTTACGCAAGGTCATCATCTCATAGTGTCGTTTAACGTCTGGGTTACTAGTTTTGGTTGGTGGCTGGTTTTAAAGATGCAGACGGTGAGAGTCGAACCTACGAGCTCGGGGAGTAAGCTCCTTACTAGCAGCTCTTGTTCTATTCGACCAATCTCTTGGAATTTTATTTGAATGGTTGTTTTTCTACAGTATCAGTTGTTATTTCATTAAATTTGCTTTACTAATAAGCTCACGATTCAACTTTGTTTGTTATGGACCACTACCAAGATCCATTCCTAGACAAACAGACATAATTTTAACAGTTGAAATAGTAATAATGAAGTGACTCCTTTAGTGAAGTTACATGAGCAAAATACCTGAACCAAAATGTGTCATTAATATGAAAACATGTACAATTACAATAGGGATCAAAGGCAATCTCCGCAAGGGGGAGGGTGGTGGGGGTAGTGCCCCCTCCCAAAATTTTCTTATTTTTAAAAAAGACCCTCTTTAAGTTTTAACTTTTGAATTTTTGTTCTCCTAAACTTATAGTCTAATTACGCCAATAATAGAAATGTTCAATTTCTATTCATACATTGTTGGAAGAGTCAATAAACTAATTCTTGTGCATGTCTATTTCCCAAGTTGCCCATTTAAATCAAAAGTAGTTATAGATGCTATAACAAAATTGTAGTCGTAATGCCCATTTCTATCTTTAGACCTTTGAGTTAAAAGCTGATTTTTCTCCAATTTTCAATTTCATAAAGTTTGAAGTGCAACCATGGCAATCCAATTTTTCCACCTATATATTCAACAAAATGCCATTGTATTGCTTAACCAGAAAGGGAAAAAATACTTGAACATAATTTTTAAATTTTTGAAGATACATAGGTTATTTACTACAATTCATCTCACCTAGTCTTCAAAAAAATCTACTATTTCTAATATTGTGAAGATTAATGTGCAAAATTATGTTAGTTAGTTAATCAAGACTAAAGTTAATTTCAATTAATTATGATCATTATTTTACTTACCACAATATTTAATCGTATGAGGTTAAAAACTGCATAAGAAATTCTCTTGTTGAATTACTTAAATATATAATGAATCCAAATATATAAAGTATAAATAATAAATATAGTAAAAATAAGAAGGCTACAAAGATTTACGTAGAAAATCCTCTAGGAAAATAAAACTCACACTAAGCTGCAAAAACTCACTAATAAAAAAGAATTCAATACAAGTCGACAAAGATCTAATATGTCAAACAACTAACTTGCCACTCCTTGGTGGTTTACTGATTGTCTGCTTGAATTTTCTCATTGTATTCTTCAACTTTGATTAATTTTGCATCTTTAATTCAGGACCAATCACAATCCATTGATTCATTACATCCAACAGTGTATAAACTTCATGCAATAGAAGTCCGTACTCTAGTTCTTCTATATGCTCCTACATGTACTTTTCAATACTAGGTGTATAGACTTCAATCACAAGGTTCACAACCTTGCAACAAACCGACTTTATATAAAATAAATAAAAAATCGAAGCTTAAGATTTCTCTATATCTTTTTATACTTCAAAAGGCTAGGGTTCTTAACTATGTACATCATAGTACCTCATTTATATTAATCAATTTGTATATTGAACCTAAACTTAGTTGGAAGAAGTTTTGTGCACGAAACTGACATGTTCTGAACGAACTATGCTAAAACTATGACATGCATATGAACGTTAAGATGTACTTTGTGCAGATGCAATGGCTTCTTTCGAATGGAAGACCTATCCTCCGTGCGGACGAACAAACTACAACATTTTTTTTTGGAATTTTACAAAAAAATGTTACACGGTTTTCTAATAACTTCTAAAAATATCGAGTAAATAAGTTTAGAAAATTTTTAAAATTCAATTCCTTAAAGTAAATTTAGTTTATAGTCAAAACTAACTCAACTTATGTCATTTTTAACCATAGTAAAGTTCAATTCTAAACTTAAGGACAATTCTAAGCTATATTTGTGCCTAATAAAAAATTCATAATATGCATGAATATATACATTCGAATTGCACACTTCTTCAAATATTGTTATAAATGTGAGACATCTTGAGTCTTCACTTCTTAACTAGCAGTAAACCACATGACTCAATGCTAACTCAACAAATACTCTCAAAAAAATTACAATCTTTGAAAAACAATTGTCATTATAAATTGTCTAAATTTCCTAATAAATCTTATATATCATGCTTTAGTTTTGTTTTTATACTAAAGAGTTTAAGCTATTTATGCAATAAAATCTGTAATTTGTACATATATGTACACAAAATAAGGGGTTTGTTACCAAGGTCGCCAAGTTGAAATTCAGCAGATGCCACTTTCTCTTGGGATTAGTTCATACAGGACACTGCCCTGATTTTAATAGGAACCCTCACTAGTGGACAATGGAATTAGTCTTTTAGATTAGTCGGTATGAATGATCGGATATATATATATATATATATATATATATGGAAACATGTATTTGTATCCACGGCTATGAAGATACTTTCAATTTGAGTATTTTAGGTGTGGTTGTCTTATTGTCTAAGTATATGAATAGTTCAACTATAACTTGTCATTATATATATATATATACATATATATATATATATATATATATATGGAAACATGTATTTGTATCCATGGCTATGAAGATACTTTCAATTTGAGTATTTTAGGTGTGGTTTTATTGTCTAAGTATATGAATAGTTCAACTATAACTTGTCATGATTTATTAGATGTAATATGAAAGATGAATTAAGTGTGTGTGGGTCAAATAGCAAAATTTTGAAAAATTATAAATAAATAAAAAATTTGCATTGAAAATACCTTAAATAAATTTAAAATTTGAAGGACGAGAGAGAAAATTTACAAAATGAAAAGGATAATCTTAGATGGTTTGAAAGAAAACTTATTTCTTTCCATTTTTAAAGGTATTAAATGCAATAATGCAAAAGGAGAAACTCAATATAGGTCTCGGTCACGTGGTTGGGGTGCATCGGGTATCATTTCGGACCTACATATGACGGAGTCAAATCGAGTTGAGTCAAGTGGATATAACTTAGTTTATTTTTTTGGAAACCAATCTTGAAAGTTTATTTTTTTGGAAACCAATCTTGAAAGCTTGTATAATAAGTTTGATCAATCTCTATAAGATTTTGAATAATTTTGAAGCGACTAAAATTATGATAAAAATTAAATATCTATCTCAAAGTAAAAATTAAATATCTATCTCAGAGGAACGTAAAATGTCTAAATATGTTCATTTTAGTTAATTTATCTTAATTAGCTTACAAGTCAAACTTGATTAAATTTTAAAATTTGTTTATATTTTAAGTTAAACTTCTTAAACAATTCACTATTTAGTTCAGCTAAATTCATTTAAATTTCATGTTATGATTTGTCATCCAAGAATACATTCTAATAAGGGAGTACTTTTCACATTTTCTTTTTTGATATATTTTTTAAATTTTTATCTAATAATAAAGTGACAATATATTAATGTAGCACATTAATTATATATTTTAATATACTACCCATATTACCAACTAGATCATTTGGGATAAAAAAAAAAATTGAGATACATAGCATTTTCTTTTAATTATAAAACACTTCATCCCCGAAAAGAAAATTAATTATCCTTAACTAAACTAGAGATAAAGTCATTTTGAATTTTTCTATTAAATATAAGGACAATTTTGTAAATTCACTATATAATTTTGAGAATATATATATATACACACACACACACACACACTTGTATATATCATTTTCCATCTTGCATGGGAGTTAAATGAGAATAAGAAACATATGGGGATGCTTTAGCAATTATGGAGAAGAAACAGCAAGAAAGGGCAGGGTGCAACGCAGATTCCGTGCTTCCAGGCTTGCATTTCAATCATATTATCTTTCTTCTTGAGAGTCGTTGAGGCCAAGTAATGGGCCTTGCTTTCTCCCAATCCCCGAATCTCTGTGTCCCTCTTTCTCTCTCTAAAATACACACTCTCTCTCTCTCTCTATATATCATATTATGTCTGCCTCTAATTACAGTATCTCTCATTCAATCATACGTGAGTGACTGTAGAGAGAGAAAGAGACATCTAATTTTTTTTGGGGTGGTTTTTCTTTATAGTTTTAGGCCATTTAGTGTATTTTTATATAGTAAATCCTGAATGAAGTGCGTTGGCAAAGTGTGAGAAAGAGAGTGTGAAACGGACTTTACATTAACAAACTTCACCTCCACCAACTGTCTAACTCCCCCATATTTAGCATATTTCTAGTGACAATTGTTTCTTCCTCTTCTGTGTTTTCTATTCTCTCTAAATTTACATATATATCTAAAATTATATATATATATATCTCTAAATTTACACACACACACACACACATATATATATATATGTATAGATAGACTGGCGGACTAATTCACAGTTAACTCTTTGTTGGATTATCTTTTTGACTCCTAAAACTCTCACATTCACTAGATATATAGATATATATACCACCCACTCCCCCACCTTGCTTCCTCCAACCCCTCTCTCTCTCTCTCTCTCTCTCTCTCTCTCTCTCTCTCTCTCTCTCTCTCTCTCTCTCTCTCTCTCTCTCTCTCTCTCTCTCTCTCTCTCTCTCTCTCTCTCTCTCTCTCTTATTCCCTTCTCCTCCTAGATTTTGTGGTGGTGGAGGAACATGGAAGCTATAGAGGAGTTTATGGGTCCCCAAGATCACACCCATATCGTAAAAGGCAAGCGAACCAAGCGACAAAGGCCACAATCTCCGATTCCATTCACGATTGCCACCGACTCCTCCACCGGTGATGGAGGAGGCAGCGGCGGCTATGGCAGCAATGGAGATAATATTAATAATAACATTGATCACAATTCAAACTCGTCTCGGGACACTTCAGCCGAATTCATGGACAGCACCGAGGAAGAGGAAGACATGGCCAATTGCCTAATTCTTCTGGCTCAAGGTCATTCAAGAGATCAGTCACAGAAACCAAATGATCATGAAGATATGGAAACTGGCACATATAAATTCAATAGCAAAAGATATATAGAGACGCCATCAAATGGCAATGGAAAGGTGGGGATGTATGTTTATCAATGCAAAACTTGTAGCAGAACATTTTCGTCATTCCAGGCGTTGGGTGGCCATAGGGCCAGTCACAAGAAGCCTAAGTTGGCGGCGGCTGCCATGGCAGATGATTATCAGAAGAAGCCATTCGCGGCAGCGCTGTCTGATGACGAAGAATTACATTACAAGAATCTTCATAAATCATCCTCGCTTACTGATCTTCAATTGAACAATAGAGCTTTCTATAGCAATAATGGGAAGACTAAGATTCACGAGTGCTCGATTTGTGGCGCAGAGTTCTCGTCAGGACAAGCTTTGGGCGGTCACATGAGGCGCCACCGGGGGCCTGCAGCTGCCAACACAACCTTGTCCTTGAGTCCAATTGCCTTGGAGATTGAAGAAGCCAAAAAAAGAAAAAATGGGTTGTCATTGGATCTCAATCTTCCCGCCCCAGAAGATGATCACCATCGAGAATCCAAATTTTCCTTAGCCTCCCAGCAGCAGCAGCAGCAGCAACAACAATCAGCTCTCGAGTTGTCCTCCGCCCCCACTTTGGTGGATTGTCACTACTGAGGAGGTTTAATTTTTTATGTATACATATGTGAGATCTTCAGCAATTACATGATCATTCTTTTTATTGTTACCATACAAAATTCTGGATTTTTTTTCTTCATATCTTTGGTAATTTGATATATTGGGACAAGAAATTCTTTCAATTTTTTTTTGTAATTCAGTGTTGTGATAGGCTTTTGATTCATGAAAAGCGCATGAAGTGCATCCTTTTGTTGTTCTTTTTGGTTGGTTTTGTTATGTTTTAGTAGGAAGGAATTTGTTAACAGTACTTTTGAGAGAGAGAGAGAGGGGTTGGCTTGGAATTGTCATCACTCCCACAACCAAAAGTTCTATTATTGAGGTTTCATTTTTCTACTTACATAAAAAGTTTCTCTCTCTCATGACAAGAATAAAAGTATAAAATGTCTGTAAGTAACTGCACTTTCATATGAATCCACCTCCCATCCCTTTACTCAATTCTAAAATACTGTCTATGATTTAAAATTTTATTTTCGAGAAAGAAACAGAAAGATGGATAACAAATTTTTTTCTTTTTTTCCTCCTTTTATTCGTAATAATAAATTGCAAAATGTATATCGTATTTCATATATAGTTATATAATCGTCTTCCTTTTCTTTGCTTGGTCATGAGGGGTACTTGTTTTGAGGAAATCGCTTGCGCATTCCAGGAACATCGCTCTCACCTCTCTCTTAGCTAATTATTAGCCGACTCTATAGTCAATACACCTAATCAATACCTATATATACATCCAGTAATTCATCATCCTAACCCTTCTCATGCCTGCCCTTAATTTCAACTCTTTTAAGTCCTACATAATTTCATAGTTAGTTGTGATGTCCATTTATAATCCAACAAACGAATCCCATTTTAATTGTGGTGGCATTGCCATGAGACATATAGTGGCCAAATTAAGATGAAACTGAGGACATGCAACCACAAATTTCAGGAAGAGTTCAGTTTTGGCAGGTTTCCAATTAGCAGAGAGTTAGATCTTGTCTAAATAATTAAAGCTTGTGAAATGGGCATGTGTCAGCACAGATTAGGTGATTATATCCATTCAAAGTAAAGATTAGAAATGACAAGGTGCCTTGTACCTAACATTGGTCCTTGTTTTATGGCATATCCTATCATCATGAGCTGTTTTCTCTCTCTCCCTGTGTGTGTGAGAGAGAGAGAGAGAGAGAGAGAGAGAGAGTTTGTGAGGTTACTAATGGTTGTGAGCCAAGCTGTGCAATTGTGACTTGTGATAATTTTAGTGTTTCCTTTTCTTATTTATTTTATTTTTCATTTTCTTTTGTGATTGTTAGGTCCCTCTTTTTTATCACCCTAGTGCAATTAATGAGATATATATTTACTAAAGAAAATACTCAAACTAATTAATTAGAATGCTTTTGTTTATATTTAGTTTCACAAAAATATTTATATAAAAAAACAAAGCTGAAAATAACAATATTTAATAATTAGCTAAACTACATAACACTGCTATTTTTTAAGATAAGTATGTGATGTTGCTGAGATGTTTGGTTTCTAGTGAAACTAGTTATTTTTGGCTACTTCTCATTTTTAGGATTGTCTTATATATATATATATATATATATATATATATATATAGTTTGTTTGGTAACTGTCTAGTTGGGATTAAGCTAATTAGCTTTGATGCTATTTTTAAATAGAGTTTTTTTTCTTTATTAATAATTGATCTTGTATTTTTTGTCCAGTTTTGATTGCATTAATATTTTATTTTTTTTGCTGATAAAAAAAAAGGATGGCATTGTTGTTTAATTCATTCTGAAAATATTATGGATTTTAATTGGGTTTGATTTTTCATCACTTTTTTTTTTTTTTAATGATTTTTAACATTTCAATTATATTGTTATAATAGATAAGCAGTTGTGTGAGTTGAAATTGATAAAATGATATGATGCTGCCTTGAATGCCCCTTGTTATCTATATAATTTGAATGCCCCTTGTTTTAAAATTTGTATTACATAATTGTATATAATGTAATCCATTATATATGTATTACATAATATTAAGTGTTTTTAAAAATACTTGTTATAAGTTCTTTTATGCTTAATTTAACACTACAATCTAATCTTAATTTGATAAAAAATATTTTTGAAAAATAGTTTTCAAAAGTGTTTTTACTTTTTTTTTTTAAAGTAAAAAGTAAAAATTATAAAAATAATTTTTTTACTCATTAAAAAGTACTTAAAAAAGTGTTACCAAACGGTAGATTAATTGTAGAAATTAAGTTTTTTTTTTTTTTTTTTATTTATAGATTAATAGGAGTATTCTGGACTAACTTACATACATCAAACTAAGTTCTCCTCTCCGTAATAGTCAGACTCATCCTTTAAGTAATATTAAGTTCTGTTTCCATTGCATATATGATCTGAGTGCCTAATAATATGTCAAAAAAATTTAGTTTAATGTATGAAATTAAAATTTTACCATTTGATTTTCCTCTCGATACCAGAAAATCTGGTTCAGACTCTTTTGAAATGGCAATTGGAAGCACTTTTTTTTTTAATGGGCAAATTACCCATTTTTTTGTCTCTTAAGGAACTTGACCCCTCAACCTACTACTGTATGAAAAAATGAAAGTGGTACCGGTCAAGCTACGACTTGGTGAAACTAAAATCATGTTAATTTAAATTTTGAACTAATTTACTTCCAATTCCAAGGCCTTAACTCTTAGTAGTGCCAAATATAGCTTTAAAAAAATAATAAAATTATAAAGTCGAAGAGTGTGACAGATTCAATACTAAATTTTTTTTATGGATCGGTTAAGAGGTATTTGGGCCAATTTATGCACACCGAACTAAGTTCTCCTCTTCGTGATAGTCAGGCTTACCTTTTTAGTTCTAACTGCTAACGATGATTTGATGACTTGAATGTTGTGCCATGAAATCGAGATTTTGAAATCAATTCGTCATGCTTACTATTCATGAAATTTTCGGACTACCTCATGAGTAAAGAGTAAATTGGTTTGCCGAAATATGTACATTGAATAGTTACATCATCAAGGTTTTTGGCAATTAATTAATATGATCAAAGGGCTAAACTATACCATGTTGTTGCACTCTAAAATTGGGAACAAGATTCGAACTTTCTCCTTTTAAGAAGGCAAGTTGTCGCCGGGATTCTAATGTTTGTTAATATTTGTTATGTGCACGTATGGTATGGTATGGAAGTTGCCCAACCATACATGTATGTGGCACCATATATATCCATTAGAAAATCTTTTTTTTTTTCATTGAAAAATATAAAAACGTGATTGGATAAAAAAAATTTGGAAATATCATTGGGATTTTGAAATTAAACAAGGAAAAAAAAATGAAATCATTTTAAAATTAATTATTTGAATGATTATATGGCATTCTAATAAATTTCTAACATTAACAGAAGGCCACGTCATGGTAATGTCGGTGGTAATGGTTATAGTGGTGAAGATACTGCAGGTTGTGGTGACATGGTGATGACAAAGATTGGTGGAGGCAGCTGAAGGTCTTAACATTCTGTTCAAGAGTGCAAAAGATATTAGGCTTATTCGGGGAGTTAAAGTTGGGAATAGTGGGTTTCGGTGTCTCACCTTCAGTTTGCAAACGATACCATGATTTTTTGCGGTGCAGTGCAAGAGGAATTATCTAATGTGAAAAGGATTCTGATATGCTTTAAGCTACTCTCGCAGGAAAAGTGTGGTTAGTGGTGAGGGTTTGTCGGATGAAGAAGGTAGGATGTTTGCCTCCACTTGCGGTTGTGTTTACCAAAAGCTTCCTATGCGCTATCTGGGGCTCCCCCTTGGTGCAAACACTAGAAATTCTAAAACTTGGAACCCGGTTATTGACTGTTTTAAGAAGAAACTCACATTATGGAAAACAGAATCTTATCTTTCCGTGCTAGACTCATTCTGATCAAGTTTGTGTTGAATAGTTTGCCTATTTTCTATGTCTCTGTTTATGATGCCTGCAAAAGTTGTGAAGATTTTGAATGGTATATGTAGATACCTCATTTTGTGACCCTTAATTAAGTGGTAGCAATTTGGTAGTTATATCAAGAAATTCACTTCCATTAGTACTCTTTCTGATGGAGTCTTACTCTCGCTAGAATTCTCCTGTTAGAGTCCCAATTCCTTTAGGACTCGTCTTGACAGAGTCATATTCCTACTAGGACTCTCCTATCAGAATCTCAATCCCATTAGGACTCCTCCTGATAGAGTCCTCTTCCCATTAGGAATTTTCTAACAAAGTCCTGGCCCAAGAAGGACTCTTCCCGACAAAGTCTCACTCCTGTTAGGACTCTTTTGCTCATCGAAGGGCGTTTTGGTAATTTCGACACCTTTTTGCTCACTAAGGGCTTTTTGGTAATTTTGGCACAATCTTACCTTTAGTAAGACTTTCTAGTCACTTGAGGGGCATTTTCGTAATTTCTATTTTATTTTATCCACATTAGGATATTTTGATAATTTTAGCTCCTTTGGTGACAAATTTGAGATAATTTGGTCCTTTCGCATGTCTTGTGACAATTTAAAGATTCTTTACCAAATTGGGACAATGGTTGCTTGATATTTCCTCAAATGGAGATACATTGAATCTAGGCATTTTCATTTTAGGGTTTATTTTCTATTTAAATTTTATTTCTCTTTTATCTCATGACTCTTGCATGTAGACATCAATTCTATTGGTTCGTTCATTATCATAATTATTTATTAATTAATTTAGTTAAGATAATTATTCTTATTTAATTTTTTTATTTATTTAATTAAATAATTATTACTCAAGACATAATCTTAGACCTTTGGATCAAATCTCTATATTTTTCTCTAAATAGAACCCTCTTAGGCCATCAGTTTTGGGAACACGAAAATATACAAAGGGAAGACGATTTCCATAACCTTACACTGCTAGCATAATTCTAGAGTTCTTTCTACAAGAACTTTTCATCGATCTCTCGAGGCCGAAGCCTTGCTAAAGTGACAGTCTCCCTTCACGAAGTAAGCCAAAATGACGCTTTTCGAACCGAAGAACAAGCCGAAGATCTATCCGACTACCACGACTGAATAAGGTACGCTCTCAAACCTTTAACAGTTTTTTTTCTTTAGATCCGGTTGATCTCATGTCTTTTATCACTCTTGATAAAAGAGGGTAAACCAAAGAACTACCTTACTCTAATTCCGTTTTCTGAATAGATACGTAGAAATCTTTCGAGCCCGAGTTAGGTTTTCTTTCAATCTTTTCTGTTCTATCTTATTTTTTTACATTAGATCATTTATTAATTTTCTTTTCCAGACTCACATCTCTTTTTTCAGTTTTCTCATGACAAAATACCCTTGCAAGTGAATATTCGAGGTCGATCCATTCGGATTAGGCGGGGTAGGTGCCTAACACCTTCCCACTCCATACCTTAGCTCCTGGATCCATGCTTTCTTTGGTTTCTGCTTTATTTCAGTGCTTTATTTAATTTGATCCATGTCAAAGGATCTTTAGAATGTAATTAGGAGACAAGGCGATGTAATTTCGATTATTTCATTCCTTTTTAGTTTCTTTTTAATTAAGTTCTGTTGTAACAGGTTTGCTTGTTTCTTACCCAAAAACAAATTGGCGACTCCTCAACTTTTCTACCTTCCATAAAAGGCGTTCCTTCCCACCTTAAGGGAAAGAAACAGTTGGGATCTCTCTAAATCTATAAAAAGGGATGAAATGCATTTTTTCCTTTTTTTTTTTGTACTCGCACCCACAGTGGTGACTCACAAGGGACTAAAGAGGGCTAAACTCAGTGAAGTATTCAAATCAAGGCTATTTTGTTTACTTGTTTTATGTTCATTTGTTTTTATACTTTATGATGGATGAATGGATGTATGGATGTATACTTGAATGCATGGATGGATGAATGAAAAAGGACTAAAGTCTGAATACCTTGCACACACATCACTTTCATACATTGCATTTGCACTACATACCCTCCAAACCTCGGATAGTTAGTAGCCCACATCCCGTATGCTCACTCAGCTTGACAAGTGTCACCGGTGAAAGTCCTCTACTCCTTGATCAAATACTGCTTGACCGGGGACATTACACTCTAGTCGCCTTGGGTAAGCCGTCTGAAGACCCATTATCAGCCTATTCGGATAGCATTCCTTTTAGCAAATTCATCTGTGAAGATGCAAATTCATTATCTTGTTACGATAGCATTCATTTTAGGAAAGCTATCTATGAAGATGCAAATTCATTATCTTGTTAGGATAGCATTACTTTCGAATAAGCCGTCTATCGTATTCTCTTTTACCAACGTATTAGGATGGAACTCCCTTGTAAATAAAATGTCCCAGGATGTAAGATCATCTTATGAGAACACAACCTCATGAAAGACTTGTTAGGATTTCATTTCCTATCAAGTAAGACTCCGATGAGTCATTTTTTAGGGTGTAACCTCACAATAGTTCTATCAAGACGAATCACTTTAGAGAAAATTTGGTAAGGATAACACTAATTTCGCTAGCCACGAATTATGAATGGTCTGATTCGCTTGGGGGTGATACGTAGGAATCTCATAGAGGAATGAGTCCAACCACCTCAAAATCACAATCAAGGTCAAAATGATTGTCTCTTTTTTCTTGTGTTAATGTTCACTTTCTTGCAAATTCCATCAACTAGGGGTTCTGTAGACACCTAATTTTGTGACATTTGATTAAGTGGTAGCAATTTGGTAGTTATACCAAGAAATCCACTTCTATTAGGACTCCTCTTGACAGAGTTCTATCCCCACTAGGACTCTCAGACCAAAGTCTCAGTTCCATTAGGACTCCTCTTGACAGAGTCTTATTCCCGTTAGGACTCTCTTGCCAAAGTCCTAATTCCATTAGGACTCATCGTGACAGAGTCTTACTCTTACTAGGACTCTCCTGCCAAAGTCCCAGTTCCGTTAAGACTCCTATTGACAGAGTTATATTCATGTTAGGACTCTCTTACCAGAATCCTAATTCTATTAGGATTCCTTTTGACAGAGTCTTATTCTCGTTAGAACTTTTTTGACAAAGTCATGGTCCAAGAAAGACTCTTCCTGATAGAGTCCCACTATTGTTAGGACTCTTCTACTCATTAGAGGGCGTTTTGGTAATTTCAGTACCTTTTTGCCCACTAAGAGCATTTTGGTAATTTTGGCACACTCCTACCCTCAATGGGACTTCCTAGTCAATTTAAGGGTATTTTCGTAATTTTTATTTCATTTTATCCACATGAGGCTATTTTGATAATTTTAGCCCTTTGGTGAAGAATTGGGGATTATTTGGTCATTTCACGTTTTGTGGCAATTTAGAAATTTTTCACCGAATTGGGGACAATTTGACAATCTTGAGTGCTAGTAGTCTATTTAAGCTTAATTAGGACTTTCTACTTTTAGAGTTTCCATAAATCTGGTTGCTTGATATTTTCTCAAATAGAGATACACTGAACCCAAACAATTTCATTTTAGAGTTTATTTTCCATTTAAATTCTATTTCTCTTTTATCTCATTGACTCTTGCATATATATAGACATCAGTTCTATTGGTTCGTACATTGTCATAATTATTTATTAATTCATTTAGTTAGGATAATCATTTTTATTTAATTTTTTATTTATTTAATTAGATAATTATCACTCAAGACATTATCCTAGCCCTCCATTTTAGGATTTCATCTTAGACCCTTGGATCAAATTTCTATATTTTTCTATAAATAAAGCCCCAGGTCATCAGTTTTAGGGAAACAAAAATATACGAATGGAAGACGATTTTCAGAAACTTAAGCTGCCAGCATAATTCTAGAGTTCTCTCTACAAGAACTCTCCCTCTCCTGAGATCGAAACCATGCTGAAGTGACAACCTCTCTTCATGAAGCAAGCCAAAATGAAGCTTTTCTAACCAAAGAACAAACAAATTAAAGATCTGCTCAACTACCATGACTGAATAAGGTAGACTCTTAAACCCTTAACAATTTTTTTCTTTAGATCCGATTGATCTCATTTCTTTTATCACTCTTAATAATAAAGGGTAAACTAGAGAACTACGTAACTCTGATTCCGTTTTCTGAATAGATATGTAGGAAGCCTTTAGGCCCGAGTCAAATTTTTTTTTTTTTGTCTTTTTTCTTTACATTAGATCATTTATTATTTTTCTTTTCCAGACTCGCATCTCTTTTTTCAGTTTTTTCATGACAAAATAACCTTGCAAGTGAATATTCTAGGTAGATCCATTCAGATCGGGCAGGGTGGGTGCCTAACACCTTCCCACTCCGTACCTTAGCCCACAGATCCATGCTTTCTTTGATTTTCGCTTTATTTTAGTGCCTTATTTTATTTTATCTATATCAATGGATCTTTAGAATGTAATTAGAAAACAAGGGGATTTAATTTTGATTATTTTATTCTTTTTCAGTTTCCTTTTAATTTGTTCTATTGTAATGGACTTACTTGTTTCTTGCAAAAAAAAAATAAGTTGACAACTCCTTTAACTTGTTATTTTTCTTAAGAGACGTTCTTTCTCACCTTAAGGTAAGGAGATAATCAGATCCCTTTAAATCTATAAAAAAGAATGACACGTTCTTTCCTTTTTTTTTCTAGTGCTTGTGCCCACAATATCCGAGTTACATTTCTATGGGAGGGGGACGTCTTAAAACGGGAGATTCATTTTGTCAAATGGGGCAGTGTGATGAAGAGCAAAGAGAGACGGGGTTTGGGGATTAGAGATCTCTCAATCATGAACATTTGTTTTCTTCTTAAGTGGTGGTGGAGATTTGGGGCTGGGAGATTTGGGTTGTGGAGAAATGTTTTTTGCGAAAAATATAAGATCTCGTCGCAATCTTGGCTTCCCATCAGCATGATCAGTAACAAGATTTCTCCCATTTGGTTGGATATCCTCAAGCTTGGCTCTCTAAACCAGAATCGTTTTCAATTCTTTCTTACCAATATTGAATTAAAGGTAGGGAATGGTAGAAATACATTGTTCTGGAGGGATAATTGGTGCAGAGACAATCCACTTATGAATGTTTTTCCGAGGCTCTTTTACCTTGCGGTGGAGAAAGAGATCTCGTTGGCCAGGATCTACCAGCTCGAAACAGTGGAGGAGGCGGAATGGCGATCCATGTTCAAAAGAGATTTGAAATCTTGGGAGCTTGAGGATTTGGGTACCCTAATTTACACTCTCAGAAACTCTCCCAATCTGAGAGAAAATCATCAAGATAGGTTGTGTTGGAAAGCTCAATCTTCTGGGAAATTTTCGGTTAAAAGGGCTTATACTTGGTATGATGATAGCTTGGGTCCAAAACTGAAAAAAATGAGAATTATTTGGAATAATATTGCTCCTCCGAGAGTGAGATTCTGTGGTTGGTTGGCTTACAAGGGTAGGTTAAAATCGACTGCAATTTTGCTAAAAAATGGTGTGATTAAGACCCCAGCAGCAGCTCTTTGCCCCTTTTGTTTGGAAACTGAAAGCATTGATCACGTTCTTTTGTTGTGTAAAGAGAGTTGGAGAACTTGGGCCTAATGTTTTAGGTGGTAGAGCTTGGTGTGGGTCTTTCCAGGTTTATTGAAACAGCTGTTTAGATGGTGGAGTTATGCTAAGTACAGTAGGACGGTCAAAGTGATATGGGAGGCGATTCTTTTTGCGGTTATGTGGTCTGTTTGGAAGACGAGGAGCAAGCGCATTTTTAAGAAGAAACAAATAGACTGGAATGCTTTGAGAGATTTGATAAAAGTTAGGATTGCTTGGTGGATTAAATACCACTGCAAGTGGTATGGTTACTCTATCACAGAGATTATGTCCAACTTTCAGTGGCTCAAGGATATTTCTAAGCTCTGGTTTTTTTCATCTTCTGTTTTGCTTTGGGTTGGTTGTTGTTTGGTTAAGGTCCATCTCTTTTACTTATGTCTAATGGTGTTTGGCTATTAGTGGTGGTTTTTTAAGTGTTTAGTTTTTTTGGTTCACTGGTTGGGTGGCTGTTGGCAGATGATTGTTACTGGTTTGGTGCCAATCTAGTTGGGACGGGTATGTTCAAAGTTGATGCCTTTTGCTCCTCTTGTTATTGATGTTCAAAGTTGATGCCTTTTGCTCCTCTTGTTATTTTTTTGTTGATGTTTTGGTATCGTATCCCTTGTATTATCTTTTACATTAATAAATTTTTTTTTCTTCTTCGCCGATCAAAAAAAAGATTGGTGGAGGCAATGGTGGTGGTGGTGGCATGTAGTGACGATACGGTAAAGGTGTGTGTGGTACTGGTAGGGGAAAAGTCTTGGTGTCCACTACATGGTGGTAGTGGGTTAATGGCAGTGGTAGGGACATGGTGGTGATGGCAATAAAATGGGTAGAAGAGTTGCCGGGTGTGGCTGTTGTGGCCAGCATGAATTTTTGAAATAACACTCCCTTAAATATTTTGAAAAAAACTTGGGCAATTCTTTCATTTCTAATTCTTTGCCATATTAATAAATTATTCCTTGAAATACTCCATCTTGATGCTCCCTAGCTAATACAATTAAAATTTCAAACCATGCACTTCAAGAGACTTTTATAATAGGCTTTCAAAGAAATATAGGCCTAAAAGAGAAGATCATAAACTTCACACCAAAGAGAAGAAATTTTCAATTTCACCTTTACAAAAACATTCATATTAAGACTAAGGTATTATCTAAATAGTGTAAGTGTCCACTCCCCACATAATTGGGGTGGGTTTAATTTTCTTCTTCCCATCATTGTATAAAAAAATGAATACTCATATTATCAAGTTCAAATGTTGAAGGGAAATCCCGAAAAGAAATACTTGCACTTGCACCATTCTGGCTATAAGGCTAGAATGATAATAATAGTTCTAATTCCATTTCTCATGAGGTAGCCAAAATGGTGATAATAGTTCTGATTCAAATTCTCACGAGGCCATTAATTAACAGCTTTTTTGGAATCTCATAATTAACAGGAGTGTCAAAGCCAAACTCATGTGTTGACAACAGACTTTTGAGGGAAAACCACTGCATGCCTCTTCATTTAGGCCTCTATGTTTTCCAAGATAAGTCTCAAATTCAAGCTTAGTTCCCATCAAACATTGCAATGCTCAAACAGGTTGAACGCTTGTTACTTGTTAATTAGGATAAATAGTTTTTAAAAAAATAGATGATGCTTCCCACCAATTCAACTTACAAGGGACATAATAATATATATATATATATATATATATGTATATATAAATATTCCATTATAAGAGATATCAAATTAATCCTAGCTAATTACTAAATCTACATGTACAATTGAACTTCGTTGTCATTGCCTGTAAGTTGGTCGTACCAACAAAATGCAGCAGATCAATGAAATACAAGACCTACCAACATGAAACAAGAAACGTAATTAGACAATTGAATGGTAAATAAAGGAATGGATCAATGAAGAACTACTGGAGCACAACTTCAATATTTGATTACCATAAAATGTGTTGAGTTGGTGGTGCACTAGCTGGCACTGGCACTGGTACGTTGGGTGGGATGGGGAAAGGAGATGGAGAAGGAGTGGGTGGATCAACCATTCCTGAAACACGAGTGAACCAAGAGAAATCTTAAAAAAAAAAAAGATAAATGAAGAAATGGAGTGATCATACAAATGCGATCAATTAATAAAATGGCACTAACCACAAAAAAGTAAGTTGTTAGGTGGTGGACGCTCCTTTGCAGGGTTGGGATCAGCATCATATACTCTGACATAGAGTTCTTGTCCCAAATACCAATTTTTTAGCCGTTGCGATCTTAAATTCCACATACCTGGATTGTCTAGGTACACATAAATTGCACTCCATCCTTTTGGATATACCTACACATATTTATACCAAAATTGTTATACATGTCTCTCTCTCTCTCTCTCTCTCTCTATATATATATATATATATACCTACTCTCGTTATATATGTTTCTATATATTTAGACCTACTCATATTGATATGTTACTGTATATATATGTGATCACCTGAACGGTGGAGCGAACAACAGGATCGTAAAGATTGTAAGTGGAACGCAGTTCAGGACTCCATTCTCCATCACCAAACCTAGAGATGAAAGGCAAAAAAATTTAGTCATATACACAGGCTTACTTTAACTAGATATATATATATATATATATATAGAAGCTATAATGTTAACTATATATACAATTCATAATGCCCCATATATTAGTCATACTTACCCGACAACATAGAATCCAAACCCATTCAAATGCCAAGAATCAATGACCTCTAAATTGTTCTTGAGAACAATTTCTAACCATCCCTTGTGAATACCCGAGACAACAAAAGTTCCATTAATAGAAACCGAACTAGTATAATTAATAGGATATTGATCAAGTTCGTAAACACCGGACCCATTGAAAAATTGATCAGCTAATTTAAGAGGGGTTTCCGGGGTAAAATAAGAGATATTGTTTATACTATATCGTGGAAAACCGTTGATGTCAGCTCTCGATCCTTCAAGAATGAAGATTTGTGACAATGTCACATTTGTCACATTGAAAGTCCCTTGAGGATTAGGTCTCGCAGCACCTGTTGTCATGTTCCATCTACATATAGAAAAATATATATTTATATGTTAAACACAGTAACATTAATAGTTTTTTACTAAATCACACAATTTTTATTCTATTTTCTCAAATTCATGTTGTTGGAATCTTATTTTTCAAATTGTTTGAATGTTATTTTTCAAACACATGGTATTGAGGAAAGACGTCTCTTGGCCTCTTTCTTGGTTAATTTGCTAAATAGCAATCTAATATTCAGTTGAGTGATCTTTTTCTTAACATGAGCTTGAAAAATAAATATAAAAGTAATTGAAGTTGAAATTGAATTGGCAATATGCATAAAAAAAAAACTCTAACATTAAAGTTATTAGCAGTTACTTGATGCGCTTTAATATATATACATGTCACAATTTTAATTTTAACTAAATTCACACAATTTTAATTCAATTATACAAATCCAGGTTATTTGAATAATATTTTTGAAACATGAGGACTCTTTCTTGGTCAATTCACTAAATAGAAGTCTGATGTAGCTAAGAGTGATACATGAATTTAAAAAATAAATATAAAATCATGTGAAATTGAAAATACGCATAAAAACTCTTACATTAAAGTTGTTAGCATACCTAATTTTCTTGGCTTGAGTTATTGAGAATTGTAGATCAAATGGATCAGGACCTCCGGGGAGAGGACCATTAGGAGGTGTGGTGGAGTTCTCATAATGTAGCACTCCTACGGCCAAAATGGTGCTATTATCAGTGACATTGATCATTTTAGGACTAGCCACTATGTAGTAATCAATGGCATTTTGATCGGCAGTTACAAGAACAGAATAGGATTGTCCGACATGGATGTCCAAAGAATCCAACATTATTTGATCTGTGTACGATCCCTCGGTTTCAACTACAAGCATTTGATGATTTTGAATTCTGAAATTTATACTCCATGCAATTCCAACATTTGATATTCTGAATCGATATGTGCTTCCTGCGTATAATTATATATATAAACACAAAATCAAGGAATTAAAGTATAGCAAACAAGATGATAGTGCAAAAATAGAAACTTTCTCTACCTTGTTTCACAGTAAAAGATTCATGGGGTGTTGAAGGTGAGTCCAAATAGCGGTTTTTGCCATTCATAAGTATCTTATAAGGGAAAGTATGGTAGGCCATACATGAAGTGTTCAAAGCGGACCTTATATCCTGTTAATATTTGTAGGAAAAAAAAAAACAAATCAGTTATAACTAATAATAAAATGGGTTAATTATATTTTTGTATCCTATAATTTTATATCAGGTTCAAATAATGTCTATTAGTTTCAATTAAAATAATTAAATCCATTAATCTACAAATGCATTTTGATACAGAATGATATGTAGTTCACCATCTTAGCCATAAAAATCAAAGATTACAAGCTAATCAACAACTATATCAACTCTGCCAACTCCATATATGTTCATGAATTAATATCGTTTTTGGTAATTTAAGAAAATTATGTGAACTTGTAATATCTTACCAGTGTTCATATAGAGGCTTGGATTTAGTTTACCATAATTACATTTAAAATGAGAAATGAGACTTACTTCTTTCTTTTCTCTTTATACCATGAAAGTAATATCATTATGTTCGAAATCTTATGGACATTAAAAGGCTCAAGGTTCCATTAACTTGTGATTGAGTTTAGTAGTTTTCCATATAAAATTAGGCTCTAGAGATACAGTAATATGAAGAAATTGTCATGTAATATGTATTTTAACTACCATGAAGTGATATCATTATGTTCAGAATTTTATAGACATTAAAAGGCCTAAAGTTCCATTAATCTAATTTTAAGTGTACGGAAACAAATTGGATGTAAAAATTTCAAATGAAACTGGACTAAATTAAAGTGATTTTTTCCCACGAAGGAAGCCAGAAAGAGAGAACTAAAGAGAGACCAAGTTGTTAGGAAGCCAAGGATCACCAGAATTCTCCTTGCTATCTCCACCCTTGGTCTTCCGATAAAAGTCTCTGGATATCAGGATTAGGATGGTGGTTTTCGACGCTTCGTCGCTTGGTAAAGGTATAGACGCAAAAAATGACTAGACTGTTGTATCACGGAAAATGCAAGCGAAGTTCAACGACCTCTCGTTGGTTATCATGTTCATTGATAGGTTCCCGATTACATTGATAATGAATGGTTACATCAGATCTTCAATAGTGCAGGTATTGTGCAGGATGTCTTTATACCAAGGAAGAGGAGCAATAAATCAAATCGCAAGTTTGGTTTTATCAGGTTCAGTTCCAAGGCAGAAGCAAAGATGGTCGTCAAACTTTTGAATGATGTTTCGATGCATGGTTACAAGCTGTTTGTTTAAATAGCTTCCTTTTGGAAGGGATGTAAGCCACCGAAATATGGTTTCTACTAAGCTAGTGAAAGGTAGTAATGGTTATCAAGTTGTTAGGGCTAAGAATGATGATAATAGATTGGATATTGATAGAAGGCATCACAGTTGTAAGAGGATATGGAATAAGGATGGTCCAGCTTATGCGGATATATATATATATATATATATATATGGTTAAAGGTCTAATTGCCATTCGACCCAAGATGATTATTGTTAAAGAAAATGAGGAAGGTAATACATGGTTGTCTCAAATCCTTGTATTTAAATCCAAATCTATGCTAATTATTGAGGTCACAAAGGAGATCTTTGTTAGGGAATACCATTAACCAAGATATTCATCTTGAGTCAAACGATAAAGTCTATTCAATTAAAGTGGTGATAGAGAAAATCGTTATGTGTAAAAGTATCAAGAAGTGTGAATGCAAATGTGCAATTTTGAAAGATTACATTGATTGTAATTTTCCTCAAATTTCATTTGTGAAATATAACATATCGAAAAAGTAGCAGAAACTTGGTAGGAATAAGAAGATGATGATGTGGAAGGTGATGACGATGTGGATGGTGATATGGAAAAAAACTCAAACACCTATTTACGAGAATAATGTCCACGTGGATAATAGAGATTTTTTGAATCAAAGTCTTATTCTTGGGAAGTCATATAGTCCCCGTGATAGAAAAGCAAAATAGTTGAAAAATTACTATTTGGGTGGGGATTTGATTTCAGTAACGGTGAGAGAGTCTCCAAACTTGAATTTGGGTGACAGAAGGTTATTAGACGAATGTAATAGGAATGATGTACAAATCGGGCCTGTCTTAAATGGATCTATTGAAAGTGGGCCTACGAAGTTAAGAATGAATGGGCAGGCTTTAGTAGAATAATGAAGTAAGAGAGAAGATCAGGCCAAACTTGAAGAGATGGGGGTGGATAGGAATCCAAGTGACAACAACGTCCATTAAATAAGCTTACCTTTCAATAAAGGAAAATAATTTCTACAAAGGTCTATAGAAGTAGACGAAAAAAAATGCAAAACTATGGAAGATTTGTTGGGGGAGGGTTATTTTGGTAGTAAATTGGGAAATAAGTCAGGAAAGAAAGTGAACAGGGGAGCTCTTCTTAAAGCGATTTTTGTTGCAACATCACTTTCAGTATCCTTAAAGCGATTCGGAACAGGAATAGGTTATATCTCAAGGGAGCTAGAGAAGTTTGGAAAGTGGGTAAGTTGTTAGGGTTAGAGTATCAGGGGAATGAAGAAGAGGTTGCTAGAAAAATTATAGAAATGGAAGCTCGAGATGATATAATGTACTCCAAGAGGGAGGTAGAGGATTGGCAATCTAAGTCAATCATCTGCTAATGGAGAAATCTATATAACTCAATGCGATTTATTACTTGGGATGTTACAGAGCTTGGTAAAAAGAAAGAGAAAAGGTTTAGGGTGAAGAATTTTCTAAGGGAAAACAAGGCTGAAGTTGTTTGGTTTCAAGAAACTAAATTGAGCAAGATTTTATGGAATACTGTCCAAGATATGTGGCCAAATTCAGATTTTGACTTTCTTGAGGTTGAAATTAATGGGAGTGCTAGAGGCTTATTATATGTTTGGAATCAAAATATTTTTTTTATGATAGATGCGGTTTGTAACAAGAATTGCATGCTTCTCTTTCAAGTATGTTGTCCAACAAATTTTTATGTTCCTTTGTGAATATTTACGATCCAAATGATAGAGCGTGAAGAAGGAAGTGTGGAGCTTTTTGTGCAAGTTTTGGGAGTTTTAGCAAGATCCATCGTGTTTGAAGGGCAATTTCAATGAAGTTAGGTGTCCTGGGAAAAGGCAGGGTTGTGATAGTAGGAATGGTGGGATGAAATAGCTTAATGAGTGTATTGAAAATTTAGAAATTTCGGATATGCCTAGTTTTAGGCAAAGGTTTACTTGGTCCAATGGGCCGCAAAAAGAGAGGGAGTAAAATTGATATATTTTTACTTCATCTTGAGTGGTTGGAAAATTTTGATTCTAAACAATAGGGTTTACAGAAGCTCATTTTTTTATTATTGTCTAGTTATCCTTAAAGAATAAGAAAGGGATTGGGAGAGGGGTCTCTTTTGGGAACAATGAGTTGAATATTACTCATCTATAATTTTTCGATGACACCCCCATTTTTTGTGAAGCTAATATAAGTGAGGTGTTGTCTATCAAGAGAATTTTGAGGTGTCTTGAAGTTGTTTCAAGGTTAAAAATAAATTTTCAAAAAAGTGTGGTGCGTTGAGTGGGAGTTAATATGGAAGTCTTGAAGGATATTATACAGATTTTGAAAATGGAAACATCAAAATCTCCCTTTGAAGTACTTGGGTTTGCCCTTTGGGGCTAATCCGAGAGTCCAAAAAACTTAGATTACAATTATTGAAAAGGTTAATCTGGTGGATCAATCTTGGAAAAGAAAAAAAAATTCCTTTTGAGGTAGGTTGGTATTGGTAAAAGGAGTATTGAGTTCCCTTCTAGTGTTCTATATGTCAGTTTTCAAAATGCCAAAAGTAGTAGCTAAACAAATTCAAAGATTACAAAGTCAATTTCTATTGGGAGAGAATGATACTAGAAGAAAGATTCATTTAATCAATTGGGAGTTGGTTTCAAAGAAAAAAAAGGTAATAGGGGTTTAAGGATCATAAATATTGAAACTATGAATGATTCCTTACTAATGAAATTATGGTGGAGGATTTTTGGTGAAGAGAGTGCCTTGTGGAAAAAAATAATTTTTAAAATTATAGAATCTCAAAAGTCTAGTGGTTGCCAAACCCAGTTCAGAATCAAAAGCTTTAATCTATATGCAAGGGTATTTTGATGGTAAAAGAAAATAATCCAATTGTGTTTAGAAGTTTCTATTACAAAGTTTGTTTGGATGTTGGAGATGGAAAAAAAAAGATTTCATTTTGGAAAGATCTATGGATTGGAAATTCCCCCTTGGCTGTTCTATTTTCCAAGCTTTTAATTTGGTAAATAACAAAGAGAGTAAATTAATTGATTTTTTGGACCAGTCAAATGGTGAGGTTGTGTGGAATCTGCAATTTAGAAGATTTATTTTTTCTTGGGAAGAAGAAGGAAGAAGGAAAAGGAAGCCTCTTGATTTATTGGGTGGGTGCCCTCGATTAAAGGATAATGTTTCAGATGCTATGGTGTGTAATTGGAGGACAGATGGGATCTTCATAGTTAAGGAATTATATGATTTTTCTGAGTTTTCAATTGAAGTCAATAAAAGTCTTCTTGGTTTTGTGTGGGATAATGCCGTCCCTTCTAAAGTCCAATGCTTCGGTTGGGTATTGAGTTGGGATAGGGTTCTAACTTGTGATAGTCTAGTGAGAATGGGAATGATGGATAGTGATGGGAATTCAATGTGTAAATTTTTTAAAAATGAGGTGGAATCTTCAGATTATCTCTTTCTACTCTGTTTCAAATCATGGAGAGTGTGGTCAGGTATCATTAGTTGGTTGGGCATTCAATGGGTAATACCAAAGTCTATCAAAGATATTTGGGATCGGTGGTTGGGATGGGATTTCAATAAAAAATGAGAAAGTGTTGTAGAGATGTATTCATGTTGCTGTTTGTTGGTCTATCTGGATAACTCACAATAAACAAGTGTTCGATGCAATAGTTGTGGGTTGGGAGGAAATTAGTGATTTCAATAAAGAAGAGAAAGTGTTGTGGAGATGTATTCGTGTTGCAGTTTGCTGGTCTATCTGGATGACTCGCAATAAACAAGTGTTCGATGGAATAGTTGTAGGTTGGGGGAAAATTAGTGAATTGATAAAGTTCAGAGTGGTATGTTGGATAAAGAATAGAGAGTTATTCAAAGATTAATCGATGACTTTGTGGGTGAAGTAATTTTGCAAGGCTTGGAATTGGTGCAATCAAACTTGTTTCTATTTATTTGGTATTTTTCCCTGCAACTATCTAGTGTTCTAAATGGTTTTAGCATGTTCTAATTCAGTTGTAGTTGTTCTAGTGCTGGCAGGGTTTGATTATTTGTCTAGTTTCGGTATCTCTTGCTACCTTGTTTAGTAGTTTTGGATCTATTGGTAAAGTAGCTAGTTTTTCTTGAGGTTATGGTTGTTTGTGTTGCTTGTAGATATTGTGTGTTGACAATAGTTTTTGGTTCTAGGTCTCCATTTATAAGGTATTTTCTCAGTTCCTTTGGTCTTTCTCTCCTTTTTTCTCTTCTTGTTCTTTTTTAGTCTCTTTTTTTTTTTGTGTTGTTTCTTCTGGTTTTCTCTATTTTTTTAGTTGCTTCTTGTCTTCTCTAGAGTTTTCTTTTGTGCTTTTATACTTAAGGCCTTGTTCTATAGTGGTTGCCTGTTAGGTTTGTTCCTCTATTTCTTTATTGTTGTTTCTATTTCGATTTCCCTTTCTTTTGCTCCTGTCCCATTTGTTTCTTTGTCTTTTGCTCTTCCTTGCTTTATGTCATGTATATGATTTGCCTTCTTCAGTGTTCTCTTTGTTTGTTTGTGGGCCAGCTCATTTCATATCTCTTTTGCTTGTTTCTCCTTTTATCTTTTTTCTGGTGGTTTTTTGGTGTTTACGTCCAATTTTGGCATCTGGTTATCTCTACTTGGCTCAATTAGTCTTCGTGATGTTGGCTTTGTCTGTTGTCTAATTGGAGGTTTATGTTATCTAGTTTCTTCAAGGGAGTTAGTGAATTTGTAGCTTGTGGTGGATAATTGGAATGGATCAAT
Organism: Nyssa sinensis; assembly: GCA_008638375.1. Classification (NCBI taxonomy): domain Eukaryota; kingdom Viridiplantae; phylum Streptophyta; class Magnoliopsida; order Cornales; family Nyssaceae; genus Nyssa; species Nyssa sinensis. Next base: position 24,160,288 of record CM018037.1, on the reverse strand, counting down.
AGTTTTTTTTATAGGAAATCAATGGGCTATGATTTAAGGATGTTTGTGGTGTATATTATGGGAGGGGCTAAGAAAGGAGATCTTGGTAGAAATTGTTATGGTGAATTCTCGAGTTGTAGTTTTCTCGTTTAAAGGTTCAGTCATGTGCTCTCTATAGTGTTGTGTTGTTTTAAGGGTTAAAGGTTGGGGTTCGTTTTTGTTGTTGGTTTGGTTGTTCTTGTCTCATACTTGTTGAATTTTGGATTTAATGGTTTTGTCGATGTTCGTGTTTTTTTATTGTGGGTTTGAATAGTGTGGGTTTTGTTATGAAAAAATTTGAATCTTGTGCTTATATATGATTAGCTTCTTGTTTTGGTGCCAATCTAGTTAGGATAAGACTCGTAAGCAATGATGTTGGTGCACTTGCTTTTATTGATGTATTTGTGTTATCTCGTGTACTCTCCTTTTACATCAATAATAATTTTTTTTTTCTAATAAAAAAAAGTGCTTTTTTCAAGCAAAAAACTATATATGGAACCTCATTTCAAATTCCTATAAAATTACCGTCGAGAAAAATATAATTAACCCTTAAAATTTTTTTATAAAAATAAAAAATAATTGACTTCATAAAATGCCACATGTCAACCAGAGATGTTTACATTAGGTAAAAAAAAATTACCTTGAAACTAGTTTGATACCAATCACCAATGAGAAGATCGAATTCGGCTTCAGGCTTGGGGAATGGTACTGGGATGACAATCCGATTGTTAACTCGAATTGGGCCAAAACCTCCTCCAGCCTTGTGGAAGTTGATGGATGGGTAGTAAAAGAAGGTGCCAATCTGGTCCTTGGTCTGGAACACATAGGTCCAATTCTTGTTAGGTTGGATCGGGCAATTTGTCCCCGAGACTCCATCTTGCCATGAGTTTAGCCTTTGTTGTATTCCATTCCTGTACCAAAACCACCAATGATTCATTATGTTGATAACATTACGGGACATCTCTAGAATCAAAATTATGTGATTCTTATTTATATATATATATATATATATATATATATACACAGACACACTTATACACAATACATGCATATCACACATACACACACACATATATACACACACAAACTCTTTATAATATTGATGGGTAAAATTGATCTTTTTCTATTTTTCTCTGGAGTTTCTAATTTCTTTCTCTAGCCTTAATTTTGATTCATGTGGTACTCGATTTTCTGTTAAGTAAAATAATTAATGTCTTAACATAAATATAATACATGGTAAAAATGAACTAATCGGAATTGATGAACAAGATTTGGCAACAACTACCCCCATATTTACTAGACAAACAAACAAAAAAATCTTTTCACTTCATGTTTATTGTCCCAACGCTATATGTGTTTGTGTGTGTGTGTGTGTCATCAAACTCTATAGATAAAAGCCTACCTTGATTGTGTGTGAGAGGGGAGAGTATGCGTGTGTGTTGAAAGATGAAATGTAGCACAACAGTTTCATATTTCATGTAGAAAATACTATCAAAAACACATTTGTGTAAGTGTTAAATAAAAATTAAATTTTTTGAACACATGCGTTGCACGTGAAAAGTGTTTCAAATTGTTAAAGTATATTTTGGGTAAATTTTAATATTATAAACCTTATAATAATTCAATAATAGAAGGGAAAAAAAGTAATAATGCAAACTAAAAAGGGAAAAAGTAAGATTAAATTAAATTAAATTAAAAAATGAGAATGAAAATGAAAGTAAAATTAACTAACTTTAAGAAAAACTAATTTATTCATCTTGAATAAGAAAAAAAAATTTCTAAATCAAATAGAAATAGTAAAAATTGATGGATCACACGTAAAATAAAATCATATAACTAAATGAATATTGTTTTTTTTTTTTTTTATCAATCTTTGTATTTTAATTTTAATAAAAAATTATAAAGTAAATGACAAAATATTAGTTATTCATTATGAAATCAAGTTGGTATTCTTCATAAATAATAAGGAAAGAAAATAAGTCATTTTAAATTTCTGTTACTTGAAATTTTAATTTTTGAAATATCTTATTCTCGCTTATTGAGAATATAAAACATACCTCTAGTTTTCTATATATTTCTAGCAATATATTCTCTCTTTTTTCATAAATAAGTACGCATTCTTATTGTAAATACTTGTTTTACGCTTATTTTAATATATGTAGTAAAGCTTTTTGAGAATATGAAACATGTCTCTAGTTTTCTATATATTTCTAGCAATATATTCTATTTGTTTCATAAATAAGTACCATGTTTATTTTAAATACTAGTTTTAGCCTTAGTTTAATAAATTTTTATTATTGATTTTGAATCGGAATCAATATTTTTTAAAATAACTATTATAATTTTTAAAAATTACGTTTAAATTATATATGAATTACAAAAAATTAGAGCAATCACAGTATAGGTTAATGGGAGTATTATAGTCCAGTATAATCAAAGAGCCAAAAAAAAAAAAAATTCTTCCATGTCAAATTGGTAACATCTATTAAGTAAAGTCTATTTATTCATTTTGAATATATAAGAAAAAATAAAATATAGTAAAAAAAACATTTTTAACTTAAAAGATAACAATTGATAAATTGCATATCAACTAAATTAACACAAGTAAATGAATAGTATCATGATGAATCATTGTATTTTTATTTTAATAAAAATTATAAATTAAATTAAGAGAAAATAACCAGGAGCCTTTAATTAGAGAAAAAAATCCTTCTTTTTTAAGAACCAAGCAGCCCTTGAATCAATCACATTTTTCTTCTTGATGATGCCTAAAAATTTTTTAAACAACTAGGTGAGTGGAGGTTACTGATTCTTCTCTATAGGAAATAACAATTTTCCCTTCCAAGGCATGTATCCCAATCAATGTTTTATAAAGTGTTATTGATATTAATATAACGGTCATGGCCAAATTAGGATGGAGAATATTAACCGAATCAAATAATGTATAGGTTTTTCATATACAGGATAAATATCCTAATAAGAATGTTTTTTAGGGTTTATGGGCCTGGAAAAATATCTTAAAAGCAAGAGGAGTTCTTAGTGTACTAGATGGATTGTAGGAAATGGTGGTCAAATTTATTTTTTGGACTGACAAGTAGGTTATGAATAAAACATTATATGCATGTGCGCCTAAAAAAGCTTTGATGAAAATAGATTGAAACTTAAAGGCTAAAAAGTGTATTTTGGAGAACAAACAATGGAGTGTGGTAAAGATTAAGAGTTTAGTAGGAGATGAATTGGGTGGTATGATTAGTAGTATTTTGATTCCTATTACTAAGGTGGGGAATACTATATATGTGCTGGGGTTTAGAAAATAGTGGGTGTTTTTCTCAAAAGTCTTCTACGTGATTAGTTAGAGATATAAGATGTGAGGAGAGGTGAAGCAGGTGGTTTCAGAATAATTCAGTATTTGATCGGTGTTGGAAACTGAAATATGCCTCAAGAATTAGATTTTTTTTTTTTGGTTACTCTTGAGAAGGAGTGTTCCCTAGTGTAAGGACTTACTAAATAAAAGGGCGGATTCATGTTGATGTTTTATGTGATTTATGTTCTGATGAGGTAGAGAACTTTCATCATATTTTCTTGCATTATAAAGTTGCTAAATATGTTTGAGATTTGATTGCAGATGACAGTCTAATGCCATTTAAAAATGATGTTGATATTGTGGAATAGCTTAGCAAATTCCAGTGCAAGGGTACATCATGTGGATATTGGAGAAAAGGTTGTTAATATTCTTTGACAAATTTGGTGTCATTATAATGACAGAATATTTCGGAAAGAAAATCTTTTTGAAATTATTGAAAAAGCTACCATTAGTTTTCAATGGTATATAACACCTAATAGTTGACTTCATACAAGATGTTTTAGGGTAGATAAGGGTAAAACAGTGATATTTGTGGAATGGATGCTACCCATTGACAGTAAGAAGTTGAATTTTGATGGATCTAGAAAGCAGCATACTAATTCAAGTGGTGTAGGTGTCATTGTTAGGAATGAGCAAAGTAATATTTAGTAGACATTGTTTAGTTGGTATAAAAGAAATTTGTAAGATATTCAGTTAAACGCTTTGACTCTTAGGGAATGTTAGTTAAAGATAGATGTACAACATAGGTATAAATTTTGAAATTGAGAGAAATCAAAAGTTATTATAAATAGCTTGTCAGGTATACTGGATGTCCTTGAAAAATTCATCGTATTATTATGAGAGATTGGGTTAATATTGTTAGGAAAAAAAGAATAAGTATTAGCGTTAAGCATATTTATTGTGAAACTAATATTATAGTCAATTGACTAATAAAAAAGGCCCGTGATTGAAAAAGTAAAATAATTTAGTTAAATATATTTTCAAAAGATTTGTAAACTTTTATAGTTGATGATATTAGGAGTAGAACATTAAAGAAATGGTTTAGATTCTACCCAAAAAAATTAAAAACATTGAGGAAAATAAATCAATTGTATGAAGTTAGTATTACCACAAAAAACGATATCTACAAATTAAATTGGACCAATATTCATTCAATCTATGCTGCGGTGGAGAGAGAGAGAGAGTGTGAGGGTTTAGGTAAAATTTGTAAAATAAAGTCATGACTTTTAAAATAAAATAAAAAAAAAAGTATTCTTGGAATATGAAAAAAAAAAATACTTCTGAGAAAATATTATATTGATTGATATAGATATGGATAGATATGCAGATATATATAGACTATGGCTTGAATGTGGCCGTCCCAACAGCCAGGGTTTGTCTTCTTAATTATTATGCATTAACTTAATTATATTCTTAATCACTCGAGAGTCATAATAAACATAGCCAATTAAAGAAGATCTTAGGTTCTGGTTGAAGCCAATTGCAATCCTAAAATGTAGCATCCGTGAGGGTCACAGACTCACAGTCATTGAAATCTATTTCAAGCAGAAAACTAGCAAGCATGAAAACTGAGAGAGAGAGAGAGAGAGAGAGAGAGGGGGGGGGGGGGGAAGAGGCCTCTACCATGTCATCAACAGTGGCTCATCCATGTCATTGAATACATTGATATGAAGATTATCATTCGTTGTCACATTGATAAGAGGTCCCGGAAACATCCCATTGATCGTAATAACCTGTTCAAAAATCAATGCAGAAAAGAAAATTCAAAAAAAAAAAATATGAAAACGATTGAAGATCTTAATATAGTCAACCAATATTTATATATACAAGTAATTTAGATACAGACCTGCTGATCAACCGATACAGGATTTATCGACGTGTTGATTGCAACATGCCATTCAAAAAACACATCCTCGCCGTTGGCTGTTGCAATAGCCAGTGTGAGAACCGTCCCAAAGATGATCAGCCACCAGCAAAAATTCACCATTTTTAATTGCTGGGCGGCTATGGTGAGAAAGAAGAAAAGTTTGAAATTATTTTCGTAGAGAAAAGAAGTGGGGGAGAAAGAGAAGGTAAAGAAGAGGACTTGGAGTCTTTTAGTTTGTACAGCAATTTGTGTTTGAGTTCATGTTTGGTTCTTGTAACATAGTTTCCTAGTCACAATGGACTATGCCAGTTTACTAAGCCAATATATATAATAGATATTGACTGGGCCCTCCTTTTCTTGTATTTTACATCATGTGGGAAACATCTAATTAATTACAACTCACGCACAAACACATACATACTATATAATATATATTGTATATATCAACATCCGTGATTACATAAAACTCTGGACTTGTGGAATGTAGAGGTGGAAGGTTGCATCCGTCATTATATAAAACTGCCTGGACGAATGGAATATTGTATGTAGATGTGCGTAACGATATATATATATATATATATATATATATATATATATAACCTCAGAATATTTGGAATTAAGATTTGTTGAATTTTACTGGGTTGAGTTGAGATTAATTAAACAAAACCTTGATTTAGGATTATTGTGATTGCTATTGATCTTAAATTTTTTTTATCAATTTTCTAAAGAAAGAAAAAAATGATTTTTTTTAAAGTTAATTGGGCTATATCGTAGTCCTAATTATATACATACATTTATTTTGTATTGCTTGCTTTTTCGCAAGCCATAAATCCTCTTCATATAAATATTTTAATTCAACAAAATTGCTTTGGACCAGGCAGCTTTTAAAATTCGTTTTTAGAGTGATACTACAAATAACTTTGGAAAAAGTAGTCTAGCGTGGGCTGATTCAAAATATTTTACATTATCCAAAAAAAAAATTTGAAAAAAGTTAAATAAATATTTTATTTTTTCACTCTAAAATATAAGATTAGGAGACTGTATTTATGCATAATATTTTTCTTTTAAAAAAAATTCATTTGATGCAAGGGTGATTTTTTTTCTCTTAAAGTACAATGATGAAGGAAGGGAAAATCTACCTCTTCTAAGCAGCGTTTGTTAAATAAAAAAAAAATTTACCATTTTAGAATGGTGATATTGGAAACATATTATGTTTTTTTTGTAGTTTGTTCTCTTGGCCAAGCAATTGTTTCTGAACGCCCCGTTATCCCAACGTGTCACCACCAACTATGGTGACTGATAATTAAACTTCCAACCTTCAATGGCAATGACAAATGAATCTTCAACCCTACTTAATTAATTAGTCACTTTAAACTTCATTAGGCTGCGTACGCTGCTTAGCAAAAACAATGTATTAAGGATAATGTTATTCCCATCCCACAAAGTACAATTTTAAGCTATTAAAATATTGTCTTTTTAAAGCTCAAGTGTACGTTGAGGAGTGGCAATAGGGTTGCCCTTTATTAAAGTAATACTTTCACACACACACACACACGTATATATATATATATATATATATTCTTGAGTGAGTTGAGTAGGACTCTTTTAACTCTATTATCTTTTTTGGTAAAATAATCTGAATTATAGACATATAGTTGAAGCTGTTCTTAATTAGAAGGCCATGCCATTTTGTTATGTTTTGCTTTATAATCTGCACCACATATGACTCTTTGGTTGTTCAATGAGGGCCCTTTGTTAATCAGACCAAATTTTTGACTTATCTCTCTCTTTTTTTATTCTTTGTTTTTGTTTTGTTTTGTTATGTATAAATTCCATGTTCTTTTTTTTTTTTTTTCCAGAGTGTAATCAATTACACAGTTCATACCGTTCGATTCGTTTTCACTCGATCTGCTATAATTTAAAGTCATCATAGACACTCCATGCGTCAAAATTTATATTCAATTGACAAGTGTGAAATATATTTTTAATATATGAAGGGATGTATATATATCTGTTACTTTTAAACCATAGAAAATTAAGTGAAGAATATTGAAACTAGCTCTGTAAATTTTCTTTCTTTTTTGGCAAGGCAACGCCTTGATATGGTTTAACTGGTGAATGAAAAGAAAATATAAACTTAATTATATAACACACAACACAATGATTTTAAATTGCTCAATGCAGCATTTAAAGTTGATCACCAAAGTGGAAAATGCAAGAAAATCCTAAGGCTTGAACAGTTGTAATGAAGAAAATATAATAAAAATCCTTGCCCCTTGCTGCCACTTCTTTTCTTACATCCAAATTATAGAGAACAAGAGAAATTTATCAGTTCAGAATTATGAGTGTTGCTGATAAGAAAATTGCACTCCAATATGGTTTTTGTTTGTATGATTTGCTGCACTATTAATCTGTAATTTTTTGTTTTTTGTTTTTGTCAAAGGAGGTGGTATTCCAGCTTTTGTCATATTAATTCACTCCCTACCCATGAGCCGGTAAGTGTAGTGGATTGAACTTGGGACCTTCGAGCTTATGACACGTCCTTCAAACCAACTCGGCCACCACCCGGCCTCTATTAAGTTGTAAATTAAGTAGTCAGTTATGAAGACTCCCTCGTAGAATATTACTGAACTCTAGTAAGTGTCACCATGAATACAAACTCCATTGTATCTGATTTATGAATTTGAGACAAATCCTAATACATTGCCATATTGCTCATGAATATTTTGTATGATCTCCCCAGTCATACCAATTAGGAAGCATTAAAACTGCGGCGAATTGCTACTTATTTATTGTGTAAAATTGTATTTTGAGTAGAAATAAAGTCATCTATAAATCTTATTCTTGACAATGGTTTGCAAGTGTGTATAGGAAATGTTTGGCAGCATGAAGCAGATCTTCTACCCAAACAACACATATCATATGTCAATTGTATTTGCAAATCCCTTTTCCATTGTAATCTTTTAAGGAAACACTTTCCTTGTTACAGTATATTGATCATCAAAGGTAATAAAAAAACATCAAGAATGCAACAAAAAGAACTAATAGAGAAATGGGGGGAATCAAATACATGTATGGAAGCTTAAGTCATCATTAGTTTTGATACGAATTATCACAAGATTGACATTTGACACTACCATCAGGCCTCGGGAGCTGGTACTGGAGGGAAAGGAGAATCAAAAATTCCTGTAAAAATAGGCAACCAAAAACATCTTAGACACACAAAATGATATATTATGATTAGGCCTAATAAGGGATTGGTAGGAGGAGGACAAAGAGCTAGTGAGGATAGCACTGACCACAATAAAGGAGGTTTTCAGGAGGTGGCCTCTCCTTGGCAGGGTTGGGATCGTCGTCGTGAACCCTTATATAGAGTTCTTGGCCCATGTACCAATGTTTCAAGTGTTGTGATCTTAGGTTCCACATTCCAGGGTTGTCAAGGAAGGCATACACTGCAGTCCACCCTCCCGGGTACACTTGGACAGTAGAACGAACAACAGGATCCAATATGTTGTAAGTATTGCGCGATTCTGGTGCCCATTCTCCTCTGCCAAACCTAAAGATTGAGAAATAAAACAGTATGAGTACCAGCTGACCAGAGCTGTGCTAAAATTTGAGGTCCTAATTTTAGTACTTTAAAGAAACTGATTAATGTTTATGATGAAAAGCTTACCCAACCACATAGAAACCAAAACCATCTAAATGCCAAGCATCAATAACATCTAAGTCATTCTTAAACACAATTTCTATCCACCCTTTATGCACCCCAGTAACAACAGAGACTCCATAGGCAGCTGCATCATTGATGGAATGGACAGGAAATGCATCGAGTTGGTAAACCCCGGAGCCATTGAAAAGATAATCTGCCAGTTTCAATGGGGTATCTGGAGTGAGATATGACACATTGTTGACTACATAGCGGGTTACACCATTGATTTCAGCTACTGATCCATGGAGGATGAAGGTCTGTGTTAGGGTCACATTTGTTACATTGAAAGTTCCTTGTGGATTTGGCCTTGCAGCACCTGTTGTCATGTTCCACCTGGCCATGAACAAATTATGAGTATGAGATTGTGAGTATTTTTGTATTGCATGTCCAAGAATTTGGAAAATATGTAGGATAATGCAAGCTTAAACTCTAAAAGAAGATAAAAAAAAAATCTCCAAACAGAACTAATATTTAAGTATATACAAGATGAAATTGTGTTAGCAAGAAAGAAAAAAAAGAACCAAACAAGCCTCGATTACTAGAAGTTTTTATTCAAACTGATGTATGCAGGTTATAGAAAATAGTGTGTATGCAAGTTTCTATTGAGAAATCGAACTTGATCATCAAAATTTATTGACTTTCCAAAACTTAATGACATCCAAATCTTGTGAAATGCAAGGACCATAATGCCAAACAAGTGAGAGTGGCTACTTATGTTGTATGTTATTCCAAAATAGACAAAGATGATTTACCTGATAGATTTAGCTTGATTCACTGAGAAATCGACATCAAATGGATCAGGTCCACTTGGAAGAGGGCCGCTAACAGATTTGACAGAATTGGCATAGTGTAGCACCCCTTTAGCCACAAGGTAGCTGCTATCAGTAGTGTTGAACAATTTAGGAGTAGCCACCATGTAATAATCGGCTTCCACTTGATTGGCTGTAACAAGAACAGAGTAGGACTGGCCAACATGCACATCAAGTGAATCCAAGGTGATCTGGCTGGTGTAAGAACCTTCTGTTTCAACCACCACCATCTGATGGTTCTGAATCCTGAAGTTAAAACTCAATGCAGTCCCCACATTGGATATCCTGAATCGATATGTCTTCCCTACATCCCATACATACAATCAAAGATTATATAACATGAACACAAGAATTTGAAAGATCATTTTTCGAGAATCAATTCACAATTGTCCTTACCTTGTGCGACATTGAAGGACTCAAAGGCTTTTGAGAGTGAGTTCCCATAAGGGCCTTTGCCATTCATCAGGACCACATCAGGGATTTTACCAATGGGATTCAACGTGTTTTTCCCCGATGATCTAACCACCTGTTACAATCACATACCCAAAAAAATAGGACATGCATCAGACCCAAAAAAATGATGAAAACACTCAACTACAATGTATCATCATCTCCTACCTTATAGTCGGTGTAAAACCAATCACCAATGAGAAGATCAAACTCGGCTTCTGGTTTTGGGAAGGGAACATTGATGACATTGCGATTGTTGACTCGGATGGGTCCAAATCCTCCAGCAGCCTTTTGGAAGTTGATGGAGGGAAAGTATGTGAAAGTGCCAATCTGGTCTTTGGTCTGGAACACATAAGTCCAGTTCTTACCAGGTTCAATTGGGCAGTTTGTACCAGAAACTCCATCTTGCCATGAATTTAACCTCTGTTGTATGCCATTCCTACACCACCACCATCCCATTTCTTATGTAACCATCAAATGAATTTTATATGCAATATTAAAAGAAAAAAAACATCACTAACAATTTATGTATTCTTATATAATGTGATCATCATAAATATCCTTTCTTCCTACATGTTTAGCTGGTGATGGGAAGATTTATGATTTACTAGTCTTAGCTGAAATAAAACCTCATGTCATTAAGAGTTTGTTTAAAAAAATTAAGAATGTTCCTTTCTTTTTTTCTTTTTAATTCAAACTTTATGTAACCAAGGTACATATGCTACCAAGATGCAACACAAGAACAGATGATAAATTTTTTTTATCAGTAAAAAGTATCATATGTTGATCAAAGGGGCCCGAGAAAAGCACCCCGCATGAACAAAAGAAAGGGACTGGCTACAACGATTAAAGCCTAAGATCCCCCCAAAAATCAATAAGTCTATCTAAGTACATAGGATATTCTTCCTTAACTCAAAAGAAAAAATGTTTTCAAAAAAATGTCATGAAACTGCCAAGGGGGGCTTCCACCCCTTCAAAGACTCTTCTATTCCTTTCTCTTCATAAACACCAAATAAGACAAGTGGGCACCATTATTAAGTGATTCATATGAACTATAAAACTTATAATTTCTTCACCAAGCCCTATTAACAGTGATACTTAGTAAAGAAGGTGGAAAAATATACTTAGCTCTTAGTCCATACCATGTTATGAGTAGCGGTTCATCCAAATTGTTAAAGACGTTAACATGGACAAAATCATTGGTTGTGGCATTGATGAGAGGTCCTGGGAACATTCCATTAATGGTGATAACCTGTCAAACACAACCATTAATTCCAGAAGTAAGTAGGAGCTCAAACACTTCATAATTTTCATGCAAAAAGATTATTAGCAAATGTAAGTGAAATGGTTGCATACAGGTTGTTCAAATGATATGGGATTGATGGTGTAGTCTATGCTAACAATCCATTCTAGATAGATATCAATGCCATTGGCTGGAGTGACTAGAACTGCGAGCAATGTTGTGCATGCAATTAGCCACCTGCAGGGGCCAGAAGAGGCCATAGGATGATGTGAAGGTTCAATGAGGTTCTTTCTCTTTACCTATTGTCTCCCAGCAGGGGATGGAGATGTCCCCTATGGCTTTTATGTACAAGGAAAGGGATGGCGTCTTCATAGTTAGACAAATACAGTAGAGAGGTGGAGTTTCCTAAGGAAGTTATTGGAAAAACCAAACCACAAAAGGGAATAACAATGAAGTGCCGTCATGCCTTTGGGATAATATATGCCTGCCGGCATGTTATAGTTTAGAACAAGCTTTATTATGTTGTTTCATAGAGCCTTGGTTTGTTCAATTCAAGCTGAGGGACTTGTTGACTCCGGCAAAGGCTTGTACACTGTCTCCTGTCTTGTAACAGTTGTCGTGATGCTCATCATGTGATCAAAAGCTCCATCTGTTTCTTATCATGTAACTTTGGAACTTCTCTATGTTGTTTCCTAATGGAAAGCTATTTACAGAGAGGACGTGGAAATTCCTAGGATTCAAGTAAATTACTATGCAGCTTCAAGTAATCATGCAGCATTAGTTTTTCAAGAAGAAAGAAGTCATAAGTTTCTCATCCAAAATCAGAATCAAGTGGTTTTTGTTCCATCCCATTCAGCTTAGATATCCTGTTTTGATACAATTTCATTTTCGTTTTCATTTTTTTTTCATTTCTGATAAATTCGAAAATTTTCAAAAATCTAAAAACTAATTTTAATTATTTCCTAAAAAGGGGTAAAGGGTAGTTTTCAATTTTTTTTGTGAAAACAGTTTTAGAATACACGTTGTCAAATGCATTTTCTGTTAGTATTTTCATTTTTTTCGAGAACAGAAAGTAGTTTCTGAAAACATGAACAAACCAGAATTCAAACCTTTTTTTGGGGGGGGATAAAACACCAAGTCGCATGATAACAGTGGCTGTCTGATAATTTTTTTATTCTTTATTTCGGAAGAATGGTTTTTGAATGCATTGATCTCAAAAAAATGTGTACAAAGGACAGGGAAGAGAACCCTTAAAGACCACAGCCAAAGGCTGCAGCACTCACAAAAGGAACTGAAAACAAAACATCACAGCCTGGGGGCTAACAACAAAACAAACAGAGGACGATATGCAGTCTGTTAACCCCAAGCTCATGCTAAGAAGTAGTAATTAAGCATATGGCTTCTTGGATCTATGTGAGGACTTGGTCTTCATTTCTTTTGAGCCCCTTTGAGGGTTGACTAAGTGCACAAGATTTGAAATTTACCATCAGAAAGGATGTTTTCACAAATCGAACCTATCACCTCCGCATCACATCGTTGCCCCCAAGACCCGCCCTCTTTTCATATACCCTTTTTTCTTTCAACAGTACTTTTTTTCACCTGGAAACTCAGAACTGTGGGGGGTAATGGTAGGGTCTACGCCTGCTAAAATGTACAGGTTCTGCGGTTGAAAACGAGTCGAGTTAAAATGAGTTGTATTCATATTTGATTTATAATTAAACGAATTAAATACGAGTTGAGTCAACTCAAATCTAATTTGTTATTTTTTTTCACTCTAATAGAAGAAACGTTATTTTTAAATAATCACAATAATTATTTTACTTTGGATTTCTTAAAAATCTAACAAAACACCATTGCTAAAAGACAGTCAATAATATAATTAAAAAATTAATAAGTCGGTTCAGTTTCAATTTAAAATTCGAGTAAACCGAACCAACCTGAAAACGGAACTCTTACTATTTTTTTTATAAAAAATTAATATGTATATATATATGTGAGTATTATATATATATATATATATATATATTATACTGTATATATAGATATACATACACATATATACAATATACTGTGTGTATTGTATATATATACACACACACACTGTATTATATATATGTATGTTATATATACATACTATATTATATATATGTATGTTTATATATTGTATTATGTATGTATATATGTTATTATATATGTATATATATATATACTGTATTATATATTTATTTCTATACTGTATTATGTATATTATATATATATATATGCACTGTATACATATATATAATAAACTATATATATGTCATGTATATATATATATATATATATATATTTAGATATAGATATATGTACTGTATACATATATGTAATATACTATATATATATATATATACACCATATATAATTACATAAAATCACTAATTAATATTTTTAAATAGTTAAGAGTTTATCAATTTTTAGAATGAGAGAGAGTGAATTTTGAGTTTTACAATTACCAAATTGCTTATAAAGTACTTATTAGTTGTCATGATTACATATTGTATATGTTTTACTATTTTATTCTTTCTCAAATAGATATATATATATATATATATATATTCTTATACTATTTTTGTTATTTTTCATTCTCAACTCGTCAAATATTCATATTTAACTCGTATTGACCCGTTAAATTGACGGGTTTCTTATTACCCAACCTTTTTATGATCCCGCTAACTAAATAAGTTATTCATATCCATTAATTAGTAGACAGGTTAAAACAGATTGATAAATTTAAATAACATTTATCACCTCTAGTAGGGTGACTCCTCCCTCCGAAAATTTTATGTTCGTATTCACATTATTGGAGCATATAATCAAAAGAAATGTGATCTTTCAAGACATGCTGAAAGACACGTAAATCTTACATACCTAATAAAAGGAGTTAAAAACTATACCGATACTTGCCTTTCAAACTGTTCCCCCCCCCCCCCGTCCGCCCCCCAATCCTCTCCCACATCCCTATACCCTTTAAAGAATCTAGTCCATCATACTTCTGATATGGTAAGTTTATTTCTATATTATTATTGCACTTTGTCAATTTCTAAAGTAATCATTCTCTTACATCAACTCTTTAGAATAAGTGAAGTACCCTTGTTGCCTGTCCAGTTTTTGTGATGTCTATAAATGAATGTTTTGAGTACTCTCATTTGTTAGTAAATTGCAGTTCAAGGTATCTGTTTTATGTGATACTCCCTGTGGTATGGCCAGGTGTGTTTTGTTTCATCCACTGCCGATGAATCGATCAAGGTTGGAAAGTTCTACCGGTAAATTCTTGTGTGCGCTTTGTGGGATTGTCTCTCTCCATACAGCCTGTGCGCGCATTTGTCTTAGTGCCATCACTATGCTTAAATTTGCTGAGACTTCTGAAGCGTGAGTTTGAAAACTCTTCACATTCTGGGTTGGAGGGTGAGCCTTGGGACAACAGTTTACCCACCTAGAAGACTGCATACGTATAATCCTCCCCAAACACCGTGCTGGCAGAAGCCTCACTAGGTTTGCCCTTGTTCACATTGTAGGTTGCAGTTTTACAGGGTACCATGTTTTGTTACCCTCAGAGTATCACAGTTTACCTACCTGTAAGACTGCATACATATAATCCTCCCCTGACACCATGCTGGCACAAGCCTCACTAGGTTTGCCCTTGTTCACATTGTAAGTCGCAGTTTTACAGGGAACCATTTTTTGTTCCCAAGAGTATCACCTCTAATCTTACTTGCCAACAGCTGAGGTCTACCTGCAAGTCTCTTATCTGCCATCAGCTCCAGAATCATTTTTTCAAATGGATTTGAAAACATCCAGGTGCTGTGATCCTCCATAAAGCATATTGACAAGCAAGCAAGCAGACTAAAAGATAATTAATGTGAAAATAGCAAAACAACTTTCCTATTTTGAGTATGATCCATATATTTCGTTTTTGAGCATACAATTACAAAACAAATTTGAGTACAACCCATTTTCCACAGCATAATCTTGATTTTTCATTTGAATGTCTCCCAACCATCAGTGTTACAAGCTAATTCCAACATCACCTGGGTAAAAGATTGAACAAATGAAAGAAGAGTACATATTTATATATACATATACTACTACGCGTTCCATGAACCCAATCTTCCAAAAATTATTACATAAACAAGATGGGCTCCAACAACATCATAACATTTCACCATCTATGCCATCATATCATGAAGAGTGTCGGGAAGGATCTGACCATCCAAATTATCCAATTGCCATCGGCACCAATGGTTAGGAAGTTAATTTTTTATGTTTGGAACTGCAGTTCTATATTGTACCTCTGTTTTGAAGCATTTCAATTAAGAGCAACAGTTACCACTACGCTGCTCCTGGCACACTTGTTTCTGTTTCAAAATTTGTCTCTTTACAACTATAGATCCTTTGTCTAATAAACTAGGTATCTCCAGTATCTGTATAAGTGGTTAGAACACATATAAGTAATGCATCAAATCAGAGATATGAAAAATGTTGCACTAACCAGATAAAAAGTCATGATCATAAGTAACAGCAACCTATATCAAATATAACATGAGTACAATTCCAAAGATGAAAATGCTGTTCTGATCTTAATAAATATACTCGGGGAAAAAAAACTGCCGTTCAGATGGTAGATTTGGGACAAAATTGCATTTAGTGGGAACACAATGCTGAAAGAGTATTGGCTATTATTAACAGGATGTAGCTTTAAAGGGTACAATTTTCACCAGGGTACTTTTTCTTATATGCCATTCTGAGGAAAATAAACTGATTATTTCAAATCAAACATTATAATACTATATTGCAGAAATACTATATCAAAAGAGTATATAATAGCTAATGAACTATATGGTCTAGTCTAAGACTGTTATGTCTTTTACTGTATAATTCAAAGAAAAATCAAATGTAAGTTGCCTCAAGATTATTATGTCTGAATGTTGTCAGGCATCACATCTTCTAATGGCCGCTAAAGTGATGATCAAGAGACAAATTTATCATCGAATTACTTGTGGCAGCACAATTTTTTAAGTGATTCCTAGAAGCAGCGGAAACTACCCTTTTTGTAAAACAAACTAAAGAAGTCCATAAACAATTGCAAGCCAAGTGTCCCCCCAAAAACTACATTCCCAACAAAAATACAGCATCACCTTAACTGTTATTCTGCAAAGAAATCATTAAAGTGGAGTGCTCATTTTATGTCAAAAAGTAAGTCATTTTCTTTAAATCTTTTGTGGAAATTTTTGCAATCCTAGATGGTTTCCGAAAATCTCTCTTTGGTTGTCTGCATTGAAAAAATACAATTAAATTAAAAGTAACATTGTGTTATGTGATTAATTACATAAAAAAATAAACCACCGATTTAGATAATAGGAGCTCCAAAGAGTGCAATAGAGATCTTCGAGTAATTAATAAAAGCTATTCTTCATTTAAGTTCTTTCTAGATGCACTCATGTACAGATTATAGCACATTAATACTATATCTTTTCTTCTAAAAGCTGATGTGGTAGCTGGAGCATTACCAATATCTAAGAAGTAAGAACTACAAGAACGTGTGCAAGATCAATGGAACAATTAAGAAAAAGTATGCCTTTTATAGAGTATACCTTTAAGATAAGCTCTTTGAAGCATTGCTGAACGTTTTCTCTAGTTTTGGCACTACATTCAAGAAACAAACATTTATGCTCCTGTGCAAGAGCCATTCCCTCTTCTACAGTTACAGCCCTTTCACCATCCTGAAAATAGTAAGTCACTAAAATAGGGTACAGATTTATTCAGAAGAAAATAATTCTTCATAAATATTTCGATCACACATGCATGCACTCAGTAAGAACATACAAATGCATGCATGGGAGAGTGTGTGTGTAAATAATTTTCCTACATAATATAAAAGGATAGACCATACAACTTACCCTATCAACTTTATTCCCAACTAGTAGCTTGATACAATCATGATTTGTGGAGTAGAGCTCTACTTCCTTTGCCCATATTTCTGACAAGTTTGTAAAAGTTTCTCGCCGTGTTACATCATAAACTAAATTGAGAAGTAAATTACAAAATAGTCACTTGACTTCACCATTAGCTAGAGAAAGGACAACAGCAAAAAGTATCGGCAAGTATTGTGATTAAAATTTAGTTAAATGGCAAGTGGAAGCAAGAGGGCAGAAGAAAATTTTGAAGAACACTATATATGTATATATTAAGTTATAACTACGACTGGAAAAAAATGAATAAAATATCCAATTGCAAAAGAGAATTACCATGATGTTGTGCAAGAGGGAAATTCAATGCATTGAAACATCAAGTAAAATGCAAATGTATCACTGAGGCATTAGACCAACACTAGCTAGAAGTAAGAAAATGAAAACTATCATATGCAAAATTCTGCTGGATATTTGCCTCAACTTTCTATTTTGGTTAAGTTTATTATATAAAGTTTCTTTCTAGTAAGATTTTCTTGGTATTTACTTAGGCCCTAAGGAATTCCAATTCCGTGCATGACTTTATAATTATGTAATCAGTTAATACTTATAAGTCGACTTGTGGCCCATGGTAAATATTTTTGTGCAAGAGTTTGTAGAGATTTGAGTGAGAGGTGGATGAACATCGCGGAAGAAGCGGGGATTGCTTACAGCTCAGCTACCCTTGAGCTAAAAAACCGGGATTATTTCAAGTTTTTGGGGTGCTATGTATTCTCTCGCCTTAGTAATTTTTTTGATTTTTTTTATTATGTAAATCTCACTGTGTGTGAGTTTCCTGCACGAAACAACACTTGGTACCATAGTTTGGTGCCCAACAAGTGGTAGCTGTTGGGAAAAAAAAAAACTGGGTTTTTTAGCATAATTTTTTGCTATCTTTGAAATAAAATTAAAGTGGGTCCCACACATTATTTTTAGTAGTTCCACATAAAAATATGTTCTCCTCCATGAGAAGATTAAGATCATGTATTAGGTTACTCAAAACTATTAAGGAGTGCATGAGAAATTGACTCCACACATTACTACTTGAAAATGGTAACAAAAGTGTGAAACTTATGTCCTAGATAGGATGGGCACGTAGGATGGGCACAAAGCACTTCTATAAATACCCACGCACTTCACTGCATTCATAATCAATTCGAAGTCTATCTTCCTACATATATTCTGAGAGAGAGTTTCAAACGCAATTTGGTTCGCCAGACGCATCAGTATGAAGTGCTTCTAATGTGAGTGCTTGATCATTGTATCCTGGAAAGCAATGTCCACGGACTCATGAGCACTACTATGAGGGGTGAATTTGCTTTAAGGACATTGTGTTAAACACAAGCCTTAATCTTTGTATTCCCTGTTTCTGCAACTTCGTTTGTTAGTCTGCTTACAGTTTCTGTTCCATAGTTCTGTAAAATCAATTGTTTTTGTTCTGTTGTTTTGTAAAACATATTGTTTCTATTTTTTTTTTATGTTCCTGTTTTTTAAAACTTGTACTACTTTTGGTTTCAAAAATTGTTAACAATATATGTGTATAGCTCTAGGGTTTCCTATTATGTGTATAGCTCTAGGGTTTCCTATTTCTTTATTTCATTTTCCTCTCTTTCCTTTTCTCTTACCTTCCATTTGTCCTCTCTCTTTCCTTTTCTCCTACCTTCCATTTGTATGCCCTTCCTCTCCTATATAAAGGAAGGCTCTCTCCCTTGTAAGATACACAACACAATACAATACAATACACATATAGATGATATGTTTACATTCTCTCTTTCTCTCAACATGGTATCAGAGCTAGGTTTAATAAGCCTATCTAATACAATGTAGTTCTTTAGTTTATTCCGCTTCTCTTTCTTCTCTATTTCTTTTCTCTTTTATCTTATTCTACCAAATCTAACATGGTTTCAGAGCCATAACCTTTTGGTATTCTTAGTTCCAACCCTAAGTGGTGACTACTATCACCACTACTTTTCTAGCGGCGCTTCTTTTACCAACCCTAGGTGGTGACTCTTATCCTCACCAACTCACTATGGTGACTACTGTCACCACTATTGCTCGGCGCCGCAAATACATTGCCATTACCATCACTGACGGCCACTAGCATGACCAACTACGTGTTCCGCCACGTAAATCTCTACACGTGTTATGCCACGTAAGCTCTCGCACATGTTACGCCACATGTCCACTATCTTCAATTACGTATTACGTCACGTAAGCTCTCTCACGTGTTATGTCACGTGTCCAATATCTTTAATTATGTGTTATGCTACGTATGCTCTTGCACGTGTTTTGTCACGTGTTCAATATGTGTTCCAACACCACCAGCTAAGTATTTTGTCACGTGGTCAACTCAATTAGAATCAGGTACACACTTCCATGCGTCGCCAATAGAATCCGCTACGCACACCATCAATTACACTTCCATGCGCCGCCTTCAGTTCCAGCTCCGTGATTCCATGCGCCATCATTAACTCTATTGATAGTCCATCTCCACAACCATGTCAGCTTGGGTAACATTTATGTTTCAGCCACAACGCCAACAAGTCAATTGTCCACTTCCAGATTTTGTTTTCAAACTCAAGTTGGCCTCTGCCTTGCCCCCTTGAGTTTGCGGGAGGGTGTTAACAATATATGTGTATAGCTCTAGGGTTTCCTATTATATGTGTATAGCTCTAGGGTATCCTATTTCTTTATTTCATTTTCCTCTCTTTCCTTTTCTCTTACCTTCCATTTGTATGCCCTTCCTCTCCTATATAAAGGAAGGCTCTCTCCCTTGTAAGATACACCGCACAATACAATACAATACACACATAGATTATATGTTTACATTCTTTCTCTCAACAAAAACAAATTCCATTTTTCAAAACAGTTTTTTGTAGCTTGGCAAAGAACCTCAGTGGTAAGCAATAAAATATGAGAAAGAGCACAAGAATTGAACATAAGATTAGCAAAGAACCACATTGGAACCACATTGGTAAGCATTACAAGGTGAGCTCTAACTATTGAATCCAAACTCAGAAATCGGGAAGTTACAAGAAAGAATGGAAAAATTGTTCAAAATAAATTAAAATATAGAGGAAAGATGAATATTATCTAAAGGAAAAACATTCTGGAGGAGGAGTGATTATGTTTGCTATCACTTTAATCATTCTATTGACTAAGGATAAAAACAAGACCATTGTTTCATGGCAACAAGATCTCTGCAGATCACATAGAGCTTAATGGAAACAGTTCATCTCACATTGATCAGATCAGTGTTTAAAATCTAAACTTCCTTAAAAGAGAGGTAGTGATGACTGATGAGAAGGGCCTAAATAGATAATGATGGGGATGTCAAGTTAGCAGGCAGATGAATTGGCCTATAATGTTTAAAATAGCAGTTAAAAGCAACACCTGGTAACAAAATATGGAAACATCACAATACTCACCACATTTAAATAAACTAGATGACTAACTGAAATCATAAATTCCTTATAGTTTTGCAACTGATAATATTATGCAGATACTCATTCAAATGCAAACACAATGGACTCATTTTATCTCCAACATGAAATATAAGGGACTTGTTCAATTTACACTCAACATAGAATTGCCTCATCAAAACTAGTTAGAAAATCTAAATACAGATTTAACGAAAGATGTAAGTTTCATAAGCCAGTACAGAGCAGACTAAATGACTGACCATCGATGGCAGTACTCTCACAATATCTAGAGAAGCCTTTCATGTGCAGCCTGAGTTCGGTTCGAAGAATTTAAAAACAATGATACATGCTAGTTGGAATTGGGGTTCATACAGATGATTTATCCTCTTGTGTGGTGCAAAATTGTAGCATAAGTTAACCTTGCACTCCAAAACGACGATATTTGTTAAGTTCTAACTTGCTTAGCATATTAAATGACAATAAGTGACACCATAATTTCCACTCTTACACAAAACTCATGCATCTAATTTGTTACCAGGCATTAAATTCTTATAGAAACGTCATATATACAATGAATTGCTAACAAAATCAAACTATTAAAAATTAATATCAAGAATAAAACATCATCTAATAAATGGAATTTCGGGGGGGGGGGGGGGGGGGGGGGGGGAAGATCCAATATTTGCAATTGCATACCAAGAATAATTCCATGAGCATCTCTATAATAAGAGCTTGTTAATGTTCCAAACCTCTCCTGTCCAGCTGCAATACAACGTAAACATCAATAACCCCAGCCCATTCAAATTGCTTTGGAAAAATGACATCTACACTAATTTAAAAATAATAGCTTTAGGAAGACATGGTAGTGCATTTGAGAACGATTAATCACACCTTTGATTCCAAATTCAAGGCTGCAAAGAGGTGTGACTACCCTTTTGAACTGTCCAACCATATCTCTTGAATTTACTTATAACAGTTAGGTTGTCTGTAGCAACAGCAAAACTTTCTTTAACACTAAAGGCAATCATCTCAGATTGACATGTTTCTTCACATTTGAAAGGAACGTGGCTAATTTATGTTCAAGTCCGCGGAAAACTCTATGATATGTGAACCATGTTGTTAGAAAACTTAAAAATCTAAGGTGTTGAAGTGAAAATTGAAGTCAAAATGAACACACAAACATACATGACATTTAGTTTTGAATCCAATGTCATTACTAACTGAATAAAGATTTTATCATCAAATTTTTATTCACACCAGAATGAATATCAAGGTTCTGGCACAATATACGTTTGAAGTTGGCTATGAAACCATGATGTAGAGTTAAGCAATCAGAATTATTATGGGTTTAAGATTAAACCCCCACTTATTACCTCAAACGGAAGGACTGTATGTGGAAGAGATAGGAGGTAACCCCAAAGCTTCTCTTTCATTTCAAATTTTAGTTGCAGTACAAAAAAAACTAAAGTTGTGCCTGGACCCATTTGCAATTACCTCCTTATGTTCAAAACTTGAATCAGGAATCTGTCGTTTAAGTTCATGTTTTAAATCAAAAACCTTAGTTCCTAGATTAACTCTTCCTCATTCAGTGATTGGACACATCTTAGAAACAAAGAAGAAATTCTTTATAGATTCTATTGACACTTTTGTTTCACTTTTTTCAAATTTGTCACAGAATTGGGTAAACCTGGGAGATTAGTTCTCCAGTTCTTTCATCTTTGAAACCTCTGGTCGTCATTCCATAGGCCTTGGTTGCCAAAGCAGATCTAGGGATTCACTAAATTACCCACCATATCTTTATAATTCTGTCATATTTTATAATTCTCAACTATAAAATTTCAATTTTGCAGTCCTTCAAGGGGATCCAGTGATAATAGGGACACATTTTTTTCATAAATCTCAAGCCTCAACAGTCCCTTTCTATACCTTTCTTTCCCCTTTGCACCTCCAATTATAATAACTTCACAAGAGTACATTTCTTATCAGTTTGCTTGCATGTTTGATTATCAAACTCTATTTAAATGTACAAAATAATTATACAGATTATATTATATGTTGATGCCTTAAGTGTCAATCGGTAAACTTTTCCAGTAAAAACTTGTGTTATTTTTTATGGTTCTTTTATGAATAATAGATTAGCGTTAATATCTCTTTTGAAAGGCTCTCCTTTATACAAATATATACAAATATTGTTGATATTTCCTTATCTCATAGGACTAAGATTTCCTTTAAAATTGAAAGTGTAAGAATTCTGTCTGTAGATTTATCTAAGTGCTTCTTATAACTAATTATTGTTTTGCTAATAAAGATATTCAATTCTGGTATTCTGAATTTTTAACCATAAACAGAAAATGAATCGTCTTGCATGGAGTGAGAAAACCATAACCAATATCTGACTAAAAAGATGATTAATCAATAGTATGAGATGGAGACCCCATTGGGATCCAAGAAATTTCTCAAAAAGAAAAAAGACATGGTTGCAAGCAATTAATCATCTATATCAATTACCTGTGTCCCAGATCGTAAGTTTCAGTCTTTTTCCACCAACTGTGAGCAGCTTGATCTTGAAATCCACACCTTGACATGGTCAAGACAACAGCCGAAGTTCAATATATAGCAGACTCAAAAATGGAACTTTGAAGCCCACCAAAAGAAAAGTAAGGTACACATCAGTAGGTCCTTTTATAGTGTATATAAAAAACCATTTATAAGATTGTAAATATATGTACCTTTAATGAAAACTTAGCTTAAACACTCCAGAAAGAAACTGCATCTCGAAAGCCTAAAGGTTGCCTTAACATTCAACATAACGAAAACACTTAGTGGCCATGGACAACGATGACCTATAACTCATCTTGTGAGAAAGTGACATGATATAGATTGAGACTAGAGGAAAGGGAACACCAAATTAACATTGGTTGAGTTAAAAAGGAAAGACATGGTCACTTGTGGTGTAACTGAATTTACACTCAGTTGGCCAATGCAAACAAAGAAAATATTATTTAGAGCAATTAATCATCAAGCAGACAAGTAATGATGGTGAAAAGGTCCAGTTTCTCTTTGTTAAAGAAGTCTAGGAAAAAAATCTGCAAAGCAGAGAACTAACAGATAAAAAATGTAAAAATTGCAAGGCCCAAATTACATTTACTACTGAGACTATAAATCAATATTTACACATACAAGATAAAATATACAACGTCAGAATTATACCCATTAGGACAGGGTAACTCAACAACCTTGTTGAAAATGTTTTATTGCAATAACTGAATGCAATTTCTGAGAGTTTTCAGAACCTTTGCATTGCCGAACATTTCGATCATCACAATCAAATCATCTAAATGAATCCAGCCAAATGTAATGGGACACATGCATATAAGGACTCTGAATATAATATGCTCCAATAAGCAGAATGAATGAACTTATCAAACATGTCAGATTATAGAAATACTATGCACATACTCACTCACCCATCCCAATTTTCTGAATGGTTAAAGGGAAAAAAAAAACGCTTATAGCTCACTCAACTTGTATGTAAAAGAAAATGCAATGTTTTCATCCTTATTTTGAATTGTTGTCATTATGTATATTGTATATCTATAAATGGTCTTCTAATCAGCTGTTGTTTAATAATATGTTGAGCCTACAATGCGGAGTCACTTGCATCTATCTGTGACTGTGCAGGACTTAGATTCCTAAAGTGATTATATCATGGTGAGCTTTGAGAAATACTGGAATTACTAACTTGCTGTAACATTCTAACATTTAATCCATACAGACCCCTCTCTATATCTGTGATTGTGAAAGTATGTATTGGGTAGATAAATATGTATATATACACATGTACGGATAAGGGTAAGTTGGCCTTGTTAAATAGGCAGTCACAAAATTGAGATTGCTTATGAAAGAAAATTGAAACTGGGGATATGCATGTCAGTGGTGTATTGCCTGCTTAACTAGAATAATAATAAACCAGCCATTGGAACTACAAGATGAATTAAAGCAAACAGACAGACAGACAGACAAATAAACAAATCGAGAAAAGCGAGAAATAACACATTTAGATATCTACAAAAACCCTTTTCACAATCAATCAAGCAAATTGGATTGCCTCCCAAGGGGATGATTCTGGAAAGGACAATTCAACAAACACAAAGTTGACTACAGGACTTGTAGACCAAATGGTATCCCGGTGAAATCTATAAGCAGAAGAGGAAAGAGGGGTGTGTGTGTGTGTGTTTTTGGGGTCGGGTGTAGGGAGCAAGATTTTGAATTTGTGATGTATGATGTTCTTCCAAATCCCAACAAATTGGTCATTCCAAACAGAGTGTAATGGCGCCAATAATTGTCCTTTTATTACTTTAATCAGATACATCAACCATGAACAAATGCCCAAGATAGTGACTATTCCAGTATGAATAAGCAACTCAAAAACCACAAAGCTTTTAATACTTTTTTTAATAAAAAAAAAAAACTTATAATCAAAGTTCTTATTTAAAAGGCTCAGTCTTGGAAATTTAACTATGGCATGAAAGAACTAAGAACTGAATACCATGAAATATGTCATATATATATATATATATAGACATATATACATACATAAACATAGAAAGAGAGAGGGTACCAATGGTGGGGGAGAGATCTTGAAAAGAGTGGTCTTTTGTGATAAAACTAAGGAGAAGACTGCTCTTGCCGACACCAGAATCACCTATCAACAAAATCTTGAAAGAGTAATCAAAACTTGTACTGTTCCCTCCTTTTACACAAGTTGATGATGAACCCATCATCATTCATATACAAAAAAAATGTGATGAATATATGATATGACCTCCTCTAGAGCTCTGCTCGTTAGAAACAAGAAGATGAAGAAGGAAGAGAGAAAGTGGAGAGAGAAACAAATGGGAAAGTATACTGGAAGATGGGCGGAACAGTAGTGCATTGGGTTGGCGGGGACTGCTGAATTTGTGGGAGCGAGCAATTATTTTTTAATTTCGTGAAGAAAATACAAAGGGGGAGGGTTGGGACTTCGGACAAACGTCGTCTTTTCATTGAGACAGTTGTGATCCGTTGTTCCACGCGCCTGCAATTGCACCTGAGCGGGGCCACCCGGCCCGGTCATTGTGACATTGAACCGTTTCGTCTCTTTTCCTTTGGTTTTTTTATTTATTATCCATGTGAGTTGAGTTTGCAGTAATGTTAATTAAAAGAAAAAAATAATTGATAAAGTATTTGATGAAAAGACATAAATATGGTGGTTTTAAATAGATGAATATTTAAAAATAAATAAAATGAACTAATGAAAACGACAATAATTTTTTTTTTTTTAAATCGAAAAAACAAATGAGATTGCTGGAATCAACTTCACGTGCAATGTCACGTTGTCAATATATATATACATGAGTGTATGTATATGTGTCATATATGTAGGCATTTTGGGAAGTGTCGTAAGAAATTAAGAATCATCCATAAAAGAGGTATTTTGCAGGTGTCACATTCTGTAATCATTAATGTCTTTTTCTTTTCAAAATTTAAATATTAATAATACTTTTTAAAACTCAAAACAAACTTTTAATTTCATAAATTAAGGATTAATCTATCCTTATCTTCTAAATTTACCAAAAAATATATACATGCTGATGTGACAGCGTGTCATTAGTTATACATCATATCATGATATGATGTAATATGATGTATAACCAATGACACGCTGTCACATCAGCGTGTATAACTTTTTGGTAAAATTTTTATGTATGCATAGCATTGCTCATAAATTAATTATGTATTAAAACAAGTTTTGATTGTAAGAATTAAAAGTGATTAATGAGATTATATTGATGAATTCTCCATTAAAATTTTTTTTGATAGCCAATTCTCCATTAATTAATTAAAGATGATCGACATTATACAAAATAATAATCTTTTTAATAAAATTTTTATTTTTAGACACTAGATAGTGGAGTCCCGTATAATAAATATACTTGGAACAACTAACTTGTGTTTAGAGTGAAAGAATCTTAAAAGGAAAATTGATTATAAGTAAGGTTTTCCGTTAAATATATATTTTTATATGGATAAATTACATTAATTTTTTTAAAATTTTTAATAATTATACTTATTTTTTTTAAGATTTTTAAAATTATACTAATTTTTTTTTCTTTACTTGAAATTATACAAATATTATATCCAATTAATTACCTTATTTTTAATTTTTAAATTATTTAATGGAATATAAACTCTTAATTATCCACTAAATCATGCAATACGGATAAGAGACCACAAAACTTATTCAAACAAGTAAACCAAACCGGTGAGCTTGTGAGTGTCCGTTTGGAAATTTCTTTTTCACAAAGTTACGTAGAAAACCAATTGAAAATGACCTCCTCGTGGTGGTGGGTCCCATTTTTTTTCGTCTTTCTTCAAATCAAATTACGTAGAACGACGAATATATTTCATTATCCTATATCTATATAGTGTGTGTCTACACTACACTATTTATTTAGTTTGGGCCGGAATTTTAGAATAAAAGAAAATTGATGAATCATTCCATGCAGAGGGAGGCCCCGTGACACGTATACACTTAAATTTGGTTGGATTTGATTAAATTACTATTATTCTTGTGCCTCTTTTGACTTATTGGATCGTTGCCGGTAGCCCTTTTTTCTTTTTTCTTTTTTCTTTTTTAATGAACTTCGTCTATCGGGGAATCAATAGACTGATTGAATATTTTATCTCATATTATTGCACATTGAGTTATGTGGAGTTTATTTGATATTTATAAAATTTATATGCATAGTAATAATTATGATAAAGATTTATACGTAATTAAAATTTTTATTAGTTCATTTGATTGACTTAGATATTATTACATAACTCTTGCGGTTATCTCATTAGTTATTTGACGCTATATCTCAAATTCTTTTTGGTGACCATCATAATTCTTGGATCGTGAAAATATATATGCGACTCGATCTTGTAAGCATCCTATTTTTTATGAAGATGATCTCTTATAATGTTTTAAGGATTTTAAAACATTAAAACTCGTAATACAAGTCGCCACTTCCTCTTCCTCTTCCTCTTCCTCTTCCGCTTCCGCTTTTGCTGTTATTTTTAGTTTCAAAAAATAACCGAGTTAACACCTATTTGTGTTGTTTTATGTATTTTTTTTATTGGTATCAAAGTCATAGGCTTGTGTTCGTTGATATATGTTTTGTATACATGTGTATTTATTAACAGAGAAAATCATGCATTAAACTCACATAACTGATTTTATGAGATTATTATAAGAACACATTTTGAACGATCCACCACGGTGGATATGTTCTTAGTAGTCTTAGTAGGTAGCCCTTAAAATTTTATGACTATTTTTTGAGTTTTAATACGATCTGTAAAATCTCGATTATTGTATATGAAATTTATATCATATGTTCCTTGTTCTAAGAGCTTTCCAAAGATATATGGCACATAATTTTTTGTCAAAAAATAAGTGAGATATAAGGTCCTAAAGTTTGTCAACAGTCATGGCCAAACTTTATTTTTGGAGAAGATAAATTGCAAAGGAATGCAACCCTCATTCTCGGCGGGGTGTCATGGCCATATATCATTGTTCTAAGAGCTTTCCAAAGATATATGGCACACAATTTTTTGTCAAAAAATAAGTAAGATATAAGGTCCTAAAATTTGTCAACAGTCATGGCCAAACTTTATTTTTGAAGAAGATAAATTGCAAAGAAATGCAACCCTCATTCTCGGCGGGGTGTGTGGAACCGTGTGCATCATCTTCCGATGCCTATTTTTTGACACCTCCGGAGAGTGTGCCTCACTCACTGAAAATGTGTCTCACTTACTGAATTTGTGATCCTGTGATGTATTTTTTATAATTTTTTAGCTTCTGAAAATTAGTTTAAATTAATTTTTATTACAAAAAAGTATTAAAAATGTGTTTAGATGCTTTTTTAAAAATTTCAAAGAACTATATTTGTGATTAAAATTATATATCAGTATTTAGTATACTGTTAGGGGTTCAAATTATTTTTTGATGAATTTTTTACCTATTTTGGGTGGTTTAATTATCCTCTTCCATTTTTGTATAAAAAA
Organism: Nyssa sinensis; assembly: GCA_008638375.1. Classification (NCBI taxonomy): domain Eukaryota; kingdom Viridiplantae; phylum Streptophyta; class Magnoliopsida; order Cornales; family Nyssaceae; genus Nyssa; species Nyssa sinensis. The sequence goes on along the minus strand of CM018037.1, from coordinate 24,131,331 downwards.
ATAAATAATATTATATATATTTTTTAAATTTTTATCTCAAATAATATAACTATTATAATGTAAATTTTGAAATATATATTTAAAATGCAACACATTTTTCAAAATAAATATACTTACATGTAACATTCAATACTTCTAAATTATTAAATAGTCTCAAAATTAAATTTTAATTCATCTCAATCACTTTATTTTTAATTTTTAAATTATTTAATGCAATATAAACTCTAAATTATCCACAAAATCCTGCAATACAGATAAGAGACCACAAAACTTATTAAAACAAGTAAACCAAACCTCTGAGCTTGTAAGTGTCCGTTTGGAAATAAATACTATCTTTCATTTTCACAAAGTTCCGTCACTAAACATCTATTTTAGACTTGAGGAAGACCAATTGAAAATGACCTTCTCTTGGTGGTGGGTCCCATTTTTTTTCGTCTTCTTCAAATCAAATTACGTAGAACGACGAATATATTTCATTATCCTATATCTATATAGTGTGTGTCTACACTACACTATTGATTTATTTTGGGCCGGAATTTTAGAATAAAAGAAAATTGATGAATCATTCCATGCAGAGGGAGGCCCCGTGACACGTATACACTTAAATTTGGTTCGATTTGATTAAATTACTATAATTCTTGTGCCTCTTTTGACTTATTAGATTGTCGATGGTAGCCCTTTTTTCTTTTTTTCTTTTCTTTTTAATGAACTTCGTCTATTGGCGAATCAATCAACTGATAAAATTTTATCTCAGATTGTTAGATATTAGGTTATATGAACTCGAATGCATTTGATATTCATAAATTTTGTATAAATTGTGATAATTATAATAAGAGTTTATACGTCATTAAAATTTTTATCCATTCTGGTTGATTTGATCGACTTAGATATTATCACGCAAGTCTCGCAATTATCTCATTAGTTATGTGAGGCTCTTTCTTAAATTTTTTTTTTATGACCATCCATCATAGTTCTTGAATCGTGAAAATGAATAAGCAACTCAATCTTATAGTCATCCTATTTTTGACGAAGATGATCTCTTGCAACATTTTTAAGATTTTTTATAGTGTTTCAAGAAAACTCGTAATACAAGTCGTCTCTTCCTCTTTTTCTTCCACTATTATTTTTAATTCTAAGAGGTAACCAGATTAACACCTATTTGTGTTATTTTATGTATTTCCTTCATTAGTATCAGAGACATAGGTTTGTGTTCGCTGATATGTGTTTTGTATGCATGTGTATTTATTAAAAAAGAAAATTATGCATTAAACTCACATAACTGATTTTATGAGATCATTATAAGAACACGTTTTAAATGATCTGTCACGGTGGATTTGTTCTTAATAGTCCTAGTAGGTAATCCTTAAAATTTCATGACGATCCACCGTCAAATATGTGAGAGATCTGAGTTCAAAGTTCTAATTTTTCAAGAAAACACAAGTTTAATATGAATCTTAGGGTTTTAACACAATCTGTAAAATTTCGATTGTTCCTTGTTCCAAGAGCTTTCCAATGATATAGGGTACATAATTTTTCGTCCAAAAATAAGTAAGATATAAGATCCCAAAGTTTGACAATAGTCATGGTCAAACTTTATTTTTGGAGAAGATGAATTGCAAAGAAATGCAACCCTCACTCTCGGCGGGGTGCGTGAGAGAGCATGCATCATCTTTCAGGGCCTATTTTTTTACACATCTGAAGAGTGTGCCTCACTCACTGAATTTGTTATCCCGTGATGTATTATTTATAATTTTTTAGCTTCTGAAATTAGTTTAAATTAACTTTTATTACGAAAAAGTGTAAAAAATGTGTTTAAATATTTTTTCAAAAATTTTAGAGAGCTATATTTGTGATTAAAATTACATATTAGTATTTAGTATATTATTGGGGGTCCAAATTATTTTTTGGTAAATTTTTTACCTATTTTGGGGGGTTTAAAAATTAGTTTTTTTATCTTAAAAATTGGTCAAAATTCTAAAAAAATTGTTTTAAATGTGAAAAATTCTTGGAAAGACTTTGAAAATTAGAAACAATTACACTATGTGTGGATCGTATTTTTTTGGCCATGTGTGGATTATTTCTATCTTAATTATCATGTGGATAATTATTTGGTGCATTAATATTGCATAATATTAATCCATATTAATTGTGAGACCCAAATACCCACTCCCATTGTAGTGAGGTATGATAAAGTCATCCATCAAGACCCATTATATTGTTATGCATGTGGATGTATATTGTGATTGGATGTGCTTATTTAATTGATGCATAAGTACACTTGTTTGTTGTGGTGTATGGATTACAAAGTTAATTTTATGATATATGAGATATTGGCGCGACATCCTCATTTATTTTATTATTTTTAGTAGATTAATGTAGTAGGTTCATTCTATAATGTAATAAATTTTGTAAAGGGTGGTATTTATTTATAAAACATTGTAAGGGAATGTGTTTTTGCTACAAACTCATATATCTATAAATTACCTTGACATGATGTACTAGAATGTCAATTGGGCTCAGGTGGAGTCGATGCACTTTAGAATATGCGCACTGATTATTATTATTATTATGTGGATGAATTAAATTTATTTTAATTCAGAATTGTTGTGTAGATGAATTAAATTTTTTTTAATTCAAAATTATTTTGCTCGAAATTATTTAAAAATATACTTCTGTTTACATAAATGGGAGATGATTATGAGCTTAGCAAAATTTTCAATCTCATAATGTAGTAAAATAATATTTTTAATTGAGTTTTTAGTAGTGGAATAATGTAATGAATGTATGCTTAAATGTCACATTGCGGACTATAATAATAGTGAAATAACCTCAATAAATGTGAATGTTAAACTGACTAACATAAATGTTTAAAATAATCACATCACACATATGACCAATAGGAAAAATAGTCCAATACCTTGAGATATGAAAGCCTGTCATAATTAATTAAGTAGTTGAATGCGTTTTATTATATAAAGTAACATATACATAAATCTCATTGAAAATTTATTTGGATTTGTTTTATGACAAATATAGACTTGCATTTGATGTGCAGCAAATTCTTGCCAATAGTATCCTGACTCTAATTTAAAATGTTTTTAAAATCCCAACATGACTCTACTTATTTAAATAAAAATATTTTTCAAAATAGTGCGTCATCTTGAGACAAAAGATAGAGCATCAAGAGGTGGACTTCTCAGCTAACCTTGTTGCCTAGGGTGCGCCAAACAAGGCTTTTAGGCCTATATGTTTAAAGACAAACAAAAGTTGCTAAGTAGGGTTGGGCTGAGAAACTTGCGCCAAAAATAGACAAGAAAGTCAAGTGCCATAGGGGCATGTATGACAAATAAATAGATACGTTAAAGAATGAGCTACTATTGAGAATAAAATGAGTCATTTTGCTCGTAAGGATACTGAGTCAAAGTTGACAATTTTATTCAAAATAGAGAAAATATTGAGTAAGAGGCATAAAATAGCGCGAAGCGAGCGCAACTTTATAAACGCTTATAATGTTTTGTACATTGTACACAAGTGGTAACATAAGAACGAATCGTCACATGGGTGAGCTAATTAATTCTTTTGAGTAACATATGGCTTTATGATAAAATAATTGGATATTAGTTTTTGACTAGACGTTTGGTCCACCTCCTACCTAATTGATATTTGTCATTTTCTCATCTTTAAATTTCAATCTTTGAGACTGAATAAAACTATTTATTCTTTGTGAAATAATAATTTAATGTAGATTGATTAGTTTGATCTACCCCATGTAGAAGCAGCTTCATTATATAAGTATGATAGTGAATCTGTCTCATTGGATTATTTGATAATTTTGGACTTATCTCTTTATGGTTTTTCACGATGTTATTTTTTGAACAATAACATGGACACATTGAACTAGATTGGATGGTTAGATTAGCTTGAGAAAACTTGTAACGGGCCGCATCCACTTAGCACAATATTGTCCGTTTTGGGCCTCGGCCCGTATAACTTTAAAATGCGTTATGCTAGTCAGAGGCACAACCTTACTTATGAATCCTTCACCTTTCCCTTCTTCAGGCAATGTGGGATGCATTACCCTCTCCTCCCTTAGGAACCACGTCCTCGTGGGCAGGCGTGCAGCCTCTCCACACTTCCGGTTGGGGTCCAATTCTGATACCATCTGTAACGACCCGTATCCACTCAACACAATATTGTCCGCTTGGGGCCTCGATCTGCACGGCTTTAAAACGCGTTGTGTTAGTCAGAGGCACAACTTTACTTATGAATCATTCACATTTTCCTTCCCTAGGCGATGTAGGATGCATTACCCTCTCCCTCCTTAGGAACCACGTCCTCGTGAGCGGGCGTGCTGTCACACCCCGAATTTTCAAAACCGGGGAGTGAATGGGAATGAATTAAAATAATTAATAAACGATATAATTAAATAGATTTGCTTGATTACTCATCTATTTTTTCATGTTTTCCTAAAATTTAAAATGAAACTTGCTACTAGGTTTACCCAAAGTAGATTTCAAATGATAGTCAAACATCTCCCCTAACCAATGGTCAAAATTAATCTAAGGTATGTTTAATTATGACCTCCAAGATCGCCCCCAAAAATGTCCCTAAATATGCTTTGGAACAATGGCCCAATTGAGCCCCAAAGGCCCTAAAACATAGGCCAAGAATAGGTCAAAAATTCTACCAAAAATTAGTCCAAGTGAGTGGCCAAAAAAGGCCCATAAGAGTGGCCAAATATAGCCTAAAATGGTGGCCAAACATGACCTAATGATTAGCCAAACATGGCCCAAAAGGGTGCCCAAATGTAACTCAAAAGGGGGGTCAAATATGGCTCAAAAAGGGTGGCCAAAGGGCAAGTGTCATGGGCTGCCAGGTGGCTGGGCAGTATGGTCGCACAGGCACCCGCATGGGCTCAGCAAGGGCGGGCATAAAGGAGCAAGGCGCGGGCGCAACAAGCAGGGCAGGGGCTCACAGGCGCGCAGGTGGCAAGGCGTGAGCACGTGCAGGGCGCGCGGGGCGTGTGGCTGCGGGCTGCGAGCGGTTGGGCAGGTTTGGCATGCTTGGGCTGTTTTTCTACAATTTTACTGTTCATGGCTGCAACCTGATTTTTCCTATTTTTGAATTTTTACTATAGGGACTACGGCTAAATTTCTCTAGTTTTGGCCTATTTCCTCAAGGCTTTTAACCCCCACTTTATGGCACTTTTCTCACTTATTCATGGGCATTTTTCACACCTAATGGCTCTTTTAATTTCACAAAATTTTAACATGGTTTCCTTTATTTTCTAAGCATTTTTTCACCTAATATTTTGCAATTCTTCATACGTATAAGTATGTCACAACCCACCCTCACTCGGTGGACACAATTCATGTAAATTAAACATACGTCTCTTGTTTCCAACATACACATCTATTTGTCTCAATATATACATATGATGCTCATTGAATAGAGATATCCTACATATCATTTCTTTCAACATATATATATATATATACATTTGATACTCATTTAACAAAAGTACAGCACATGCCATTTGGGTTGTAAACCCTTATATTACAAAATGATTCAAGGTCTATAGTTCATCATTCATCCACCTTGAAATACTAGTCTTTTGGGCTTATGCCCATACATACAAAATATGCCCTAAGGGCCAAATATCCTTCAAGGTTCCTTTCCTTCCTTCCTTCATGACTTTATCAAGTCTCAAGTACCGGGAGCCTCGTCTGTAATATGGTATCCCACGAGGGGTCAGCTCAACTGTTGGTATGACATAATACTAATGCAAGGAACAAAATTAAGGCGTGACATGTGCAAGTGTACATTTATAAACTATATGCCCTTCAGATTCATTAAAGCAATGTAATGGCTACATCACATGCTACTCTATGCCACACCCATGTCTCGATTTACGGATCGCTCCTGTTGGGTCAGCGAGTCCCAAATGCAATGGCCAATTTTGAGTTTTTCATCACAGGATCTACACCCTTATAATGCATAAAACCAAGTGCTCAACTCACACTATGTTTTCAAAGGATTTACCATATGCCAACATGCTTTGATTTCACCATGCAACAATGCAATCTCAATGAAGCATTTCATCAAACATATGGAGTATGCTTCAAATAATTCAATATACTTAAAATAACAATAACCTTTGAACCATAAAACTTTATCTACATGAACCTAGCATGTAATCTAATCAATTATACATATAAACACGTTACATATTCACAACCTTAACAATTTCTCAAAGATTATAAAATACATAAAGTACCAACACATATGATAAATCATAATTCTCAAACCACAAAAGTTTCTCTACATGAACATAAGCTAAAATACAATGAATCAAACATATAAACAAGTTACATGTTCATCACTTTGACAAATTCTCTAAGATTAAAAAATACATAAAACACCAACACCTTGAATAAATCATAACTTTCCAACTACAAGATTTTGTTTACATGAATATAAGATAGAACATAATGGATTATACATATAGTCATGGTTCATGTTTATCACTTTACCAAATTCCCAAGGAATAATAAAGAACACACAAGTACATAAACAATCAACTCTAGATTTTTCAAAGCAACTATGTCCTAAGTGATTTTCTAACATCAAATAAACATATGAATCATTCAATCAATATATAAATCACTCCTAAACTTAATCATATTCCTTACTTAGCAAAATATCATACCTAAAATAGTTTTTCTCAACCTGAGGGAGTTGTGTTAGCTGTGCAGCCGAACCAATCGGTGAGAATATAACCCTTAATGAGAGGAACAACTTCCTAGAAGGAAGTTTTGCAAGAATCTTGGCCTAGGAGTGTATTTTGGTGGCTTGAAGCTTGGAGAACCTAGGGTTTTTCTTCACTTTTCTCCCATACATGAATTCTGCTCTATATCTCAGACCAAAACAATGAAATTTTAACTCTAAGGGCTGTATTTATACTAAAGGGGCAAAGGGGCAAAATGACATTTTTACCCTTAATGAATCCGGGGCCCTGTTACACTACAACCCGTCTCGAAACGCCTCAATTCGACATTTTGCTTTAATCAAAGTTTTTAAAATTATTTTAAATGATATTTTTCAAAAAAATTTATTTTCGGCTATGGCTGGGTTTGGCTGGATCCACCCGGGTCACCCGGATGCCCTTTATGGTCCAGTTTTTGAGAAACTGTTTCCGAATAGGCTCAAATTTTTACAGAAGATGTATTTTAACATTGTAAGAATATTTATCTTCTATTACATACTCAAAATATGTTTCTAAATATGACTTATAGCTAACTGATACATATATAATGCCCTACCAGCAAATGGTCATAAATAGTGCCCTACCGGCAAAAACGAGAAATTTATCCTCATTTTTCAGATCTCTACATGTGCAGTGGCATGCAGCCATCTCCATACTTTTGTCTAGGGTCCGGCTCTGATACTATCTATAATGGCCCGCATCAACTTAGCACAATATTGTCCGCTTTGGGCTTCAGCCCGCAAGGCTTTAAAACGCATTTTCCTAGTCAAAGGCATAGCCTTACTTATGAATCTTTCACCTTTGCCTTCCCCAGGTGATGTGGGATGCATTACCCTCTCCGATTACCTACCATCTGTAACGGCCTGCATCTACTCAGCACAATATTGTCTACTTTGGGCCTCGGCCCGCACGGCTTTAAAACGCATTGTGCCAGTCAAAATCACAACCTTACTTATAAATCCTTCACATTTCCTATGCATCCCACATCACCTAGGGAAGGGAAATGTGAAAGATTCATAAGTAAGGTTGTGCCTCTGACTAGCATAACGCGTTTTAAAGCCGTGCGGGCCGAGGCCCAAAGCGGACAATATTATGCTGAGTGGATGCGTGATGTTACAGATGATAGGTAATGGGAGAGGGTAATGTATCTCACATCGCCTGGAGAAGGGAAATGTGAAGGATTCATAAGTAAGGTTGTGCCTCTGACTAACACAACGTGTTTTAAAGCCGTGCGGGCTAACGCCCAAAGCGGATAATATTGTGCTGAGTAAATGCGAGCCGTTAAAGATGGTATTAGAGCTGAACCCCAGCCAGAGGTGTGGAGATGGTTGTACGCTTGCCCACGAGGACGTGGTTCTTAAGGAGGGATAGGGTAATGCATCCCACATCGTCTGGGAAAGGGAAAGATGAAGGATTCATAAGTAAGGTTGTGCCTCTTATTAGCACAATGCACTTTAAAGCCGTGCGGGCTGAGGCTCAAAGCAGATAATATTGTGTTGAGTGGATGCAGGCTGTTACAAGACCTGTTAGGTTTACTTGCAAAAATCAGTCTATCAGTGTGTAAACCCTATTTGATTGGAAAGGTCTATAAGAAACCTTATTTGTAAGGTAGATCGACTTCTTATCCACTAAAGTCAGTCCTAATAGCATATGCGAACTCATGATATTATGAAAATTGGGCACCTAGTAGAACCTTTTGTTTTCTTCCTTTGTTACTCGCGTTATGATTGCTCATCTAACTCAAGCATTAGTTACTTTGAGCAATGCTATAAGTATTAGTAGTTTTAAGCATTTCTCAAGAGGTTGAGTGTCAAAAATGAAGAATTTTGAAATTCTTCACACTACTTGTAAGCGAGAGTACTTGTCTGATTACTTCAAGATAATTAAGTGAGAAAATTGAATTTTGTTAAATATGGTTAGGTCGATGATGGCACAAATATGTTTTGTGTGGCTTGTATCCTCAACCAAGTGCCCTAATAGTCAATTCCTTTAAGATTGAGAATGGTGAAAAACCTAATTTGGAGGGCTTATCATCTTTTGGGGTTTATGTGATTTGCTGACGTTATTTATTATTTTTATAAAAACTTGTTCCTAAGTTTTAAAAATGTTAGCTTTTTAAAATATTCCTTGTAAAAGTTTAAAGGGTCATTGGATTATTAATTGAACACCTCAAGTTAAGGAATGACTAATTGAGTTTCCCAATGAGAAAACTTTAAAGGATTTTTAACTTTATGGGTTAATGAAATTTATAGAAGTCACACCATCTCTCAGTAAGGGTGGGAAATTGTTATCTCATTCTAGAATCGTTAATGATGTTTTGGATAGTGGGAGTGACTTGTCATCTAGTGGGAATGTACTATTAGTTGGAATTGTACTACTAGAGGAAGATTTTTAAGATCCTTAGTTGTGTAAAAGCAAATGTAAAATCTTTTCTCATCGACTTTGTAAGATTGAAGGGATGAATTTTAGCTATTGTTCCACATGTTTAAATGAATATTGTTTCTTATGTAGAGGCAAAATTTTTCTATTCTAATAGTGTAAGGATGGCTGCCATGAGTGATAAGTTAAGCAAAATTAGTAAAGAATCAAACGTTGAGAATTGTTTATCTCCTTTTGTCTAGGAGTGATTAACTAGTGTTTATGTCCTATCTTTTTTGAAAATGTCTTATCCCAATGGGGTATTGATTATGAAGAGAGAGATTCTCCCTAGTGGTGAGAATTATCTCTATCCATCTTATTCCAATGATTGTCCACATGTTGGATCTTAGAAACTTTCTAGATGGACTAAGAGATTATCTCTTCTACGGAGAATTAGACTATGATTCTTCGTAAATCAAGTTTTGGTCTTCAAGGTCAATGAACAAAGAGCACAAAAATCGATTGCTTAAGTGTTCATTTATGACCTAAAGTAATAGTTTATGCAATTTCGGGCTTTAAGGTTAATGAACAAAGAACGCAAATTCTGCTTGCTCAATTGTTCACTCGTGACCTAAAGCAATTGTCAAGTTAGTGGAACCTTATATTTCATCGAGCAATTAGTTTCACGATGATCAAGGAAGGCACGAACAATTTAAAGAAAGAATTTTGATCTTTTGTGTGGTTGCTGACATAGATGGAATTAGTTTTCACCACTTGGAGGTTGTTGTCTTGTATTGAGAAGGATATGTGTGAAGTAGACTATAATTGGATTTAAGTTCTATAGAGATTGCCTTAAGGGATTTCTCATTTTTTCTTGAGAAATCTATAAGCGATCTTGTTAGCACGGTCCTAATCTAATGACAGATTGATAGGGGCATACTTTAGTTTTGATCATTACAATTAGATAAGTAGGTGAAAGAGATATTTTGTGAACTTTCCTATTTGACCGCAATTGAGATTCTAAAGTGCACTAGAATGTGTACTCGATTGTTTTTATAGCTCTTATTGATGGTCAAATTATTAGTTGTCGCAATTGAGGTAGTAGTTTAGTTATGGAGATTTTAATAGCACCTTAACATAGTGTCGTGTAAGTAGGATGATATGTTCATCAACTATGATTGTATGAAAGCTCTAGCAAATACAAGTATTGCATTCGTCGCAGCTTTATTCCACATTATTAATAAATTTTACAAGCTTGAGGGACATAAGTTCAGGCGATGTCTTTCCCTTTTTGTGGTGTCTTTTGAACTTAAGGTCCATAAGGACAAAACCGTGCAGACTCGCCACTAAGCTGGATGCTTAGGCTCGTTAGTGGGCTGGTAGACCAATAACAGTAATGAGAGAACGAAACATATTGGTATTATTTTTCACTACTCATATTTTAGATAGAGCTGGGCAAAGGAAGGTGGTTCTAAGCCCATACTTAGTGATGTTTTACATCTTGTGTTAAATAGTTGGGTTTATTTTGGATTTGATATATTAAACATGTGTGACATTATTTCATCATTATATGATTTTGTGTTCATATTGAAATGATTTTTTGATGTTGTGAGCATACATGAAAGATGTCAACAGGTTTTGATTGGCTCTCTCACATGAGCAATTGCCTTAGCGCTTAGATAGCGAGCAAGATGAAACATTAAATTCTTGGTTAGAGGGAGAATTCATCTTTATCATATATGTCGCCTTGAAAATGTGGGTCAAGAAAAGATTCTTTTAAAGAATCAAGTATGAAAGTTGACCACGTACCTCATGTAACCTGAAGAAAGTCGAATGTGAACTTTCAAACAGGCACTAGGAGAGCGACTAGATTGGAATGTTCGGGTTAGGCACTGATATAGTGATGAAAGGCGTTGAGATAGCGACGGGCACTAGATAACGACTAGATTGGAATGTTCTGGTTAGGCGCTGATATAGTGATGAAGGGCGTTAAGATAGCGATGGGCGCTAGATAGCGACTAGACTGAGATTCGTATAGCGTTATATACTTTTGAGAATGAGTTTGACATGCCCAATTGAGTGGAAGCTTTGCCATAGCATACATTATATATTGTATGTGCTATTAATGTGACCTTTAAAAAAAAGAATGAATGAATGTATCCATGTTTCGTCATTGTATGAGCTCTGGGAACCTTTTTGAGTTTCACTATGCCCTTTGTGACCTAGGACTACATTATAAAGAGAGAGCTTGATGTTTCTAAAGGACCATGACTGATACGATCCAATAGGTGATGTCTAGGAAATGAGTTGAATTCGATTGGATTAACGTGAGTAGCTAGAGAAGACGGTTCTGTAATAAACTATTGTGTTGTGACTCATTGCCCTGGAAATCATGTCAATTTCTGTTATGACATAGAATTTTTTTTTTTATTATTATTCTTGGTTATTAATTTTTTTTTATTATTATTATTATTATTATAGAATGTATATATGTGATGTGTATAATGTATGCATGGATATGAGTATGTATATATTATTTAATTTTGTGTGCATGTATATGGGTATGTATATAGGTGAGTGTAGCATGTATATGTGTGTGGAATATTATATATATATATATATGTATATATATGTACATGTATGGATGGATGTATATGAAAGTGTATATGAGTGTGTATATGTATATAAATACATTTGGCAGTGTGTGTGAGTGTAGCAGACTTGGTGTGTGAGGTGTGTAGTGTCGGCTGAGTGTGTGTGTTTAGTGTGTGTCTAGTGTGTGATGAGTGAAATATATATATATAGGCTAGTGTAGAGCAGCTTTGCATTAAATGCAAAGCTGCATTTTGGGGGAAAGAAAGTGGCTGAATACAAGGTGATAGAAGTCAGGAAAGAGGGGCTGTGAGAGAGAGACGTGTGAGAGTGGGTTTGTGATGTATAAGGTTGGTCTCGGGTGGGAAGAAAAGAAAAGGAAAGAAAAGAAAACTGAGAGTAAGGGAGAGGGAGAGAGAGTTCTAAAAAGAGAAGAGGTCTGTGAAGCTGATTCAAGCTAGGAACCAGAAGGGTGGAAGAGGGCACGGCTAGAGAGAGAAACAACAGAAAAACCGTAAGTGACCTCCTTCTGTTTCATTTTTTTAAAGCATTTTAACTGATTTAAAGTGTAGGATCTTAGAGAGCATGATGTAGGGTTTATAATGCAAAAAGAATGAGATGAAATGGTTGAGAAACTAGGGAGAAATCCTAGGTTGCAGGTCACGGCCATGATAGGTGGGTGTTAACATTTTATGTGCAAAACCTTGCTTGGTTGTTGGGAAAATAGTCCCCTTGAGTGCAGAAATACATTAGGATAAAAATGGGAGAAAAACCGTGACCAAACTGTGACAAAAATGAAGGGCAAAGGGTCGGCCGGAGTTTTGACCGAGGGTTTGACCCTCTATTTCATGAAGATGGAGTGGCTTGGGCCCAAAAATAACCCTAGATATGAAATCCTTAAGGGAAAATGAAGAAAAACACATTTTAAAAACTTGAAAATGTCGCCGGAGATCGGTCGTCGGCGCCGGAGAAGGCGCCGGAACCCTACTGCTACGTCGCCAAAAAGTTGGGGAAGAAGGGGGTGACCGGGTCGGGTTCTGGGTCCGAGTCGGGTCCGGTTCGGGCGGGGCTGGACTGCCCCTGCCACGTGTCGCGTTGATGTTTTAAATTAAAAAGAGATTGGGTCCGTTTGGTTGCAAGTATAAGAAATTAAAAAGGTTTAAATTGGAATAGGAACAGGGATATCCTATCCCTGTTCTGGATAAGTCCCTGTTTGGGTAACCGAATTGAGGATAAGGAAATTTCAAATTTCAATTTGAACCTTAAACTTTTAGAAATTGAACCTTGACCCCAGAACCTTAAGAAATCTGATTTTGAACCCCAGAACTTTGATTAATTATGTTTGACCCCCCATGAATAAAATATTAATAAATTATTAATTAAATTAATTAATTAATTAATTTGATTAATTTAATTAATTAAATATTCAAAAATATCCCGGAGTCCAAATGGGACAAGTCATTAGTGTATTTTGACTATCTCGACCATTCTGAGACCAATGGTGAGGTTTGTTTTACGAGACGGAGTCCCGAAAAATAAAAGACCCGTAGAAACCTTTAAAATTACCAAAATGCCCCTAGATTAAAGTACAGTCAAACGAACTCAGAATTAAGTAAACAAATAGTGAGACTTTATTATCTCGAGCATTCCGGACGCAACCGTGGAGTCCGATTTGTGAAAAGAAGTCACGAAATGTGAGGACCCGTGAAAAGTGCAAAATGACTGTTTTGCCCTTTTGAATCCAGATGTCCAAACTGAATTCTACGAAAGCCTAAACTTATTTTCTTCGATGTCTTAGACTCAATGGCAGAGTTTGATTTAGCAGAATAGAAACCTATGAATAAAAGACATAAAATTTGATGAATAGAATAACTTCAAATGACAGTAGACTGAGTTGGAATTTATGTTTTTGGGAACACTTACAGGACAGGAGAGGGAGATCTGATCTCTTGCATCTTCATTGACCAGTTCAGTTACATATCGTGCACGTTCTTCTTGGGTTGTGACTGACCCATCAAGTATGGTGTTTTGCTAATGTTAGAAATGAAGTTAAGTTAGGAATATTTGGGAATGACTGGGATGCTGTATGTGTTTATTTGTAATGTGTTTACCTGATTATCTGGAATTGGTTGTTCACATGTTATGTGTTACTTGCAAGTTTAATAAAGTGAAGAACATGAATTATGATGTATGAACACATGAGATATGCATGTATATGAAACTGACTGGTGATTTATTTATTATTGTCAGAGCATGTTATATTATTGAGATCCATGTTCATTGAGATTGCATTGGCATATTGGCATATGATGAATTCTTTGAGAACATGGCGTGGGTAAGCACGTGGTGCTTTGCATTATGAGGGTGTAGATCCTGTGGTGAAAAACCCAAAATTGGCCATTGCATTGGTACTCCGTAGCCATCGGGGAGTACCCGTAAACGAGACATGGGTGTGGCATAGAGTTGTGCATGGGTGTGTCACGCATACTATTCATATATATTACTGCGATGCTTGAATGTCATTTAGAAATAAATGTACACTTTGCACATGTCACGCCTTAGCTTTATTTCTGGCATTAGCATTTCATCATACCAGCAGTTGTGCTGACCCATTCGTGGGTAACATTTTTCAGATGAGGATCCTCCAGCCACTTGAGACTCTGTGATGCCCTGATAGGGTGAAGCACGTGATATATTTGTGATCCATGAGACTTGTATTTTGTTATGTAAGGGCTTAAGCCCGAATGACCGATGAACGATGTATTGTATATTATTTTATGTATTGATGAGAATGGACGCATGTTTAGTGAATTTGATTACTTTTGTCCTTTTATTTATTTCATTTCTGTCTCGTCAGTCGCGCCTCGGGTTTGCAGAAATTCGGGGCGTGACAATTTCTTTGTCTATCGATATGATCTTAAGTACAATACATATTGGTTGGTCCATGCATCACGCTAAGATTAGTTCTTGTGAGGGATAACGAATGCTGAATCTAGTGTAACAGAATACTTTGGGGCATAGACAATATCAGTTATGTATTTGTAGTGAGGTATTATGTTAGTTTGATGGTAGCTTAATATAGTACTCCTACCTCGATCTTTCTCATTTGGTCGCACGATCCATTTTCTATATGTGGAAGGTGATGTAGAGAGTTCAGTACTCAACCTATCTGGATGAGTGGGAGATGTACATTGGGTCATAAGGACCCGAGTCCATATGGCATCCACAAGATTTGTGTGGGTCGTGATAATTATGATAAGAGTTTATATGTGGTTAAAACTTTTATTTATTCTGGTTGATTTGACGGACTTAGATATTATTATGCAAGTCTTGCGGTTATCCCATTATTGTGGTCATGGGATATAAACATATACGCATTAGTTAAGCATAATAAATTCATCCATGCGTTGTCTCCCAAATTATCACATAAAATTTTGAGTGACACTCTCTTTCAGATTCTTCATAGGTGACCAATATAATGCCCTTGGTCTTAGATCGTAAAAATATATAGGCGACTCGATCTTGTAGCCATTCTATTTTTTATAAGGAGGATCACTTGCAGCATTTTAAAGATCTTCATGGTGTTCCAAGAAAGCTCGTAATACAAGTCGCCTCTTCCTATTTCGCTTTTGCTGTTATTTTTAGTTCCAAGATGTAACCAGGTTAACACCTGTTTGTGTTGTTTTACGTATTTCCTTCACATATAAATAAAATTTTTGTTTATTAAAGATAGACAACATGTATAATGACATGATTTAATTGGCATGATTTATACATCCGGTCCATCCAAAATTTCTCTTTTCAACATGCCATATATTACTTACACCTTCGTCCAATTAAATAGCTTATTTACTCCAAACTTTGAGAGAGAAAGAGGTAGTCGTTTGGCACACACACACACACACATCTATTACTTTAATGTGTCCACTTTATTTTTAAACTAATTTACTATTTTACCCTTCATTTATTAAGCCCATATTATTTACCACCTTTATTTATGTGTTATTTATTACAATTATCATTAATTAAGAAGTCAGTTCTTATCTTGTTCTTACATCGATGATTATATCATTCACATTGTATCACACATGATATCTGTGATTATATCTTCTATCATATATAAAAATGTATGTGCTCCTTATTCTTTTGCAGCTATAATGTTTAGATTATAAATGAATTTTGTGAATCAAATTTAACACGTACATTACAGATGCCCAACACTAGTGTGTTTATGTGTGTGTATATATATTATAAGTATTTAAATGTTCATTGTATAAAAACATTAATGAAATAACATAAGTGGTTTGACCACAACCCCAAGGGGCTAGCTCAAATGGTAGGGAGCAACATGATAAGCACCTAACTAGCGTAGGTTTTGGATTCAAATTCCACGAAATGCAAAATCTCTTAAAGCCACTCCCATTTTAAACGCAAGCTTGTGCCCTGAGTGTTAGGGTTAAGAGGGCCCTAGTTTACGATCTAGCCACACGACTGAATGTTGCAGTTGGTGAGGTCAGTTCGGATTACTCGAAAAAAAAAAAGTTTGACCACAAAAGCTTACAATTTCAGAGATGAGATTTACAACAAACAGCAAAGACAAAACTAGTTTTAGCATTAGGTCAATTGTCCCTCTAAAAGATTTTTATATAGTTTAAAATGGTTTTTGGAGTTTTTTGTTAGCTTTTTTGGTCTAATTTATGAGAAAAAAAATTATATCAAAAAAATTAGTTATTTATGCATATTAAATTTAAAAATCTTTTTGGTTTTTAAATTTCTGTTCCAACATTAAAAAGAAAGATCGTCTCCTTAGCTAATTTTCCCAACTCCAATTGTATATTAGGTAAACACAAGTAATTAATCATATCTACTATAAAGTTCCAAAGTTTTGCCATTGCAAGAGGACTGAACTCTATGCCTAAACATCACTCAATCACTGGTTCTCACCAATGGATCACAAAATTGTTATCTTAGCCATTGCCAAAGATTTCAGTAACTCTGGGATAAGTATGAATAGTAAGATTAATGACCTTGAATCTCCGAGAATACTTTTTGGTACCCCCAAGCACTAACATGGTCATGTTCCCATTCATTGATGAGCTGATATAACTCACATGACATTTTATTATTGAATGATGGCATGATTACGTAGTGTCTCAGGACATGAAATACTTTCTTAATGAAGCTCAACCAAGTGAATCTTTTAGTCATACGAAATAGTGCAGGTTCTTTGAGAATGCATCTTTCAATTTATCAAGTGATGTACCATATCGGGTAGATGATGACCTTGAAAATAATGTTAGAAAATTTTAATTATCATTTCATAAATAATTATTTTCTAGCTTAATTTAGTTATTTTTTAAAACAAATTAAATAAAATTTACAAAACTAAATTACCCAACTAAAATAAATAAAAAAAAAACTATATATAATATAAATTTAGAGAGAAAATGGGATAAAAAACTTGTCAATGAGTCGGATGAGAGACATGTACTATCCTTAAGTCATAGTGCCTTCCTTATGTGGGTGTTATCGATTACTGATGAGTCTAAAGTACAACCCATAAAACTCACAGCATGTGTATTAAGTTACCCATGAACACAATATAAAACAAATAGTCAGAAAAATCATTTGGGTTTTAACCTTTTCATAACAATACATTATCTAGCCTTTCCCAAATAGGCCCAAAGAACCTCTTATATATAGGCATAAAAAAAACTCTTATATTTTCATAACAAAAGAATTTTTTTTGTAACTTGTGATGCCCATAATTAACTTAATCATAAAAATTTGTGTAAAAGTCATGACCAATTATGAAGATTTTAAATTAATAACTAGCATCCCATTTAATTAAATTAATTATATTTTATATTATTTTTATTAAAAATCTCAACAATATCCTACTTTTAATAAAAGTAAAATATAATTAAAACACTAATAAAGCAAATATAAATATAGAAGGTCTACTGTAATGGGTCTAGGTGTCTTACAAACTTGAATCTCACTTAGTGTTAACTGTTTCCATCTAAAGAATCATAGTAGACTACACCTTTAACTAAACCACTGAGAGGATAATGTAATTTTCACGATCGCGGCCTCATAATAGCTCTTATTTAGGTAAGTCTTCCAAGGATACACGTGACTTATAACTTGGATTAAGATGTCTACCTTGAACTCATTCAGGAAAAATTACTTTCTAAATGTCACCACACAACACATTGTCTTAGGGATAAGTAAGAGCATTTTATTTTATTGGTTCCTCAAATAAATTGTTGGGTATATAAGTCACACAGCATAAAGTGTTTTTACCCATTGAACCTCTTTCATCGTGTCACGCCCCGAATTCCAGCGAACCCGAGGCGCGAGTAACGAGACAAAAGAAAATAAAATAAATAAAGGAATAAAAGATAATTAAGGACGATCACATACATTCTACATACTGTTCTGATGAATACATAAGGTCTGGTCCATTTCTTCACCACATACAAAATAAAATACAGTCGCGGGCTTATGCCCTTACACAATATCAAAAGCGCCCATTGGGCCTAACATAGTCCCTAATCGGTTCATCTCCACGTCTCGTACAGCTGGGACATCATCTGAAATGTTTGCCCCACTAAAGGGGTCAGCTCAACATGCTGGTACAATATAATGCTAATGCAAGAAACAGAACTAAGGTCGTGGCATGTGCAAGTGTACAGTTATTTCTATATGGCATTCAATATCATGATGACAGCATATAAACAATATGCAGTATATGAGCAGTATGCGTGACACACCCATGCAACTCTATGCCACCCATGTCTCATGATACGGTCATTCTCCGCTGGCATGAGTACCGCCGCGTATGTCTCGCTTCACGTTCCGGAATCCGTCAGGCAGGCAAGTACCTATTGGCCGATTTTGGGTTTTTCACCACAGGATCTGCACCCTCATAATGCAAAGCACCAAGTGCTTACCCACGCCATGTCCAAAGAATCACACTATGCCAATATGCTCTGATGTCATCATGTCATAATGTGATTTCAATGATGCATCTCATTCATACATAAAGCATGCCTTCAAGTACACAATTCATAATATCAACAGTTCTTCAAAGCATATGATTCACACACTACACTAACACATGTGATATACACATAATCATCATCCAACTTAACAAGATAGCATGTAGCACATAAGCATGTAAACACTCAAGCAAACATGTGAACAATCAAGACAGCGAAACAAGTATTCCTAATCTCAATTATATTTCTTACTTAGCACAATATATCGTACCTGATAATCGATCTCAACTCAAGAAGGTGTACTCGAAGTATGGTAGAATCACAGTGAGAATGCCGAAGGTCAGATCACCTTCTCCTTGCCCTCTCGTGTTCCTAAAATCATAACATGAGATTCAGTTCATTGTCATTTGAATTTATTCTATTCATCAAATTTTATGCCTTTAATTCATAAGTTTCTATTTTGCTAAATTAGACTCTACCATTGAGTTCGGAATGTCGAAGAAAATAAGTCTAGGCTTTTGTAGAATTCAATTCGGACACCTGGGTTCAAAAGGGCAAAACAGTCATTTTGTACTTTACACGGGTCCTTACATTTCGTGACCTCTTTTCACAAATCAGACTCCACGGTTGAGTCCGGAATGCTCGAGATAATAAAGTTTCACTATTTGTTTACTAAATTCGAAGTTCGTTTGACTTTACTTCAATTCAGGGGTGTTTTGGTAATTTTATATGTTGCTACGTGTCTTTTATTTTTTGGGACCCCGTCTCGTAAAACGGACCTCACCATTGGCCTCAGAATGGCCGAGATAGTCAAAATACACTAATGACTTGTCCCATTTGGACTCCGGATTATTTTAGAATATTTAATTAATTAAATTAATTAATTAATTAATTTATTAATTAATTTAATTATTATTTTATTAATATTTAAATCTGGTGGGTCTAATTGTAATTTCTCTAAAGTTTGGGGGTTAAAAGGTAATTTCCGAAAGTTCAAGACAGAATGGTAATTTTTAGAAAGTTCAGGGGCAATTTCGTAATTTGTAAAATCCTATTCTATATTCGGATAACCAAACAGGGGATAGGGTTAAAACTGGGATAGGATATCCCTGTCTCCAATTCAATTTTCAATTTCAATTTATTAAACATGCAACCAAACAGACCCATTTGGGTTTTTAATTTAAAACAGGGAAGCGACACGTGGCAGGGGCGGTTCTGCCCCGCCCGAACCGGACCCGAACCGACCCGACCCAAGCCCGGATCAGCCCCCCCTTCGTCCCCGACTTTTCGGCGGTGAACCAGTAGGGTTCCGGCGCCTTCTCCGGCGCCGGCGACCGGATTCCGATCGATTTTTGCCTCTTTTTCTTTGCAGTTTCCTTTATGTTTTCATGGGGATCTTATATTTTAAGTTGGTTTTTGGTTTGGCCCCTTGGATTTTCACGAAATAGAGGGTCAAACCCTCGGTCAACATTCCGGCCGATTCTATTTCTCCATTTTCTTGATAGTTTGGATCACGGTTTTTCTACCATTTTCATTCAAATGACTTCTGCATCTCCTAGGTTCCATTTCCTATCATCTAAAGTAAGTTTCACACATAAAATCACAAGACCCACCTCTTAAAACCGTGACCTGCAACTGGGGAGTTCTCCCTTTCCCCTTAACCATTTTAATTGATTCTTGTTGCGTTAAACCCCATTTTTCAAACCCTATAAGGCCCTACGATTTAAATCGACCATCATGCTAGAAAAAAAATAAAACAGAAGCTAGACCTGGACATACCTATTTTCGGGTTTCTCCTTGTTGTAGCTCTTCCCCTCTTTCCTTCCTCCTCTTGGTCACTCCTCGAGCTTCCTCTCTTTCTTCACAGTCCAGAACTCTCTCTCTCTGTTTCTCTTTTCTTTCTCTTTCCTTCCTAACTGAGACCAACCCCTATACATCACTCATCCACTCTCACACGTTTCTCTCTCACATCAGCCCCTTTTCTTGACTTCTCCCTCTCTTATCAGCCACCCTGTTCTCTTCCACCATGCAGCTTTGCATTTAATGCAAAGCTGCCCTACACTAGCCTATATATATATATATATATATATATATCTCATCACACACTAGACACACACTAAACACACACACTCCCTCACGGTCTGGTGCCCCCTCACCTAGGGCACACATGCACTGTTAAATATATGCATATACCCATACATATTCATGCACATATATCACCCTACACATGTATACATACACACCATACATATACCATGCATATATATAACATATGCATCAAGAATTTAATAATAATAATGATAATAATAAATAAAATAAATAAATAGATAAAATATTTAATAACCAAAGAAAATTTTTATATTAAAAAAAAAATTTTTGGGTTATTACACATCGGGTTCCCAACCATAGAGGTTAAGTGTCACGACCTTAACCCACAAGGCCGAACCATAGCACCATCGGGACCCCGAAAAGGTAGGTGATTAGGACTAATCATCCTAATCAAATGTATAAAATAAAGTCCATTTCTTTTTTTAATTGATTTCTTTAAATCATTTTCCTTAAATTGATTTCGTTTTGTTTTTCATAATTAAACTTGTTCAAGTCCCGTAACGAAATTAAATGGGATAGATTACATAAGGTGCTACTAAACCAAAACATCCATCAACAGTATATAACAAGGCGATGTTTAGAGCGGACTCTAATGGTCTAATATACAACATGTACATTATATACAATAAGGGTACATGCACCCTTTACAATACAATGAATAAATATAACTATCAGAAACTAATGCTACTCAAGTCTCTGTCCATCTCGTATTGCTCCAACAGCTATCATTTACCAGTCCAGTACCTGTCATTCCTATGAACAATAGGGGTGAGCCATAACACTCAGTAGGGTTTCCCAAAACACAGGAGCATACAACATGCAAAAACTAAAGTAAGTCCGACAAAGACAAACCCTAATATCTAGTATGCAATCCCAAGCACACAACAATATCATCATCCAGATCATATATAGATATAAAATCAAATGAATAAGTTACCATTTCGCATGGTGCAACAACAATAATAAAACATTCAATATATGTCCAAACATGAAGTATATCATATACAAACCTCACTATGTACCTCCATTTCCTGTTCAAAGCATTCAGAACAATAATATCCAATAGCAATAGATTCAATACAAACCAACAGTATGATAAGGCAACAATGTGTAATCACTACACAATTCATATCTATAATAAGTGCAATCCACAACACAGCAAGCCAGACCTAATTCTTCAAGACTACCTAATGGCCCCTAGTCAAGCTTGAGTGTTTCTCGGGCTACAAACCTGATGAAAACATACGACCACCCATACGGGGTTATGGTTTAATACCGAAGGGGGACACTGTCCCCCATCATAAAAGACCGGGTAACTATCCATAATTTCCCTTTCTTAACTTGAAACTATCTCATTCATAAGTTCCCCTTTCTTAACATGTAACGATCCCATTCATAACTTTCCCTTTCTCAACTCTTTAACTATTTCATTTCCATCTATAATATTAATGTCTCATAATATGTGGTGGCCACACAAGCTCATACCACATCCACATCAATAGTCATACAATGCAATGTATGATATCTCAATATACAAGAATCACATAATCTGTAGAGTGTCCACATATATCCAAAATAAATATGTAATTAATGATATCGCAATAGAATAACAACAATCAAATCATAAGGATCAATGATAGACATGCAATACCAATCAACCAGCATATAATCCTAGTCCTAATCGCCACCTGACTATAAAAGGAAACTACTTGTGTATTTCATAATGTGCATTAGATACCTTACACACTCATGGTTTAACTCTCAAGACCACTCCGACTCATAACACTAAGGTTTCATAGTGATTCTTTAAGTTCTCTTAGGTTAATTACATATTAGCCTACATACCAAGTGCTCGTTGTCCCAAACGACTATCAAAACGTATTCTTGGGCTTCCAAAACCCTAAAAAGATCTTATCATAATGCTTCTAAGTCATTTAAATACTTTTTTAAACCCATAAAGGCATTTTCATAATTTTATCGGACAAGTTTCATGTCTACCAAGAGATTATCTCACAAAGTTGACTTTGAAACCAAATTCAGAAGGTCCAAAAACCTTAATGATACTCTCTTTGTATTTTATTAACTCTTTTTAAGTATTTTTTTTCATGACTAAAGGCAAGATTATAATTTTACATGTTCACGTGGGACCAAGCCCGTGTCCCTATTTTGTTAATTTGATATCATATTTGAATTTCTAGTATCCAAAAATCATGAAAACGCCTCTTTCGGATTTTAATTACGCATTCAATTATTCAATCTAAGTCTAGGAGTATAATTATCATTTCGCCAATTTAGGTGGGACCATCATCGGGTCTCAATTTGTCTAATCTAACATTACATTTGAGTTTTGAGCATCCAAAAATCTTGGACTAACCTTTTTCAGATTTTACTTTGTATTAGAATTACCCAATTTATCTTCAGGGGTATTTTTATAATTTTACATATTTATATGGACCACCCTGAGTCCCCAAATGTCCAAACCGACTCCATTATTGAGTCCAGAGCGCCCAAAAACCTTAAGAATGTCCCTTCTCACATTTTAATTAGCTTTATTTTCAAGTTTATAAACAAGTGCACTTTTATTTATTATTTAACTTTCACAAATTTATTCACTGCTTTGTAATTTTTCCAAATAACCCAACCTCTTTTTAATTTCAATAGTTCTAATTTCCAATCCCTATTACCAAGCATGAGGAATTCAATTTCAATTTTTTGAATAGGATTATTCCTATTCTAGATTTCGGTCCCAAACAATGGACAATCCAATATCTACAACCAAAAGTCTCAGCTTCTAACCCAGTAACCAACACCCACTTGATCCAGTTACCCAACCCGATGACTTTGTCAACTGACCTAGTCAACCGTAAACCATTGATCGGTTAACGCTGGTCATTGACCGCCGTCGGCAAAGCTCCAGTCGCCTTCTCTGATGAACCTCACCAGAAACATAATTTTTTAGAACTTTTTTCTTGGTTTTTCTTGCATTGTTTTCAACCCCTTTCACCCTAAATCATCCCAAGCCTCAAATATTATCATTTAGAACAGTTTTCATTGATTAAGAGTGATCAAATCAACCCCAATACACAACTCCCGATTTTCTAACAAGAGACCTGCAACTCGCGGTATCTCAGCCTTTGACCCATTTTTGGTTCCTTTCCTTTCCCTTCACTTTATGGAACCCCTATCCATGTTTCAAAACCCCATCATCATCGATAGATAAGAAGACCCAGATTGGGTCTTTCTCTCTTTACTGTATATAAATACATATATGTATATATATATATATATATATTACAATATGCACACAAAATTTCTAAGGAACCAAAACTAAGCTTAAATGTAGAGATCTGAAAAATGAGGGTAAATTTTTCATTTTTGCCGGTAGGGCATTATTCTTGCATGGTTTGTCGGTAGGGCGTTAAACATGCATCATTAAGGCGTAAGTCATATTTAGAAGCATATTTTGAGTGTGTCATAGAAGAGAAATATGCTTAGAATATTAAAATGTACTTGCTATATGAATTTGAGCAAAAACGAAAATAGTTTCTAAAATTGGACCAAAAGGGCATCTGGGTGACCCGGATGGAACCGGCCAAACCCGGCTGCGGGCGAAAATTTATTTATTTTAATAATTTTTATTTAAAATAATTTTATGAATATTGATTAAAACAAAATTTCAAATTGAGGTGTTTCGGGACGGGTTGTAGAGTAACGGGCCCCCCGGGCTCATTAAGGGCAAAAGGGTCATTTACCCCTTGCCCGTTTGCCCCTCCATTATAAATACAACCCTTAGAACAATTTTAGAACAGAATTCATTCTAAAATCAGAGCAGTGGACGTCCATAGAGAGAAAGTGAGAAAAAAGCCTTAGTTCTTCAAGCTTCAAGCTCCCGAAACACACTCTTCGAGTCGGATTTTGGCTGAGGTTCCTTCTGAGAAGTTGTTTCCCTCATCGAGACCTGTATTTTCACTGAATAGTTTGGCTATACAACGAACATAGCTCCCGCAGTTTGAGAAAAACTGATCTAGGTATGATATAGTGCTAAGCTAGTAATAGGTTTAAGCTTTCTTGTATTTTTACATCTTGGTTGAATGTTTAGGGAGTTTACTTGAGGTTAGGAAACCACCTAGGAGGTAGTTCCTTTGAAAATCCTAGAGTTGGGAGTTTAGGGATATATGTGTTCTTTGGGTTATTGGATGAATAGTTGCCATGATTAAAGTGTGTTCTATTAATAGGATTGTATTGTTACATTGTTGGTCTATATGCATGTTGACACACCTTGTGGTTTGGACCATGTGAAGGATTTGTGCCTTGATACTTTATGAAAATTTTATGTTTTTTGTGAATTAGTAGAATTGTGAAATTATAGTTTGAATATGTGTTAACATGTATAGTTATGGCATGTGTTATATGAAAGATGTTTTGGAGTTTCAAAGTTATGAATTATGTGGGATAAAATGCATAACTTAAAAAGGGGCACATGTGTTTGATAAATTGTCACATTGGGGTGCATGATGAGATCATGGCATTTTGGCATAACGTGATTCCTTGAAAACATGGTGTGGGTTGAGCACGTGGTGTTATGCATTATGAGGGTGTAGATCCTGTGGTGAAAAACTCAAAATTGGCCATTGCATTGGTGCCCAGATCCATTGGGGGAGGCCCGTAAACGGGAATTAGGACTCAGATTCATCGGATGCGGTCCGTAAACGAGACATGGGTGTGGCATAGAGTTGCATGTGTGTGTCATGCATATTGACATTGCATGGTATTGGGGGATTATGGGATTATAGCTTTTAAAATATACACTTGCACATGCCACGCCCTTAAACTTGTTTCTAGTCTTAGTATTATGTTATACCAACTGTCGAGCTGACCCATTCGTGGGATATCATTTTTCAGATGAGGCCCCTGGCACTTGAGACTTGTTTAAGTCTTGAATGATGGGAATAAATGGATTATGTTGAAGATTTGGCCATTGGGGCATGTTTTTAAATGTATGGGCATAAGCCCAATTTATTGTATTTAGACTTGGGTAATTTGTGAACAATAAGCCTTGGGCCATTTTGAAATATATGGGTTAAGACCCAAATGAATGTATGATGTTTTTGGTTTAATGTGTACTAAATGGATATGTTGAAAATAAAACATGTATGTTTGAAATTGATGAATTTGTGGCCACCAAGTGAGGGTGGGTTGTTTTATGCATTTATACATATGGATGTTACGAAAATTAGGTGAGAAAAACACTTAGAAAAACAAAGGAGGTTATGTCCAAATTTCTGAAAAAATTAAACATTAGATAAGTGTCACGACCCGAAACCCACCCTATGCGGATCTCGTGTCGTGGGGCCGACCCAATGGCCATCCCTACTTTTTTCATTCTTTTACCAATGATAACAATAAGAAATATAACCATAACATTAAAGTGCGGAAGTCTTATTACATCATTCTTTCAAAACTAAATAAGTTTGACAAACCGAAACATAAACCATCGTTTTAGGTGGTGAGTGCATGGGAGAACTACTGTATTCTATTGTGCTCCTTAACCGTCTCCCTACGCTCTGGATCTCCTACTATGATTCCATAGCATTCTCACCTGAAAAATTTAGTAAGGGGTGAGCTACAAACTCAGTAAGTAGAAGCCTATCCCCAATACGAGTGGGGATGACATAAATGAATACAAGTCAAAGTAACATGATAGCCAATCATGACAATGATTGCAATCAACTGTAAAATGCCTCAATGGCCAATAAATGACAAGGTACAATAGCAGTCAAGAGTAATCAATGAATAACAACGTACAATAACCGTCAAGAGTAACAACGTAGCATGAATATAGAATAGGCTCAATGAACACGATCAACATAAATACTGCCACAATGAAACGGTCACAATCAAGTCCAATAAATCAAAACCAATCAACATAGAACTATATCAATTAACATGGATGATGCCTTTACTCTGTTCAGGGTTTGGCAGACCCTCGGTCTTTTGGGGCCCGGCATACCCCCCATTAACATAAATGCATATAAAATGCCCATTAACCTTACTGCGTAAAAACGCCATAATTGCCATATGTTTTTTTGACCCGTAGGTCCCATAAATTGACCCGTAGGTCCCAGTCAATCAGATAGCATCAAATAGGTAATGTGGCTGGGCACAAAACCCGGCACTTAATATAAATTAAGATTCTATAGTATTCCATATGAATGTACAAAACATGGAACATCATAACGTAACATACAGTAAATGGATATCAATGAAGTGAATCAGTCATGCAACATCAACCAATAAGCATCCACCAGGTAGAGCAATATCCATGGTGGGAAACAATGACAGTGAATACATATATGAGTACAAGATTGGCAGTAATGGAAAGAACGTGGCTTGGAAACCACGTATCAAAGATAGGAATCCACTTACCTTATCAATGTCTTAATATCTCGTGACTTTCTCCTTTCCTTTTGACTTGCCTATAAATCAATAAACACGTTTCAGCTTTCATATCATTTATTGAATTTATGCCTCGTTACTCTAAATACCTCCCTTACAAATTTATGCTTTACGGTTTTTCATTTTAAACTTAATTTATCCAAGGGCAAAATGGTTATTTATGTGTCTCTACTTTTTTGGGTTCTGTTTCATAATTTGGACTTCACCGTTAAGTCCAATAGGTTTGAATTAATAAAAATTCACTATTTACTTAACTAAATCGGAGTCCGTTTGACTCACCTTCGACGTAGGGGCATTTTAGTCATTTTGGCATTCTACGGGTATTTTATTTTTTCGGGACTCCGTCTCGTAAAATGGACCTCACCATTAAATTCAGAAGGTCCAAAATAGTAAGTTTTCATTATTCATGCTACTAATTTATGCGTCGAAATTAAATTTGAAATTTATTAATTTAAACTACTTATTTAAATTAATTAATCTAGCTAATACATATAGTATTTGAGCCCAAACAGACCACATGTGCCTTGGTGGCACAGTGGCTAAGCTTCTCACCCTTTCTCCTTTGGTCACGGGTTCAATTCACTGCCTATACCAATTTTTCATTTCCTGTTATATTTTTTTCATTTCTTGTTTAAGTTTAAGCCAACCATTGGATAGCTTCTCCTTTCCAACCAAACACTATCTAAACTCAAATTTAAAAATTTACCCATAAAGTAACAGTGTTAGACAGCTATCTGAATGGGTGGGTCGGGTCAGACCCGACCCGGTTTGGCCCAAATAAAATCACAAAGTCCAGCCACACGCTGCACTTTCCAGCACAGTCCGTTCATCTCTTCCGTGAACGACGAGTCGTCGACGACGGATTTTGTTACATTTTTCAGTGGGGTTCACACCTACCAGTCATGGGAAACTCAAATATATCCTCGGGTTTCACTTCGGAGTGCCGGAACACTCCCAAAATAGGAAAACCCGTAGGCTCACCAGGCTGTGCAGTTTTCCGGCAGCCCTGTTCTCTTTTATTTTTCTCACCTTTTCTCTACTGTTTCAACACAAATTAATCCCTACAATGTTCCTATAACTTATACACATAACTCCTAAGCATTCAAATTAAATTTCATGTATCAAAATCACAAAAACAGATTTTTAAATCTTTCCCTGGAATTCCTGTTTTCCTACTAGTTTTCGTTTGGGTTTCTTAATTCAATTTGCAATACAACCCAATTTACATGCTTTAAGAGATTCTAAATTCATATTCATGCTTAAAATGAAAACGCAGAAGTTGATCTATCTCACCCTTCCAAACGTGTGCACAATGCTCTGTCCCAGTCACCTCGCTTCACGCCTCTTCACGTCCTGAGCTCCTCCACATAGTCCCGATCTCCTTAGCTCGATTGATCCTCCTCTTCCCGCACCACTCACGCAAGGCCAATACGTTCTCCACCTGCAGCGCCCTGATTTCCCTCACTGCGTCGCTGGCTTTACTTCTTTTCTTTCCTCTGTTTTTTTTTCTTTTTCTTTTGTTTCCTTTTGGTTCTAATGCAATGCCTGCTTATAAAAAACTGCCCCTCACTTAATCTCTCTCTCTCCCGTGCCTTTCCAGTTCCTGCACTTCAACCTCCCATCCATTTTTCTTCTTTTCTTTTTTCTTTAGTTACATCAGTTACACCACACACACACATCTATATATATACTTCCTTTATTTATTTACATAATCACATCTATATATATCCATATATATATATATATGTATATAAATTCTCATTTTTATTTCTTTCCAATTCCTATTTTTATTTTTATTTTTATTTTTATTTATTTATATATATATATTTTTTAAATTTTGTTTCATTTCCTTTTTTATTTTATTTTATTATTTCTTATTATCGTCATTCGGTTACCCTGTCATTCATCCATATATTCCAATTATTGAAACTCAACCCATTTATTTCATTATCATAGCGTTAGGCCTTATTGGCTTGGTTATAATGGGTCAGGGTATTACAATAAGTGTGAAAAACACCCTTGAAATGGGTGAGAAAAGTGCTTAAAATGGGGGCTTCGAAACTAGGGAAAAGTTGGCTAAAAATGGGTGGAAAATGGCTTGAAAAACTTGAAAAAAAATTCAGAAATGGAAAAAATTAGGTTGCAGCCATGAACAGTAAACCTGAAAAAAATCAAATTTTTGCTTGCAATCGTTACAATGTTTTTGCAGAAAAACCAGAAAATCATATAGTAGCCCACAACCCCAGCTGCCCCAGCTGCTCGCCTGCGTGCGCGTCGCTCCTACCTGCGCGCCCTGCCTTGCCCTGCTACTGGCACTACTGCTTGCTTGATGTGCAGCCACTATTTTGGCCATGTTATGACCTAGATTCCAAGGCCATTTTGAGGCCATTAAATCACATGTTTGACCCTAATTTTTGAGTTCATTTTAGGCCATTTTAGGCCACTACATAAGGCCAAGTTGGGCGGTTTTTGGGACACTTCTTAGCCACGGTTCAAGGCCATGTTTGGCCATTTACTAGGGTCAATCTTGGGTGGATGTTTGACTATTTTTTTGACCATGCATTAGAGCATTTTTGGGGCCCATCTGGGCCATCATTTTAGGGCATTTTTGGGGATGACTTGAGACTATTTTAGGAGCCATTTTTGAATATGACTTAAACCAATTTAAATATTAATTGGGAGAGATACTCGGCCATGTTAAGGAACCATTTTAGTCATGTTAAATAGCAAGTGTTTAATTTTGATTTTGGAGGAAAACTTGAATAAATAATAAAGGGGATTCAACTAAACCAAGGTTAATTAATTATCACGTATAAATTCCTTTTAATTTCCATTAATTCACTCTCTGGGTTTGTGGAAATCCGGGGTGTGGCATTAAAGATGCTTAGAAAACCCTTACCTCAAACTTGTTGCCTTAAAGAGAGAGCTCAAGTTAGAGATTTCATGGTTGCGACCCCATGGTCCAGTCTTTCCTCATTCTCCTCCCTTCATTTTCTTCCTCTTATTTTCTTTCTTCTTTTTCTAGTTCGTTGCTCACTATGTGTGTTATCACAGACACATACACACACATCGTGTATAACACATATATATCTCACCCACACACGTCCACTTTGTGTTTATATCCCCACGCTCCATCCGTCTCACCCACTCACAACATACTCAACCCCTTTTCCATGGTGGTTTCATAGCCTACAATCTCGCACATTACACACATATATACACATAGATCCATACACACACACATATATCTCTACACATATTCGGGTGTGTGTGTGTGTGTGAGAGAGAGAGAGAGAGAATTGAAGAGAAATTGATGGAAGGTCTGCCAAAAGTGGGAGGGAAAGATGGGAAAAAATTGATGGCTTGTGCAACTAATATGTCCCATCACTCCACTTAATGCCCCTTTATGATGCACCTCACCCATACACTAACGTCTCAACATTGGATGGTTTTATTAACCAACCAAAATGAGACACTTTCCATTGTCTAGGAAACCCTAACCAAGCTTCTTGAGGAAGCTTTACACGTTCCTCAATGCACCATGTGGCCAGTTGGCCAAATGTGCACACACGCATGCCCAAAAATAAACTATCTCAGAATCGCACCAAAATTGACACCCTAGCTAGTTTCAACGCTCTGATTACAAATATGCTATCCATTTCTCTAAATTCAACTGTTATAATATCCATATTTATCTGCGTCCTGTATATAACTGTGTAATCCCGTGGCTGACATGAGTCCCGAATAAATTACTAAAACTTTAATTTAATTCCAGAAGATCATATTGATGGTTTACTATTCGATTTCATAATTATTCTGACTCATCACCAATTAATTACTTATCTGACATTAGTCAATGCTAGCAATTTATCAAATTTTTCTTTGATGGATTTTTTAGTCATTACATTGAGTTACCTCCCTATGTGACTTCCTTCTGAGTTTAGGCTCATTTAGCTCAAAAAATATGGATATAACCTCATTGGTAGTCCTATTTTTCACTTTTTTCTCTAGGACAATTAGTTTAATGGTCTCGTTAAATAAATATGGTCTAACATGGTCCGTTTTCATTACTCAAGGCAACAAAGACCTATGAGGTCCATTTTTATCCAGATAACAACTCCTAATAAATAAAATTTGGTCCACTAATCTCAATAAACCTAACCGCACTTGAATGCCTACAATCTTATTAAGAATCACATATTTTGTGACTGGTAATATACTATTAGGAGCCATTACTTTTGATATTCTTATCCTAGTGTGTGTTATCCCCCACCATTTTCAAGATTTATTTTCAAATTTTAATTTTATTGTGATCAATAATCCCTCAAGTACTCTGTCTAGTAATCTTTAATTTTGGTAGGAATCACTATGGCCAACAATCTTTAATTTGCTAGGAACTACTAGAATTTAATTTGATAAATATGGTCAATAATCAAACATTTATAGTGAACCACTTTTGTGACCAGTAGTCTCTACATTACTGAGGACCAGATTTCTTTTCATATATGGCCAAATTTATTTTCATATGTGGTCAATATATCATAAAAACATATAGTACCACGCAATGACCAAAATATCATCCACCTAAAAATTAATTAGTTTTTTTAACGATATTAAACACTACAGTTTCAAAAATAGTATTTAACTTAACAACTTTAAAACAATACTTAAAAAATAAAATGTTAAACAAAACGAATTTTGTTATCATATTTTCTCACTTTTAGACTCAAATTGGTGAGACCCATTATATTTAATGCATGCAAGTCATATCACCTTGTATATAAGAGTGAGAAAATTCGTTATGTTTACTATTAATCTAATAAATTAGGGCAATGTTACTATCAACAACTCCAATACATGTGCCATTTGATGTGCCAATTCCATAATTTGGCATTAATGTAAAAGTTATTATTCCAATGAAGTGCTATTCGGCTTGCCAAAAAATGGCAATGTCATTTTTAATGTCATATTTGGCATCAAAAGTAGCTATGTTAATTCATGACATATCATAAAATACACTAGCATATCCCACACAGAGGTGGGGTGCACACTACTTTTCCAAGTAAATGCCAAAGGGAGGTAGGGTCTGCCCTACTTTTTTAAGGGAAAAATAATACTTGTATTAAAAATGACATTTTAGCATTGGAGTAGAGTTGTCAAAATTTGGCATTTTTGTATTGTAGTAATGCCAAAATATAGATTTGGCATGAATGAAATCGAATTTAGAATTGGAGATGTTCTAAGCTCAATCTTATGGCAACTCCAATGCATATGCCATTTGATGTACCAATTCCAAAATTTGGCATTGATGTAAAAGTTATTACTCTAAAGGGATGTTATTTGACTTGCCAAAAAATATAGATTTGGCATGAATGAAATCGCATTTAGAATTGGAGATGTTCTAGGCTTAATCTTATAGCAACTCTAATGCATATGCCATTTGATGTACCAATTCCAAAATTCGGCATTGATGTAAAAGTTACTACTCCAAAGGGATGCTATTTGACTTGCCAAAAAATGGCAATTCCATTTTCAATACCATATTTGATATATCATAGAATACAACTAATATATAAATCAAATTTAAGCCTTTATTTTCTTAATTATCATTCTTTATATTATGGCTTTAAAGGGGAATTTTTAAATATAATTTCATAAATAAATAGTTTTAAACATAATTTAGCTATTTTTTAAAGAATTTATAATTAATAATAATTAATAAAACTAAATCCCTAGTTAAAAAACAAAATTAAAACAATATATCTAATATGCATTTAGAGAGAAAACAAGATTGAAGACGTTTGTGTGAGTCAAATGAGAGGCACACTAAACACTGTCCTAAAGTTGGAGAAGTTATTCTGTAAGACAATCACTCCACATCATTATCCAATTTGGTGGGACGATTACTTTTAGAATTTTTAAGAAAGTTATTTATCATAAATTTAGAAAAAGTGAAGATCACACTAAATTGGATAATGACGTAGATTCATTCACTAAATAATTTCCTATAAGGTGGAGCTTTATGTAAGAGAGAGTTTAGTGGTAGGAGCATTACTGGACCTCAGCTATGGTTGCACCTCTAGGTTAGTTAAGGTTCCTTGTTCTAGATGGTTTCTAATGAACCTTGCCCAGTCCAAAGTAACCATAAAATATTTTTTTTAATTGGTTTCAAGCCCAACAAAATTTAATGAGTTTGAGCCTAGATAATGATAATTGGGCAAAGTCTATATGTATGTTGGCACATGTTGACTCTTGGGCCATGTCTTTTTTTTTTTTTTTTCTGATGTTAAAAGTTCTCAAGATCCTTTGGGTCAATAAGTGGCCCAGCCTAATGACCAGGCACCTACTTACTTACCTACTAACCCGACCCACCTTGCCCATACCATAAATGTGACTTACTTTTAAAGTTGTCAATCGGGTCGGGCCGACACAGGCACGACATGTTAAGAAGCGGCACGACACAACATGATAAGGTAATTGGTGGGTCGGGCTAGGCATGGCACAACATGGTGAGCTGGGATTTCCAGGCCCGCGGTTTGGCACGGCATAGCATGGCCTGTCCCTCTTGGAGGCACGGCTCGACACATTAGCCCCTCAGGCACAACACGACACGACACAACCCACTTGGCCTACCTCGACCTAGCTGCAATTCTCTCCCCTTTTTTTGATTTCAAAAGCATTCTTTACCATTTTGCCCGTCCAACTGCCATATTAATGACTAGTTTAAGGGCATTTTTGAAAAATTGGTTAAAATGACCATTTTTGCCCTTCTAACAACTACATTAATGGCTAATTTTAAGGGCATAATTGTAAATTTAATACAATTGGCTATTTTAGCCCTCCCAACAACTATATAACGGTTAGTTTTAAGGGTAAAATTGAAAATTCACTAACTAAATTTTTCTATAAATACCTTATCACCTCATTTCAATTTTCCTCATCAATTCACTCATATTCTCTCTACCCTACAATCATTTTTACAAGCTCTCTCATCAATAGTAGCTCAATTTATATTTTTACAAGCATTCTTTATAAATATTTTATAATTGTGCTGGAGATTGAAGTGTGATTAAGTCTACTACAATTGCAAGTTTGCGAATTTGAGGAAGATCAATATATCACATTCAATTCAAGAATTCAACGGGCCAGTATATTTTCTTGTTAGTTGTTACTATTAAATAATAATAATAATAATAATTGTTATTAGTTAGTTGTTATTATTAAAAAATTAAAATAATAATTATTTAGTTAGTATTATTATTTAATTGTTATAATTGTTTAATTAGTATAATTATGTAATTAGTATTATTATTTAATTATTATTATTGTTTAATAGTTATAATTGTTTAATTAGTATTATTGTTTAATTGTTATTATTGTTTAATTAGTTTAATGTTTAATTGTACCTAGAAAACCTTGACTATAGTGAATATAATGAATATGATGATGAACAACTTTCTGT
Organism: Nyssa sinensis; assembly: GCA_008638375.1. Classification (NCBI taxonomy): domain Eukaryota; kingdom Viridiplantae; phylum Streptophyta; class Magnoliopsida; order Cornales; family Nyssaceae; genus Nyssa; species Nyssa sinensis. The sequence continues at coordinate 24,096,584 of CM018037.1, read as the reverse complement.
CGATACTAGTATCCCTACACCAAGCGACATCACATCTAGTCATCCTCCTAGGCTTAAGAAATCCCGCACATCAGGAGTGTGGGCTCATTTTACCTTATAACAATTAACTATTAATGGTTAAATGGAAGAACGGACTACTTGCAAATATTGCAAGACCAATTATACATATAGAAGTAGTAGTGGCCATCTTAATAGATATACAAAAAAAATATCTATAAAAATATAGCGTTAATGATCCCAGAAAATCACAACTTAGTCAAAGTAGTAGTAGTGGTACTGTAGGAAATTGGACATATTCAAATGACAATGTGAGGGATGGCATTACTAGATATGTAGCTGCCAGGGAGCAACCTTTACTTTTTCGGGAGGATATTCATTTTTAAAATCTAATGCATGATTATATGCAACAGGGTTATAAAGCAGTCTCTAGAAACACTACTAGAAAAGATTGTCTAAAAATATTTAAAATTTTAAAAAATGATTTAATTAATCATCTTTCTTCTTTTAATGCATCTATTTTTTGCACATCTGATTTATGAAGTGGTACGAATAAAGGAAGTTATTGTTGTGTGATTACACATTATATTGACAATGATTGGATTTTAAATAAAAAAATTATTGCATTCCATAGAATGGATCCTCCTCATAATGCTAGTAATATATTTAATGTATTATGAATGTTTTTAAAGAATATGGAGTTCAAGATAAAACAAAATTAGCATTACTTTTGATAATGCTACTACTAATACTTCTTCTATTAACATGTTTAAAAGTATTTTACGTCCATCATTTGGTGATATTTTTTTTCATGGTAGATGTGTTTGTCATGTAATTAATTTAATGGTGTAAGATGACTTGAAATTAATTGATGCCCAAGTAGCAAAAATTAGAACAACAATTTTTTGAATTTTTAATTCAAATTTTAGAGCTCATGAATTTAAGAATTTCTATAGAAGTTTGAATTTAAAACCAAAAAAATTTAAATCAAATGTTTAAACTCGTTGGAACTCGACATATCTCATGCTCGAGTCTTGTGAGAAATATGACCAAGTAATTACTGATTTTTATAATGAGAAGCATGGCAATCACATTTTAACTACTCTAAATTGGGATTTATCTTTTACATTTAAATCATTTTTAGAAATTTTTTATATTGCAACAAATAATTGTTTGGGTATTTATTATCGCATTTCTTGTATTGTCATGGCTAAATTATATAATATTTTTTATACTTTTTCAATACATAGGGAAAATGAGAATTTTAAAGATATATATAGAGAAATGGAAGAAAAATTTAGAAAATATTGGAAAGAATTACCCCCAATTTTTGCTTTAGTTGCAGTGATGGATCCAAGAATAAAAATGACTGGTGTACAACATTTTTATAAATAGAATAGCAAAAAATTTAAATTGTCAATTAAAAATTACTAATGAACAAGCAAAAAGTTTATTATATGATGTATTTAATAAATATGTAATAAAATATGGTAATAATAAGACTGAAAATGTTGTTTCCACTTCTTCTTCTAACATTTTGAGTAAATGTCATGCATCTGCATTTTTTAATAGGAGAAGATCGCTAGGTATTTCTTCCTCCTCCTCCTTTTCTTCTAACTCTGAACTAACTAGATATTTAAAAACTGGTCTTAAAATGAAATGAGCTTTCATGTGCTTTCCATTATGGCCCGTGATCTACTAACACATCTGATCTCAACAGTAGCATTAGAGTCTGCTTTTAGTGCAAGTAACAGGGTATTAGATGAAAGAAGGTCGATGTTGGCATCAGACATTTTGGAGACCATCATTTGCATGATGGATTGGGAGGAATCAAGACTTCGCATTCAAAATCGGATGAATGAGGAGACGATGGCAGCTTTCGCAAACTTAGACGTAGATACAGATTCATTGCAAACTTTGTTGGAATAAATTACTTTTTAATGTATTTAAAAAATTACATTGTAATATAAATGTAAATAAAAGAACTACGTAAGGTTTGATCTCGAAAGGGTACATAAGCAGTCTAATACTTATTATAAACTAAATGCAGCCACAAAAAAACAGTTTGTAATTTATATTCATTTTCAATAAAATGTTGAGGTTTATTTTTATTATAGTGTCAAATATTTTAAATCGTAATCTAACATTTTTTTAAAAGGTAAATAACTTAAAAAATATATATTATGTAATTTAAAAAAAAAATTGACCAAAAAAATTGAAAGGCCCAAAAAAAGAATAATGAAAGCAAAGTAAGAAAAATATATAGATTAGACTAACTAACATTTAACTATAACATAACAACATTAAGTGAAAAAATCTTAATCTAACATTTTTTATAAAAAAAAAAAAGGTAAATAAATTTAAAAAAAATCATGTAATCTTTAAAAAAAAAAAAAAATTGACCAAAAAAATATGAAAGGTCCCAAAAAAAAATGAAAAAAAGTAAATATATATATATATATATATATATATATATATATTAGAGTAACTAACATTTAACTACAACCATACAACGTAATAACATTAAGTAACTAGAGGTGGGAGCAGTACTAGACCTCAGCTATGATTCACAAAAAATCTTGGTCAAGATGGTTTCTGGTGAACCGTACCCAATCCAAAGTAACCACAAAATATTTTTTCTAATTGGTTTCAAGCCCAACAAAATTTAATGAGTTTGAGCCTAGATAATGTTGATTGAGCAAAGTCTATATGTATGTTGGCCCATGTTGACTCTTGGCCTTGTCCTATTTTTTCCTATGTTAAAAGTTCTTGAGATTTTTTGGGCCAATGAGTGGTCCATCCTAACGATCAGGCACCTACCTATTTATCCTACTGACCTAACTCACCTTGCCTACACCATATATGTGACTTACACTGGTCACTAATAAGGATTGAACTCATGAAAAAAAATTTCATTGCTTTTGGTGAAGTACACCCGAACCAATAAACACTTGTCCTACATATAGAATATGTGAGTTATTTATTGATATTCATTAGTCCGGATGCAATGCACCTGAGACCGATAAATAACAGCTTGAACTCAAGCGTAGGAAGTGTCAATTCATGACATATCATAAAATACACTAGCATATACCACACAGAGGTGGGGTGCACGCTACTTTTTCAAGTAAATGCCAAAGGGAGGTAGGGTCCACCTTACTTTTTCAAGGGAAAAATAATAGTTGTGTTAAAAATAGCATTTTAGCATTGGAGTAAAGTTGTCAAAATTTGGCATTTTTGTATTGTAGCAATGCTAAAATATAGATTTGGCATGAATGAAATCTCATTTAGAATTGGAGATGTTCTAAGCTCAATTTTGTAGCAACTCTAATGCATGTGCCATTTGACGTACCAATTCTAAAATTTGGCATTGATGTAAAAGTTACTACTCCAAAGGGATGCTATTTGACCTGCCAAAAAATGTAGATTTGCATGAATGAAATCGCATTTGGAATTGGAGATATTTTAAACTCAATCTTATAGCAACTCCAATGCATGTGCCATTTGATATACCAATTCCAAAATTTGGCATTGACTAAAAGTTACTACTACAAAGGGATGCTATTGGACTTGCCAAAAAATGGCAATTTCATTTTCAATATCATATTTGGCATCAAGAGTAACTAGTGCCAATTTATGCCATATCATAGAATACAACTAAGATATGAATCAAATTTAAGCCTCTACCTAATTATCATTCTTTGTACTACGGCTTTAGAGGGGAATTTTTATATATAATTTCATAAATAATTAGTTTTAAACATAATTTAACTATTTTTTAAAGAATCTATAATTAATAAAACTAATTCCCCAATTAAAATACAAAATTAAAACAATATATATAATATGCATTTAGAGAGAAAACAAGATTGAAGACTTTTGTGTGAGTTAAATGAGAGGCACACTAAACATTGTCCTAAAGTTAGAGAAGTTATTCGGTAAGACAGTCACTCCATATCATTATTCAATTTGGTGGGACGATTACTTTTTGAATTCTTAAGAAAGTTATTTATCATAAATTTAGAAAAAGTGAGGATCACACTACATTAGATAATGACATTGAGTGATCCATTCACTAAATAATTTCCTGTAAGGTGGGGCTTTAGATAAGAGAGAGTTTAGTGGTAGGAGCAGTACTGGACCTCAACTATGGTTGGACCTCTAGGTTTGTTATAACATGAAATTTTTTTTTTTTATTATTTATTCTTTGTAAATATCAAGTAATTATTATTATTATTATTACTATTATTATTATTATTGTAATAGGTTATGTGGATATAGATATATATATATATATATACACATGTATGCATGTGTTGTGTATGTATGTACATGTATATATACATGTGTAATTAAAAGATTCAAATAATGTTGTATAAATATATATATATATATATATATATATATAAATCAGATTTGTGGGCATGTGTGTGTGCCGTGTGTGTGCATGTGTTGAGTGTTACACACTCAACAAGGGATGGTGCGGCAGGTATGGTGGGTGGAGTGTTGAGGGAGAGTTCAGGGTATGGGAGGGGCAGTTCTGATGCAGTAAGGCTGGTCTTGGAGAGAGAGATATAGAGAGAGAAAGTGAAGAGAAAAAGGGAGTTAGTCTCGGTTGGAGAAGAAAAGAGAAGGAAGAAAAGATTGAGAGCAAGGGAGAGAAAGTCCTGAAGAAGCAGAAGTGACCAAGAGGAACAGAAGGAGAAGGGAAGCAAACCAAAAGGGGAAAAGCCGAAATCATTGGTAAGTGGGCTACTTCTGTTTCAATTTTTTTTAAAGCATTTTAATTGATTTAAATTGTAGGATCTTAGAGAGCATAATGTAGGAATTATTTTGCAAAAAGAATGAGAAGAAATGGTTGAGAAACTAGGGAGAAAACCCTAGTTGCAGGTTTCGGCCATGGAGGTTGAACCTTATCATTTTATGTGTAAAACTCCCTTTAAATGATCCTAAAGAAACCCTACGAAGTGCAGAAAGAGAATGGAAAAATAAAGAATGAAAAACAGTGGAAAAATAAGCGTGAAAATGGAGGAGAATGAGTTGGCCGGAGGTTTGACCGAGAGGTTGACCCTCTATTTCGTGAGAATCCAAAGATCTAAACCCAAAACCAAGCCCGTATATGGAATCCTTGGGAAAAACTAGAAAGGACCGCATTTTAAAACCCCGAAAATCTCACCGGAGATCGGTCGCCGGCGCCGGAAACCTACTGTTGCCCTACCGGAAAATCGGGGAAGAAGATGGGGTGACCGGGTTGGGTTCCGGGTCGGGCGGGGCTGGTCCGCCCCTGCCACGTGTCGGCCTACTGTTTTAAATTAAAATAAGATTTGGCCCGTTTGGTTACAAGGATAAGAAATTAGGAAATTGGAATTAAATTGAAACAGGGATATCCTCTCCCTGTTCTCGGATTAGCCCCTGTTTGGTTAACCTGATTGAGAATAGCAAATTAAACTAATTTCAATTTGAACCTTGAACCTTTTGGAAATTGAACCTTAACCCAGAACTTTCAGAAATTACAAATTGACCCCCCAACTGTTGGAAATTACACTTTGACCCACCTGATTAAATTATTAATAAAATATTAATTAAATTAATTAATTATTTATTTAATTAAATTAAATTAATTTAATTAATTAAATATTCAAAAATATTCCGAAGTCCAAATGGGACAAGTCATTAGTGTATTTTGACTATCTCGACCATTCTGAGACCAATGGTGAGGTCCGTTTTACGAGACGGGTCCCAAGAATTAAAAGACCTGTAGTAACCTTTAAAATTACCAAAATGCCCCTGAATTGAAACACAGTCAAACGAACTCCGAATTAGGTAAACAAATAGTGAAACTTTATTATCTCGAGCATTCCGGATTCAACCGTGGAGTCCGATTTGTGAAAAGAGGTCACGAAATGTAAGGACACGTGTAAAGTGCAAAATGACTGTTTTGCCCTTTTGAATCCCGGTGTCCGAATTGAGTTCTACGAGAACCTAAACTTATTTTCTTCAACGTCCTAGAACCAATGGTAGAACTTAATTTAGCAGAATAGAAACTTATGAATCAAAGACATAAAATTTGATGAATAGCATAAATTCAAATAACAATAGACTGAGTTGTAATTTCTACTTTTAGGGACACTGACAGGACAGGAGGGGGCGATCTGATCTCTTGCATTTTCATCCGCCGGTTCAGTTACATATAGTGCACGATCTTCTTAGGGTTGTGACTGACCCTTCAGGTATGGTGTTTTGCTAGTGTTAGAAATGAAGTTAAGTTAGGAATATTTGTAAATGACTGGAATGCTGTATATGTTTGTTTGTAATGTGTTTACCTGATTATTTGGAATCGATTGTTTACCTGTTACGTGTTACTTGTAAGTTTAATAAAGTGAAGAACATGAATTACGATGTATGAACACATGAGATATGCATGTATATGAAACTGATTGGTGATTTATGTATTATTGTCTCGAGCATGCTATTTTGTGGAAACCATGTTTCATTGAGATTGCATTGGCATATTGGCATATGATGAATTCTTTGAGAACATGGCGTGGGTAAGCACGTGGTGCTTTGCATTATGAGGGTGCAGATCCTGTGGTGAAAAACCCAAAATTGGCCATTGCATTGGTACTTCGAGCCATCGGGGAGTACCCGTAAACGAGACATGGGTATGGCATAGAGTTGTGCATGGGTGTGTCACGCATACTATTCATATATATTACTGCGATGCTTGAATGTCATTTAGAAATAAATGTACACTTTGCACATGCCACGCCTTAGCTTTATTTCTGGCATTAGCATTTCATCATACCAGCAGTTGTGCTGACCCATTCGTGGGCAACATTTTCAGATGAGGATCCTCCAGCCACGTGAGACTCAGTGATGCCCTGATAGGGCGAAGCACGTGATACATTTGTGATCCATGAGACTTGTATTTTGTTATATAAGGGCTTAAGCCCGAATGACTGATGAACAATGTATTCGATGTTATTTTATTTATGGATGATGATGGACGCATGTTTAGTGAATTTAATTACTTTTGTCCTTTTATTTATTTTACTTTCTGTCTCGTCAGTCGCGCCTCGGGTTCGGTCAGAATTCGGGGTGTGACAAGGTTGGTTAGGGTTCCTTGATCTAGATGGTTTCTAATGAACCCTACCCAACCCAAAGTAAACATAAAATATTTTTTCTAATTGGTTTCAAGCCTAACAAAATTTTATGAGTTTGAGCTTAGATAATGCTGATTGGGCAAAGACTATATGTATGTTGGCACATGTTGACTCTTGGGCCTTGTCTTTTTTTTTTTCGATGTTAAGCGTTCTCAAGATCCTTTGGGCTAATAAGTGGTCCAGCCCAATGACCAGGCACCTACCTACTTACCCTACTAACCCAACCCACCTTGCCCACACCATAAATGTGACTTACACTTAAAGGTGTCAATTGGGTCAGGCCGGCACAGGCTCGGCATGTCAAGAAGTGGCACGGCACGACACGATAACGTAGTTGGTGGGCCGGGTTAGGCGTGGCACGACATGGTGGGCTGGGATTCTTAGGCCCACAGTCCGGCATGGCACGGCCTAACCCATTGGTCCGTTAAGCATGACATGACCCGCTCGACGTGACACAACCCACCTGGCCCACCTTTACCCAACCACAATTCCCTCCCCTTTTTTGATTTCAAGAGTATTCTTTTACCATTGTGCCCATCCAATAGCCATATTAATGACTAATTTAAGGGTATTTTTGAAATTTTGGTTAAAATGACCATTTTTTCCCTTTTAATTACATTAAGGGCTAGTTTAAAGGGCATAATTATAAATTTTATACAATTGGCTATTTTAACCCTCCCAACAACTATATAACGGTTAGTTTTAAGGATAAATTTAAAAATTCACTAACTAAATTTTTCTATAAATACCTTACCACCTCATTTCATTTTTTCTCACCAATTCACTCATATTCTCTCTACTCTACAATCATTTTGACAAGTTCTCTCATCAATAGTAGCTCAATTTATATTTTTACAAGCATTCTTTATAAACATTTTGTAATTGTGTGGGAGATTGAAGTGTGATTAAGTCTATTACAATTGCAAGTTTGCGGATTGGAGAAAAATCAATCACATTCAATTCAAGAATTCAAAGGGCCAGTATATTTTCTTGTTAGTTGTTATTATTAAATAATAATAATAATAATTGTTATTAGTTAGTTGTTATTATTAAAAAATTAAAAAGAATAATTATTTAATTAGTATTATTATTTAGTTAATATTATTATTTAATTAGTATAATTATTTAATTATTATTATTGTTTAATTAGTATTATTGTTTAATTAGTTTTATTGCTTAATTGTATCTAAAAATCCTTGACTATGGTGAATATATGAATCTGATGATGAACAATTTTCAGCCGATACTAGTATCCCTACACCAAGCGACGTCACATCTAGTCATCCTCCGAGGCCTAAGAAATCTAGCACATCAGGAGTGTGGGCTCATTTTATCTTATAACAATTAACTATTGATGACAAAATGGAAGAACAGACTACTTGCAAATATTGCAAGACCAATTATACATGTAGAAGTAGTAGTGGCCATCTTAATAGACATATAAAAAATGTCCAGAAATATATAGTGTTAATGATCCCAGACAAGCGCAACTTAGTCAAAGTAGTAGTAGTGGTACTGTATGAAATTGGACATACTCAAATGACAATACGTGTTATGACATGGAAAATTTTTTTTTTATGGTTATTGAATTTTTTTTTTTTTATTATTATTATCATTATTATTATTATTATTATTGTTATTAAAATGGAATGTGTGATTATATGTGACATGTATCATGTATGCATGGATGTGAGTATGTATATATATATATTTTAATTTTGTGTACATGTATATGAGTATGTATATGTATATAAATGCATTTGGCAGTGTGTGTGAGGTAGCAGACCTAGTGTGTGAGGTGTGTAGTGTCGGCTGGGTGTGTGTGTTTGGTGTGTGTCTAGTGTGTGAGAAAAGTGAGCTATATATATATATATATATATATATATATATGCTAGAGTAGAGCAGCTTTGCATTAAATGCAAAGCTGCATTTTTGGGGAAAGGAAAGTGGCTGATATAGGGTGATAGAGGTCAGAGAGAGAGAGACGTGTGAGATTGAGTTGTGATGCATAAGGTGGTCTCGGGTGGGAAGAAAAGAAAAGAGAAGGAAGGAAAGACTGAGAGCAAGGGAGAGAGAGTTCTGAAGAAGTAGAGGTGACCAAGAGGAACAGAAGGAAAGAGGAAGCAAACCAAAAAGAGAAAAACCGAAATCTTTGGTAAGTGGGCTGTTTCTATTTTATTTTTTTTAAGGCATGATAATTTATTCGATGTATGGGATCTTAAAGAGTGTATTGTGAGGATTATTTTGCAAAAGAAATGAAGGGAAATGGTTGAGAAACTAGGGAGAAAACCTAGGTTGCAGGTCACGGTCATGGGAGATGGTTGTTATAATTTTATGTGAAAAACTTGGTTTAAATGATGTAGAATGGAACCTAGGAGATGCAGAAATCATTTAGAATGAAAATAGGGATTGAACCATGGGCTAACAGTCACAAAAATGGAGGGGAAAGGTTCGGCCGGAGCGTTGACTGAGGGTTTGACCCTCTATTTCGTAGAGATGGATAAGTTTTGGAGGGAAATGGAGGTTGGATATGGAATCTATGCGAAAAACCTTAGAAAAACACATTTTGAAAAGTTGAAAATGTCGCCGGAGATGGGTCGCCGGCGCCGGAGAAGGCGCCGGAACCCTACTGCTGCTTCGCTAGAAGGTCGGGGAAGAAGATGGGATGACCGGGTCGGGTTCCGGGTCGGGTCGGGTCCGGTTCGGGCGGGTGTGGACCGCCCCTGCCACGTGTCGCGTGGGTGTTTTAAATTAAAAAGAAATTGGGGCTGTTTGGTTTCTAGGATAAGAAATTAAGAAATTGAAATTAAATTGAAACAGGGATATCCTATCCCTGTTCTCGGATTAGCCTCTGTTTGGTTAACCTGATTGAGAATAGTAAATTAAACTAATTTCAATTTGAACCTTGAACCTTTTGGAAATTGAACCTTAACCCAGAACCTTAAGAAATCCGATTTTGAACCCCAGAACTTTGATTAATTATGTTTGACTCCCCATGAATAAAATATTAATAAATTATTAATTAAATTAATTAATTAATTAATTAAATTAATTAAATATTCAAAAATATCCCGGAGTCCAAATGGGACAAGTCATTAGTGTATTTTGACTATTTCGACCATTCTGAGACCAATGGTGAGGTCCGTTTTACGAGACGGGGTCCCAAAAAATAAAAGACCCGTAGTAACCTTTAAAATTACCAAAATGCCCCTGAATTGAAACACAGTCAAACGAACTCCGAATTAGGTAAACAAATAGTGAAACTTTATTATCTCGAACATTCCGGACTCAACCGTGGAGTCCGATTTGTGAAAAGAGGTCACGAAATGTAAGGGCACGTGTAAAGTGTAAAATGACTGTTTTGCCCTTTTGAACCCTGGTGTCCGAATTGAGTTCTACGAGAACCTAAACTTATTTTCTTCAACGTCCTAGAACCAATGGTAGAGTTTAATTTAGCAGAATAGAAACCTATAAATTTAAAGACATAAAATTTGATGAATAGCATAAATTCAAATGAAAATAGACTGAGTGGGAATTTATGTTTTTTAGGGACACTTACAGGACAGGAGAGGGAGATCTGATCTCTTGCATCTTCATTGACCGGTTCAGTTACATATCGTGCACGTTCTTCTTGGGTTGTGACTGACCCATCAGGTATGGTGTTTTGCTAGTGTTAGAAATGAAGTTAAGTTAGGAATATTTGTGAATGATTGGGATGCTGTATGTGTTTATTTGTAATGTGTTTACCTGATTAATTGGAAATTGGTTGTTTACATGTTATGTGTTACTTGCAAGTTTAATAAAGTGAAGAACATGAATTATGATGTATGAACATCTGAGATATGCATGTATATGAAACTGACTGGTGATTTATTTATTATTGTCCGAGCATGTTATATTATTGAGATCCATGTTCATTGAGATTGCATTGGCATATGATGAATTCTTTGAGAACATGGCGTGGGTAAGCACGTGGTGCTTTGCATTATGAGGGTGTAGATCCTGTGGTGAAAAACCCAAAATTGGCCATTGCATTGGTACTCCGTAGCCATCGGGGAGTACCCGTAAACGAGACATGGGTGTGGCATAGAGTTGTGCATGGGTGTGTCACGCATACTATTCATATATTACTGCAATGCTTGAATGTCATTTAGAAATAAATGTACACTTTGCACATGCCACGCCTTAGCTTTATTTCTGGCATTAGCATTTCATCATACCAGCAGTTGTGCTGACCCATTCGTGGGCAACATTTTTCAGATGAGGATCCTCCAGCCACGTGAGACTCTGTGATGCCCTGATAGGGCGGGGCACGGGATATATTTGTGATCCATGAGACTTGTATTTTGTTATGTAAGGGCTTAAGCCCGAATGACTGATGAACGATGTGTTGCATATTATTTTATGTATTAATGAGAATGGACGCATGTTTAGTGAATTTAATTACTCTTGTCCTTTTATTTATTTTACTTTCTGTCTCGTCAGTCGCGCCTCGGGTTGTAGAAATTCGGGGCGTGACAATACGAGGGATGACGTTACTAGATATGTAGTTGCTGGGGAGCAACCTTTACTTTTTTAGAAGGATATTCATTTTCAAAATCTAATGCATGATTATATGCAACCTGATTATAAAGCAGTTTCTAGAAACACGATTAGAAAAGATTGTATGATAATATTTAAAATTTTAAAAAATAATTTAATTAATGATCTTTCTTCTTTTAATTCATCTATTTCTTACACATATGATTTATGAAGTGGTACAAATAATGGAAGTTATTGTTGCATGACTACACATTATATTGACAATGATTGGATTTTAAATAAAAAAAATTATGGCATTCCATAGAATGGATCCTCCTCATAATGCTAATAATATATTTAATGTATTATGAATATTTTTAGAGAATATGGAGATCAAGATAAAACAAAATTAGCATTATTTTTGAGAATGCTACTGCTAATACTACTTCTATACTACTTCTATTGACATATTTAAAAGTATTTTACGTCCATCATTTGGTGGTATTTTTTCATGATAGATGTGTTTGTCATATAATTAATTTAATGGTGCAAGATGACTTGAAATAAATTGATGCCCAAGTAGCAAAAATTAGAACAAGAATTTTTTGGATTTTTAATTCAAATTTTAGAGCTCATGAATTTAAGAATTTATGTAGAAGTCTGAATTTAAAACCAAAAAAATTAAATCAGATGTTTCAACTCGTTGGAACTCGACATTTCTCTTGCTCGAGTCTTGTGAGAAATATGACCAAGTAATTACTAATTTTTATAATGTGAAGCATGCTAATCACATTTTAACTATTCTAAATTGGGACTTATCTTTTACATTTAAATCATTTTTAGAAATTTTTTATATTGCAACAAGTAATTGTTTGGGTATTTATTATCTCATTTCTTGTATTGTCATGTTTGAATTATATAATATTTTTTTATACTTTTCAATACCTAGGAAAATGAGAATTTTAAAGATATATGTATAGTAATGGAAGAAATTAGAAAGAATTACCCCCAATTTTTTCTTTAGCTGCAGTGATGGATCCAAGAATAAAAATGACTAGTGTAGAGCATTTTATAGATAAAGTGGTAGAAAATTTAAATTGTCAATTAAAAACTACTAATGAACAAACAAAAAGTTTATTATATGATGTATTTAATAAATATGTAATAAAATATGGTAATAATGAGACTAAAAATGTTGTTTCCACTTCTTCTTCTAACATTTTGAGTAAATGTCATGCATTTGCATTTTTTAATAAGAGAAGATTGCCAGGTACTTTTTCTTCCTCCCTCTCCTCCTCTTTTTCTTCTAGCTCTGAACTAATTAGATATTTAGAAACTGGTCTTATGAGTTTCCTAACTGCTAAAGAAATAGACAATTTTGATATTTTGACATGATGGAAATCAAATAAAATGAGCTTTCATGTGCTTTTCATCATGACCCATGATCTACTAACACATTTGGTCTCAATAGTAGCATTGGAGTCTGCTTTTAGTGAAGGTAACAGGTACTATATGAAAGAAGGTCCATGTTGGCATCAGACATTTTGGAGACCCTCATTTGCATGATGGATTGAGAGGAATCAAGACTTCGCATTCAAAATCGGATGAATGAGGAGACGATAACAGCTTTTGTAAATTTAGATGTAGATACAGATTCATCGCAAATTTTGTTGGAATAAATTACTTTTTTATGTATTTAAAAAATTACATTGTAATACAAATGTAAGTAAAAGAACTACATAAGGCTTGATCCTGAAAGGTTACGTAAACAGTCTAATACTTATTATAAACTAGATGCAGCCACAAAAAAAATGTTTGTAATTTATTTTCATTTTCAATAAAATGTTGAGGTTTTGTTTGTATTATAGTGTCAAATATTTCAAATCTTAATCTAACATTTTTTTAAAAGGTAAATAACTTAAAGAATATATATTATGTAATTTAAAAAAAAAAATTGACCAAAAAAATTGAAAGGCCCAAAAAAAGAATAATGAAAGCAAAGTAAAAAAATATATAGATTAGACTAACTAACATTTAACTATAACATAACAACATTAAGTAAATAAATCTTAATCTAACATTTTTTTAAAAAAAAAAGGTAAATAAATTTTAAAAAAATATCATGTAATCTTTAAAAAAAAATTGACCAAAAGACAATGAAAGGCCCGAAAAACAAATGAAAAATTTTATATATATATATATATATATATATATATATATATATATTAGAGTAACCAACATTTAACTACAATCGTACAACGTAATAACATTAAGTAAATAGAGGCAGTACTGACCTCAACTATGGTTGCACCTCTATGTTGGTTAAGGTTCCTTGGTCAAGATGGTTTCTGATGAACCCTACCCTATCCAAGGTAACCATAAAATATTTTTTCAATTGGTTTCCAGCCCAACAAAATTTAATGAGTTTGAGCCTAGATAATGTTGATGAGCAAAGTCTATATGTATGTTGGCCGATGTTGACTCTTGGGTCTCGTCCTTTTTTTCTTTTCTATGTTTAGAGTTCTCAAGATTCTTTGGACAATGAGTGGTCCATCCCAATGTACCTACTAACTCCACCCACCTTGCCCACACCATAAATGTGACTTACACTTGTCACTAATAAGGATTTAACTCATGAAAAATTTCTTCATTGCTTTCGTTACAATGCATTTGAATCAATGAATGCTTGCCACATATGTAGAATATGTGGATTATATACTGATGTGATAGATGTTTATTGGTCCGGGTGCAATGCACCTGAGACCAATGAATAACAGCTCGAACTCATGAATTATCAACCAAACTACTCCCAATTGGCGAGTGCTTTTTTGATTGGGCTATCTAAAAATATTGTTAAAGATAAGTTGCATGTTGGGATTAAACAACTGATAGAGATAACCAGCTCATGAGAAAAAGTGTTATTCTATTTGGTAAAAATCAATAATGCTTAATGTCTCAAATTTTTGTACCAAAATTTACATCTCAAATGATGTGTCATTAAATCATTGATGGTATTTTAGACAATTATTGAATTTTCTGTCAATGATTCAATACCTCATAATTTGATATACAAATTTTGGCATAAAAAATTAGGGACATATAACATTCCTTGGTAAAAATGATTAAAAAGTGATTATAAAATAAGAAATGACAAAATAATAAAAAGAAAAGATAATCAAATAATATTACATTACTTTATACAAGCTTAATCAATTAAACACTAAAGAGTCTTTAGTAGCTGATTTCAACTTCAAAAATATGAGTCTCACTACAAAAGCTAATTACAACTCATTTCACTAAAACAATTAGTTACTAATTAAGTACTTAATTTTTCACTAAACTCAATAAACCTTTTTTGTTTTGATAAATTAGTAAAGGAATAAGGGAGTATCTTGGTCTAACTTACACACAGTAGAGTAAGTCAATAAACTATCCTCATTAGGTTGGAACAAACGGCTCAAAGAAACATTGGATCAAGTGGAAATGTAGAGCCCTCACATGGTGTCATCCTTTATTCAATCTCCGAGTCAGATTTTAAGGTGTAACCATTTATGGCACTAGGTTTGCAAATAAATTGCTCTCTTTACACAACTGTAGGCACATTGCAGAAATGTCCAAACAGATTGAAGCCTTTGCCAGTTTTTTATTCTATATATATAATTTTTTTTTTCAGAGAAACAAGAACATTTCCACATAATTACTCCTTACTCATTACCTTCCCTAGTATTGGTATTTCCCTTTCCTAGAGATGTGTGCTACTAATAGATATTTAGTAGAGCACAAGAATTTGAACAACTTTAAGAATACTGAATGGGAATTAGTGATTGATATTATGAATGTTTAAAATAAATTTAACATACACTTTTGTAGTTTCACTTGTTTTCGCTTAATTTCTTATAATTTTAAAAGAAAAAATTGAATAAAAATGATGTAGTGTTATAATTTATGTATTATAATTAAATTTATTACAATCAACTCATAAGAATCAACTCAATCAACTTACAAGCCTACATAGCTCAACTTCAATCTTGGACAAACAGTTAAATCCAGTTCATAATTAAGTGGAAATAATTATTCATATTCCCTTAGTAAAGAGTGAGACTTGAACCTATAACCTTTCATGAGGAAGAGACATGGATGGTCAACTGAGCTAGCCCCATTTGATTATAATTTAAAAGTTGTTAAAAACATTCTCTGTGTAAAAAAAAAAAAAAAACAAAGAGTAATGTTAGGGACATCACTTTAGCTACCACCTTTTCACACTGGTGGGTTTCATGGTACTCCATAGATGATGGGACTCACACATGCGAGATGATGGTAACCCAAGGTGGTACAAATAGGTGGTATTCTTAGTATTAGACAAAATTGAATTAAGTCACTAACAAAAAACATTTTTGAACAAAAATGAGTATTTGTTAACTTTTAAATTACACAAAATCAAGTAAAAAACAAGTGAAATGACATGGGGTGTCTATATAATTTCTCTTTTTTTTTTTTCATTATAGTTATCATTTATCATTATCTAAATGCACTAATATATAAAGAATAGCTTATATTGAGAGTCATCTTAGGGACGAAAACGACTAGAATTAAATATGGTAAAAATAATTATAAAAAAAGGAGATGATAAAATGTGGTTAATTACAAGAATAGTCTTAAATAGAATAAATAGAAATATATTTTATGTAACTGATTCTGAATAAATCAAATAAGATTTTGTTCGAGTCAAATGTTTATAATTGTCTAATGTATTCTATATTCTATTTTATAAGCTTGGTTATATTGAGTCCTTTATTTAGCAATGATTTATACACACACACACACACATATATATATAAATTCTATCCTTTCTTTATCAAGAAAGGGAAAAAAATTCAATGTCTCACCTCCTCTCCCAAGTATAGATTCGCATTTAACAGTAGGAGAAAATATTTTGGAAAAAATATAAAAATAAAAAGATTACAAAGCATATATTATTTAATTGTGCAAATTACAAGGATTTTCTTTGAGGTTCAAGAAAAATATAACACGACTCCAAATTATTGAAATTACATTAATCTCTCCAATCAAACTTTTTCAATCGAAAAGTCAACCAAGATGTAAAATTATAAAATTACCCAAATGAAACTTCCACTAAATCTGTACCTCTTAGAGATGAAATATTATCAAAGGTAAGACCTTGAAAAGGAGGATTAGAAAATTCAGTAGATTTAAATACACGCAAAGACAATGTTTGGGGTTTGTTTCAGTTGCCAAACTTGAACCTAATCCCTCAATCTGTTGTGTTGAATAAAATAGGATAAAATTAGGTTAACGTGGCCCAAATAGATGTTGATCAATACTTGGATATGATTTTATTATTTGAACAAGTCTTGCTTTGACACACACACACACGTATATATATATATATATATATATATATATATATAATTGTTTTGATGTTGCAGACTTACAGTACAAGTTTTCTTGTGAGCTTAGAAATAATGGGCTATAGTTACAAGTTTTATTCTAGTCGTATTACAGGTTCTATTTTACAAATGTCCATATTGATCTTGATTTACCAATGGGAATATACAAATGTCAACAATACATATAGCAAGATGAATCTAGATAATTTAAATTATCATTGGTGCGAATTTTAATATATATATATATATATATAGATATATAGACACACACACACGGCATAAACACATAATAAACGATAATATCAATCACAAAGTCGGATTTTTTTATGCTTATCTGTCGAGAGTCCTACTAAAATAAAGAAACATAATAAAATCGTAGATTTAAAACGAGTCATTTTCTTTTAATCTCATCACTTTATAGTCATTAATATATAATACAAGTGACCTTCTTTAGCTCATCAAAAAAAAAAGCGACCTCCTTTAGCTGGTTTCAATGAGTTCTGACGATGAGTGTGCTCTGAGGTTTTCTGTCGTTATCCAAATATATATATATATATATAATACAAATACAATAGCTCTGAGTGATTGTCATTTTCTTCTGGTTTATTTTATATTCATTAATATATAATACAAGTATAAAGGTCACACCGTGTCAATAAAACTCAAAATGAGTCTCACAACAATGAAAAGTTTGTCATTTTCTTTTCTTCTCATTAATATATGATACAATTACAAAGGCCCAAACCAAGTCAACAAAACTCAAACTAAACAAATATAATAAAATAGTAAATCTAAGAAAGCAAAATAGTACATTTAAGGAAAGCAACTTAAGTATAACACGAAAAGTGCTTGTAAATTTTTTTTTTGTCTCATTATTTTATAGTCATTAATATATAATATAAGTATAAAGGCCCATATACCACACCAGCAAAACTCAAAATCGATACCATAAAAATAATAAATATTATTATTTAATTAACATAAAAGTAGGTTTCGCCAAAATCTGACTTGACAAATTATTCAATAAAAATATTTTTTTTTACGCTTATCTGTTATGACTCCAATCAAAATGAGGAAACATAATAAAATAGTAAATTTAAAAAAACAAGTTACCGGCGAAATGTGTTTATCATTTTCTTTTGGTTTCCTTATTTTATAGTCGTTAATATATAATACAAGTATAAAAGCCCACACTACGCTAGCAAAATTCAAAATAAATTCTACAAAAATAATAAATATGATAATTTAAGTAATACATATATAGATTTCACAAAAATAATAAATATTATAATTTGAATGATTCAAATGGGTCCTACCAAAATCTCACTTGACAAATTGTTTAAGAAAGACATTTTTCTTTTGCACTTCGGTGTCATGCGTCCCACCAAAAATAAAATAGTAAATTCAAGAAAGTAAGTGAAGTATGCAAAATGCTTGTCATTTTATTTTGGTCTCATTACTTCATCTTCCATAATATATATATATATATATAAAAAAGTACAAAGGCCCACACCAAAATTCAGAGTGGGCCTCACAATAATAATAAATATAATAATCAAAATAACATAAAAGTATAATTTATCAAAATCTGACGTGACAGATTGATCAATAAAAATATTTTTCTTTACAAGTCTCATCAAAAAATAGAAAATTTTTAAAAAACAACTAAAGTTGGGCAACAAAATCTCCATATTTATATTAAGTAATATATATTGCAATGAGTCTCGTTCTCATTGCTTTTTTTAATTAATTTTTTTATAAGTTAATAGTCATGTGCAATACAATTTCAAAGTACATATCGATGTCCAAATTATAAACATGAGGAGTTAAATCAAACACATAACACGAAAAATAATAAAATGTTATTCTATGAAATAGATATTCTTAATTATATTAAATAAGAATAAGGAATTAAAAAGTTAGAACAGACATTCTTGAAATATTCATTTTATCATAATAAACATGATGTAAGAATCACCCATTTCCATATAAAAAATGCAATTCCAATAATTGTTAGATGCCCTCCCTCCCATCAAAGAACCCCCAACAAATGAATAAAAAAACAACAAATGAAGTCACAACACAAAGGCCATATAAAAACCATGCTTGCAACCAAACATTGCCTTGTTCATTGCAAACTAATCCTTCAACTCATTTGCTAATAAACTCAATCATCAAATTTCTCTTTTTACTAGAGATTTTTTAAAACTTGAAAAACTTGCAATTATCATAAAAGCAAAATGAAATCAAGCTTTCCAGGACTTTTCACTGATCCCATGCTGCTCATGGAGACAATTAAACACATCCCCAAATTTGCACATTTGCACACAAACTTGCCGCATGACTTCAATTCTAATGACCTAAACTCATATGTTGTGATATTGTTTGTTTTGATTAACGAGCTAGGTCTCTCGTTTTAACACTTTGTTTTCTCAGACTAATTCATAAAATGCATTATACAATAAAGATTTAAAACTTACACCTATTAGTAGTTTAGGAACTTAGTTACCTTTCGATGTGGGATACCATGTATACTTACAACAAAAATTGAAAAATACGATAATAATATATTTTTAAAATTTTTGCACCTAATTTTACATTCCAAATAAAATGATATTAGATTATTAGTACACATTATTTGAGATGAAAAATTTAGTACAAAATTTAAACATATTTCATTACTTGAAAAAATATTGATGTAAATTTTAATTATTTGTTAAAAAAGTACTATTTACAAACGATAACAACAATCTCTCAACTTTCTAAAAAAATTTAATTACTACCAATTAATATAACAAATCAGGTTTGTATGGAAAGACATAAGATATCACCCGGCCTATATCCTCTTATACTAATTTGCAAAAGTAAGATATATTCTAGACTTAAAATTTAACAAATTACAATATGTCTAACTTACATATACTTGAAATTGTGATTTTTCCCATGAAAAGAGGCACACAAGTGCATTATATTTTTCCAAACGTAAGGAAAGAGGTATGCCAAACATGCCCTAATCAATTTGAGTGCTTCAAATTACCATTTTAACAAAACATAGTAATTTAATTGAAATGTAATTAACAGAGTAGTATATTAAAACATTAATTAACTTATCTACAGTTGGTTTTCCAAGGTTCTCTACGTTACATCTGTAATTTACAACCAGCAAAGCAATGGCTGTCGTTATTCACGAGAAGGAGAGGTTTCTTCAAAAAGCATCAAAGGGAAAAAAAATCAATCAAAGACACGCTGCAATGAAACAGATTGATTTCCGTGTCAAGCAAGCTTCGAGGTTTCTTAACCGATGGGCAATTGCTTGCTTCACTACCCTAACTAGTTTATCATCGTCGTCGTCGTCGTCGTCGTCCTCTTCTCTTCCCAATCAAACCCTAATTTTCTCTACCTGTTAGAACAATTCGTCACTGTATCTGACGTTCTGTGCCTTTATGGGTCACGAATTTGTTGCAGTCACTCCGCCGCCGGCGGCAATATCAGCATCACCAGCGACTTCCCTTGCGCCTGGCTTTCGGTTCCACCCTACCGATGAAGAGCTCGTGCAGTACTACCTCAAGCGCAAGGCTTGTGGAAAGCCTTTCCGTTTTGATGCTGTTTCTGAGATCGATGTGTACAAATCTGAGCCCTGGGAGCTTGCAGGTCCCTCCTCTTCTCTAGATTTTCTCTCTTTTTATTTATGTATATTTTGATTAATTGTTTGTTTATTTGTGCATTTGAGATTTTCGGCTTGAATTTCTTGTCTATTTATGCATTCAGGTCTTTCAGGTCCAATTTTGCTTCTTAAATTTGCCACATTTCTCTATTTTTGTTCATATATGTTTGTAAATGTTTTCTTTTATTCTAATGATTTTTCTGGGTATTTATCCGTTTTAACTCTTTCTGGCATTGTCATATGTTTTTCTCTCAATTTTTTGATTTCTGTTGATGAACTATTTGGTGATTTATGGGTTTTAGGTCATTCGAGGCTGAAGACCAGAGACCTAGAATGGTATTTCTTCAGCCCCATAGATAGAAAATATGGTAATGGGTCACGGTTGAATCGTGCCACTGGCAGAGGTTACTGGAAGGCAACTGGGAAGGATAGGGCAGTACGTCACAAGGGTCATACAATTGGGATGAAAAAAACTCTTGTGTTTCATAGTGGACGTGCGCCAGATGGTAAGCGGACCAATTGGGTCATGCATGAATATCGACTTGCTGATGAAGAAATGGAGAAAGCCAGAGTAGCGCAGGTGCAATTTGTGATTATAACTTGTATATCAAGTGCATAATTTTTGTTGTTGTTTGTGTTATACTTCTGAAATTTGACTTGTATTTGAAATTACTTATTATTTTGCAAGGGAAAGGATGCATTTGTGCTGTGCAGGATTTTTCAGAAAAGTGGCTTAGGACCACCAAATGGGGATCGGTATGCACCATTTATTGAGGAGGAATGGGATGATGATGTGTTGCTCTTAGTTCCCGGAGAAGAGGCTGGGGATGAAATGGCAAATGGCGATGATGCACAAGTTGAAGGGAATTACCTCGAGCAGGTTTGTGCTTTTTTGACAGATACACATCCATGAACTTCATTTAGATGATAGAGTTATTTTTTGCCATATTTTTATTACTTGCAAGTTAAATCTACGACCAAGAGTGCAGTTACAACAAAAAATAATATTAAAACAGAACTGAAGCAATTAATATAGCAAACCTTTATTTAGACAAAAATCCTTCACAACTTTTCATTGTGTTATGGATATTTTCCAATTTTTCCATGTAGATTGCTCTAGAGCATATCGGTATAGGAAAGACTCCTCTCTTGGAATCCAAACATACAACATGAAGGATGTAGTTGGACCTTAAGAAAAAAATTAATGTGCCCCACTTCATGAGGATGCCATGATCTCTCATTCACAAGCCACCGTTCTAAGATTGGCCTTGCTCGTGTGTGATTTATGCTTGTCTTGTAGGACTGATTGTAGTTCTCATATCAAGTAGATATTCTATGTTCTAGATTCCTTACTACTGATCTTTTAAGACTGATGGAATGTTGATATTAGGCAAAAGTGTGCTTGTTTCACTAGTGGGAAATTGCATAACTGTCTGACTGTTGACAGACTTGACTATTGCAGAAAGCAATACATGTTATGCTTAAAATATAGTTCTCTAAATAATCTCTTCATCACAGGATCTCATTGTCTGGGATTATTCTTTTGCTTTACTAAAGTCTAGCTAAGGCCTTGCACATTTGTTGCAAATCCCCTTGCAGAGTTTATGAAATGGACTTAGCTTTCTAAAGTCAATGTTTACTGCAGTACCTAAACCTCTGCATTTCTTAGCAGCCACCTCCAAATATAGAATACTCTGTAAATATAGAAATTTATGCATAGCAAAAGTCCAAAAAATCATCCTCTTAACCAATCCTTGGTGTAGAACCAGTTGAGGGAGAAAGGAAGAGAGATTAGAGAAGAGAAGAAGTAGAGAGAAAAAGAGAAGAAAACAGGGTAGAGAGAGCCAGAGAAATTCAATAACTCAATATCAATTATCAAAATCTAAAAGTTCAATACATTAAGCCTATATTTATAGGCAAATACCAAAATAGTAACAATTACCAAAATTACTAAAATAACCCTAAAAAAATAAGAAAATATAAAATAATCATAAATAAATTCTAAACCCAAATTTACAATCCACAAATTCATCCAATTCTTTTGCGTTCCCCATCATTTTTACTCTGCTAAAAAAGAGTCGGCTAAAAAGAACTCGATTGCGGAGAGTTGTGGTGGTGGAATTGCTCTAAAAGATGCGGATTGTTAGGACGGAACACAAAGATGGGAAGCCAACAAATGGTGGCAAAATAATATCTCCAACCACGAAAACAAAGAAAATCAAGAAGGAAAGAATGTCTGTTCGTTGAAGCCTGTAAAGTATCCCTTGTCATTCTCATAAAATCTAGGATACCTATCACGATAACATTCCTGTTGTTGGGTTGTGCTAGGGTAGTATGTTGTATCCCTTCTAATAGGTCTATATCTTGGTGTCATGACATTAGAATCAAACTTTTTTTTTTTTCAATTTTTTTTTAAGAGAAGATCAATAAGAAAAATTAGGTAGGAATAAAAAGATAAATGAAACTAAAATCAAAGGTACATTAGAATTAGGGGCAAATGTGAGAATGAAGGTGTTGAAAGAACAATTAAAGGTAAGAATAGTGTGGCATGAAGCTAGCTCAAATAAGCATAGTTATTAGAACTGGACCGAACTGGCCGGTTTAACCGGGAACCGGGAATTAAACCGGTTCGGTTCGATTAAAATACCGATTTTGCTAAAGAATCGGAAAAAACCGGTTGAACCGGTCGGTTTTTTAAAAAATCGAGTGAACCGGCTAATTTTTTAAAAAAATCGGTTGAACTATCTTTTGTCTTTTTATTACCTACAACTTTTTTTCTCACAAAATTTTTTATATTTGATTATTAAATGATGAAATTTAGTATAAAATAAGATATTGCTGCATATATTTTTGTTATATATACAAATATATTAAGCTTATACATTAAGATAATTTCAATAATTATACTTATATTTTGTTATTTATCACTAGATAATAAAAAATATATATTTTTTTTGTTATTTTCTTAATTTTGAATATATTTATTGATATTTTAATATATTAATTATAAAACCGGTTGAACCAGTGAACCGTAAACCGGCCCCTTCACTGGTTCATCATCCGGTCTGGTTCTAATAACTATGCAAATAAGGACCCTTATGCAAAATTTACTAACCAACCAAGTTGAATCTAATATTAAGATTTTCATGGGAGTATGCATTCCTTTTCCGAGGTCCTAGAGCCTTTATTGTATTCTGAATGTAGCTGAAAAGTGGGCTGTTGATTCTTGAAGCTTTTTGAAATTTTGAGGCCCTTATCTGAAAAATTTCTGACGTGGTGGGGACTATTTTTGGAAATCAAAAAGCCTTGGGCAGTTTGTGATTTCACAAGATTTGGGGTGGTTTTTGAAAATTCAGAAAGTTTTGGGACAAATATGAAATTTGTAAATCTGCAAATTTTAGAAGTTTGGGGAGCTTTTCTGGAATTTTTTTAAAGTTATGGTGAAATCTGAAAATTTTCAAGGAATTTTGGGAAGTTGCTATAATTTGTAGAGTTTTTTCAGAAATTTAAAATTATGGGGCCAAATTCTAATTTCGGGGTTTGGGTAAAATGGACCTGGGATGGGCTGTCTTATTGGTCTAACCTAGGGTTGGGTCTGGAAGATTAAGTGGAGTAAAGGCTGCTGGATTGATGGATTTTGCTTGTTCTCTAGGCTGGCTATTTTTGTCGGTTAAACGGGCCTGATGGGTTAGTGAAAGTGGCGGGATAAGTATATGGGCTTAGTGTCACGGGTTTAGCGAGTTTTGGGTCTAGCTATATAAACTGATTTGGGCTTGCGTAAAATGAATAAGATCAGTCAGATGGATAGTTTAATGAAATTGGTACCGAGTCAGGTTGGGAATCTGGTCGGGTCTATAGGGTTGGGTAACTAGGTTTGCAGGTCAGTTGAGAGCTAGGTGTCACGGGCTCACTTACTCAGCAATCCCACAGGCCTTCCTGTGCAGCACTAAGGCAACTCCCCTCCCTTTGCGAGTCTAGCTTAGTCAACCTTCCACTCGTGTACTCCTACTCGTGCCAAGCAGCGCTCGCTCACACTCACACTTGGGCAATTGTAGACAAAGGAGTTGTTTTATTACACAAGAAAGTTTTACAAGCTAGACACACTTTGAGGACACTCACTCTATGCTTTGAGAGTTATGAGGAGTTGGTTACAAATGACCTAGGTTACTATTTAAACTAGTCCACCTCTTCAATGGACGGTTAGGATCTAATCCTATGGTTACGAGTTAGTCTCTAGAATGTTCCCACATCCCTAAGAGAACCTCTTAGTGCTCTACTATAAATTTCTCCTATCTACTACTTTCTAGAATACTCTTATATTCTCTACAATGATACAAGACTTCTGATAAAGAACGTGAAAGATCATTACTCCGGAGATATATCTTTGATCCGGGAAGATAGGATATGATTTATCATTATAGTTTTGAATTTTATAATTTAGGTGTTTATCTTTTTGTTAGTTTATCTTTCGTGGTTTGTTTATAAAAAGGATGATAGTAAATGAATTAATTGATTTTGGTTAAATGAAAATTTCTCTCTTTGGTATTGGTGTGGATTCCATTACCCTTCCTAGGTGTGGATTCCTAGGGGTTTACAACTTTTTCTTCCTTAGGTGCGGATTCCTAGGTTTTCATAGCTTTTTCTTCCTTGGGTCCAGATTCCTAAGGTCGTTAATGTTGTCCTGCATCAACATCTCTACAATAATGTAAAACACTCCACACAACGCTACAAGGTACAAGACTCAAGAGTGTTCTAGATGACTCTACACAACTCTAGTATATATATGAATATTCTGGAAGACTCTAGACAATGTAGCCAAGCAAGCATGCCATACAGGCAACATGCACCCGGTAAGCGTTTAGGTGACGTTTGCATGGCTTAACCTTCCTAGAACTAGGCGGGGTGTGACATAGGGCTTCAAACTCTTTCTATGTGCTTCGATGCAAAGGTTGCAGGGGCAATGGGAGGCTATGACAATGGCTCCTATTGTGGTGAACGACGGCTTACATTAGGTGACGCCGGCAACTCGAAGATCGTAGCAGTGGCTAGAGGCAGCACAAGGGATCGACTTCAGGCTCCGACAGTGATGGAAGCTCGATAGCAAAGGTGTTTTGTTGATAATGATGAAGGTGATTACGACTATAGATGCAAATTTTCCAACGATGGTGGTTGTTGCCGACAAAAGTGACGACTTGAGATGGCGATGATCGCTAGGTTTATGTTCCTGCATTTTGTGATGATGAGGATTGATGATGTGGTTCAGTGACTTTGATTGATGATGGAGAAGCTGAAGGTATGGTTGTAATTTCTAGCGATGGTGGCAATCGTGTTGGTGGTTGAGTTTTGTGACGATAGCAGCAGACCGGAGTTGAATGGTGAACTTGATCCTATATGACGATGATTAAACCAACAAAGATCCTGACAATAGGTTGATGGCCCTGTGATTGTCGTAGAGATGATGTGGTCAACTGTGATCTTGTGTGCTGCGGCAATGGTGGTCCACTGTGCTGAAAAGTAGATTCAATTTTTTAAAAATAAAATAAAATTCAATGAAGAGTAACCCACAATCAAACCTTGTGATCTTGTGACAGTAAATGGATGATGAGCAGTAAAGATGACGGATCATATTTAGGCTCTAATATCAAATGGTGTAGAACCAGCAGAGGGAGAAGGGAAGGGAGAGATTAGAGAAGAGAAGAATTTGAGAGCAAGAGAAAAGAAAGCAGGAGAGTAGAGAGAACCAGAGAAATTCAATAACTCAATATCAATTATCAAAGTCTAAAAGTTCAATACATTAAGCCTATATTTATAGGCAAAACCTAAAATACCAAAATAGTAACAATTACCAAAATTACTAAAATAACCCTACAAAATAAGAAAATATAAAATTATCATAAATAAATTCTAACCTTAATTTACAATCCACATAGTCATCCAATTCCTTTGCATTCCCCTCAGTCCTAAGTTGGAAAAAGAAGGGAAATACTATAAAAAAACAATCTCATGCACATATCCTTAAAAACTTCGAGCACAAAAATTTAAGGCTTTGAGCCGGCACCTACTAGGTGTTTGGAGGCTAATCATGCTTAATCATGAAAAGGAAAGGAAAAAGATAGAAACAAAAATTGGGAATCCAACAAAACGAAAAAGATTATTGAAGCCTTGACAAAGGTTACCCTGGTTTTGGCTATGAAGCACTTGAATGATCTATAGTAGACACTGGAGAAGAAGAGAGAGAAATGGGAAAATATGGTGTATGGAACCCTCTTATAGAATGTAGTTATAAGAATCTAGTACACTCAAGAGGTGTTATTGAATAAATATTGGCCGATGATTTGCTTTGAAAATTTTTTTTTCCTTGTATAGTTGTTTGTGATTTGACCATTCCTTCGAATACATTATCTTAACCTTGATGGACTTGCAGCTATTAATCATCTCCTTTTTATTACGTTAGAGCTAGACTATTATTTTTGTATTTGTCTTTTCATCGTTAGCATACTATTGTACTTTTATCTCATGTTAATATATATACTAGGTGTAAGGGCATAATAGACTGATGAAGCCTTAAGCTTTGTTTAAGTCTTTTCTTTCCTTCCATCATATTATTTTCTTCTTCTCTTTTTCTAATCCTATTTTTCATGTTATACAACGTAACTTAGTACCAGAAAAATCGATATAGGATTTTCACAGAAACACAATGGAAAACAGACCACAATTGTTTGTGAACGTCAGCATTTCTAGCTGATGACATCACGTTGACGTTAGCATGACATCACTTTCCGGTGACCGGAGGAGAAGGCAAAGCTCGTGTCTTCATCGTGATGCCTGTAGTATTTTTGTGATAGTTTTTGAATTCATTTGAATGCACTTTTCTATTTTTGAATGTTTTCTTATTTTTTGGACCTGTTTTGTTAGATTTTGGAGCCCTTAATCCTGTTTTGATGGTTCGATCTACAGCTGAGGGATGTGATTTTGCCCTACAAGTCTTGTTTGGAGAGACCTATGACCATTTGATTGGATTTTTTTTTTTGCAATTGTTGGCCTATTTGAGTTGTGCGGCCTTGTTTCTGAGGTTGGGAATGATCGTTTCTAAGGCTTCTTGGTTGTCTTTGGGTGTGTGGTTCGTAGTTGAGTGGATTTCTGTGTTTGGATTTCTTTGGTTTGTTTCCGAAGTTGTTTGGCTTTCCAAAGTTATTTTGATTTCGAACTATACTTTATTACTTTATTTGTGTTCTTATTGGACTTTGGCTTTGAGTTGTTGCCATAGATGAGGAAAAGCCTTCATTGTCGAGGGATGATGATATGCCTATTTATATTCGTATTGGACTTTGGCTTGATTAGTTTCCATCATTGATTCCCAATAGTTTTTTCTTGGGTTCTCCATTTAAAGTCATTGTGAAATAATGCCCTCCTAATAGATTTTGACAGTGTACCACGTGGCCTAATTGGCATCAGTTGAAATGGTTCTTCCTTTGATATTTTCCTTTCTTGATTTTCTGAGAGTTTCTGGTGAGGACAACACTAGGAACTCGAAATAAAAGCTCAAATTGGCAGTACACCTATTCCTTTTTGCAATTTTTTTTTGATTAGTAAAGAGTAATATCATTAAACGCCCGAAAAAGGGAAAAAATATACAAGAAGGGCAGCTCACAAAAAAGTGATTAGCCCCCAAAAAATCTACAGAAGTATCTAGGATAAGATTTGCATCCAAAAACACAGATTTTAACAATGTATCCTTAAAGCAACTAAGAGGAGTTACTCCCCTTCAAAAATCTTACCATTCTTCTCTCAAAATACACCAAAAAATACAAAGATGAGCTAAACTCCACACTTTTCTAACATCACGTTTGACCCGCGCAACATGCCGTATCTGCACCAAGTTCATCGCCGACCAATGCATCACTCAAGAATAACTAGAAAGAGAAAGGCTAAGGTTCCATGCATCTCTAGTAACGGGGCATGGATAAACAAATGATTAATATTCTCTTCCCCTTCAAAGCACATGGAACACCTATTGGCTAAAGGAAAGCCTTTTCTTTACCTTCCGAATGCTTATTAAAAAAATATTTATATCTTCCGAACATGGGGATTTGAGTAAAGCAAGTTTTGAACATTGATGATGAGACATCGCTAGCAAGAAATGAGGAAAAATGATGTTCACTGGTGCCAAACATTTAATTTGAGTTAGTTTCCATTATTGATTCCCCATAGTTTTTCCTTCGGTTCTCCATTTCAAGACATTGTGAAATATTGCCCTCCTAATATATTTTGAAAGTGTACCACGTGGCCTATTGGGCATGAATCAGTTGAAATGGTTCTTCTATGATACTTGCCTTTCTTGCTTTCTGAGAGTTTCTGGTGAGGACAGCACTAGCAAACTCAAAATAAAAGCTGAAATTGGCAGTACACATATTCCTTTTTGCAATTATTATTATTTTGATAAGTAATATCATTTAAACACTTGAAAAGGTAAAAATATACCAAAAGGGTCCGTTCACAAAAAAGTGCTAAGACCCACCAAAAAATCTACAGAAGTATCAACGATAAGATTCTAGTATCCAAAAACACACAGATTTTAACAATGTATCCTTAAAGCAACTAAGAGGAGTTACTCCCCTTAAAAAATCTTACTATTCCTCTCTCTCCAAATATACCAAAAAATATAAAAAGGTGTTGAACTCCGCACTTTTCTAACATCACGTTTGACCTGTGGAACATGCCATAGCTTCACCAAGTTCATCACCGACTAAGGCATCACCCAAGAATAACCAAAAATAGGAAGGATAAGGTTCGATGCATCTCTAGCAATCGGGCATGGATAAACAAATGATTAATAGTCTCTTTCCCTCGAAAGCGCACATGGAACACCTATTGGCCAGAGGAAAGCCTCTTCTTTACCTTCTGAATGCTTTTTAAAAAAATGTCTACATCTTTCAAACATGGGGATTTGAGTAAAGCAAGTTTTGAACATTGATGATGAGACATCGCTAGCAGTTAAGAGGAGGAAGAATGATGTTTAATGGTGCCAAAGATTTAATTCGAGTTATTTCCATTATTGATTCCCAATCATAGATTTAAATCACGGCTGCGATGTATCGATATATAGATTATTTGGTCATCTAATAACGGGAATCGAAAATCACAACCGTGAATTTTTTTCAAGCATTAGCAAAACTCTTAAAAATCACTGATATGCATATTTTAACTACAATTTATCACATTTTAATATTTTTTACTATTATTTTTCAATTTTCTTAACACCTAAAAAAATACTTTTCTTATAAATAACACCTAAGAAAATATTTGATTATTTTATATGATTTTTTTAATGTCAAACTAATATGAAGTATCATTTAATTGAATAACATTACAACATGTAAATAAATAATAACAAAAAATGATTATAAGCATGAAAATCAATTTAGTGTGATTAGTTATGGAATAAATTTTTTTGAAAAACTAAGGCCAAGAGGTCTTTTCGAGGTTGTGTTGGCCCAATTGTTTGGTAACCCTTTTTTCTTTTTATTTTTGTTATGTATCTTTTCGTGTAAATAAATTTTATAAAAATAGAAAAAATAAGAATTTTGCAAAAAAATAAAAATAAATTAAATTTTATAATTTAAAATTTGAAGAAGAAAACTCAAAACAATTGTAATGGCCCTTTAATGACCCACAACGGTTGATATGGTTGTGAATTTTGGTCTCACCGATATATCGGTCTGTATCGATATCGGGGGGTCAAAAATCGATATGTTACAGCTGATACGATACATAACGGCCATTATTTAAAATAATGTTCCCAATAGTTTTTCCCTGGGTTCTCTATTTGAAGTCATTGCGAAATAATGCCCTCTTAATAGATTTTGAAAGTGTACCTTGTGGCCTATTGGGCATGAATCAGTTGAAATTGTTCTTCTATGATACTTGCCTTTCTTGCTATTTTGAGAGTTTTGGTGAGGACACCTAAGAAGCACGGATACGGATACAACACGACATTTCTAAAAAAAAAAGGACACATATGTTAGGATAGTTGTATATATATATATATTATTTTATTTTTATATGACTATGTAATAAAAGCCTAACATTATTTTAATTAAAATTAGTATAAAAACATACAAATCCCAAAGAAAATATTATTAAGATATTAAAATAATAAAATCATTAAATAAAAATTCAAGAATTTCTTTATTTAATTATCAATATCTATGATTCAGGTTTCAAAACAAATTTACTGACTACTACATAGAACACACACACACACTCATATATATATATATATATATATATATATAACAAAAAAAGCAGAAGTGAAGAAGAGAAAAAGAGGAAAAATATCCAAAAAAAGAGAAAAAGAGGAAAAATATCCAAAAAAATAAAAATGTCCCAAACATGTCCAAAACGTGTTTGAAAATCAGAAAAATAAAAAAAATTTAAACATTTTTTTTTGCGTATTTGACACGTGTCCAAGAAATGTCTAAAGAGTGTCCATGTCCGATATGGACACGAGTAAAAATAGTGTCTGTAAATAGTGTCCATGCTTCATAGAGGACATTGCTAGGAAACTCTAAATAAAAATAAAAAAACCATCTATTCAACTTCTTTTGTGGACACTGGTGTCACTGTTTTAAGGTTCAAAAGTTAAAAAATGTGTAATTGATGTGACATATGACGGGAGACGATCGGAAGCCTCATTAATCGACCTGAGCTTCGTTTGGGCTTGGCTCATTTACAAACAAAGCCTAAAAGTCAAACTCAATTTTGGCTCATATAGTCAGGCAAAATAACGCTAACAAGATCCAAACAAGTTGAGTCACATGCTCTTTATGAATTGCTTGGCTCATTTGTTGCCCTAACTGCAAAGAATTAGTTGCCAACATTGTGGATAGCCGACTGGATGGGCCTTGGATTCAAAGTTAAGAGAAGAAGGAAAGCGTTAGGGTTATGAAACTAGGGCTTGGGGTGAAAGGCTGAAGAAAGTAAAGGGTTGGTTGTATAAGATTTAGAGAGAGTAAGGAGGAGAAGAAAGAGTATATTCTGGGAAGCCCAGAATTCCTTAGGCTTCATCCTATGGCTGGTTACTTGGTTGAATATACATCTCTTAATCTTTAATTTTCTAAAATCAAGTGTCCTTAAATTGTGAGAATTTACATATATGCATGAGTTTCCGAACTTATTCTAATTCTTCATTAAGACCAGGAATTTCTTTCTTTGTTTTCCCCTTCTTAATAATAAGTTTGATGCATACCCTCTCATTTGAGATTTGCACCTTGCACCTTCCCCATATGGGGCAGCAAGAGATACCACTTAAGCTATCAGATGAAGACTTCAAAATAGGAAAGTTGGATTACCGATATTCTATGAAGCACATACACTTCATTTTGGTTCACGTGTCCATGTTGGATACCGACACTCTTGGACACTTTCCAAACATGTGCTGAACACGCGAAAAAAAAGTGTCCAATTTTTTTTTTTCTGAATTTTGGACACATTGTGGACATGTTTGGGACACTTTTTCTACCTTTCTTCTTCCCTTTTTTTGGATTTTTTCTCTTTTTCTCCTATTCTCCTTAGTTCTTTTATTTTTGGGTTATATATATATATATATATATGCATATATATGTTCTATATAGTAGTTCGTAAATTTGTTTTGAAACTTAAATCATGAATGTTGATAATTAAATGAAGTTCTTTAATTTTTATTTAATAATTTTGTTATTTTAATATCTTTATATTATTTTTTTTGATTTGTGTGTTTTTATGTCAATTTTAATTGAAATAACGTTTGATTTTTATTATGTGGTCATAAAAAATATAAAAATGTGTCCGTGTTCTACTTTTTTGAGAAATGTTATGTCTATGTGTCCGTGTCCATGCCCGTGCCCGTATCCGTGCTTCTTAGCTGATATTGTTATGATAAAGATCATATACAAAGATCTTATAACAAAACTTGACCAATATAGCACTCATGGATCACTATCATTACCCATGCCCAACAAATTTTAGATTACCCTGGACTCCTAAAACAAAAGCATGAATAAAACTAACTAGCTTCATGTGAAACTGATTTTCCCATCTTGTTCACATGCTTTACATTAGCTTCATTATTATGATTATTGATCCCTTAGGAGAGATTCCAGCTATATCTGGTCTACTTTTTTGTTGTTATCTATGTCATGGAATTGGTTGATTGCTCATACCTTGGTGTTGACAATATGTTTGATGTTGGCTAATGCATTTTTTTAGTGCAACATGAATGTATAAATCTAGGAAGGTGTGATAAAACTGAACATACTTGAACACTCGATTGACAAACATATGATTTATAGTTTATCATCCTTGAAAACTTGATTGACTTAACATATGATTTGTAGTGTAATAAATAATATACACTATAATTAAGCCTAGCCCTTTCTTTGGGATAAATTATGTTGTTCCATTATGAGCGATACCATTTTATTTTAAATAAAGATTAATGGTAATATTAGTCATTTCAAAAATTGTATCAAATCACTCACCCAGCCTTTGATCAAATTATTTGCAAAGGTAATATTGATCATAACCTGCAAGTGATGACAAACGGGAAAGATTTAGTGAGATAAGGAGAGCATGCTTGGTGAATGCCACCCCTCTAGTATTCTAAAAAGGAAGTTTGATCATTACCTTATTGCATTTCCTTTTTTTATAGGAAAAGTATGCACAAACACACACACATTTCTTAACTGGGACTTGAAGTCTGCTTCCTACCTTATGGGATGGCAGTAGGTACCCCTCTATTACCAGAAAAATGGAATATATAATAACTGATGCAACCCACTATGTGCCTTAGTCGGTAGGGGATCTTATGCGGTGTTGGTAGGGTGGTGGTGTGAACAAGCGTGTCCACCAATTTTACCAAGTTGATCCCTTATGCCTGATGTGGAGTACGTGGCTGGAGTTTAACAGCCGTTCTTTTGAGGATTTGGGGATGCCTATTCATAGGCTTGAAAAAACTTGATGTGGAGCATGTGGTGGGAGCATAATAACCGTTCATTTGAGGATTTAGAGATGCCTATTCATAGGCTTAAAAACTCGTCCTTGAAGAGTTACCAACTGAGATTTCTATAATCCATTCTGTTCTTTTATGGAGTTTTTGGATGACCTATTTACGTAGAAGTGGAGTTGATAAGACAGCTTGACACGGGTTGTGCCCCTCTTACACCTGCTTATAACATATATATATATATATATATATATATATACATATGTATTACTTGCTTGCTTATCAAAATAAAATTTTCATTACTAATATTAAAAAATAAATATCTTGAGTCCTTGACTTGGTGGTAGTGTATCATCATAATGTGAAATCAAATCGTATCGCTTGTCTTAACAAATGAATTCTAATAAAATAATAACGAGAATCAAATAATGCCAAAGTCATTGTAGTATAGTTGTAAAATGTTGACATGACATCTAAAGGGGAGGGGGGGTGAAAGTAGGGTTAAGAGTTCGATTTGTATTGCTATCAATCAAAAATAAATAAATAAATAAAAAGAATATTTTCCCTTTTATCATTAGAAGTTTCTTCTTTCTTGAATTTCTCAATGAGATATTTTATTTGATATAGTCTATTTTTAATTCTCACAAAACATCGTATTTTAAATTTGTTTTCTAGTAGTAAAATCTCATTGCAGCCGAATTCAAATAACTCGCTAAGCTATTTTTTCTGATATCACAGCTACATTAAATTTACTTCCAATTTTTGAAGCCTTACATATGGGTAATAATTGCTTCTAAATTGGCTGATTGTTACAGGAACCTGATTCCTTCAACAAAGCTCCTCGTCAAAGTGAGCTTCCAATTGAATCTCAATGTGTTCCATTTGTTTGCAAGAGGGAAAGGTCAGAGGATGGTCCTTTACCATGCGTAACTGATCCAGAAGTCAACTATTTTGTCCCAAATAAAAGATCAAAGCATGATGATCCAAATACTAGCCATGCAAATGCTTCCGATGATTCAACTACTACAACTCAAGATCTTTGTATATCCAAAAGATCTACAACCACAACAAAAAATTTATCTTCTGCACTTTTGGAATTTCCTTTATTAGAATCCATTGAAGCCAAAGAAAGCCATCCAATTGACCCACCTACATTCGACTCTGCTAATCTTGAGAAATCTGTGCCTCCTGGATATTTGAAATTCATCAACAATTTGGAAAATGAGATCCTTAATGTTTCTATGGAGAGGGAGACATTAAAGATTGAAGTGATGAGGGCCCAAGCCATGATTAACATTCTTCAATCACGTATTGATCTTCTGACCAAGGAAAATGATGACTTGAGAAGGGTTGGTCGAGGAGTCTAGCTATTTGCGGTACTCATGTAATTTATTTTTCTCCTTGTTGGCCCAAGCCATGATTAGCATTCCGCAATCATGTATCATTTTTCTGAACAAGGAAAATGAGGGGGGCCTGGTAGGGGCTGTTCGAGATGTCTTGTTATTTGTGGCATTAGTTCCATTATGTTAGTTGTTTTATTGTAATCTGAATTTTGAACAAATGTACTATTGGCCATTGACGATGCCTTGTATGTCAGATCAGTTTCTTTGAATAAATTGTTTGTTTTTCCGGATCATGATATTTCTTGTTGAGAAGTTGATTTAGGTTTGTTCAAACTATGGGAAAATTTGAGATTTCACAATACTGAAACACTCTTCTATCCCTTCTGGTGAGCTTTGCTTTCTACTACTCGATTTTACTAGGTGGCCAAGTTCCTTTTTTTTTCCTTTCTTATCGCTTGTCCTTCACTTGATTCTTTCTCCTACTCAATTTTCCTAGGTTGGCCAAGTTTCCTTTCACCTGCCTCTCTCTTCTCTTGGTCTTCGCCTGGTTCTTTCTACTACTACTTTCTTCCCTCTGCTTGGGTTTTTCTTCCCTCTAGTCCTCATGTTTCTTCTCTAGTTCTGTGCTCTGTTCAAGTCTATTTTCTTAGGTCTCTGTTTCTGGTTTTGTGTTTGTTCTTTGTTGGGTAGCCTTTTAGTCATCAAGTGTCAGTGATTCTTTTGCCATGGAAGAGCCTGTAGACTCTTGTTAGAAGATGATCGGGAGAAGTCTGTGGGAGTAGTTGCTAGCAAGTAGCTCAATGAGCAAAGGGGTTGCTAAATATTGTACAAGATAGCTGAAAAACAAAAAGGGTTTCTCTATTTATGGACTTGGAGATAATTATGTTATGTTCTAAAGATGAAGAGGGCAGAAGCAAATTCCTGAATTTCTCAATGAGATATTTTATTTGACTGGTAGAGATGAACGCGTTGCACGTAACTATCCTAACTATTTAAAATTTTAAATAAAATAATTAAATATTTAAATAAGATAATTGAAGAAGAAATTTTCAAAAAATACATAAATAGTATGTTTAACTTTGTCTTCATCTCAAGAGAGGTGGGTGTAACTTAATGTAAAAAAATATCTAAAGGATCA
Source organism: Nyssa sinensis (assembly GCA_008638375.1). Taxonomy (NCBI): domain Eukaryota; kingdom Viridiplantae; phylum Streptophyta; class Magnoliopsida; order Cornales; family Nyssaceae; genus Nyssa; species Nyssa sinensis. The sequence goes on along the minus strand of CM018037.1, from coordinate 24,060,368 downwards.
TATTCTATAGTTCAAGTATACCCAAATGATGTATGGAGTCTTGCAATTTGATTCTAAATAAAATCATTGAATTGTTAGAAAAATAATATATAGTGATTTAATAAAGTTGAACTAATGCTAGATAGATTTTTGTAGTCGTATTTTCAAGTATGCTAAAAATAGATTGTTCGACGAATCTGCATATTTGAGAGGTGCCAGGTTTAAAGTGCATCACTAAGGATTGTTGTTCAGGGGTTTGCTAACTTTCTCTTTGGCCTGTGATGGAGAAAAGCAGTCTAGTAGAGGCTTGTACTTCTTGTGCTGTTGGTTCTTGATGATGGCTCTCCATGAGCATAGGTTCAATTGGGTTGGTGGTGATTTATTCTCTGAGTCGAGAATTGGTTGTTTAGTTTGGTTACGCCAATCTTTAGTGGTGATGGCTCTCCATGCGCGCCTGCGTGCGTACGCCTTGCGTGCTGCCCTGCTGCCTTATCATGGCATGCAGCCCTGACTCCCCTTGATACCCGCCCCTTTAGCCATTTTTTTGAGTCATGTTTGTGCACCTTTTTGGACTATGTTTGGGCATCATATTGGGCCATGTTTGGCCATCATTTTGGACTATTTTTGTTAACCTTTTTGGGGCCATGTTTGGCCATTTCCTTAGACATAGTTTGGTAGAATTTTTGACCCATTCTTGGACCATGCCTTAGGGCATTTTGGGGTCCATTTGGGCCATTATTACTAGGCGTTTTTAGCGACATTTTGGGACTATTTTAGAGACCATTTTTGGACACTACTTAGACTACCTTGACCATTAGTTGGAGAAAGTGTTTGGCTACTATTTGAAACTCATCTTGGATGGATCTAGTTAATAAATCTTCACTTATAATTTTAGGGAAAACATGGGGGAATGAATGGATGAGTAATTAAATCCACCTTATGACCTTTCATTTACTTTTTTCATTTCATTTCACTTGCTCCTCGAGTTTGTAAAAATTCAGAGCTTGACATCCAACTGATATTTATTTTTAGATAAAAGATTTAACTGGTATTTAAAACACTATAACTACTTTTTTACAAATATAGCTCGAGTCCTACCATAGTATTAATCAAAGATATGACAAGTCAACCCTCATTAAAAATTTATTAATTATTAGAATTATTAAGTTTTCTCATAATTTCATTAAACAAAAATATTTCTTACATATAAATGATTGTCACAACAAAAACAAGACCTTATATGCAATTTTTCAATGACATTTTAATTTTTTATAAAAAAAAATACATATAATGCTCAACTTAAATCATAAAACACTCCTAATATCATTTTTTAAATAGAGAAGTTGTGCATCTTAATGTCATTATTTTTCTTCATTTATAATATTTTTTGACTTCCATTATATTGAATTAATAAATATAATAATCAAGGCATGTCGTAAATGGGATTTATAGAACTACTTATGTTGCTATTTTATCTCTTTAATAACTAATATTATAAAGAAATTTTCTTAAACAAGTATTAATTATTAAGTAATAGAATTATTAATTATCCATCATAGAATAACGTTAGTTTCTTAAAAATCTATTAATTATTAGAGATTATTAACTTATTGAATATTAATTATAAGAGGGTCAACTGTAGATGTAACTATGAGTTATTTTTAGGTCTAATTGGCATGATATTAATTAAGGATATGACAAGTAAAATAATCATGTTAGTTAAGTTTGAATGTTATTTACGTAATTGTTATTTAAACTAATTTTTCTTAAATTTATTTCAACTTTTAGTATGTTGAAATGTTAAAATTATAATGAAACTTATTCATGTGCAACGCACGTGCAGCTTTACTAGTTATATTAAATGTATTGAAGTTGAAGTGCAAGAATGAGTTCCCATTTTGGTAAGTGTATGGTATGGGTGCACCTGGAATGAAGATTAATTTTGGCATACACTTATATATTAGAAAATAAAGAAAAACTTATACACAATTATCATATGTACAAAGAGAGCAATAAAATACATCTATTTAATCATAATTTTTCACTTTTAACTAAAGTTTCAAATCCCAAATTTTCCATTCCCAGGTAATGGAACCTCAACATCATTACTTCAGATATTATGCACTCCTTTTTATCATTCTTCATTGTATAATTTCAGTCATTATTCCCTAAAAAATTAAGCTAAAATTATTGGCTATATTTCCCATATATAATTTGACCTTTAGTTTCCAAACAATTAATACAAAATTGTAAAATGCAACATTATTGTCTAACTGGGTAGTTTAACGAAAATCGTAATTGGGTGGAGTAAACACATTTATATGAATGGAGAATGAGCTTCCTTTAAAAAAAATAACCCGTTGTTGCCAAAAAATTGTTCATGCATGTGATTCGGCAAGAAAGACCTACAAAAAAGAAAATGAAACTCTCCGACGATTAAGTCAGTAAAGAGAAAATAAATATAATGTATATGTGTGAATAAGAATGATTGTGTATTTGAACATACCTGATCTCTTTATTTATAAGAGTTACACGTGTCGTATCCATAGTAGTAGAATATTTTTTATCATATCACCCGTTATGTGAAACAATAAAATTATATATGCACCCACCACATCTAGATCGGCTTCAAAATATCACAAATAACAAGTGAAGGTTGCCTGCCATCTTATAACTAAAAAGAGAAAATATAATAAAGTGGGATGAGGGAGAAGGATAATTTCAATTAGAAGTAAAGTGTTTCCATCGAAGCACTGCAACATTTGTATCTTTTGAGCTTTAAAGAGGAAACATTGAAATGCTAGACAAAAATATATTATTATGACTATTTAGTTTATGAAGAAGAAGGAAGAACCAAATGCTAATGTTTGACAATAACACTTTTATTAATATAATAAATTAGACAATTATACTTTTAGACTATAACTATCTTCTTTTTTTATTAATATGCGTTTTACTTAATTGTTAAATAAGTGCATAAAATATTATAGACATAAAGGACATACAAATAAAGTACGTTACAATTAAAAATGCCAAATGTCATCGTTTGGTCACTTCTCACCTTGCTTAAGCTGATCACTTGTATTGATTGGTGGAGCTTGTCATGGGTTTCTCTTGGATCTATATATTAGCCAATTGTTTTGCTGGTGGCAGGGGATTAAATTCTGAAAAAAGCAGAAGGTGGTTTGGGATGTTTTCCCATTCGTCATCATTTGGTCAATATGGAAATGTCGAAATGACTGTATTTTCAATGGGAAGCAAGCTACCTTTTCTGATATTGTAGAATCCATCAAATTAAGAATAGCAATATGGGTTAAAAATAAGTTGAAGGGAATGGACATAGGGATTACAGATTTCTATTGCAATATACATCAAATTCGGGAGTTAACAAGATAAGAGGTTGAATGGAGGGATAATCAGATTTGGATGGCTATTTGTTATTTTTGTTCTCATCGTCATTGCTGTCAAATTTTCCAGTTGGTATGTTAGTCTCTTTTCTTTTCCCTCTCTTCATTGTTTTCTCTCTTCTCCTTTTCTCCATTTCTCTTTCCTCTTCTTTTTTTTTTTTTTTTCCTTATTCTCCTTCTCTTTTCTTTTTCTTTTCCTTTTTCCTCCTCTTTCTTTTTTTCCTCTCGTTTCCCTTCTCTCTGTTTCTCTTTTTTTTTTTCTGCTCTTTTCGTTTCTCTTCTCCCTTAGTGAAATTCGGCTTCAAAATAGGATTTGTGGAACTGCTTTGTTCGATAATGATATTTCATGGTTTCTTCGAGCGACAATCAATGGAGTTAGGCCATTCAGTTGATCAAAGGCGTTAACAATTCTCAATTGGTGTTAATAGTTCATGATTTCAAGTGGAATCTTTTGTAAATCAACCTCATGGTTTCTGTTGTTCTGGTTTCTACTGATATCAAATGGATGCTTCATGGAAGTTATTCTCTGTTTAGAGTTTTTTACAATCGGCGTTTTTGTAGTTTTTTATTTGCTCTTATTGTTCTTGCTAAAACATTTGGTGTTAGGATAGTAATTAGTAATAGGTGTTTCAAATCTATATTTGGTTTGTAGGTTTTTGCTTGCATGTGATGTGCCCCTAATTTGGTGTCAATCTAATTGGGATGATTCTAGGTGCTGTGATGTTTGTGCATTCTCCTTTATTGATGTTCTCTGTTATGTATACATTCTACATTCATTTTCATCAATAAATTTTTTTTGCTTATCAAAAATTAAAAAAATAAAGTGCTAAGGCCGAAATTACCTCACCCGATTGCCTTTGACAACACTTGTGGTGTACATGGGCACGCTCCTATTTGGGGTATAATAAAGCAGCAAGTGTGGGATTTAGCTCCTTATGCCCCATGTGGTGTAAGCAAAACAGGATAATTTTTTAAGGGATAAATAGAAACGTGAATCAATTGAAGGAGACATTGTTAAATACACTATAATTTTGGGGTATAAAGAATTATTATAGGGCAGAAGATTTTTTTGTATAATTTTTTTAGCAACATACATATGATGAAGGCTTGGTCTATGTATTCCAGTGTTGACCTTAAATAAAAAAAAAACAATGAAGATATAAAGAACCCCTAGGGAATTAACTGACATAGTGATGTGTGATAAGTCATGAAAGAGCACTCCAGACAGAAACAATCCCTAAAGAAAAAAAAAATGATAACTAGGTGCTGATCAACTTAACATACAAATGTTTTAACCACACATGCTAGGTAGAATCAACACCACCACAAACTTGAGAAAGAAGCACGCAGTTATTAATTGTACATGTATCATTAACCTAGTTGAATTCTAAACATAGATGGGTTTCATTAAAAAAAAAAAAAAGTAATCAATTAATTTTATCAAACACATGAAGAAGCCCTGGGGAGAATTGGTGATACAAATGAGTTTTCAAATACATTAGGCATAAATCATAGATCATCAAATGCAATCAAAATTGTCTTTGGTGTAAATGTAATCACAACTTCACTAAATGCATAAAACAACTCATGGCCAAAAAAATATCTTCATTAACTGTCTTTTTTATCAGTTTTGTGTTTGACGTAGAGATGTATTCTCTTCATTGTTTGCCACATTGAAGCCCAAGGACATATTTTATATTTCTTGTATTGACAAATATTTACACACACTCAGGCATGTACAAGTTTAAAAAATACATACATGAGCCTAGAGTCTAGATTCTTGAGAGTTGCCATATGTGACACCCTATATCCATGTTGAAGTGTGACCAGGGTTCACTTCTACTACTTAAAGCCAATAGGAATTGACGCAATGTATTGTTATCAAGTTCTTATCAATTTTTTGGTGATGAATAATAAATACATTAGAAGAGAACACATAGCATATGCATTAGAAAAGAAAACATATGTATTAGAAGAGAAAATACTGTAGTTCTCATTAAAATTAAAATGATTATTACCCCCAAGACCCAGTAATTCCCTTCTCTCGGTAGCCAGAACACTTGGTTTTAGTCTATCGTACTTCCCACAAGGAGATTTTTGGCAATATTGTTAATTAATGAGATGTTATTCTTCCATCTACTTCTTATATTTTCTATGTTGTCTTAATATTTGGCTTTTAAGCTTCTTAAGTTTAATTATTATTGGAAGTTGTCTTGTATTGGGTAATGAAAAAGCTATATATATAGCTTGATGTAATTTGTTGAAAAGCAGAGAGAGAATAGAATATCAGATTTTTGTGTCTATTCCTCTTCTATCTCTTCTCCATAGCCTTAGTTTCTGTAGAGAATTTTTTAGATTTGATTCCTAAGTTTTTTCCCGGTCCTTCCTTCAGTAAACAAGGGTGAAATAACCAACATAAATTGGTATCAGAGCTGCTTGTTGAAGGAGAAAGCTAGGAGATTTATTTGAAGAAATTCTCATGGCTAACACAAATTCAAGTGTCTCACATGTTTCCGTCTTTGATGGTGAGAACTATGATTTTTGGTGTATCAAAATGAAGACCTTTTTTATTTCACAAGATCTATGGGACTTGGTGGAATCAGGCTTTGTAGAGCCCGAATCTACTACCACCTTGACTCAAGATCAAGCAAAGGCATTGAAGGAGAACATACAAAGGGATGCTAGGGCCCTTAACCAAATTCAAGAGGGAGTTTCCAACTCCATTTTTCCAAGAATCATGAGAGCAACAAGATCTAAGCAAGCTTGGGAGATTCTTCAACAAGAATACCAAGGAGATTTGAAGGCGAGAACCATCAAGCTTCAAAATTTTCGAAGAGATTTTGAAGCCATGAAGATGAAGGAAAATGAAACTTTAAATGATTTCTCAACCAAATTTTCAGAACTTGTAAACCAAATGAAGACTTATGAGGAAGACATTAGTGATGCAAGAATTGTTGAGAAGATCTTAATAAGCCTACCGGAGAAGTTTGATGCGATCGTGGCTGTTGTTGAAGAAACCAAAGACATCTCCAAGCTGAAGAAACCAAAGACATCTCCAAGCTGAGTATTCAAGAGTTGATGGGTTCCTTAAAATCCTACGAGCAAAGATTGAGTCGACGCTCTGAGAAGTCACTGTAGAGTGCATTTCAATCCAAGCTCAATTTCAGCTCCAAAAATGCTGAAAAGAAATCCTCAACACAAGAACAGAGCAGAGGAGAATTGTCTAAAGGTGGAAGACAAAGAAGAGGAAGAGGTAGAAATTGGAGAGGAAGAGGTAGATACTTCAGCAAAAGGAAATTCAATGACGAAGAGTCTTCACAAAGGTGTAACATTTGCAAAAGAAGCAGCCATGTTGAGAAGGATTGTTGGTTTCGAGGAAAGCCGCAATGTCACAATTGCAAGAGATTTGGTCATTTACAAAAAGATTGTCGAATCAAGACAAATCAGCAAGCAAGCTTCACGGAAGAGAAGGAAGGTGAAGGAAATTTGTTCTATGCATGTCAAGCCGCTACTGAGAAGAAGAATGATGTGTGGTTTCTTGATAGTGGTTGTAGTAATCATATGACCATCAACAAAAGCATCTTTATTGACATGGACACAAGCATCAATTCTCAAGTGAAACTGGGTAATGGAGCTCTTGTTCAAGCTCAAGGCAAAGGCACCATTGAATTGAAACAAAGAAGGGTACCAAGTTCATTTGGGATGTGCTTCTAGTTCTCGACTTGGAACAAAATTTGCTAAGTGTTGGACAACTTGTTGAACATGGATATTCAGTCCATTTTAAAGATGATTGTTGCATTATTTATGATGAAAGGAGGTCAAGGCAGATTGTTGCAAAGTTAAAGATGGAGAAGAATCGAAGCTTTCCATTTATTTTCAAGTACGTGGGTGATGTTGCTTTGAAGGTACAAATTCATGATGAATCTTTGCTATGGCATCGAAGACTTGGGCATTTGAATTTTCACAATCTCAAACTACTTCACCAAAAGCAAATGGTTGAAGGGCTGCCCACTATTGAAGAAAGCAATGAAGTTTGCGAAGGATGTGCACTTGGGAAGCATCATCAAAAACCTTTTCCAAAAGGAGTTGCATGGAGAGCAAAGCAAGTGTTGGAATTAATTCACACCGATGTATGCGGACCTATGAGTACACCATCTCATGGTAACAATTACTATTTCATTCTCTTTATTGATGATTTTACTTGCATGACATGGGTTTATTTCATGAGACCAAAATCTGAAGTTTTCACAATTTTTTAAAAATTCAAGAGTCTTGTTGAGAAACAAAGTGGTTATTTTATTAAGTGTTTGAGAAGTGATCGTGGGAAAGAATATACTTCAAGAGAGTTTGACAAATTTTGTGAAGATGAAGGCATGGAAAGACAACTTACGGTTGGCTATACTCCAGAACAAAATGGGGTATCCGAAAGGAAAAATCAAACCGTGATGGAGATGCAAAATCAATGATTCATGCAAAAGAGCTACCAAAATCTTTTTGGGCTGAAGCTGTATATGCTGCACTTTATTTGAATAATAGGTGTCCTACAAAGGCCGTTTGGAATAAAACTCCATTTGAAGCATGGAGTGGGAGGAAGCCATCGGTGAGGCATGTCAAGGTGTTTGGGTGTGTTTGCTACGCTCAAATTCCAAAGGAGAAAAGACGTAAGCTTGATGAAGCAAGTGAGAAATGTATTTTTGTTGGCTATGGTTGAAAGTCCAAAGGTTACCGGTTGTATAGCTTGAAGACCAAGAAAGTTATCATTAGCCGAGATGTGTTGTTTGATGAAGATGCTACATGGAATTGGGAGGAGGAAAAGGTACAAAGGAAGGCTGTTTTGATTGATGTTCAGCAACAAAAATCAGCAAGTGAAGTTGAAAATAATGGTCAAGAATCAGCCCCTTCATCTCCAAGTTCAACTCAACCATCATCTCCAACAAGTTCACCAAGTAGTTCTTCAAGTTCAAGCTCTTCTTCACCAACCTCAACTCCAAGAAAAATGAGGAGTTTGACTGATATTTATGAGAGGTGCAATTTTTGTGTTGTTGAACTGGATTGCTTTGAAGAAGTTGTGAAAGAAAAAGTTTGGAGGCATGCTATGAATGAAGAAATTGAAATGATTGAAAAAAACAATACTTGGCAACTTGTGGACAGACCTAAAGACAAAGAAATCATTGGAGTAAAGTGGATTTACAAGGTGAAATACAACTCAAATGGTTCGGTACAAAGAAACAAGGCAAGGTTGGTTGCCAAAGGCTACTCACAACAGCCCAGCATTGATTACAATCAAAATTTTGCCCCAGTTGCAAGACTTGATACCATTAGAGCTCTCATTTCATATGCAGCACATAAAGGATGGGTGTTGTATCAACTTGATGTAAAATCAGCATTCTTGAATGGAGATTTGAAAGAAGAAGTCTATGTCGAACAACCTCAAAGGTATGTCATTCAAGGCGAAGAAGAGAAGGTGTACAAGCTAAACAAGGCTTTGTATGGGCTTAAATAAGCACCGAGAGCATGGTATAGTCAAATTGATGGATATTTCAACAAGAAGGGATTTCTAAGAAGCAAGAGTGAGCCTACCATGTATGTGAAGAAGCAAGGTATGGCTGATTTCTTAATTGTTGCCATTTATGTTGATGATTTGGTTTTTACCATAAACAATTCAAAGATGATTGAAGATTTTAAAAATGATATGCTGAAAAATTATGAAATGAGTGACTTGGGACTTCTACATCATTTTCTTGGCATTGAAATTTACCAAGAAGAGGATGGAGTTTTTATTTTTCAAAAGAAGTATGCTGAAAATATTCTCAAGAAGTTTGGAATGCAAGAATGCAAACCCGTAGCAACTCCACTTGTTGTTAATGAGAAGCTACTCAAAGATGATGGCGCAAAAAAGGTGGATGCAACTTTGTATCGAAGTATTGTTGGAAATTTACTTTATCTCACAGTAACAAGGCCGGATATCATGTTTGCTACAAGTCTACTTTCAAGGTTTATGCATTGTCCAAGTCAAATCCATCTTGGAGCAGCGAAAAGAGTGTTGCATTATCTTCAAGGTACAACAAATTTTGGAGTTAAGTACAAAAGAAATTTGCAGCTGAAACTTGTTGGCTATTGTGATAGTGATTGGGGTGGCTGCGTTGATGATATGAAAAGCACATTAGGTTATGTGTTTTCTTTTGGTTCTGGAGCATTTTCTTGGTCATCCAAGAAGCAACAATCAGTTGCTCAATCATCAGCAGAAGCGAAATACGTTTCGGCAGCTCTTGCAATTTCTCAAGTTATTTGGTTGCGAAGAATTCTTGAAGATATTGGTGAAAAGCTAGAAGAAGGTACTGAGGTCTTTTGTGACAACAAATCAGCCATTGCTATGGCCAAAAATCTAGTTTTTCATAGCTGTACTCGCCATATTGCAATTAAGCATCACTTTATTCGAGAAGCCATTGAAGAATGAGAGATTCAACTCAAGTTTTGTAGGTCGGAAGATCAAGTGGCTAACATCTTTACAAAGGCACTTCCAAAGGAAAAGTTCCAGCATTTTCGAGAAGCATTGGGAGTTGAAAAACATCACATTAAGGGGGAGAATGTTAATTAATGAGATGTTATTCTTCCATCTACTTCTTATATTTTCTATGTTGTCTTAATATTTGTCTTTTAAGCTTCTTAAGTTTAATTATTATTGGAAGTTGTCTTGTATTGGGTAATGAAAAAGCTATATATATAGCTTGATGTAATCTGCTGAAAAAGAGAGAGAGAACAGAATATCAGATTTGTGTGTCTATTCCTTTTCTATCTCTTCTCTAGCCTTAGTTTCTGCAGAGAGTTTTTCAGATTTGATTCCTAAGTTTTTTCCTGGTCCTTCCTTCACTAAACAAGGGTGAAATAACCAACAAATATTGAATTTGAACACAGTGACCCGCAGTTTGCTCCTTTTGGATTAGTGCTATCTATAAGCATGACTGACGGCGACACCATAAGACTATAGGCATTACTCCAGTGAATGCATTCCTTTAGTGAATGGTTATAGGGACCACAATTAAAACAATGAGAATTGTCCAGTGTTTCCAAACTTCTGTCATAAAAGAAGAGAGACGCTAATGTAAAAAATATATGTACAGTGGTACTGATCAAATATATACACACACACACAGTCACAGATTGCTAAGAAAGGAGAACAAAATAAACACAAGGGAAAAAAGGTGCATAACTCAAATATGAAAACCTACAGAGGATAAAAGAAGTACATATCACCAACTCTATAAATAAATGGTATAATTAAAAGTCAATATCAATTTCTACAAAATTATTCCATGACATAATATTTGTAAGTCAATTTTAGTGTTGTATGCTGCTATATGTATCATACAACTGTTATAGAGGAGCAAAGACACCTTTTAGTAGTTTTTTTATTCAAAAGAATATAGTAAAATGGAAAGATCTAATACACTTGGCATCATATTCCAATCCCGAAGTCTCCTTTTCATGGCAAAATATTGCTTTATATAGGAAAACATGGAAGACTACTTTTGGTATTATCTATTGAATAAAGATCTAATTACTTCATCCAACATGGGTTGGAAGAGAAATTAACTCGTTAGGCGATAATTAAATCAAGTAATTGGTATGCTAAAATTTTGCAGACTCACCTAGTTACTTCTAGGCAATTATATCAAAATGGGTATTAAAATTCATTGTAAAGGAAAAGAAATTGACTGAACTCAAATAAAAGGAAACAAATTTAATCTAGTTACTTCTAGGCTTTCATATCCAATGGATATTATAAATTCAATGTAGAGGAAACAAAATTGAGTAAGAATTCAAATAAAAGGAAACAAATTTAATTAAAGTAATATGGTGCCACTAATTTCCCAAACATATATACCTGATGTGAGATGATGAATTGGAGCTTCAGACATATTTACTTACTATTTGTATTTCTTGGGAGATAGGAATTTCGCTTCAGCCTCGATTTCTTATAACTCATAGTTACTTTGGTGAGGTCTCGTGATTGCTTTGCTTCTGTGGATTTGGATTTGGATGAGCGTCTTGCGATCACTTTGCTTCATTGGATTTGGATTATCGAGCTATCGCTGGTTTCTTTGGAATTGGATAACCGAGCGAAGAGAGAAGAAATTACGAGTTAAGAAATGGTGGAATTATAAGAAACAATTAACGCTTCTTCTGATTTGCGTGATCGTCTTAAGATCACTTTGCATTTTTTGAATTTAGATGATTTAAAATATTATAAAGGGTATTTTGGTCATAAAAAATGTAAAATACTTTTTGAAAAAACATATAATACTTTCCGTACTTTTATAGATTTATAGATTATAGATTATAGATTATAGATATAGATTATAGATTATAGATTTATAGATTATATATTATTGATTTATAGATTTATAGATATAGATTTATAGATTATAGATAGTATAGATATAGATATAGATATAAATGTAAATATAAATATAATGATTTTTAATTCTCACAAAACATCATATTTTAAGTTTTTTTTTCTAGTAGTAAAATCTCACTGCAACCAAATTCAAATAACTTGCTAAGCTATTTTTCTAATACAGCAGCTACTTCAAATTTACTTCCAATTTTTGAAGCCTTACATATGGGCAATCATTGCTTCTAAATTAGCTGATTGTTCCAAGAGCCTGATTCCTTCAACAAAGCTCCTCGTCAAAGTGAGCTTCCAATTGAATCTCTGTTGGAAAAATAAGTTTTTGAGCATTATAATTAGTTATTTTTGAGCTAATATTAAAGTAGGTTTCACACATTAATTTTAGTGGGTCCACATGAGAATGTGTTCTCCTCCATGAGGAGATTAAGATTATACATTGGGTTGCTCAAAAATATTAAGGAGTGAATGAGAAATTGCCTCCAAACATCATCACTTGAAAATGTTAACAAAAGCTTGAAATTTGTGAAAAAACTTGTGTCCCACGTAGGATGGGTACAAGGCTTTTAAAGAGTATATATACACATACCTTGGAGGAGGGTTTAGGCCCCAAGGGGTACCCAAGTTTTGTGCATAGGGGAGGGCTTAAGCAAATGCTTGGACCACCACACACGCGCACGCCGCCGCCGCCCTGCCCTGAACCAAACCGGGTTCTGGGCTTGGGCTTGGGCTTAAGCTTGCTATGTATATATCTTTTTAGAGAAAATTTATTTAAAATTTTCCAAACTAGAAATATAGTCGTTTTGAATATGCGTTTAAGTTACCGTTGGGGTTCCGAAACGTTGTCGTTTTAGACCGAACTGAACCAAGTTTTGGGCTTGGGCTTGCTGTGTATATATATTTTTAGAAAAAATTTATTTAAAATTTTTCAAACCAGAAACGCAATCATTTTGAACATGCGTTTAAGTTTCCGTTGGGATTCCGAAACGCTGTCGTTTTAGACGTGCATATGGTTACCGTTGGGAGTCCAAAACGCTGTCATTTTGGAAGTGCGATTTGACTAAATGGGCATCTTCTCCATAGACGTGACTGTGTCTGTTCGTCATGAACAGATACGACCCAAGCTTCATGCCTGTACCCAACAGGCATGAGCGAGTCTATAAATAGGACACACTACACAACATTCTTTATCAATTCATTACATATCATCTTCATCTTCATTTGAAAGAGAGTTCTGCGTTAAAGTTCTGGTTTGACAGACAACACATTGGAAGTGCTTGCCTCTGTGTTGGTTTAGATCATTTTATCCTAGGAGACGTACTGCCAAGAACTCGTAAACACCACTACGAGGGCCGTAAATCGTTTTAAGGACATTGTGTCGAAAACAAGACTTGATCCACTTTCCACAATTTTCTATGTTCTGCAAAGTTCCTGTTCTACAACTATTTTTTCAAGTTCTGTTTTGTTTAATTAAGTATAAGTTTCATTATTTTTGTAGTTCAAGTCTGGAACAACATTGTTTTCTGAAAACAAAATTTGAATTTTGTATTTCAAAATAGTTTCTGTTTTCACATAAAATTGAAATTCTATTTTCACAAATTTAATTTCTGTTTTAATTTACAAATTTGAGTGTGTAAAATTGAAATACTGATATACTTATGCTAACAATCTTAAAACGATTTATCTTTATATATCAGTTTTACAATTTTATATTTTTCCAGAACTTGAAATTCAGAAATTGGTATAGCTTTCTGTTTATATCTATAAATTTTGTTACAGTATTCACTAAAGTAATCTAGTTTCGAAAAAACTTTAATATTCAGTTTTAAAACATTGTTTTGGTTTCTGTTTAGTTGCAGTAATTTGTTTACTGCAGAATTTTTTAAACCAATTATGTATTTGCTGCAACCAAATCCTGTCTAATTGCCTTTATTTATTCAGAATTTGGTGCTGAACTTTTTGACTGAATTTGAATATTCTGAATAAATACAGTAATGGCTACTGATTCTATTCCTCCTCCTACTCCTACTGTGGTGCCTCCTCAATGCTTGTTCTAGCATCAATGATTGTGAGTCATGGAGAGAAGCCCAAAAATTTTAACGGCACAGAATTCAAGAGGTGGCAACAAAAGATGTTGTTCTACTTGACCCCTTTGAATTTGGCCCGTTTCCTTCAAGAAGATGCTCACGCATTAAAGGAAAATGAAAGTGATAGGCAAGTGGTTGCCGCTGTGGAAGCATGGAAGAATGCTGATTTCTTATGCCAGAACTACATCCTAAATGGATTGGACAACACATTGTATAATGTGTATTGCACCTTTAAGACTGTAAGAGAATTGTGGAAATCCTTAGACAAGAAATACAAGACTAAAAATGCCGGTCTCAAGAAGTTTGTAGTGGAAAAATTCCTAGACTACAAGATGCTTGATTCCAAGACTGTGATCAGCCAAGTTCAAGATCTACAAGTGATTTTGCATGACATATATGCAGAAGGGATGTCTTTTAGTGAATCTTTCCAAGTGGTTGCCATTATTGAAAAATTGCCACCCCTATGGAAATAATTCAAGAATTATCTAAAGCACAATCAAAAGAAAATGAGACTTGAAGACTTGATAGCGAGGTTGAGGATAGAGGAAGAGAACCGTGTATCTGAAAAGAAGGCTGGCAAGGCCATCATGGAATCTAAGACCAATGTTGTGGAACAAGGGCAGAGCTCTTACAATAACAAGAAGAGGAAGCATAATGGCAATGGTCCCAAGCAAGGTGCAAACAAGAAGTTCCAAGGCAAATGCTTTGTATGCAGCAAGACAGGGCATTGTGCTAAGGATTGTTGCAACCGCAAGGACCAAGGAAATCCAAACAAGAAACGTTCTCAAGCCAATGTGACTGAAGTGGACGGCCTTTCAATCAATGTCTCAGACATGAATCTCTCAGCCATAGTTTCCGAGGTGAACTTCATTGGCAGCAATACCAAGGAATGGTGGGTGGACACAGGGGCTACTCGTCATGTTTGCTCAGACAAGAAGATGTTCTCATCATATTATAGCATAGATAATGGAAAACAACTCTTCATGGGCAACTCTTCTTCTTCCAAGGTTGAAGGCCAAGGAAAAGTGGTATTGAAGATGACATCGGGCAAGGAACTTACTCTTAATGATATACTGCATGTGTTGGATATTCGAAAGAATCTAGTGTCTGGATCATTGTTGAGTAAGAAGGGTTTCAAATTAGTGTTTGTCTCAGACAAGTTTATCCTCACAAAAAATAAGATGTATGTAGGAAAGGGGTACATGAGTAATGGGCTTTTCAAAATGAATGTAATGACTATTGTACCTACAATTTCTAATATTAATAAAGACACAACTTTTGCTTATATGCTTGAGTCTTATAATGTATGGCATGGTAGAGTAGGACATGTTAATTATGATACATTGCGTAGATTAATTAATATGGAATGTTTGCCTAAATTTGAAATAGATCCAAATCATAAATGTGAGATTTGTGTGGAATCTAAACTTACAAGAACTTCTTTTCAATCAATTGAAAGAAATAGTGAACCTCTAGAATTAATACATTCAGATATATATGATTTGAAATTTATTCAAACTAGAAATATTTTCTTACATTCATTGATGATTGCATAAGATATTGTTATGTTTACTTATTGAGAAGTAAAGATGAGGCATTGGAAATGTTTAAACATTTCAAGAATGAGGTTGAGAACCAACTTGATAGAAAAATCAAGGTGATAAGAAGTGATAGAGGTGGTGAATATGAAGCACCTTTTGGTGAGTTTTGCTCACAACATGGTATTATACACCAAACAACTGCATCCTACTCACCACAACAAAATGGTGCTGTTGAACGAAAAAACATAACATTAAAAGAAAAGATGAATGCATTATTATTAAGTTCTGGTCTACCTCAGAATCTGTGGGGGGAAGCAATCCTCTCCGCAAATTATATTCTCAATCGAATACCTCAAAAGAAAACCAATAAATCCCCTTATGATTTGTGGAAAGATCGAAGACCTTCTTACAAATACTTAAAAGTGTAGGGGTGTTTGGCTAAAGTGGCGATACCTATTGATGCTGCACTTTTCGACTCGCAATAAGTGTGGGCTCCATAACCTGTAGAACACTCAGAAAGACGATCAGAGGACCACCGGATTGGCTCCGGCGTAGCCGCTCCGATGCTTAAGTAAGTAAACGGAATTGAAAGACTGTATTGAAAGTCAAAGAATGAGCATAAAAATAATACCTTTAGGGTTTCATTTATAGGTCGTGGCCTTCCTAAGTTGATTAGGATTCGACGCCATGAATATAGGGATTTGATCATCGGAGATTGCAGTTACCTTGTGGAGTATTGAGTTGTAGATGGAGATAATCGTAGATAGTAGTTTCCGTGTCGAAGACTGTTTCCTTATTCCCTGCTTGGTAGTTGTTAAGGAAGCCATAAGGTCGGAACCATGTGAACTGCTGAATGAATATTGCCCAGAGCATAAGGTTTGGAAGATATGTGCATGAGAATGCCTCGGAGGCTTCGCCTGCACTATATGACAGAGTTTGTCGGTTCTGTAGGATATATATATGAGAATGCCCTGAAGGCTATGAATGCTCTGTATGACCGAGTTTATCGGCTCTGTATTATATATATATATATGAGAATGCCCTGAAGGCTTATGGCTGCTCTGTATGATCGAGATTATCAGTTCTGTATGATCGAGATTAGTAACTCTGTAAGCACACGTGTCTCAAGGTGATTGGTGTGTCTGTTTGTGGTATATCAGCTACTCCCCCCGAGCCCTAGTTAGAAGCTAGGGCTTAACTAGGGTTATGGGCTTTGTGAAGAGTCATACGTTTCGTCTCTTCATTTCTCGAGACGTCGGTTTAATGAGTCATTTATTGCGCAGCCGATACTTGAGAAGCCATCATTATCTTCAACCGTTGTGTCGGCTCGTCTTGGGAGGCTCATATTTCGAATGTGTATATAAAGAGAGGGAAAGGTCTTGTATACCTTTCTTCTGCACTTGCTTCTACAGTACTAGAGGCTGCCACCGCCATTTGACATATTTTGAAGTTTGAAGGATATCCGGCGTTCATAGTCCTTTCTTGATCTCAGGTTTGATTTTGGTCCCCTTCTACATTCCTTCTCATTTGCTTCATTTCTTTTTTTTGTTCACCATGTCTGGTCTCGAGTCACCTTTTGGTTCGGGTAGTCCTTTTGGGATCGTCCCTCAACTTCAGTTAGTGAATCTTCCTTCTATAGATGACGATGAGAATAGAATGATAGAGCCCCCCTCTAGTCCGGGGGTTAGGATTGTTGATGCATTTGATGAGCCCCCGAATAGGGCTGGTGAGACCTCTGGTCGATCCGATTACAGAGAGGAGGGTGAGAGTGCAATCACTGAGAAAATGTTGAAGGAGTTATGGGAGAAATCCAAACTCCCTTCCAACGTTACTTTTAGGGTCCCTGACTCTCGAGATCGCCCAAGTGATGTTAAAGAGGGGGAAATCTGTGCCTATCTGGCCTGGTTTGAAATGGGATTGACACTCCCCCTTCCTGATATTATAAAACAATTCTTTTGTTAGTTCGACCTTTGCCCCGCAGACCTGAACCTTAACAGTTGGAGACATCTGTTGAGCTTCATTGTGTTGGGGCATATGAATAATGTCAATGTGTCTCTTGACTTGATCCGTAGTAATATAGATCTAAAACTTCAGAAGGCGGAAGGCCTTTATTACATGTCTTTTGATAGTGGGTTCAGACCCCTTACTTCCGTGCCCTCTTCTAACAAGACCTGGAAGAAGTGGTATTTCTTCATAAAAGGAGGATGGGAATGCAAGGACTTCGAAGGCGAACCTTCAGCATTCCCTCGAACCACTGGGCGAAAGGGTGAGGCCCAATTTTCCCGTGGCTGTGTTGACTTCTTTTTGTACACCAATTACTGAACTGATCAATTTCTGTGTTTCTTGTGCAGTTAAGAGCGTGTAGAGAAGACCGAAATTCTCCATTGCGATTCAGAAGCAATACAAGAAGCTCTTAAAGCCCAGCAATCGAAACCATTCCTCCATTGTCAATCCTGATAAATTGATGGCTGCCAGAGGAAGCGTTGAGGAGCTTGCAAAGAACATGATGGCACGGTGGGAGACCGAGCCATCTTCATCTGTGGCAGTAGGGGAGGCTTCTTCCCTAGTGGACCCTCCCATCCAGGCGAAGAGGAGGAGGGTACTTTCGATCTTTCCTGACCCCATTGAGGTAGAGGGAAAGGCGCCTGCCCCCATTTCTATGGTCCCCCCAGCCCCGTCCAAGCAAGCGGGCAAAGGGGCGTCATCCTCGGTGGTCCCTGATGCTGTGGGGGCCAAAAATATTCTAGAGGACTTTTAAGCCAAAGGCTTAAGCAAAATTAGGCCTCAGAAGCCAAAAAAGCTTCTTGCTGACCTGGCTTCTCTTCAAGTCAAGGTAAGTTCTTCGGGTCTTTATCTTCTTTCCCTTTTTTCCAAATGTTTTGGTTGGTACTGAACTGTGTGCTTCGTACGTTGTAGGCTCTGCACACCCTTTCTGCCTTGACGGAGGTTTCTCCTCTTTCAGAGGAGGTTGATCAACTCAAGACCGAGCTGGACGAGCTTAGGCTTCAGCTTGGCATTGCCCAGTCAGAGGCCCACGATTCTGCAGAGAAGCTGAAGGAGCTTCAAAATTCTCTGATCGTGATGGAGTCGGAGAAAGACCTTGCTATTTAGCGGGAAAAAAGGCTGAAAAGGGAGTTGGACGGCCTGCGATATGAATTCAACCAGAAGCTTGACGATGCGGTGGAGCAGGCCAAGGTGGATAATGAGATGGAGATGAGGATGGAACTGGAAGGAATGGCCACCACCCTGATTTTGTTTGGCTTCAACAACTTCCGAGATAGGTTCCTTTCCAAGTTTCCTGATTTCGACATATCCTTGATTATGCCCCCAGGGGTAACCCCTCCTGAGGTTGCAGTTCTGAGCGAGGTAGTCGAGGTTCCTCCTGCCAACTCCACTGAAATTATCGTCCCAAGTGAGATGATTGATGCTGCTTCTGTCGATCCCCTCCCACCTGTTGAGCCTGCAGACCAGGCTTGAAATATGCTTAGCTTAGGTTTTTGTTGGTTTTTTTTTTTTTTTTTGAACTTCAGTGTAACAGACTCCTTCAATGAAACAGTTTTTCTTTATCAAATGTCTTCTCTTGTGCTTGGTTGACCCATGTAGCATTCCTTTGAATTTGTTGTTGATGTGAGAAATTGATGCAAGTAAGGCTGTTCTGGATCCCTCCAAATCAGCTTCCAAGAATTGGCAGTTATCTTTCGAACTGTAGTTACAATAAGATAATGATTGTAGCATAGTTCTGATTGCTTCTTTCTTTTTGGATGAGGTAGGAAAGCAATTTTTATCTGACATATAAGGATCTGACGATGATCTTGTGCCACATATATATTGACAGTAAATTTTTGAAGAATTCTGAGGCAGCTTGTTCTGAACCCAAGTCCTGTAGTAAGAACGGTGTCTTGTGTCTGTTGCTCTGATGATGGAGACTTCTGCCTCCTAAATCCTTCAGACCTGGACTGAGATACATTCGAACTGAAAGCTTTAAATGGTCTGTCAAGGATCAACGGAATAACAAAGACAATGAGGTCTGTATGTTAGACCGAAGGCCTTTGTATAAAGGTGGATCGGACTTTGTTTGCTTTGATTAGTTCGGTATGCTTAGGGAAGCCTTGTATCTTGTTGCCTAAGTATCCGAAAGGACGATTCTATAAGTCATCCATTTATACAGCTGTCTTTTAAGTTTTCGAGACCAACCCTTTATTTAACCGTTGCGACGGTTCATCTGGGCAACTTTTGGGCTTCAAGGGTCTATATATAGGGAGGAGAAGCATAAGGTTGCCCCCCCATCTCTTTTACTTGTATTCCTATATTGTTCCCCTATCGGAGAGAATTTGAATGCCTTTTAGAGACTTACCGTTTGCCCGGAGATGATTGACGATTTTCAGTCCGAGTTGGGAATGATTAAACTGTGGCCGAGAGTTAACCTTCCCTTTGATTCAGTCTCCAAGGAAGGATTAGAGGAGGCTAAAATCTTCTTGTCCATCTTAGCATCCGGTTGAGATTTCTCCGATGGGAGGCGGACCCTCCTTGATTCAACCGAGGCTTTGAGCATTGGTGATGAAGACGAAGGTGGGATGCCTCCTTCCCTCTGTGTCTTGGCAGAGACCCTTGCTCAAATCGGCCGGGGTGTGACAACTGCTCTGAGGGAGATGAATGGAGGTTCCCTGAGACCCAGAGCCCTCATCATCTGTTGGTATTGAGATCAATGACAGTGATGATGAAATGGCCTGGGTGCTTCTTGATGCAGATTGGGGTTCAGGATTCCTTCCTTTCAAATGGAGCCGGCAACGGCAGTAATGGAAGCATGGATCCTGGATCCCTTTCTCATTCGAAGAAGAAAGCCATGATGTTGTATAATGTTTGCCTTTGTTGTAGCTTTTTGTGTACTTGTTTTGTTTCCAGTCTTCTTACACTGATGTAAATTTTCTAAATCATCAATAAAATTGAGTTCCTTCTTCTTAGATCTGATGTTCTTTGTATTTGAATGTGCTCTTCTGGAGTTAAAATACATTTTCGTGCACTTCTGATATATGACCGTTCTAAGAATAAATCAAAAAAACTTTGTAGAAGTCTTGAATCAAAGTACTTCACACCTGCTCAGTACAATAGTACTTGTTGCTTGCTGATAGATAAGCCAAATAATCTAAGTGTCAGATTTGAGGTGTTCCGATCTAGGAAACTTTAGTTTGTAGATGTTCGGAACTTCTGTCTTTGGATGGACTGGATCATAGAATCTGTATGTTAAAGATGGACCAGGCTAAAAAGCCCCGTGCATTAGAAATGGACCAAGTCCTGAGAGTTGTGCATTATAGATGGACCAAGTCCTAAGACTTGTGCATTATTGATGGACCAAGCACGAAGACTTGTACATTATGGACCAGGCTCTAGAGGCCTGTGCATTATAGATGGACCAAGTCCTGAGACTTGTGCATTATTGATGGACCAAGTACGAAGATTTGTACATTATGGACCAGGCTCTAGAGGCCTGTGCATTATAGATGGACCAAGTACTAAGACTTGTACATTATGGACCAGGCTCTGGAGGCCTGTACATTTATAGATAAACCAAGTACTAAGACTTGTACATTATGGACCAGGCTCTGGAGGCCTGTGCATTTATAGATGGACCAAGTTATAAGACTTGTACATTATGGACCAGGCTCCGGAGGCCTGTGCATTTATAGATGGACCAAGTCGTAAGACTTGTACATTATGGACCAGGCTCCGGAGGCCTGTGCATTTATAGATGGACCAAATACTAAGACTTGTACATTATGGACCAGGCTTTGGAGGCCTGTGCATTTATAGATGAACATTCCATGGAAGTAAAAGAAAGAAACATCTCTATTGATAATACTTCCGTAAATGTTCCACGTTCCATAGCCTAGGAATAGGCTTCCCAGTCATGTCTTCTAGCCAGTAAGTGGTAGGCCTTACAACCTTCGTTACTTTGTAAGGGCCTTCCCAATTTGGTGACAGTTTTCCCATAGTGAGATCCTTGGTGTTTTGAAAGACTCTTCTTAAGATTAGGTCTCCGACTTGAAAGCTAACCGTCTTGAGTCCTACCTTGGATTTGTCGACCATTCTCTACTGATAGGCTTCTATCCTGATGCTGGCTTGATCCCTTCTTTCTTCAAGCAAATCCAAGTTTTCCATCAGCTGCTGATCATTGGATTCTTGCTCAAAGGCTTCAGTCCTTGATCTCAATCAGAATTACTACTTCTATACCATAAGTCAGTGAGAAGGGAGTTTCAGAGGTGGGAGTTCTTCTGGTTGTTCTGTAGGCCCAAAGAACTCCAGGGAGTTCCTCTGCCCACTTTCTTTTGGCTTGTTCCAACCTTTTCTTTAACCCGTCAAGGATCGTTCGGTTAGTGACCTCTGCTTGCCCATTTGTTTGTGGATGTCCTAGAAAGGCAAAGTGTTGCCTAATATTGAGATTTTCACATAATTTCTTGAAGCCTTTACCAGTGAACTATGTCCCGTTGTCGGAGATAATCACACGTGGTATGCCGAACCTGCACACAATGTTCTTCCAAGTGAAGCTCTCAACTTCCTTTTCTGTGATATGTGTTAGAGGTTTAGCTTCGGCCCATTTAGAGAAGTAGTCAATGGCTACCAAGAGATATTTCCTGTTTGGTGGAGCCCTTGGTAATGGACCCACGATGTCCATCCCCCACTGAGCAAAGGGCCAAGGACTAAGAATCGGGATGAGCTCGTGATGAGGCTGATATTGATATGGGGCAAATCTTTGGCATTTGTCGCACTTCTGAACATACTCCTTAGCCTGCTTTAGCATGCTAGGCTAGTAATAGCCCTAAGACAGAGCTCGGTGAGCTATAGTTCTGCCCCCATTGTGATTCCCGCAAATTCCCTCGTGTATTTCAGCCAAGACATATTGTGATTCTTTTAGAGCTAAGCATTTTAACAGAGGTTGAAAATACAACCTTCTGTAAAGCTTGTTGTTCAGGATCAGGTACCGAGCCGCTCTGATTCGGATTCTCCTGGCTTTGTTTTTGTCTTTTGGGATGAGCCCGGATTGCAGGTACTGGAGGATTAGAGTCATCCAGTTCTGGGGCTGTTCAGTAATTTGAGCAACTTGGGCTTCCCCTATGCTAGGTCCTAGCTGATAGGAGATTTTTATTGTGGAGTTTGCTTCAGACTTTAGGCGGGACGCCATGTTAGCCAAAGCATCTGCTCTGCAATTCTGGCTTCTTTCAATTTTCTGGATAATGAATGTTTGGAAGGAGTGCTTCAAGTGGTTTACCAGTTCGGAGTACCAGAGCATCTTGTCATCTTTAATGGCGAATTCTCCTAGGACTTGGCTTACCACCAGTTGGGAGTCTAAGAAGACTTTAAGGTTCTGAGCCTCACATTCCAAGGCAAGCTTCATGCCTAAGATTAGAGCTTCATATTCTGTTTCGTTGTTGGAAGCTTTGAATCCCAAGCTGACTGCCTTTTCTGACGAGAGCCCATCAGGGGACTGTAGCACCAGGCCTACTCCTGAGCCCTGATCGGTTGACAATCCGTCGATGTAGAGCAGCCAGGTTCCTGAAGTTTCGATGAGCTGTGCTTTGTCTTGAAGTGCCGGGGTGAACTCTGCAACAAAATCAGCCAAGGCCTGTCCTTTGATGGAGTTTCGGGGTACATATGATATGTCGAATTCCCCTAGCTCTACAGACCACTTCACTAATCTCCCTGATACCTCAGGTTTCCTCAGTATTGACTTCAGAGGATAGGCAATTGGGATTTCAATTGGATGGGCTTGGAAATAAGGTCGGAGCTTTCGAGCTGATATGACCAAGGCATAGGCTAGCTTTTCTACTTCTGGATATCTTTTTTCCGTGTCAAGTAGTGCCCTACTGACGTAGAATATGGGCCTTTGAACTCCTCTGTCCTGTCTGACTAATGCGGAGCTGACCGCGTTTTCAAAAACCGCAAGGTACAAGAGTAGCTTTTCTCCCTGTACTGGTTTTGACAGAAGCTCTAGAGAGGCTATATACTTTTTTAGCTCTTGAAAACCTTTCTCGCATTCTTCCGTCCACTGCAAAGCCTTGTTTCCCTTCAGAGCTTTGAAGAAAGGTAGGCAGCGATCAGTGGATTTGGAGATAAATCTGTTTAGTGCCGCGATTCTGCCATTAAGTGTCTGAATCTCCTTTCTGGTTCTTGGTGACTTCAGTCCAATCAAAGCTTGGATCTGAGTGGGGTTTGCTTCGATACCTCTCTGAGAGACAATGTATCCCAAGAATTTTCCCTTCGTAATTCTGAAGGTACATTTCGAGGGGTTGAGCTTCATCTTCTGCTGTCTGAGGATATCAAAGGTCTGGGCTAAGTGCTGGAGGTGACTACCTTTCTGCAGACTTTTAACCAGCATGTCGTCGATGTATACCTCCATGGTACTGCTGAGCAGTGGGCTGAACATCTTGGTCACCAACCGCTGATAAGTGGCTCCAGCGTTCTTTAAACTGAAAGGCATTACTCTGTAGCAGTAGAGTCGTCGTTCGGTTATGAAGGCTGTCTTCTCTTGGTCTGGAGGGTACATCTGGATCTGGTTGTACCCAGAGTAGGCATCCATGAAGCTCATGAGCTCGTGCCCCGCAGTGGCGTCAACCAATTGATCTATCCTTGGCAGTGGAAAGTTGTCTTTGGGGCACGCCTTATTGAGGTCTGTATAATCAACGTAGACTCTCCACTTGCCATTTTTCTTGACTAGGACGGTGTTGGCTAGCCACTCAGGATAGAACACTTATCGTATCATCCTAGTTTCAAGTAGCCTCTGAACTTCTTCATTTATAATCCGATGCCGTTCAGGAGCAATCGATGTTCTCTTCTGTTTGACTGGTGGATGATTTGGATCTACTATCAGCTTGTGAGTTACGAGGCTAGGGTCTATACCCTCCATGTCTCTGGTCTCCCAAGCAAATATAGAGAGGTTGTCTTTCAGAAACCTGACTATGTTCTCCTGCTCGGTGTGCATTAGATCAGGGCCGATATACAAATAACGCCCCTCTGCTTCTGAACTGACCAACACTTTGATGGGCTCGCCAACAGGTTTGGCTCGGCTGTCTTGTCCCCTTGGGCTCAGGGGTTCTTCAATGCTGGATGGGCAACCTTCCACCTCAGGAGTGTGGGTGAGAATTGGATCTGCACAATCCCGAGTGTACTGTAATTGCTATTTGGGGGCCTTCTCCTTGAGGGCAATAACATGGCATTCCCAGGAGGTTGGCTGACACCCTCTGACAGAGTGAACGTTCTGGTTGTGGACGTACTTCAGACACTGATGGAGGGTCGAGGTGACCGCTCCTATCTGGTGCAACCAAGGTCTCCCGATTATGATGTTGTAGGGAGATTTCATATTCAACACCATGTACTCCGAGATGGTGGTCTTCTGCCCTTCACCCTCTCCTACAGTAGTAGGAAGGTCGATTCTCCCCAATGGGGTGCTGAGATTGCCATCAAAAGCTGCCATCACGGCAGTAGTGGGCTTGACGTTGTCGTGGTCCATTCCCATCTGTTTAAGTGGCTCATGGAACAGTATGTTGACGAAGCTACTAGTGTCGACCAGGACTCTCCTGATCTCGAAGTTGGCGATTTTGAGAGTGATGACGAGGGCATCACTGTAAGGGCTGTGTACCCCTGCCAGATCTTGTTCAGTGAATTGGATCTCCGGTGCTGGTTTGAGCCTCTTTTCCACGTTGGAGATCTGCAATACGTTTGGAGCAGCTCTGGCCTCCCGAGCATATCTCTTTCTTGCCCTGTTGGACATTCCTGTAATAGGGGAGTCAGCATGGAGGACGTAGATGACATGGTTGTTCTGCCTCTGAGGCTCGTTTCGTACTTCCCTTTGCTCCTGCCTTTGTTCAGGCCTCTGGTCTGGCCGTTGTTGAGGCTTGTTTTCTTGGGGGTTCTGCCTTCCGTCTTGCTTAACGAACTCCCGAAGACGCCCCTTCTTTATGAGCTGCTCTATCTCATATCGGAGGGTCCTGCATGTGTTAGTTGTATGTCCATGATCTTTCTGGAAATTACAATACTTACTTTGGTCCTGAAGGCTGGGATTTCCTTTGATTGGTTCCGGCCACCTCAAGTTTTCCCGATCTCGAATCTGCCAGAGTACCTGGTTCGATGTGGTGTTCAAAGGAGTGAAGTTAGTGAACTTCCTTGGTCCGGAATTGTACACAACTTTGGGTGCTGTTCTCTTCTCTGGGCTCTTGGCCCTCTTCTGGTTGGAGTCTCTTCTGTGGTCCTCTTTCTTGTGATCCTCCCTCTTTGGATTATCCCTTTGGGTCTGATCTTTGCCCTTCTGGGATGTGTGGCTGGCTTCTTCCAGGTTGATAGATTTCCTGGCTCGATCCATTAGTGCCGCCATGTCGGCTGGAGGGCTTTTTGTTAAGGAGTCTCTGAAGCCACCATGGGCAAGTCTAGCAGTTAAGGTAGCTACAAGGAATTTTGGGCTGCAGTCAGTGATCTCCGTGAGTTCGGCATTGAAGCGTGCAATGTAGGCTCTGAGGGACTCCTCCTTAGTCTTCTTGACATTTAACAAGAACTCTGCTCCCCTTCTGAGCCTTCTGCTGCTCATAAACCTGTCCAAAAATTGTCTACCGAGCTCATAGAAGCTGGTAATTGAGTTCGGAAGGAGGTTGTGGAACCATTTCAGAGCAGTTCCCTTCAAGCTAGTGATGAAAGTTCGGCACATAAAAGCATCAGAGGCCCCGTGGAGGGCCATTGTATGCTGGTAGTGCGAGAGATGATCTCCTGGGTCTCCAGACCCGTCGTACAGGGTGAACTTTGGCACCATGAACTTTCTGGGCCTTTCTTCTGACATGATGGCGTGAGTGAATGGGGTGGCCAGTCTTCCGAGCAGCCTGGCCAACTCGTCTTGCTCTGGAGGGTTCTGAGGGCCTCTCAAGGCAATTGTTCGGTCCATAGACTTGGCGATTTCTTCTACCCTCCGTGGGTCTCTGAGTCTGACATCTTGCGAACCTTGCCTGACAGCCTCGGCTTCAGGGTAGTAGGGTTGAGTACGTCCCTCGGATGGAGGAGGGTTACGAACCTAAGGGATTGGTGCTGCATGGGGATGAGGCTCCTGTGGTGCCGGATGTGCTCCCAAAGCCCTTGGAGTTGGGGCTCGAGTAGTGCTCCGGTAATGGACGCCAGGGACGAAGGCTGATGTTCCCCAGCCTGGAGCTGCTGATGGCTGTGGATCTCTGCCAACGCAGGCAACACCCTGGGGGTGCCCGGGCTGGTTGTTTGGAGCCTACTCATGGGGCTCTTCATTCTCCGTGGTAACAGGGGGTTGAGTTCCTTCAGCAATGTTGACCGGTGGGTTAGGAGGGTTCGTCCCTTGATTCTGTGTGAGTGTTGCCAGCATTCTAGTGATGGCAAGCAACTGTTCCTGCACCAGTTCATTGTGTCGTTTGATCGATTCGATCTCTTGTCGCATGGGATTAACCGTTGGCCCCCTTGCTCGTGGAGCAAGCGGCCGACGCTTAGAGTTTTGTGGAATCTGAGTATTCTGTCGCGGTCGGAGATTTGGGGCCATAGTTTTTCGGTGAGGAAAGAGATGAGTTTGTGAATAGAGCACTTGGAGATTAGTCTTTCCCACAAACGGCGCCAAACTGATGCTGCACTTTTTGACTCGCAAAATGTGGGCTCCGTGACCTGTAGAACACTTAGAAAGACGATCAGAGGACTACCAGATTGGCTCCGGCGGTAGCCGCTCTGATGCTTAAGTAAGTAAACGGAATTGAAAGACTGTATTGAAAGTCAAAGAATGAGCATAAAAATAAAGTGTACCTTTAGGGTTTAATTTATAGGTCGTGGCCTTCCTAAGTTGATTAGCATTCGATGCCATGAATATAGGGATTTGATCATCGGAGATTGCAGTTACCTTGTGGAGTATTGAGTTGCAGATAGAGATAATCGTAGATAGTAGTTTCCGTGTCGAAGACTGTTTCCTTATTCCCCGCTTGGCAGTTGTTAAAGAAGCCATAAGGTCGGAACCATGTGAAATGCTGAATGAATATTGCCCAGAGCATAAGGTCTGGAAGATATGTGCATGACAGTGCCTTGGAGGCTCCGCCTGCACTGTATAACCGAGTTTGTTGGTTCTGTAGGATATATATATGAGAATGCCCTGAAGGCTATGAATGCTCTGTATGACCGAGTTTATCGGCTCTGTATTATATATATATGAGAATGCCCTGAAGGCTTGTGGCTGCTCTGTATGATCGAAATTATCAGCTCTGTATGATCGAGATTATTAGCTCTGTATGATCGAGATTAGTAACTCTATAAGCACACGTGTCTCAAGGTGATTGGTGTGTTTGTTTGTGGTATATCACCTATAACTAAAAAGGTTAAAATATGACCAAAGACAGTTGATTGTGTTTTCATTGGGTATGCTCATAAAAGTAGTGCATATCGCTTTCTGATTCATAAATCAAAAATTCCCGATATGCATGTCAATACTATTATCGAGTCAAGAAATGCATCATTTTTTGAATATGTATTTCCTTACAAGTCAACAGAGGAATCGAGTTCACTTAAAAGAACTCATGACATTACAAAAAGCAGTGGTCAAGACCAAAAAGAGAATGATGAACCAAGATGTAGCAAAAGGGCTAGAACGTCAAACTCATTTGGTCCCGATTTTCTAACATATTTGTTAGAAGATGAGCCTCAAGGTTTTAAAGAAGCAATGTCGAGTCCTGAAGCTCCATATTGGAAAGAGGCAATAAATGGTGAAGTAGAATCCAATCTGCAAAATCATATGTTGGAACTAGTGGATCTTCCACCATGTTCTAAACCTCTTGGATATAAATGGATATTCAAGAAGAAAATGAAGGTAGATGGATCTATTAACAAATATAAAGCTAAGCTGGTTATCAAAGGTTACAAGCAAAATGAAGGCTTTGACTATTTTGATACATATTCACCAGTTATGAGAATATCATCCATTCGAATGTTAATAGCTATTGCAGCTATAAACAATCTTGAGATACATCAAATAGATGTAAAGATAACTTTCTTAAATGGTGATTTGGATGAAGAAATATACATGGAACAACCCGAAGGGTTTATTGTTTCAGGTTAAGAAAAGAAAGTTTATCAGCTTGTTAAATCCCTTTATGGATTAAAGCAAGCACCAAAGCAGTGGCGTGAGAAATTTGACAGTGTAATGATGTCAAATGGGTTCAAAATCAATAAATGTGACAAATGTGTATATGTCAAGAATACAGAAAATGGCTTTGTCATTATTTGTCTCTATGTTGATGATATGCTCATAATGGGTAGTAATAATAAAGTCATTAAAGTTACCAAGAAAATGTTAAACAATAAGTTTGACATGAAGGACTTAGGTGTTGCCGATGTTATAGTTGGGATAAAGATCTTTAGAACATCGGATGGACTAATATTATCTCAATCACATTACATTGAGAAAATTCTCAAGAAATTTAAACAAGATGATAGTAGTCCAGTGAGAACACCTGTAGATGTAAATCTACATTTATCCAAGAAAAATGGCAAAAGCATATTGCAACTAGAATATGCATAAATAATTGGCAGCCTAATGTATGTGATGAATTGTACCCGTCCAGACATAGCTTACGCTATCAGCAAATTGAGTAGATACACAAGTTATCCAGGTCCGGACCATTGGAAGGCAATAGTTAGGGTTTTGAGGTATCTGAAATACACCCAAAACTATGGATTGCACTACTCAAAATATCCAGCAGTACTTGAAGGATACTATGATGCGAATTGGATATCCGATAACAAAGACTCAAAATCCACAAGTGGTTATCTGTTTACATTTGGTGGCGAAGCGGTATCATGAAAATCTTCTAAATAAACATGCATTGCCAGTCCCTGATAACTGGTTAAAAAGTGCATATTTATTGTGTTAACTCTAGATATTCTTACACTTTTATTATTTTAATTTCTCCAATCTATATGCATTTGCTAGTTAATTCTTATTTTATCTTTTTGCAGAGAAAGCTCGTCAAAGTTGATGATTTAATGGTGGATTTGGAGCAAAAGGAAAATATTGGGCTTTGAAGTGCTAAAAGAAGTGGAAAACAAGTGATTTTGGGTTAGAAGAGAGGCTTGATCCATATATAGGTGGACTAGGGCCCATTTTAGCATTATAGGCTCTATTTTGGAACACTTTAGACTCCCTTTTTGGGCCCCTAATGTCTAATTACGGGATTTTATGTTATTCTCCTAAATTATTATTTTGTAAGGGTATTTTTGGAAAAAAGGGAATAATATTGTAACCTAGGGTTTTGGAAAAGAGAGGAGGCCGTCTTGGAGATCTAGAGAGGAAGAGAAGAAGGAAGAAAGAGAACTCTAAAGAAGAAGATGAAGAACTCCATGGCTATGGTGTTCTCTTCCACTATCATGGGCTAAGTTCTCCCATTCCTAGGGTTTAGATGAAACCCTAGTCAAGTAATATTGCTTCTTTGTATTTTATTTTTGGGTTAATTATTTTGGATGTTGATTGTATAACGTTGGAATTTTATTAAAGCAATGATCGTATTATTCAGTTTCACATAATCAATTTCTGTGATTTTGTTTATGTGGTTATACAATAGTAATATGTGTACATACATCAAAACCGTAGGACGAGTCATAACTCAGGGAAAACAAATTGTGACTATGACCTTAGAATTAGCGTAGACAATTTGTGTTGACCAAAGATGATTCGTGCTTAGGGTTTTGGTGTGTGATTTTCTTGATGATTGTATTGAGGCTTGTAGCCAAAATACGTCTTTTACATCCAAATTGAATGACCCAAGAATTAATACAATTGAAGCTAGTTACAAGATTAGTGGTGGATTCAACACCCTAGGAATCCTCTTTTAATTCGATTCATCATTAATTCAGCTGAATATTTATTTTAATTACAGTTTTCATTTAATTTTAGGAAAAAATCAAGAACAATCAATCTTTGTGAATTTCAATTAAAATTAATCTCAACTTTAGTTTTTAAATAATCAACAGTCTCTGTGGGTTCGACCCTTACTTCTCTACTATACTAGTAGTTTAGTTTGGTAATTTGATTGATTTCCACGACAGATCAATTTTTGGCGCCGTTGCCGGGGACTGTTGAATTGTTAAAAAATTTAGTAGTTGATTTTTATTTTAATTCTTTATTTTCTATTATTATTATTATTTTTTTTAATTGAGTTTTCTTTTTATTGTTTTGTAGGTGTTTAGTATTTATTTTATTCTTGTTATTTTTTATTTTATTTTATTTTATTTTATTTTTGATTTTTTCTGTTGTTTTTAATTGAATTTTCTTTTTATTGTTTTGTAGGTGTTTAGTATTTATTTTATTCTTGTTTTTTTTTTTTAAAAAAAAAAAAAGGAAAAAAAGAGAGGAGGGGTTTCTCTTTAGTCATTTTTGTTTTCTGGACTATAAAGCTCGAGCATTTTCTCATGCTCTTTCTCCAAATGTTTCTGGTTCAGAAAGCTCGAGCACTTCTCAAAAAGCTCGAGCACTTTTTCATCAAAAATTGTTTAAACATTCTGCCCCGAAAAGCTCGAGCTTTCTTTCTTCCCTCAAAGCTTCTAAGGTTCTGTCCCAAAAAGCTCGAGCTTTTCTCAGAAAGCTCGAGCACTTTTAATTCAATAAAAAAAAAAAAACCAAAAAATTCAAAATTCAAAAGAATGAAAAAAAAAAAAAAGAAAAAAAAAACTTAAACCCCTCATCTCTCATAACCTCAAACCCAACCACTAACCTTTTATTTATTTATTTATTTATTATTCCTCTGTTCGTATTTTGTTTTTAGTTTTTATTTTTTTTCTATTTTTATTATTTTTTTATTATTTTTTCCCTTTTATTTTTATTTTTATTTATTTTTATTTTTTTATCTTATTTTCTGTTATTATTATTATTATTATTATTTTATTTTAGTTTAGTTTATTGTATTTTCATTTTTTTCTATTTATTTATTATTATTATTATTATTATTTTTAATTATTTATTTTAGTTTATTTTGTTATTATTCTGTTTTTCATTTAAAAAAAAAAGCAAAAAAAAAAAAATGACACTTATTGGCATATTGATTCTCTTTTCCCAATTTGTTTTGTTATGTCAATATTTAGATTCTATAACCCTAATGATTTTTATTAGTCAATTTGTTATTGTAATGAGAAATGGGCCACCAAACCTTCTGATTCACCGGGCTCTTTGTCTCCTTAGTTCTCTCCACTCAGGTGCACTCCTTCCTTGTACTTCTTTTGTTATATTTCATGTTCTTTCATGTCATGTCCCCTTGAGGACAAGGTGTCAAATAAGTTGGGGGGAGTTGCTATTATTTTGCCTACTTGAGCTCAATATACTTCATGATTACAATTTTATTATTTTGAGCGTATTCATGTATTTCTGAGCTTGCATGAGAATCATTGTGATAGTTGTGCACTGTTAGTGATTTGTCTTTCCCTAACTTTCATAATTGGAGACAAATTGGGTTGCTACTCTTGTGACTCTATGATTTGATGGTTAGACTGTGAGACTCTAGTATCATGATGACATTTACTGAGACTTATAACCCATATTATGTAGAATTGAGCTTGAACTTTATTTTGAGGGTTATACAGTTTGCATATCTCCATTCTATCAATTGTCATTGTCACATGTCTAAGGTCAGTCAGTTCAAATGTCGGATGACACTTCTTGCCTTTGGGGAATGAAACTAGGCCCTTTTTCTACTTTGAGCCTGTTCGTTTGTTTCTTGCATCTTTACATTATTTACCTGATTGGAACCAAGTTGAGCCTTTATTATTATATCTTTCTTTTCATAGCCAGTAGTCTCGCTTTGGGTGAAGAAGTTGGATGATTTTTCTTTGAGAAATTGGTGTTGGGAAAGTAGAGAAGTGAAGATGTACATTTTTCTTTTATTGTAATTTTATTCAGTTTCAAAAAAAAAAAAAAAATTGATAAAAAAAAAAGAAAAAAAAAGAGAAAGAAAAAGAAGGAAGAAAAAAGAACAATCAGAAAAAGAAAAAATATATATATTTCATTGCTTTTTCCTTTTCTTTTTGGTTTGCTCAAGTAGAAAAGTTGTGAGTAGTTTGGGAATGCCTTTATTGGAATTTTGGGAGTAATGTTGCAATGTTCAAGAGAGGTGACGAGTTTGGAAAACTACAGTTTATTCACTCTAACTTCTTCGCTTATCACATGGAAATTATTGTTCACTTACCCCTACAGTATCCTTGACCCTGACCTACGTTACAACCAAAAACAAAGACCTAGCCGACCCCGAAGGTGTAGTAGTTGATGATTGAGGATGTGACTGTAGTGATTATGTGACATTGGGAGTTGATTTTCGTAGTGGTTAGAACTCTCTCTATATTATTCTTATTGTGCTTTCATTCATATTTGCATGTGGATTATTTGATTTGTACTCAACAATTATTCCATCCACATGTATGAGAGGATACATATACATCCCATCTCTGTGAGCTTCATTTGTGAGTGATATCTTTTGGTGAGATTTGGAGTTAAAGTAATGCCTGTTTGAAAAGAAGTTTCATTGCCTAGACATTTTGTTATGGTTGTCGCTTTTATGCACACTGATTCTATCCATTAATGAGCACTTGGGAAATTCACAGGTTGCTTTTAGTGACATAATTGTTACTTTGATTCGATTATAACTCAGCTATACATTCACTAAGATTCATTTTTATTAATTATGAAGTATATTGTGTTCAAGTTGGGGGGTGTTGAATTTTGTGGGTAGATTCACTGCAAACCCTCACGAGACTATAACTCGTCCACTAGGGCAACCTAGGGGTTTAAAGCCTTATTGCATATGGTAAATGCAATCGTGTATTCCACGAAAGAGGATTTAGTTAGTTGTATTGTGTCTCTTGTTTCCTTGGCTTTGCTCGAGGACTAGCAAAGTGTAAGTTGGGGGGTGTGATAACTGGTTAAAAAGTGCATATTTATTGTGTTAACTCTAGATATTCTTACACTTTTATTATTTTAATTTCTCCAATCTATATGCATTTGCTAGTTAATTCTTATTTTATCTTTTTGCAGAGAAAGCTCGTCAAAGTTGATGATTTAATGGTGGATTTGGAGCAAAAGGAAAATATTGGGCTTTGAAGTGCTAAAAGAAGTGGAAAACAAGTGATTTTGGGTTAGAAGAGAGGCTTGATCCATATATAGGTGGACTAGGGCCCATTTTAGCATTATAGGCTCTATTTTGGAACACTTTAGACTCCCTTTTTGGGCCCCTAATGTCTAATTACGGGATTTTATGTTATTCTCCTAAATTATTATTTTGTAAGGGTATTTTTGGAAAAAAGGGAATAATATTGTAACCTAGGGTTTTGGAAAAGAGAGGAGGCCGTCTTGGAGATCTAGAGAGGAAGAGAAGAAGGAAGAAAGAGAACTCTAAAGAAGAAGATGAAGAACTCCATGGCTATGGTGTTCTCTTCCACTATCATGGGCTAAGTTCTCCCATTCCTAGGGTTTAGATGAAACCCTAGTCAAGTAATATTGCTTCTTTGTATTTTATTTTTGGGTTAATTATTTTGGATGTTGATTGTATAACGTTGGAATTTTATTAAAGCAATGATCGTATTATTCAGTTTCACATAATCAATTTCTGTGATTTTGTTTATGTGGTTATACAATAGTAATATGTGTACATACATCAAAACCGTAGGACGAGTCATAACTCAGGGAAAACAAATTGTGACTATGACCTTAGAATTAGCGTAGACAATTTGTGTTGACCAAAGATGATTCGTGCTTAGGGTTTTGGTGTGTGATTTTCTTGATGATTGTATTGAGGCTTGTAGCCAAAATACGTCTTTTACATCCAAATTGAATGACCCAAGAATTAATACAATTGAAGCTAGTTACAAGATTAGTGGTGGATTCAACACCCTAGGAATCCTCTTTTAATTCGATTCATCATTAATTCAGCTGAATATTTATTTTAATTACAGTTTTCATTTAATTTTAGGAAAAAATCAAGAACAATCAATCTTTGTGAATTTCAATTAAAATTAATCTCAACTTTAGTTTTTAAATAATCAACAGTCTCTGTGGGTTCGACCCTTACTTCTCTACTATACTAGTAGTTTAGTTTGGTAATTTGATTGATTTCCACGACAGATCAGTCCCACAATGGAATCTAAGTTTATTACACTTGATAAAGCTGGTGAAGAAGTTGAGTGGCTTCATCACTTCCTAGAAGATATTCCAATGTGGCCAAAACCTGTGCTCGCTATATATATTCATTGCGATAGTCAATCAGCGGTTGGTGGGGCAAAGAGTCATATGTATAACGGTAAGTCTCGACACATTCGTCAAAGACATAATACTGTGAAACAACTTCTCTCTAATGGTATTATGACCATTGAATACATAAGGTCAAAAGACAACGTTGCAGATCCGTTAACCAAAGGTTTAACCAGAGAGTAAGTAAATAAATCATCGAGGGGAATGGGCTTAAAGCCTATGCACTAAAAGTCGCCATAATGGCAACCCAACCTAGCTGACTAGAGATCCCAAGATCTAGGTTCAAAGGGAAAATCGAATTATGTGAGACTTATTAAAGATCACTATGGAGATAAAATCTTCTACCCATTCGTATGATAAGAATAGTGATGCCTGTAACGTTAAAAAGGATAAGCTAAGCTTCTAATGATTATTATACCTTGTTAATATACAAGTGGGGTATAGCAGGATACTCTTAATAAGAAATCACCTATGTGAATGTGAACTGGGTTGGTTCTATGAGAATGATAAAGGCTAAATTCTCTAGGAGCACTCATGAAATCAGGAATTGCTCAGGGCCAAAATGAACACAATCATGAGAACCAACTGTGTTAGGAAAGATTCTGCATGAATGTTGTTGTCTTGGTTTACACAAATGATTGAACAGCTCAAGACATCATGCTCATTAATTAATTAGTAACCCCGATAGCATTTCACAAGGGAAGGTTCAAGGCCACAAGCTACATTCCTCTATGCAAGAAAATTTCAACTGAACTCTCTCTTAGTGTCTGCATGTCATTTGCATTACTTTCAGTCAATTTCATTCATGTGGGGGATTGTTGAAAAAATGGGTTTTTGAACATTATAATTAGCTATCTTTGAGCTAATATTAAAGTGGGTCCCACACATTAATTTTAGTGGGTCCACATGGGAATGTGTTCTCCTCTATGAGAAGATTAAGATTATACATTGGGTTGCTCAAAACCATAAGGAGTGAATGAGAAATTCCCTCCAAACATTACCACTTGGAAATGGTAACAAAAGCTTGACGCTTGTGAAAAATCTTGTGTCCTACATAGGATGGGTACAAGGCTTTTAAAGAGTATATATACACATATCTTGGAGGAAGGTTTGGGCCCCAAAGGGTGCCCAAGTTTTGTGCATGGGGGAGGACCTAAGCAAATGCTTGGACCACCACACGCGCGCGTGCCACCGCCGCCGCCCCACCCCGAACCAGGTCGGGTCGGGCTCGGGTTCGGGTTTGAGTTCTAGGCCTGGGCTCAGGCTGTGTATATATCTTTTTAGAGAAAATTTATTTAAAATTTTTCATATCAAAAACGCAGTCGTTTTGAACATGCGTTTAAGTTACTGTTGGGATTTCAAAACGCTGTCGTTTTAGACGTGTGTATGGTTACCGTTGGGAGTCCAAAACACTGTCATTTTAGAAGTGCGATTTGACTGAATGGGCTTCTTCTTTATGGACGCGACTGTGTCTGTTCACCATGAACAGACACGACCCAAGCTTCATGCCTGTACCAAACAGGCATGAGCGAGTCTATAAATAGGACACTACATAGCATTCTTCATCAATTCATTACATATCATCTTCATCTTCATTTGAGAGAGAGTTCTACGTTAAAGTTTTGGTTCGACAGGCAACATATTGGAAACTCTTGCCTCTGTGTTGGTTTAGATCATTTTATCCTGGGAGATGTATTACCAAGAACTCGTAAGCACCACTGCGAGGGCCGTAAATCATCTTAAAGACATTGTGTCCAACACAAGACTTGATCTACTTTTTGTAATTCTCTGTGTTCTACAAAGTTCCTGTTCTGTAACTATTTACAGGTTTTATTTAATTTAATTAAGTATAATTGTGTTTTAAGTTTCATTATTGTTGTAGTTCAAGTCTGGAACAACATTGTTTTCTAAAAACAAAACCTGAATTCTATATTTCAAAATATTTTCTGTTTTCACATAAAATTGAAATTCTATTTTCACAAATTTAATTTATGTTTTAATTTATAAATCTGAGTGTGTAAAACTGAAATACTGATTTACTTATACTAACAATCTCAACGTGTTCCATTTTTTTGCAAGAGGGAAGGGTCAGAGAATGGTCCTATTCCATGTGTAACTGATCTAGAAGTGAAGTATTTTGTCCCAAATAAAAGATCAAAGATATTTTCCATGCAAATGCTTTCGATGATTCAACTATGACAACTCAAGATCTTTGTATATCCAAAAGATCGACAACCACAACAAAAAAATTTTCTCTGGCCTTTTGAAATTTCCCTTATTAGAATCCATTAAAGCCAAAGAAAGCCATCTAATTGACCCGCCTACATTCGACTTTGTTAATCTTAAGAAATTTGTGCCTCCTGGACATTTGAAATTCATCAACAATTTGGAAAATGAGATCCTTAACGTTTCTATGGAAAGGGAGACATTAAAAATTGAAGTGATGAGGGCCCAAGCCATGATAAACATTCTTCAATCATGTATTGATCTTTTAACCAAGGAAAAGGACAACTTGAGAAGGGTTGGTTGAGGAGTCTAGCTATTTGTGGTACTCGTGTAGTTTGTTTTTCTCCTTGTTGGCCCAAGCCATGATTAACATTCCATAATCATGCATCATTTTTCTGAAAAATGAAAATAAGGGGGGCTTGGTAGGGGTTGTTCGAGATGTCTTGTTATTTGTGGCATTTATTCCATTATATTAGTTGTTATATTGTAATCTGAATTCTGAACAAATGTACAATTGGCCATTGACAATGCCTTGTTTATCAGATCAATTTATTTGAATAAATTGTTTGCTTTTTTGGATCATGATATTTCTTGTTGAGAAGTTGATTTAGGTTTGTTCTAACTATGGGAAAATTTGAGATTTCACAATATTGAAACACTCTTCTATCATTTTAGGTGAGTTTTCTTATCAGATGAGTTTTCTTATCAGATGAGTTTTCTAACTATGTTGAAACACTCTTCTGCCATTATGATGTCATCTGAAATGTGATTTAATGTTGCGACGCTATGTCATCTCCACGTCTCGTACAGCTGGGACATCATCTGAAATGTTTGCCCCATTAAAGGGGTCAGCTCAACATGCTGGTACAATATAATGCTAATGCAAGAAACAAAACTAAGGTCGTGGCATGTGCAAGTGTACAGTTATTTCTATATGGCATTCGATATCATAATGGCAGTATATGAACATTATGCAATATATGAACAGGATGCGTGACACACCCATGCAACTCTATGCCCACCCATGTCTCATGATACGGTCATTCTCCGCTGGCATGAGAACCGCCACGTATGTCTCGCTTCACGGTCCGGAATCCGTCAGGCTCGCAAGTACCTAATGGCCGATTTTGGGTTTTTCACCACAAGATCTGCACTCTCATAATGTAAAGCACCAAGTGCTTAACTCACGCCATGTCCAAGGAATCACACTGCCAATATGCTCTGATTTCATCATGTCATAATATAATCTCAATGATGCATCTCATTTATACATAAAGCATGCTTTCAAATGCATATTTCATAATGTCAACAGTTCTCAAAGCATATAATTCACACACTACTTTAACACATGCGATATACACGTAATCATCATCCACATCATCACTCAACTTTAACAAGGTAGCATGAAGCACATAAGCATGTGAACAATCAAGCAAACATGGGAACAATCAAGGCAGCAGAACAAGTATTCCTAATCTTAATTCTATTTCTTACTTAGCACAATATATCGTACCTGGTAATCGATCTCAAACCGGAAAAGTATACTCGTAGTAAAGTGAAACCACCGTAAGAACACCGAAGGTCAGGTCACCTTCTCTTTGCCTTTCCGTGTTCCTAAAATTCATAACATCAGACTCAGTTCAATTGTCACTTGAATTATGCTATTCATCAAATTTTATGTCTTTAATTCATAAGTTTCTATTTTGCTAATTTAGATTCCACTATTGAGTCCGGGACGTCGAGGAAACTAAGTTTAGGTTTTCGTAGAATTCAATTCGGACATCTGGGTTCAAAAGGGCAAAACAGTCATTTTGCACTTTACACGGGTCCTTACATTTCGTGACTTCTTTTCATAAATCGGACTCCACGGTTGAGTCCGGAATGCTCGAGATAATAAAGTTTCACTATTTGTTTACTAAATTTGAAGTTCGTTTGATTGCGTTTCAATTCAGGGGCATTTTGGTAATTTTAAAGGTTACTACGGGTCTTTTATTTTTTGGGACCCTGTCTCGTAAAACGGACCTCACCATTGGTCTCAGAATGGTCGAGATAGTCAAAATACACTAATGACTTGTCCCATTTGGACTCCGGGACATTTTTGAATATTTAAATAATTAAATTAATTTATTAATTAATTAATTTAATTATTATTTTATTAATATTTAATTCAGGAGGGTCAAAGTGTAATTACTCAAAAGTTTAGGGTTAAAATCATAATTTTTGAAATCTTAGGGGTCAAATCGGATTTTCAAAAAGTCCAAGGGTAATTCTGTAATTTTTGAAATCCTTATCCCATATTCGGATAACCAAACAGGGGATAGGGTTAAAACTGGGATAGGATATCCCTGTCCCCAATTCAATTTTCAATTTCAATTTCTCATCCCTTTTGCCAAACACTCCCATTCGCCTTTTAATTTAAAACCAGTGAGTGACACGTGGCAGGGGCAGTTCACCCCCGCCCGAACCGGACCGGACCCGACCCGGACCCGAAACCCGACCCGGGTGGCCTCCCTTCTCCCCCGTTTTTTCGGCGATTAACCAGTAGGGTTCCGGCGCCTTCTCCGGAGCCGGCGACATTTTTCCGGTGGGTTTTCAATGTTTTCAAAATGTCAGTTTCTTCCATTTTTCCCCTAGATTCCTTTCCTACCCTCCATTTCCATCAAAACCCTCTCAATAGTCTCGAATTTAGGGTTTAATAGCTCCGACCGGTTTTCCGGCAAGCTGAATATTTCCATTTTTACACTCGGTTGTTCACTGTTTTCCACCCCTTTCTTCACTAATCATTTTCTGCACCTCATAGCATCATATCTAGGCCATTTAATCACATTTTCATGCATAAAATATCAATAGAAATCCAAGCACCCTAAAACCTGTAACTGCTGTTTTCTAACTGGTTTCTCAACCATTTTGACTGATTCTTTTTGCTATTTGTTCCATATTTTATGCTCTTTAAGTTCATGAAATCAAAGATAAACGAATCATGCTTTAAAGATTAAAACAGAATAACCCATTTACCTTTTTGATTTCTGCTTTTCTCTTTGTGCAGGTTTCTCTCTCACTTCTGTTCCTCTTGCTCCATTTCTGCTTCTCCCTTCTCAACCCCTTTCCTCTACATCTTCCTTTAACTCACGGATGCACACACATATACTAAGAACACTCACAACCGACCCTTTTTCTCTCTCCTCTCTTTCTCTCTCTATTTCCCCTCCACTTGCAGCCTTCCTTGACTTTTCTCACCCTGCATCAGCCTCTTGTTTCTCCCCAAATGCAGCTTTGCATTTAATGCAAAGCTGCCTATACACCTATATATATATATATATCAATCATCATATACTAAACACACACACTAAACACACACACACCTAGCTGCCACCTCACTCACATTCAGTTGGTCACAAATACACACACACACTGCTATATAACACATACATACACATATCTATATTTACATGCACATACATTACACTACACATATATACATACATGCTATACATACACCATGCATATATATAATCCATGCCTCACAAAAAAAAAAAAAAAACTTAACAATAATAATGATAATAATAAAAAAAAATAAATAAATAAAAAATATTTAATAACCAAAGAAAATTTTATATATTAGAAAAAAATTTTCGGGTTATTACAAAATTAAAGAGGTTTGATCCAAGGGTCCACAATGAATCCTACGGTGGGCTTAGATTAAGCCTTAGTCTGTAAGAAAATAGGATTTAGTAAGTTTCTTGTGTACAAATAAAGGCAAATCCCTTAAAACAAGGGAGGAAAAGATAATGGAAATAAATATCACCTATATTTATTATATTGCCCCTAATTCGGTGGAGAATTTAGGGACAAAAAAATTACAAAAATACCACTAAGACATAAAAAGTCAAAATTATCCCTATGGGATAAAATTACCAAATTAACCCTATATAAGTAAAATAATATAAAAATTACATATATGCCCTTAAATGAACAGAATAACCTATAAGGGATATGATTATACTAAAATTTTCAAAGTACCTTCCAAAAGGCAAAATAACGACAATATTATAGAAATATCCCTAGAAAGTGAAAAACCTCTAGAATTTACCAAACTACCCCTAAAGGGTAGGGAAATGCTTGAATTTACCAAAATACCCTTGATGGTCAAAGATGTGCATAATGAACAAAATGCCTTTAGTGGGCAAAATAACCAAAATGCCCTCAATGAGTGAAATGACCAAATTGCCCTTGGTGGGCATAATGACCTGATTATGCCCAAAGAATAACGCGGTAGTTGTAGTACAGCTTTGGGGTGTCGATTCCACAGGGAGACAGATTAAAAG
Source organism: Nyssa sinensis (assembly GCA_008638375.1). Lineage (NCBI taxonomy): Eukaryota > Viridiplantae > Streptophyta > Magnoliopsida > Cornales > Nyssaceae > Nyssa > Nyssa sinensis. The sequence continues at coordinate 24,019,135 of CM018037.1, read as the reverse complement.
AATAACAAACAGAATAAAGAAACTAAAGAAAATATTAAATGATTAACGAGAAAATAAAAAGTGATTTTAAATGCAAATTAAAATTAAACAAAGTGATTAACGAAAAAAGTACTCAAATTAACGAACAGTAGAGCGTCAGGAATCCCTTGCACATATCTGGTATTTTAATTATTTTTAATTCACTGATAACTCAATTGAGAATTTAATTCCAAAAATCACAATCGCAAGATATATAATTATAAACCAAAATTAAACCAAATGTAACCTTTTGAAAAATCATTCATCACTTTAAAATCCCGCAAATTATTATCCACATTGAGAGAACCCAACGACAACAATATACCCAGAGAGCAATATTGTAGCAAAGAATTAAATCAATATAAATAATCAATTGATCCAAACATAATCAAAGAACTAATCCATTCAATAGAAAAAGCATGACTGAATCTATAAACGGAATAAACTCTATGATTATTCGGAGAAAAAAAAACACCAACAATAAATTGAGAATAATAAAACAAAGAATTTTAATAAATGAAAATCCAGTAAATGAATAAAAAATAAATTAAAAATACCATCTAGTGTGCAAGTTCATCCCTAGCCCTACTTGAGAATTTAGTTACCCATACACATGACGGACAACATTAAACTCAAGGAAAAGAATTGTGCCGCCAGGACCATAGCGCCTCCCTCTCTTCTGTTTTTCGCGCCGCACGTCCTCCCTCTCTGACTTTTCACAACCGCTTTTTTTTAATACCCAAACCCTGCTACCCGTTTCCTCTTTTTTTCTTCTTTTTTCCCCCTTTATTTCCTTGCGCCCTGCCCTAGCCTTTCCAACACCGGGCCCACCTTTATTGGGCTTTGGTTGGACGGCTTGTCACGCCCCGAATTCCAGCGAACCCGAGGCGCGAGTAACGAGACAAAAGAAAATAAAATAATAAAGGAATAAAAGATAATTAAGGACAATTACATACATTCCACATACTGTTCGGATAAATACATAAGGTCTGGTCCATTTCTTCACCACTTACAAAATAAAATACAGTCGCGGGCTTATGCCCTTACACAATATCAAAAGCGCCCCTTGGGCCTAACATAGTCCCTAATCAGTTCATCTTCGCGACTCGTACAACTGGGACATCATCTGAAATGTTTGCCCCACTAAAGGGGTCAGCTCAACATGCTGGTACAATATAATGCTAATGCAAGAAACAGAACTAAGGTCGTGGCATGTGCAAGTGTACAGTTATTTCTATATGGCATTCAATGTCATGATGGTAGCATATACACAATATGCAGTATATGAGCAGTATGTGTGACACACCCATGCAACTCTATGCCACCCATGTCTCATGATACGGTCATTCTCCGCTGGCATGAGTACCGCCGCTTATGTCTCGCTTCACGGTCCGGAATCCGTCAGGCAGGCAAGTACCTATTGGCCGATTTTGGGTTTTTCACCACAGGATCTGCACCCTCATAATGCAAAGCACCAAGTGCTTACCCACACCATGTCCAAGGAATTACACTATGCCAATATGCTCTGATCTCATCATGTCACAATGCAATCTCAATGATGCATCTCATTCATACATTAAGCATGCTTTCAAGTACACAATTCATAATATCAGCAGTTCTTCAAAGCATATAATTCACACACCACACTAACACATGCGATATACCCATAATCATCATCCAACTTAACAAGATAGCACGTAGCACATAAGCATGTGAACACTCAGGCAAACATGTGAACAATCAATGCAACAAAGCAAGTATTCCTAATCTCAGTTATATTTCTTACTTAGCACAATATATCGTACCTGATAATCGATCTCAACTCAAGAAGGTGTACTCGAAGTATGGTAGAATCACAGTGAGAATGCCGAAGGTCAGATCACCTTCTCCTTGCCCTCTCGTGTTCCTAAAATCATAACATGAGATTCAGTTCATTGTTATTTGAATTATGCTATTCATCAAATTTTATGTCTTTAATTCATAAGTTTCTATTTTGCTAAATTAGACTCTACCATTGGTTTTAGAACGTTTAAGAAACTAAGTCTAGGTTCTCGTAGAACTCAATTCGGACACCAGGGTTGAAAAGGGCAAAACAGTCATTTTGCACTTTACGCGTGGCCTTACATTTCGTGACCTCTTTTCATAAATCGGACTCCACGGTTGAGTCCGGAATGTTCGAGATAATAAAGTTTCACTATTTGTTTACCTAATTCGGAGTTCGTCTGACAGTGTTTCAAGTTAGGGGCATTTTGGTAATTTTAAGGGTTACTACGGGTCTTTTATTTTTTTTTTGGGACCCTGTCTCGTAAAACGGACCTCACCATTGGTCTCAGAATGGCCGAGATAGTCAAAATACACTAATGACTTGTCCCATTTGGACTCCGGATGATTTTTAGAAAATTTAAATAATTTAATTAATTTAAATAATTTAATTAATTAAATTAATTTAATATTTTATTAATATTTTATTCAGGAGGGTCAAATCAGAATTATTAATAGTTGGGGGGTCAATTTATAATTTCCGTAAGTTTTGGGTTAATTTTCAATTATCAAAAGTTCAAGGGCAGAATTGAAATTTTGAAAACCCTTATTCCATATTCGGATAACCAAACAAGGGATAGGGTTAAAACTGGGATAGGATATCCCTGTTTCCAATTCAATTTTCAATTTCAATTTATTAAACATGCAACCAAACAGACCCATTTGGGTTTTTAATTTAAAACAGGGATGCGACACGTGGCAGGGGCGACCCGTACCCGCCCGAACCGGACCCGACCCGGACCCAGAACCCGGCCCGCACAGTGCCCCTTCTTCCCCGACTTTCCGGCGACAGACCAGTAGGGTTCCGGCGCCTCTTCCGGCGCCGGCGACTGTTTTCCGGCGACATTTTCAAGGTTTCAAAATGCAGTCTTCTAGGGTTTTTCATGTAGGTTTCATATCTATCCTCCATTTGCCTTAAAACCTTCCCTATCTTCTCGAATATGGAGGTTTATAGCTCCGGCCGGTTTTCCGGTGAGCTGAATATTTCCATTTTTACACTCGGTCGTTCATTGTTTTTCACCCCTTTCTTCACTAATCGTTTTCTGCACCTCATAGCATTATATCTAGGCCATTTAATCACATTTTCATGCATAAATTATCAAGCTAATCTCCCATGGCCGTGACCTGCAACTGGGTCTTACTCCCTCATTTCTTAACCATTCTCCTTCATTCTTTTTGCAAAATGATGCACATTTTATATACTATGAGACCTAGTGATTTAAAACCAACGAGTATGCTTCAAAATTTTCAAAACAGAACCGAAGCTAATCTTACCTTTTCTTGGGGTTTCTGGATGCAGTTCTCTCCCCCTCTCCTCTTTCCTCTTGGTTCAGGCTTGGTTCGAGCTCCAGTATCACCCTCTGCTTCTCAGTCCCTATCTCTCTTCCTTATCCCCTCTGCCTTTCTTTCCTTTTTTTTTCTTTTCTCTCACCCGAGACCAACTCCCTTTCTTTCTCTTCACTTTCTCTCTCTATATTTCTCTCTCTCCAAGACCAGCCTCTCTGCATCAGGACTGTCCCTCCCATGCCCTGAATCCCCCTTCTACACTCCACCAACCGTACCTGCTACACCATCCCTTGTTGAGTGTTACACACTCAACACATGCACACACACACACACACGGCACACACACACACACACTGCCACTTGCACAAATCTGATTTGTATATATATATATATATATATATATGTATACATATATACACATAATTACACACACATGTTTTAACACACACACCTTACACATATATATACATATAATTACACATAATCATACACACATTACACTCACACAATAATAATAATAATAATAATAATATTAATAACAATAAAATAATTAATAATAACCATGAAAATTTATATATTTAAAAAAAAAAAATTTTCGGGTTATTACACGGCTCCCCTTCAGCGCCGCACGTCCACCTATTCTTCTCTTCCTTTTTTTCTTTCCTTCTTTGCCTTGCGCCCGAACCCACCTTTTGCTTTTCTCTTTCTTTTTCTTTACTTTTCTCTTTCCTGTTTTTCTTTCCAAGCCACCTTTTTTTGACTTTTTCTTTCTTTTCTTTTTCTTCCCTTCTGTTCAGCGCCTTGCTTGGTCAATCTCTTCTAGCCATTTCTCAAGCCCCAACCGCACAGCCCACCTTTGACTTTTTTTTTTTTCTTTCTTTCTTTTGTCTTCAATGCTTCCCTAATTCAATAAATATATTAATCAACTCACTTAAACAGAAAATATATCATAAAATAATGCTCAAACATATCTCACTGTAAATAGAAATTAAATTTAATAATATAAATTATATCCCAATATTTCTATTCACATTTTACCATTTTAATCTAATAATAGAGTATTTAGAGTGCACTTTCGCGTACTCATCATGACCCAAATGCCCTTAATGAGAAAAATGACCAAAATGCCTTTGGTGGGCATAATGACCAAAATGCCCTTGATGGGTGAATTACCAAACTCCCACTAGTGGGCATAATAACTGAAATGTCCTTAATGAGCAAAATGAGAAAAATACCTTTGGTGGGCATAATGACTGAAATGCCCTTAACGGTGAAATGACCAAAATGCCCTTAATGGGTATAATGATTGAAATGGCCTTAGTAGGCAAAATGACCAAAATGCCATTGGTGGGCATAATGACTGAAATGCCCCTAATGGGCAAAAATATGAAATTACTAAAATACCCCTAGGTGAGAAATGTTATGTTAACTTCCTAAAGATGACAAAACTAACCTTATACAATCAAGGGTTTCAAAATGAGATGTCTATAGAGAGCCCCACATTGACGGAACTTATAAGCAAGTGAATGTAAATGCAAGAAAATGATACCTATTTTGGCATTAATTATGGAATTGATGTGGTTGGACTCATTTTATATGAGATTCTTATGTATCACCATGAGGTGAATCAAACCGTCCGTAGTTCATGAATGGTAGAAAGGGACCAAGAAGGAATGTTATCCTTTGAGAGGATTTCCTAAATGAAAACTCTATCCTAATAGATTTTTTGAAATTGCGTCCTCAAATGACTTACTCAAATGGAAATGCGATCCTAATATGCTTAATAAGATTGTGATGGATGACTTATCTAAAAGGAAATGTGATACTAGTTAGTTTGATAAAATTGCATCCTCGAGCAACTTACCCAGAAGGAAATGCAATCCTAATAGGCTTGATAAGATTGCGATAGATGGCTTACCCAAAAGGAAACTCTATCCTAATAAATTTGATGAAATTGTGTCCTTAGAAGACTTACCTAAAATGAAACTCTATCCAAATAGGTTTTATGAAATTGTGATAGACGACTTACCTTATAGGAAATGAGTTCCTAATAAGCCTTTCATGAGGTTATGTTCTCACGAGATGTGAAATTTTACCTAAACGGAAATGCATTTCTTGTAAGTCTTTCATAAGGTTACGCCTTCATGAAGTGGGATTACGCCTTTAATAGACGGTTTACCTAAAAGGAATGATATTATGACAAAATTTTCCTAAAAGGAATGTTATCCTAATAGGATTTTTGAATTTGATGATGATTTTGAAATTGTATATTTCGGGCTATATCTCATTGGAGAGATGACTTTGAGCTAGGTCTGTTAGAGGAATGGGCTTTGTGTGACTCTATAGGGAAGAGTTGACTTGAGTGACATTCATTGGTTTTGAAAAAGAGACTTCGTTCTTGGAGCGTTTATGTTGTTAATTCAAGAAAATCCAATGAATCAATCAACCTTTATTAATCGGGCCATAACTTTTGTATATGTTTAGAAAAAATTAGGCACATAACTCTTTAGTCCCGTGATTAGAACCAAATCATGATAAATTTTGGAAATCATAGATTGAATTTACCAAAAATGGGCTGAAAATAGGCAAAAATGAGCTAAAATTGTGAAATAGGCCAAAACCAGCTCATTAGAGTTATGTGTACCGATTGACACATATATAGAGGGTTTCCTCTTTGTGTGTGCCGATTGGTCCTCGGGGACATGGGCGCGACGAATGATAAATGTTATAACTGTTGAGTCTTTTCTTGAGTTTTTTCTAATTTCTTCTCTAGCCATGCTTACTTAATTTTTGAAAACTTGTGTAGGGATCAGGATTAAGGTTTCCTACACTTATATAAGCTTACAGGAAGATCGAGCAATGGGATTTTTTCACTGAAACTAAAGATCAAACAAAGAAATGGCAAATGAGAGCTATGATGACTCATAACGCCATGCTCGATCTTGACTGGGAGTTTGTGGCATCCGGGCTAGTGTTGGGGACTGTTCTAGACTACACACCTCTATGGGGCACTCGGAATGACACGAGATTGGTTCAGGAGCCAACCTTCCATTTGTCTCAATAGTACCGAAATGGAGAGGTATAGATTTCTCATGATTTCTCCCGTTTATTTTGTACATTTCCTATTTGGATTCATCATTTTGGTTGTTCAAAATGGTTTGGGAATGATTTTGCATGTAAAATAGAAGTTTTCCATACATGAACACTTTACTCATGTGCCTCTTGGGAGAGTGCACTCCACGCGTCCGACAAAATGCCTGAGTGGCATTCCTTTGTCCTTTTTCATATTTCTTGCCTTTTTGCTTTGACTTAGGCATGCTTATATTAAGCAACTGAGATTCTAATATTGTCCCATTCATTTCTTTGTAGAGGAGCTATCGATTCATGTTTGTCATGACTCAGGCCCCAAAGACCCAAGTAATGATGTAAAATTACCATAACTCTTTCATAATTCAACTCCTAAAGGCTACAAGGTCAACAGAGGTCAATCGAACCTCGAAGCAGTCAAGTTTGACCAAGTCATTGTCATGTTAAAGCCTAAAAAAATAGGTATTTAAATTACTTTGAATTGGGCTTGCAAAAGTCCCATTTTTTTGTTTCTTAGGTGTCCAATAGTCTAAAAATGATTTTTAATATATTTTAGCTCAACGGTATATAACCCACCTAACTAGGTGGGGGTCAAGACGCAAATTTGAGGAAATCCAAAATTTTGTTCTTAGATGAGATAGTCGACTTCTTATCCTTAAGGAATTTGATCTTAGGATTATTTTTATTGAATCTAAATGGAGGGTACTTCCTCATTTACATTTAATGCCTTAAGTAAATCGACAAATATTAAATTATTGAAATAACCCTTAATGTAAATAAGGTAGGCCAATGACTATAGTGAATGGTAGAAGACCAATAGTGAACTACCTTGTTCAGTGTCAGTCAGTAGGAATTGGCGGTCGTCCGGTCCCATATGATAGTTGTCTACTTGTACAAGGTGGTCGCCCAGTTGCACCTGGCGGTTGTCCGCTTTGTTCGCATTCTCAAAAGTTTATAATCCCAGTAGCTTGGATCTAAAAATTTTGGGAATTAGACTTTAGGACGGACGTCCACTTAGTGTTGATGGGGTTTTCAAATTCTATTCCAGTGCCGTATACCAACCGGCTCTTAGAAATGGTCCTTAAGGCAGATATCCGGTTACTGTATTTTTGGACTTCAATTTCAAATCAATGCTATCTCAAGTAGCTAGAGTCAACCGACTCTGGGGGGCGGACGCCTGGTCCTTCCTCAAAAGCTAGCCTCTACCCAATTTTCGTAAAATTTTCTATAGTCTATTCAAATACATTAAACTATCATATTTCAAGGTTGGGATCCTTACAACATATAACTAACAAAATATACACATACCAATTCACATTTTCATGTATTTCATCATTTAATATGGCCATCTAAAAGGATTCATAATGTATCTAGTTAATCACATGCCACAAGCTTTTGAGTTTTACAAATCATCATCAAGACCAACACATGATTATTACAAAACCATAACAAGAGGCTTAGTTACAATAAAAAAAAATAGAAGCTTAAAGTCCAAAACAATGGAAGATAGCCTCTAAGTTTCAAAAAAACAAAATATCCTAAACATGGTCTTCAATCACATAGTTCTTCAAGGATTGGTCTCCTTCTGATAGGGGTTAATCTAATGACTTTAGTAGGAAAATCTAAATAAAGGTAAGAATATGTGGTGCCCTGTGTATGCCTATGCTCGTGTAGTGTCGTACAAGTGTTCACCGAACATATGTTCATAACAAGGGAATGAATCAATAAAGAGTAGTATTTCATATATTACCCTTATCATCACCAAGGAAGAAGCACTAAGTAAATCCATAGAGCAAAAACTAATCAATAGAAATTTCATTATTCACTTAAGTTTTTCCAATTATCAAGTTTTCCCTCATCAACTCTCAAGTCTCAATCCCAAGACTATTTTCCTAGTTGGCCTCGGTAAGCCTTGTATGCATTACGGGCTACTAACTCGATAGAGACATATGACTACCAGCGTGGGTTTATGACTCGCAAGCTGATGAGAGACACTATCCCGACCACACTATCAAACCCAGGGCAAGTACAGTCTCACCATGCTCAAGAGCACATAAAAGACGTAATCCCATTTCAAGCCCAAATGTTCACTTCTTTTCCCCTTCTTCAATAACAACCAATCCAAGGGTATTCCATTCACATTCATATCCAAAAATCATATTTCTTTCACTAATATAGTCAATTCATTCACACAACATGAGCAAACACCATTTCTCAAAATGAATTGAGGAATTTATACAAACACTTTATATGTAAGAGTAATTTTCATATGTATGGTATACAAAATCCACATCACAATTTCACCAGGCAAATATTTTTGCATTTAATCGAGAGTACATTTGATAGTAAGATAAGATAAAAATAAGTCAATTCGTAGCAAGAATGCATCAAATACATAAATTTTCAATACATAGGCAGCATATGGCCCACAATGTAAAAAATGAGTAATGTCATGACATGAGATGAGAAACTGATAAACCTACCTACACATGTTCTATACCTAGGTTTAGAAATTCCTACCTTAATTCCTTTGAGCCGAGGTGAAAACCCTAACTTTGATTTTGTTAATTTTGATAGATTCCTCAAAATCCCTAACTTCAACTTAAGGGTTTTTTTATGTGGAGAGATTTATGCCTCTTGAATCTTCTAAAGATGCTCCAATTCTTTGAAAGCTTGAGTAAAATCCCCAAATTTCCAAGCTCTTCCCCGCTTTTTCTCTTTCTCTCTTCCCCCCTTTCTTTTTCAAGTGAATTCTTTTTTTTTTTTTTTTGTGTGTGTTTAGAATGTGTGTTTTAGGTGTGTAGGGTCTTAGTCTTATAATACCAAAATGGGCCTTAAGGTTCAAAGTCTCTTTTTCCCCTTTTTATTTCTTTTTCATTCCTTTGAATCTATGTTATCTTTAGTTTCTCCACTTAAGTTTAGAATACTTAACTTATTTAATTATGCTCTAATCTCTTTTAACTTAAGCATATTCACACTATATAATCCACTCATACATTTATCTTCTCTTTTTATTGATATTATTATCAGTATTTTAAATTTCATATATTAGAAGAATTTTGGGTCTTTATAGTGTTTGTAGCTTGGTGGCCGATATTGAGGAATGTTGGGCTAACTTGCCCCTACGGTACAAGAGTTACACCAAACAGGCCATTTTCATACCTTTTCTCGATTAAATTTTCCATGCTGATAGAGACTGAAAGGTTCTCTATGTATTCGTGGAGTGATGGTGGGACACAACGAACACGTTCCACTTGAGATTCGGGGAGGTGACACCCACCCCTTTGGACTTTTCTACGAGCACCAGCATTCCAGTGAGTGTTGACTGTGTGCCTTGGGGAAGCGATATCCACCAAAGGTCGGCAGAGATCTATAGGCTTCTAGGATGGGCTCCTTAGTTTGCTTCGGGTAATGGGACCCGAGTGAAACATATTTGGGAGGTGTTCTAGTATAAGGAATGTCGTGGCATGATGATGCAGGATTAGCTAACTAGAGCATTCATGCTCTTTGTCTTTGGGAGGACCCTCTTTGCTAATGGTGGTGACATAATTCACCTTTGGTGCCTTGTCGCTTTGGATGACGTGACCAACTTTGGTCTATTCAATTGGGGCGATGCCGTGATGGCAGTCCTTTACGATGGATGTGCTCATTGTCCCATAGTATGGTGAAGGGACTTGGTGGTTTCAACGTAGTTTGAGAGGTATTTCTTTTCCTTTGAATCCATATTTGGAAATTTTTGCTTGTAGAACTCTATTGACATATGTTTGGTCTTTTTTCTTTCAGATTTGAGCATATAAGGTGTTGGGTTGCTCCTATTTTCTTTAGCTTCATTCGAGGAGGATGTGTTTCCTCACATGTGGTGGTGGCAGAAGGAGAACCAACGAGCCTGATAGGGTGCGAATACCATTCACAAATTCCAATTGTCCCTTGATAGTCTTCAGACTGGCAAGGTGACTCTATTTTCATGACTTGTTTCCTATCTTTTACTTATAATCAGGACTGCTTTCTTTGAAGGGCCCTTTTGAGCGGGTTTATTTTTTGGGAGAATAGGTGGCTCGCTAGATGATGTAATGACTGCTTTCTTTCCTCCCATAGCCCCTCTAGAAGACATGCGAGAGATCAAACCTCTTGCCCTAGGACCCCCGGTTCTTAGAGTTGCTAGAAGGCCTATCGATGGAGTAGTTTTTCAACCGCTTTACACAGTTTGGGGCCTATTTGGAGGAACTAGCACCCCTTTTGGCCAGAGGGCCACCTCCCCCTCCTAGGGTCGGTCGCCCTAGTGCTAGCGACCAATCTTCTTAGGAGGCAGAGGTCAAGGCCGAGACGTAGCTGCCGAGATGGGCATTCCTATGGCTTTTCATGCTTTCAATGTGCCAGTGGTTTCTGAGGATGACACTCTTCGTCTCATGGAGCTTCGTAGACCTCCATGTGTCTTTAAGGGGCTTCCTCCCTCTGATAATCTGACCGGGGTAAGGCCAAGCCTTTTTGCCCTCTTGGATTTCTTTTCAAGGTTTTTTTACACTTTATGTGATTTTAGGTGGCTTGACTGATGTACCAGGAGGCCTGCATTTACATTACAACCTTGAAGCCTAAGGTTACACAGGTCACAGTAGAGTCGTGGCGGAAGGCCACCTATCAGGCCGATGAAGATATTGTAAGGCCCTTTACTTTTTATTGAATGTGTACTTTGCTTACACCTTTCCTTAATTCATCTATTTCCTCTTTCAGTTGAGTAGATTATCTCGGTTTGAGTAGATGGCTCAGCCCCTAGTCCGACTTGGTGGCGGGATCTCGACAGGTAGAAGGGGATGAAGCTCAAAGAAAAAGGGGACAAGCTAGCCTGAAAGTTCCCACACTCAAGCCTCTAGACCCAAGAGGAGCTCCAGACCTGCAAAGGTATAGGAAGATGACACGAATGATGAGGTAGTGCCTCCGAGACAGACTCGACATGTTATAACATGAAATTTTTTTTTTTTTTTATTTATTTTTGCAATTGTTAATTAATTAATTTTATTGTTATTATTATTATTATAAAAATTATTATTGGGTGTATGTGTATATATGTATATGTGTATATATATATATATAATTTAAATTTAATTGTGTGTGTATATGTGTAAAAGGTGAGTGTATATTTAAATGTGGAAATACATATATATATATATATATGTGTATATATATATATATATATCAGGTTGTGTGAGGTGTGTGTGTGTGTGTGTACCCGGTTGTGTGTGTGTGTAAGTTTGAGTGTGATACACTCAAACAAGGCATGGGGTAAGGTTGAGTGTGTGAGTAGGATTCAGGGAGTGGGAGAGTGCAGAAGTGGGCAGAGAGTAGGTTGGTCTTGGGGAGAGAGAGAGAGAGAGAGAGAGAGAGAGAGAGAGATATAGAAAGAGAGAAAATAAAGAGAAAAGGAGAGTGGTCTCGGGTGGAAAAGAAGAAAAGGAAAGAAGCAGAAAAGAGGGAGAGAAACAGAGCTCTGAAGGAGAGTTAGAGACCTGGTTCGAGCTCGGAGCAAGAAGGAGAAGGAGGGCACGGCTAGAGAGAGAAACGGCCGAGAAATTTGTAAGTGGGTCACTTCTGTTTCGATTTGTATTAGAGCATTTCAGTTGATTTAAATTGTAGAACCTTGTAGAGCATAATGTAGGGATTAATTTGCAAAAAGAATGAGAAGAAACGGTTGAGAAATAAGGGAGAAAAATGGAGGTGCAGGTCACGGCCGTGGGGGGAAAATTCTGGGTTTTCATCGTGATTGGAAGCTTCAAAACGGTATTAAAAGACTCCAAAAATGTTTTAGAACAGTTTGGGATTGAAAGGGGCTTCGAAAACACCAAAAAAATCAAGTTTAAAAACTTGATTTTTCTGAAATTCCGGTCACCGGCGCCGGAGAAGGCTCCGGAACCCTACCGGAGGTTCGCCGGAAAATCGGGGGAAGAAGGGGGGTCTGTCCGGGTCGGGTCGGGTCCGGTTCGGGTCGGGCGTGGACCGCCCCTGCCACGTGTCGCGTGGTTGTTTTAAATTGAAATGGAATTTGGGCCGTTTGGTCGCAAGGGTAAGAAATCTAGAAATTGGAATTAAATCGAAATCGGGATATCCTATCCCTGTTCTAGGATTAGCCCCTGTTTGGTTAACCTGAATTAGAATAACAAATTAAACTAGTTTTAATTTGGACCTTTTGGAATTTGAACCTTTTGGAGTTTGAACCTTTTAGAATTTGAACCTTAACCCTGAACTTTCGGAAATTACAATTTGACCCCCCAACTGTTAGAAATTTCACTTTGACCCACCTGATTAAAATATTAATAAAATATTAATTAAATTAATTATTTAATTATTTAATTAATTAAATATTCAAAAACATCCCGGAGTCCAAATGAGACAAGTCATTAGTGTATTTTGACTATCTCGACCATTCCGAGACCAATGGTGAGGTCCGTTTTACGAGACGGGGTCCCGAAAAATAAAAGACCCGTAGTAACCCTTAAAATTACCAAAATGCCCCTAACTTGAAACACTGTCAGACGAACTCCGAATTAGGTAAACAAATAGTGAAATTTTATTATCTCGAACATTCCGGACTCAACCGTGGAGTCCGAATTGTGAAAAGAGGTCACGAAATGTAAGGACACGTGTAAAGTGCAAAATGACTGTTTTGCCCTTTTGAACCCTGGTGTCCGAATTGAGTTCTACGAGAACCTAGACTTATTTTCTTAAACGTTCTAAAACCAATGGTAGAGTTTAATTTAGCAGAATAGAAACTTATGAATTAAAGACATAAAATTTGATGAATAGCATAGATTCAAGTAACAATAGACTGAGTTGTGATTTCTACTTTTAGGGACATTGACAGGACAGGAGAGTGCGATCTGATCTTCTACATTTTCATCCGTCGGTTCAGTTACATATAGTGCACGATCTTCTAGGGTTGATACCAACCCATCAGGTATGGTGTTTTGCTAGTGTTAGAAATGAAGTTAAGTTAGGAATATTTGTGAATGACTGGAATGCTGTATGTGGTTATCTGTAATGTGTTTACCTGTTTATTTGGAATTGGTTGTTCACATGTTATGTGTTACTTGTAAGTTAATAAAGTGAAGAACATGAATCATGATGTACGAACATATGAGATATGCATGTATATGAAACTGACTAGTGATTTATTTCTTATTGTCCGAGCATGTTATATTATTGAGATTCATGTTTATTGAGATTACATTGGCATATTGGCATATGATGAATTCCTTGAGAACATGGCGTGGGTAAGCACATGGTGCTTTGCATTATGAGGGTGTAGATCCTGTGGTGAAAAACCCAAAATTGGCCATTGCATTGGTACTTCGTGCCATCGGGGAGTACCCGTAAATGAGACATGGGTGTGGCATAGAGTTGTGCATGGGTGTGTCATGCATACCATTCATATATATACTGCGATGTTTGAATGTCATTTAGAAATAAATGTACACTTTGCACATGCCACGCCTTAGCTTTATTTCTGGCATTAGCATTTCATCATACCAGCAGTTGTGCTGACCCATTCGTGGGCAACATTTTCAGATGAGGATCCTCCAGCCACGTGAGACTTAGTGATGCCCTGAGAGGGCGAAGCACGTGATGTATTTGTGATCCATGAGACTTGTATTTTGTTATGTAAGGGCTTAAGCCCGAATGACTGATGAACAATGTATTCGATGTTACTTTATGTATGGATGATGATGGACGCATATTTAGTGAATTTAATTACTTTTGTCCTTTTTTTTATTTTACTTTCTGTCTCGTTACTCACGCCCCGGGTTCGTCGGAAATTCGGGGCGTGACACGACAACAAGAGGGTGCACGGCACGGGAGCCGTTAGATAAACTGAGTAGTTTCGAACTTATGAACAATATTAGCTCTTTGTTTGTTCTTTTTTTTTTCTTTTTTGTACAAATGTTTTTAAAGACATGTATCTTTTTTCTAGTGAAATATCTATCATTTTGACCAAAATGAGTAACTTTGAAAATTGGTGTGTAAAAAAAAAAAAAATGCAGATTAGGACGAAATTGGACAACATGACCTAAAAATTCTATGTGTGTCGATTGGCACACAGAAATGGGGTTTCCCCTGCTTGAGTGTCAATCGGGATTAGTCTAGTTTTTGCCTAGTTTTGGCAACAATTGCGTTCTTTCTAAAAATTGACATCCTAAACCAACTTGGAGACGGAATTGCGATTTTTGTGATTATGAAGAGAGCCTTTGACATCCCCTCATGTATCTCTTTCAATACTTTTTTATTTGCACAGCCCTTTAAAATCTTGACCTTCTCATGGCTGCCACAACTATGAGTGTGGACATTTTTTACAATGAGCTTCACTCATGGATGGATTCTCTTACTCCATTGGAGAAGATTAACTTAGGATCATTCAACTTGTAATCTCTTCTTTCCATGACTAACATTATGGTGGAGCAAAACCTATTGAAGGCTTGTGCTAGGTTCTGGGACCTTGTTGATTATGTCTTTCGTTTCATTATGGAAGAGCTTTGACCAAATTTTAAAAAGCTTTGACCAAATTTTAAAAAGTTTTATGCTATCTTTGATGTGACCGTTCAAGGTGAGATGATATTTTCTAGGACCCAATGGGGTTACTCTTATTCCTTATTTGATTTGATGTCACTAAGTGCCATCGAGGCGAGGCTAATGGTGCAAGGTGATACATTCTCTCTTTTGCCTATCATGGAGTTCTTTAAGAATTAAAGTCCTAGCCACACCAAGTTGACTACTTTAGCTCTATGCGTGATTCCTCATTTTTTTAATTTTGATTGACTTGAACAAGGTTGATGCTCGCTTGATCGGAGTTGTTGGCGATCTTAGCAAAGACGGGAACATCATGGGCCTTGTTTTACCTGAAACCTTGAATGGTTTGGACATGGTACAGTATGGCTTGAGCCAGGATTTTAGTGGTAGCCCATTATTGCTGATTGATATACCACTATGTGACACACCAACCACTGCATGACACGTGCAACCGCAAGATCGGTTCATGACCCATAATAGAGCTCAGGCTCGGCCATATAACTTGTGTTCGGTCGCCCAGCTCGGGCTCGGCCACATAACTTGTGCTCGGTCGCTTAGTTCATGTTCGGCCTTATAATCTGTGTTCGGCCATTTAGTACATGCTCGGTCATACATTTCATCCTCAGTCAGTCAAGGGCATAACCTACATAGGCCGAGCTCATAGTATCAAAGCAAGACAGTTCTCCCATAAAGACTAACTTGTAAAGATGCAAGTTAGCAATACAACACATCAATGATCAGACCTAATCATCGCTTCAGTAAGCACCAAGTAGGAAATAAGGAAGCTATCTCCAACAAGGAAACTGCCCCACTAAGTTACCATATTC
Organism: Nyssa sinensis; assembly: GCA_008638375.1. Classification (NCBI taxonomy): domain Eukaryota; kingdom Viridiplantae; phylum Streptophyta; class Magnoliopsida; order Cornales; family Nyssaceae; genus Nyssa; species Nyssa sinensis. The sequence goes on along the minus strand of CM018037.1, from coordinate 24,003,323 downwards.
AACAAGGTAACTGATATCTCCAGAGATCAAATCCCTACTTTCATGGCTCCAAATCCTAATCAACTTAGGAATGCCACTGCCTATAAATCAAGCCCTAAAGGTACGCTTTATTTTCATGCTCATTATTTTGGCTTTCATTACGAGTCTTTCAATTCAATTTATTGACTTAAGCATCGGAGCGGCTACCGCCGGAGCCAACCCGGTGGTCCTCTGATCTTCTGTTTCGAGTGTTTCGCAGGGAGCCGAGCTTGGATCTCACGTGGGCCAAAAAGTGCAGCATCAGTTTGGCGCCGTCTGTGGGAACACGACAATCACCAAGTGCTCTACTCAATCTAAGCTCATCTTTCGTCTATCAGAGGGATTATGGCTCCCAACTTGCGACCCAGGAATAACACTCAAAACCCTCATCCTCAACCAACTGCTGGACGAGGAAGAGGGCGAGTGAATAACCCTGCACAGGAAGAACTAATCGAAACTAGGCGGCAGAACCAGTTGCTACGGGAACAGCTTTTGACCATGACCAGGACCCTGGCAATGTTCACCCAGAATCATGAAACCAATCCTCAAAATCCACCCGTTGTCACTCAACAGCAGCAGCCTCCTGCGGCCGCCGGTGTTCATATAGACCCCCAGCCGTCGTCGGCAGCCGGTCGAGGGATTCCCGCCTTTGTCCCGGAGGTCCATTATCGAAGTACTACCCGACCCCCCGTCCCGGGGGCCTCGGGAGTAAACTACGTTCCACAAGGATCACCTCCTCGAGTAGTTCCTGTACCACCAGTACCAGAGAATCAGAACAACCCCCCAGTAGCGGGCCAAGATCAGCCTACCCATATAGGCCCTGAGGCCGTGAGACCTGCCTCGCAGCAACCTGTTTTACCAAGAGGGTCAGTAAGAGCCGAGGAAGTTGCTGAATCAATAGACCGTACTGCTATCATAAGGGGTGCCCAGTATCCAGAACAGGACGAGCTGGCCAGATTGCTCGGGAGGTCGGCCACCCCGTTCACCAATGCTGTCATGGCCGAGGAAAGACCCAAGAAATTTATCGTCCCTAAATTCACCCCTTATGATGGGACTGGGGACCCGGGGGACCACCTCTCCCACTACCAGCACACCATGGCTTTGCACGGCGCTTCTGATGCCTTCTTATGCAGAACGTTCGTAACCAGCCTCAATGGTACCGCCCTAAAGTGGTTCCACCACCTCCCGCCGAACTCAATATCTGGCTTTTATGAGCTCGGCAGAAGGTTCTTGGACAGATTCATGACTAGCAGGAGGCTAAGAAAGGGTCCGGAATTCCTTCTGAACATAAAGCAAACAAGGGAAGAATCGCTCAGGGGGTATATAGCATGCTTTAACGCCGAGCTCACTGAGGTAACAGATTGCAGCCCCGGTTTCCTAGTGGCTGCTCTAGCCGCTGGACTTGCTCAAGGAGGGTTTAGAGACTCCCTGACCAAAAGTCCCCCTGCGGACATGGCAGCACTCATGGACCATGCAAGGAAGTACATCAACCTGGAGGAGGCCAGGGACACCTCTAGAAAGGTCAAAGAACAAGCTCAGAAAGACGATCACAAGAAAGATAGTCAAAAGAAGGACACCAGCTCGGCCAGGAAGAGAGTCAGGAGCCCAGAAAAAAAGGGGGGCCCCCAGAACCTCCTTCAATTCTGGACTAAGGGAATTCAACCACTTCACTCCTCTAAACGCCTCTCCGTACAACATATTGAAGCAAGTAAGATCTCGAGAAAATATGAGATGGCCGGAGCCTTTGAAAGGAGACCCCAGCTATCGAGATCAGACCAAATATTGTGACTTTCACAAAGACCGAGGGCACACAACCAATACCTGCAAAGCTCTCAAGCATGAGATTGAGCAGCTAATAAGGAGAGGAAGGCTGCAGGAGTTCGTCAAGCAGGACGGAGGACAGAACCCCCGTGACGAACGACCCCAGCAGAGAAAAACCGACCAGAGGCAGGAGCAGAAAGGAGGCAGGAACGAACCCCCACAGAACAATCAGGTGATCTATGTCCTACACGCAGATTCCCCTGCAACAGACACCTCTAACAGGTCAAGGAAACGATATGCTCGGGAGGCCAGGTCTGCTCCCAACATCATGCAGGTCGCTAACTTGGAGAAAAGGTTAAAGCCCTTGCCGGAAATCCAATTTACGGATCACGACCTTAGGGGAGTTCATTGTCCTCACAGCGACGCCCTGGTTATCTCCCTTAAGATCGCCAACTTCGATATCCGGAGAGTTCTCGTCGACACTGGCTGTTCGACCAACGTACTGTTCTACGACCCTTTCAAGCATATGAAGCTCGACCCCAATAACATTAAGCCCACGAGCATAATCATGACGGGCTTTGATGGAAACACTAACACTCCACTAGGAAGGGTCGATCTGGCCACCACTGCGGGTGAAGGGGACGGACAGAAGACCACGATAGCCGAGTACATGGTCATAAAAGCCAAATCTCCCTACAACGTCATAGTTGGAAGGCCCTGGCTACATGAGATGGGAGCGGTCACCTCAACCCTCCACCAATGCTTAAAATACGTTCACAATCAGACAGTCTACTCCATCAGAGGATGCCAACCGACCTCCCGAGAGTGCCACGCCCTCGCACTCAAAGCTAAGGCCCCCAAATAGCAATTACTGCACGCCCGTGTGTGCAAGGATGCAATCTACCCTTGCTGTCACGAGGCAGAAGACTGTCCCTCCAAAATTGAAGAACCATTGAGCCCCAGAGGAAGGGATAGCAGAGCCAAGCCTATAGAGGAGCCTATTAAAGTCCTGGTCAGCTCAGAGGATCAGGGACGTTACCTGCAGATAGGTCCCGACCTGACACATACCGAGCAGGATGAGCTGGTCAAGTTTTTGAAGAAAAACCTCTCCGTATTTGCCTGGGAGACAAGCGACATGGAAGGGATAGATCCCGACCTGATCACGCACAGACTAATGGTGGATCCAGACCATCCACCAGTGAGACAAAAGAGAAGGCCTCTCGCTCCAGAACGGCATCAGGTCATCAACGACGAGGTTCAAAGGTTGCTCAACGCCAACATGATACGAGAGGTATCTTATCCTGATTGGTTAGCCAACACTGTTCTGGTCAAGAAGAAGAATGGTAAATGGAGAGTATGTGTCGACTACACAGATCTCAACAAAGCATGCCCAAAGGATAGCTTCCCTCTTCCACGAATAGATCAGTTAGTCGATGCAACTGCAGGGCACGAGCTCATGAGCTTCATGGATGCTTATTCTGGGTACAATCAAATACAGATGCATCCTCCCGATCAAGAGAAGACTTCATTCATCACCGAACGAGGTCTCTATTGCTACAAAGTGATGCCGTTCGGACTAAAGAATGCTGGAGCTACCTACCAACGTCTTGTTAATAAGATGTTCGGCTCCTTGATCGGCAGCACTATGGAAGTTTATATCGACGATATGCTGGTCAAGAGCCTAAGGAAGAGCAGTCATCTCCAACACCTAGCACAAACCTTCGACATCCTCAGACAATATAAAATGAAGCTCAATCCCTCAAAGTGCACCTTTGGTGTAACAAAAGGGAAGTTCCTTGGGTACATAGTCTCTCAAAGAGGTATAGAAGCAGACCCGACTCAGATCGGGGCTCTGATCGGACTGAAATCCCCAAAGGCCCGAAAGGACATTCAAGCTCTGAACGGCCGGATAGCAGCTCTCAGCAGATTCATCTCCAAATCCACGGATCGGTGTCTACCCTTCTTCAAGGCTTTGAAAGGTAACAAATCTTTGCAATGGACTGACGAGTGTGAAAAATCCTTTCAGGAACTCAAAAGATACTTGGCTTCGCCCGAGCTCTTATCAAAACCAATCCAAGGAGAAAGGCTGCTTCTCTATCTCGCAGTCTTTGAGAACGCTGTCAGTTCGGTACTGGTTAGGCAAGACAGGAGCGTGCAGAGGCCCATCTTCTATGTCAGCAAGGCATTACTAGACACAGAAAAGAGGTACCCCGAAATTGAGAAGCTAGCCCTTGCTCTCATAGTTTCTGCACGGAAGCTGAGACCATACTTCCAAGCACATCCCATAGAAATTCCGACTGCCTACCCACTGAAAGCAGTCCTAAGAAAACCAGAAATATCAGGACGGTTGGTCAAGTGGTCAGTGGAACTGGGGGAGTTCGATTTGTCCTACATTCCACGAGTCTCAATTAAAGGGCAAGCCTTGGCGGACTTCGTCGCAGAATTCACTCCCGCGCTGCTAGGCAAAGCTCAAGTCTCAGACGAGGTGGGGACTTGGAAGTTGTATGCTGATGGATCATCCACTGACCGAGGTGCCGGAGCAGGGCTAGTACTACACTCTCCTGATGGACTTACAACCGAAAGGGCAATTAGCTTGGGGTTCAGAGCCTCCAACAACGAAGCGGAATATGAGGCCCTTATCTTAGGAATGAAGCTAGCTCAGGAGTGCGAGGTACAGAGCCTCGAGGTATTTTCTGACTCCCAACTGGTGGTTAGCCAGGTTCAAGGAGAATACGCCATCAAGGATGAAAGAATGCTCCGATATTCGGAACTAGTCAACTTGCTAAAACATTCCTTCCGAGCATTCTCAATCCAAAAAATAGAAAGAGGACAGAACAGCCGAGCCGATGCCTTAGCAAACATGGCATCTCACATAAAAACGGGGGTGGAGTCAACGATAAAGTTCTCTCACCAGCCAAGGCCTAGCACCGAGGAGATCCAGGTCGCCCAAGTCGCGGAACAGCCTCAGAACTGGATGACTCCTATACTCCAGTACCTGGAGGAGGGACTCCTCCCAGAGGACAGAAATAAGGCAAAAAGAATCCGCATCAGAGCAGCTCGGTATCTTGTCCTTAACGGAAAACTCTACCGAAGGTCTTACACTCAGCCATTGTTAAAATGCCTAGCACCTGAAGAGTCTCAATATGTCTTGGCAGAAATCCATGAAGGAATCTGTGGAAATCACAATGGGGGGAGAACCATAGCCCACCGAGCTCTAACCCAAGGCTACTACTGGCCTGGGATGCTGAAGGAAGCAAAGGAATATACTCGAAAGTGTGACAAATGCCAGAGGTTCGCCCCTTATCAGCATCAGCCGCAACATGAGCTCATCCCCATTACTAGCCCATGGCCCTTTGCACAGTGGGGAATGGACATCATAGGACCATTACCTAAAGCCAAGCCGAACAGGAGATACCTATTGGTGGCTGTTGACTACTTTTCAAAATGGGCCGAAGCAGAACCACTGACTCGCATCACTGAAAAAGAGATAAAGAGTTTTACTTGGAAAAATATAGTCTGCAGGTTCGGCATACCTCATGTGATCGTCTCAGATAATGGCACGCAGTTCACTGGGAAAATATTCAAGAAATTCTGCCAGGACCTAAACATCAAACAACACTTCTCCTCCCCTGGTCATCCTCAGGCCAACGGGCAGGCCGAGGTCACCAACCGAACTATTCTCGACGCTCTCAAGAAAAGATTAGAGGAAGCTAAAGGGGGATGGGTCGAGGAACTCCCTGGGGCACTCTGGGCCTACCGGACGACCAGGAGAACTCCAACATCGGAAACTCCCTTCTCCCTAGCCTACGGAACTGAGGCAGTAATCCCTGTTGAGGTCGGCATGCCGACCTTAAGGGCTGAGGCTTTCAACGAAGAGACCAATGACCAACAGCTAGCAGAAAATTTGGATTTGCTCGAAGAAAGAAGAGAGCAGGCCATAATCAGAATGGAAGCATATCAGCGCAGGATGGTTAACCGCTCAAAAATTGGCCTCAAACCTACCAATTTCCAAATTGGGGACCTCGTCCTAAGAAGGGTTTTCCAGAACACCAAGGACCCTACCATGGGGAAGTTATCACCAAACTGGGAAGGTCCCTATAGAATTATCAAAACAGTTAGACCGACCACTTATTGGTTGGAAAGCATGGATGGGAAACCTGTTCCCAGGCCTTGGAACATGGAACATTTGCGAAAATATTATCAATAAAGTACTTTCTTTTTATTTTCAACATCTTTCGTGAAACGTCTCAATGTACAGACCTCTCAGGTCTGGTCCATCTCAAATGCACAGACTATAAGTCTGGTCCGTCTCAATGTACAGACCTCTCAGGTCTGGTCCATCTCAAATGCACAGACTATAAGTCTGGTCCGTCTCAATGTACAGACCTCTCAGGTCTGGTCCATCTCAAATGCACAGACCATGAGTCTGGTCCGTCTCAATGTACAGACCTCTCAGGTCTGGTCCATCTCAAATGCACAGACCATGAGTCTGGTCCGTCTCAATGTACAGACCTCTCAGGTCTGGTCCATCTCAAATGCACAGACTATAAGTCTGGTCCGTCTCAATGTACAGACCTCTCAGGTCTGGTCCATCTCAAATGCACAGACTATAAGTCTGGTCCGTCTCAATGTACAGACCTCTCAGGTCTGGTCCATCTCAAATGCACAGACTATAAGTCTGGTCCACCTCAAATGTACAGACCTCTCAGGTCTGGTCCATCTTAATGCACAGGCTCAGGTCTGGTCCATTTCAATGTACAGACTTCAGGTCTGGTCCATCTTAATGTACAGACTTCAGGTCTGGTACGTTTCAATGCACAGACCTCAGGTCTGTTCCATCTTAATAAACAAAATCCCTAAGTCTGATCTATCTTGATATATGAGGATGATGTTCTGTTGCAAGAACACGAAACTAGGTGCCGGCAGTTATAAACAGGCGAAGAAAACTCTAAGTGCTCAGTCACACTGACCATCAAAAAATCCTTACAAATACAAGTCGCTCAGTTCGGCAATCAAGCTCAGGTTCCTGCTCTAAAAGATCAGAGTAACTGTCTTGTACCAGTTTCTACGACTGTTAATCAGAGATCAGATTGATTAATTATTATTCAAGTCATCTTTCTTAAAGAAAATCCATGATTCAAAAACCCCTCCAATACCAAGAGTTCGGCACAAGATGGTTATTACTACACATTACTTCAGGATTGCCATAAGTTAGTTCTGGAGACAACCCATGGTCGGTAAAAACAATACTCTGGGTTCCGAGCAGGTTTACTTGTGTCATAATACGAGCATCACAGGCCGAAGTCCGTTCATACACAACAAAACATTGATACATATTTAGAACAGAACTCAAAGATTGCCAACAATCAAAGAAAGATAGAGACAAAAACTGAAGAGAAGATATTTTCATTAATATTTAAGCTCGGTTACAAAAAGATGAAACAGGACTACAAAAGTTTTCCCTAAACTAAGGGGCTTGCAGATCCATCGTCCTGATCACCATCCTCGTCCTCGTCATCGTCGTCAATCCCAGACAGGTCAATATCCGGGTACTTGGCAAGAAGCTTGGACTTGAAGTTGTCGTAACCGAGCTGCGCAATAGTATCACCCATCTTCTGAAGCTCGGTCTTCAACCTGGCCTCGGTCTCAACCTTGGCCTCATCAACCTTCTGAACAAGTGAAGACTGAAGAGCACTGTTCTCCTCCTTCAGTTTGGTCAGGTCCTGAAGAAGGGAGTCTCGTTCAGATCGCAAAGAATCCCTCTCAAGTTTAATAGAATCCCTTTCGGATTCCATAATTGAGAAGCAATTCCTCGCCTCCTTCAGCTCGTCCTCGGCTGTGGTGGCTTGAGATTGAGCCGTACCGAGCTGAAGCCTGGCTTCATCCAGCTCCTCCTCCAACCTCTCCACAGCCTGGAGATCCACCGTGGCCTCCATTAAAGCAGCCAAGCTATGGAGGGTCTGCAAAAATAAGAAGACGTATCAGTAAAGAAGAAAAGGAAGAAGAGCACAAAAGCAGAAAGGTCGGTCGTTACCTTCAGATGAGCCCTCATGGCACCGGCCACAGTCTTCTCAGTACCCTTCCTGGTGCTGCAGGAAGGGATGTCAGTACAAGGGGCCTCAGCCCAGAAATCTTCAATGGCCTGATGGACGGCCTTGTATCCATCAGGCATGTCGGTACCCACCTTCGCCTTACCCCTCTGTTGAGATTTTTGGGCCGAAGAGGGGACAGGCCGAAGAACCGCCGTACCCCTCTGAGGGGCAGAAGAGGGTTCCCCGATCACCACCCCCTTTTGAGGGGCAGAGGAGGGCTCCCTGATCACAACTCCCCTCAGAGGAGGTCGGGAAGAGGGAGAAGCAGAGGAGACCGCCCCCTTCTTGGGAGGCACAGACGGGGAAGGGTCGGTCGTCCTCGTCTTCTTCGAAGAAGACGCAGTAGGAGGGGGCTGGCTAGCCACCCTCTTCTTCTTTGACGACCCCCATTTGCCAGCGAGGGATTTGAGGACGTCGTCAACAACACCCTTATCCTTGGGAGGCATTGTAGGGCCTGAATGAAGGATGGCTCGGTAATCCCGGTTTGAAGTCTGGAGGAGTCTCTTGTATTAGTCTTTCAAAACAGGGGTAAATTGCGGCCTCTTCTTGACGCTCTTGGCTACATAAAAGAGTTTTGAACAAAGGTCAGTCAGATACACAAAGGACAGGCACAAAGCAAAATTACAGAAGAAAAGGGTGTCTCACCCATAAACCCCGTGCTCCGGGGGAACGTGGAGAACTGGTCCTCAGGGTCGGTCACCTCCCATTTTCCACCAACAAAAAAGAACCGATCCTTCCAAAATTTATTGGAGGACGGCACGAAAGTCAAAGGCCGGAAGCCCTTGTCAAACGACATGTAGTAGAGGCCCTCCGCCTTCCTATATTTAAGATCCATTTTACTACGGATCAAGTCTAAGGAGACCTCAACACCATTCAGGCGACCTAGGGCCATAAACCCTAACAGGTGCCTCCAACTGTTCAAAAGCAGATCGGCCGGGCAGAGATTGAACCAACAGAAAAAATCCCTAAGCAGTCTAGGGAAAGGAAGGCGTAACCCCATCTCAAACCAAGCGGTATAAACACAAATTTCCCCATCCTGAACTTCCCAAGGGTAGTCGAAGTCATCAGGGGCCCTAAGGGTGACATTTGGAGGAATCTCATACTTCTCCCTAATAACCTCCAACCAAGAGGACGTTACAGCACTCTCTACCTGGGAAGACCGACCTGAGACTTCACCCTCTCCATCCCTAGACTCCGAGAAGGCATCAACTATTCTAACTAAGGGACTAGAGTGAGTCTCCTCCGATTCAGTCCCCGAGGAAGTGCTACCCCTAATTAGGGTTTGTGACAAGGAAGGAGCTTCCGGAAGGCTCCCCGACCCATTACCAACATCAGAAGATGCCGAAGAAGTCGACATTTCAAAATAACCAAAAGGAGAAGAAGAGAAAGTGAAAAGATGAACGAAAACACTAAAACCGAACCTGAATCAAAGTAAGGGACTTCGGATGGATGGGATTCTTCACAAGGTAGCTTGCTGATTCGACAATGACGGATGTATATCTCGCTTTGCAAAATCGAAGATGGTAAAAAGAGTCGTACAAGGCTCTTTCCCCCTTTTATATACATTCGGAGAGTAATGGCTACCCAGGCGAACCGCCACAACAGTATCGCAACAATAATGATTTGAGAAACCCAAAAACCGGCTGCGCAATAAATGATGTACCAACGGACGTCTAGGAAAACGAGACGACAGAACGCGTGACTTTTCGGGCACTCTTGAGACCTTAGTTATCCCCCGAGCTCCAACTAAGGCTTGGGGGGGGAGTAACTGATATACCACTATGTGACACACCAACCACTGCATGACACGTGCAACCGCAAGATCGGTTCATGACCCATAATAGAGCTCAGGCTCGGCCATATAACTTGTGTTCGGTCGCCCAGCTCGGGCTCGGCCACATAACTTGTGCTCGGTCGCTTAGTTCATGTTCGGCCTTATAATCTGTGTTCGGCCATTTAGTACATGCTCGGTCATACATTTCATCCTCAGTCAGTCAAGGGCATAACCTACATAGGCCGAGCTCATAGTATCAAAGCAAGACAGTTCTCCCATAAAGACTAACTTGTAAAGATGCAAGTTAGCAATACAACACATCAATGATCAGACCTAATCATCGCTTCAGTAAGCACCAAGTAGGAAATAAGGAAGCTATCTCCAACAAGGAAACTGCCCCACTAAGTTACCATATTCAACAAGGTAACTGATATCTCCAGAGATCAAATCCCTACTTTCATGGCTCCAAATCCTAATCAACTTAGGAATGCCACTGCCTATAAATCAAGCCCTAAAGGTACGCTTTATTTTCATGCTCATTATTTTGGCTTTCATTACGAGTCTTTCAATTCAATTTATTGACTTAAGCATCGGAGCGGCTACCGCCGGAGCCAACCCGGTGGTCCTCTGATCTTCTGTTTCGAGTGTTTCGCAGGGAGCCGAGCTTGGATCTCACGTGGGCCAAAAAGTGCAGCATCACTGATGATGCGGTTTAAGGACAAATTGACACTTTTAGAAAGCCCACAGTTCTGCCCATATCGACCCAAACATTACATTTCACGAAAGTTGTTGGTGAGTAATTCTAAGGACCAAGGATGGTGTAGCTTCTTGGCAACTTTGAGTGCTAGTGACTTTGATTAGACCACTTTGCATTGGCGATGTAAGGCTCCCATTTTGTGTTTTCTAGGTTACCCATGTGTATGCCTAGCTGGCCCAAAAGAGACATCTTTTATTACCCTATTCGTCTTTTTCGTCAATTTAAACTTGAGTAGATCAGACCAATGACTTGGGGCCCACACTATCCTATGGAGGAGTTGACCCCTTCAATCATAAATAGGTTGACCAACCTTTGGAGGAGGGTTCACCTTTCTGAGTTCAGTGATACAAATTTTTGTGGGAGGACGCACATGATTGAAGACCATTTGTGGTGGCTTTGCAAAGAAGTGGGTGATCGGAAAAGCTTCGAGTGGACATCTTTCTCGAGGAGATGAGGTTACTTTGGTCATGGGCCTTAGCTCGAGATTTGAGGATATTGCTATCTCGAAAAGTAAAATAGTAAAACAATAAAACCTCAAGCGCTAGAGACCAAAATAAATGATGGTTTTAAATATGTTAAAAATATCTTATATGGCTTTGGAGGAATAAAATTTTATTCGATTAGCATTTCACTCTTCCTCATAACTTAGGAGCTCAAATTCGGGTAGTCATATATGCAATTATGCAATTTGAGAGGCTAATTGAGTTAGCACTATATAGAAACCGACCCGCCATTCTAGACTTTAGGAAGGAATGGGATAAGGGACGACCTTGTAGGATCTTGAAAGCTATGAGGGATGCTCCACTTTGAAAGGAAAGATGGAAACATCATGTTTTTTCATTCTTTTCTTATGAGGTCGTGTACCACGGGCTGCCTGCCTGCTCCTGTCCACCACTGGGATCGACGACTATTTTAAACATCCTTGATGGTTGTTCTAGAGGAGAGGATGCAAATGCATTGACATCTCCATGATGACGTAAATGAATTGATCTTTCAATGATGATGCATGTGGTTACTAGTTAATCGGTGATTTAATATCTGTCATTTTCATGATGGTGGCTCTCAACGATGGAACGAGTGGACAATGTCATTTGATCGAGTGGACGCATATGAATCAAAGATGCATTGATGAATGAAGATGAATGGATGAACGGATGAATCAATCTCGCATGACAATGTCGATGTGGTGGAGGTGCGGGTGTGGTAGTGCTTGCGACTCTGGAAGCTTCAAGCTTATGCGTTAGTTCAGATTCAACAGAAGTCCTAAAGACAAATGTTATATGCATAGAAATCTACGACTATGATCAATTTTAATAATTCACCTAAGGGTGTTAAATAAAAAAATATATATATATAATATAATTTGGACTCGGGTCACCTAATCCTCTACTGAAGCCTATGCTAAATTTAAAGTTGGACTTAAGACCATCTCCAATGGTGACTCAAATTTAAACCCAAATTTCACTTAAAATTTGAGTAAAAGGTGAATCTGAGTTTGATATTCTCTAATGGTCACTTAAGTTTTTACTCAAATCTTTTTTAAAAATTTCCACCTTATCCCAAAAGCTATTTTATGTCATTGCCCTTCAAAAATCATTTTCCCTCTTCTTTTTCCTTCCAAACCTCTTTCACTCTTAATTTTCATTCCCTCCCAAATTTTTCCACCAATTTTTTTTTCTATTATTTTAATTTCCCGCCATTTTCTTCAAATTTCCCTCAAATTAATTTTGTCTAAATATTTTTTACATCCCTTCAAAACATTCCCTCCCAAATTTTTTTCCCTCCAATTTTTTTTCTATAAATAAGTATACTTCTTCATCTAAAACTCATCTTCAACATTCTTAATAGAATGAATTCTTTAAAAACTTTTTTTGCTTAGTTCATTTTCATCATCATCTTCTGCTGATAATGATGAAGAAGAAGATGACGAAACAGCATCACTTGTAGCTCTTTATTAAGTAAATATTGCTGAAATGTTAGAAATTCTAAAAACAAAAGCAGCACGGCCAAAAAAACATGGTGGTTCAGTTGTAGGTCATAAACACATTTTTTGAAAGAGAAAAAAGGGTCATGATCGATTATTTGCTGATTATTTTACAGAAGATCCAGTTTACCCACCTTCAAGGTTTCGAAGACGCTTTCGAATGACGCGTGAGGTATTTATGTGTATTCTTAATGCTATTGAAATACATAATCTTTATTTTGTGCAAAAAATATATGCAGCTAAAGTTCTTGGATTGTCTCCTCTTCAAAAAATGACGTTCGCTATTAGAATGTTAGCGTATGGAATGGCAGTGGATTCAGTAAACGATTATGTACGAATTGGAGAAAGCATTGCAATAGAGAGTTTAAAACATTTTTATCGATCTATTATTGAAATTTTTTAAGATGAGTATCTCATATCTCCAAGGGGAGACCATATTGCTAAATTACTTGCTGTTGGGGAAGCTCGTGGGTTTCTGGGAATGTTAGGAAGCTTGGATTGCATGCACTGGCAGTGGAAGAATTGTCTGACAGCGTGGCAAGGTCAATATTGTGGTCATGTAAAAAAACCTACTATTATTCTAGAAGCTGTAGCTTCATATGACTTGTGAATTTGGCATGCTTTTTTTGGAATGCCAGGATCTCACAATGATCTTAATGTCTTGGATTGTTCTCCTTTATTTTCTGAGATCACTAAAGGACGAGCCCCCTCAGCTAATTACTCTATCAATGGACACTCCTATAATACGGGATATTATCTCGCTGATTGCATATATCCTCAATGGGTAACATTGGTTCAAACAATTTCTTCTCCACAAGGAGCAAAGAAACAATATTTTGCTATGATACAAGAGTCGGTGAGAAAGGATGTTGAACGGGATTTTGGGGTTCTTCAATCTCGTTTTGCAATTGTAGGTGGACCAATACGATTTTGGGACCCCAACACACTAAGAGATATCATGAAGACGTGCATTATTTTGCACAATATGATAGTTGAAAATGAGCGAGATAGTTATAATATTTGTGAATATGAAACATCATCAGAACATAACACATCTGTAGTTATTTCGCGGGCTCGTAATAATGACTTTGAATCGTCTTTGTCTCGTCATTTACAAATGAGAGATAAGAACACCCATCATAGCCTTCGCAACGACTTAATTGAGCATCTATGGTAATGCCGTGGAGAGATGTAACTATTTTTTTGTATGTTTTTTTTTAAGATGTAACTTTTTTGTGTGTTTTCTTGATTCAATGTAACTTTTTTTTAATGATATGTATTTTTTTTAAGATGTTTGTCTTTTTTTTAATTCAATGTATTTTTTTGTGTATTTTTTAAATTATATTGCATTACATCTTAAAATAATATAGAAAAAAAAATAACATTGCATTGAAAAAAAAATATTACATTAATTAAAAGCAACATTGAAAATAAAATAACATTGTATTGAAAAAAAAACAATACATTAAAATTAAAATTTATTTTACTATTCTGTCAAATCTATGTTACCGTTTTTTTCCTGTCATATTTTTTATCGTTCTGTATACTATCTATCTATGCCTACTTTTTTTTACCGTTCCGTGAAACCTATTCAATCCATCGGCCGCACCTTTCACCATTCCATTCCATCACGTCGCACCCCTCCCTCTGCAAAAACCCTCTCTCCAGTTCTCCATCAATCCATCCCTCATCTCTGCTTCTCAAACCCATAAAAAAAAACATAAACCACTGTCTGCAACACCCCATTATTATTTCTAGCTCTCTTCTGTTTCCTCATCTTCATCTCTAGGTATTTCTTTCACCTTCAGATAATCCATCCTAAACTAACTTGCTTTTGAGAGATGAGGCCAACAGAAGCAAATTACTGTATAAAGCTCGAAACGTCAAGGCTATAACGGAACCAAACTCCAAACCCTTTGTAAAAACCACTCCCAACAGAGATTCTCTCTCACATTAATTTGCTTCATTCTATTTCTGTGTAATATAATCACACTTCCACCTTCAAATAATCCCTCTTTAGGGAAAACCATTACCGCTTTTACACTCTGATTCACCTCCAACACCACCCCAACAAACCCACCAAACCCAACAACAACAACAACAACAACAACAACAACAACAACAACAACAACAACTGCAACTTCCAATCGTCTACAACGGAACGATCGGCACAGCAAGAGTTTTTCTCTCTCCGTCACCACCGTTCTTTACCAACTGTTTCTGCGCCGATCATTCCCACCATCACCGATTCCCGCCAGGTCTGTTTTCCTTTTTCGGATTTTCTTTCCATTTTTTTTCCTTACCTTTTCCTTTTATTTTCCATCTGAAATGAGACTAGGTATGGAAAAAAAAAATAGTTATTAGAAATTTGATATTGTGAATAGTATTACACTGATTTTGATTTAAATTTGAGTAAAAACTAATTTGATATGAGTTAAGTCTAAAATTGAAGAATAATTTTATGAATTTTGATTCAAATTTAAATTTAATATAAATTTGAATCACCTTGGGATGCCCTAAGATTTTCTTTTTTTCTATCCCGAAACATTAAAAATACGGACCAAAGTCCTACAATTTTTGAGTTGAATTTAGATTAACACGGACGACTTGACTTGCAGACCGACCTTTTCAAATGCATGGTATTGATATGGCAAAAAAAAGAAGAAGCTAAATTCTAATTTCCCCTATTATATATTGTAGTCACGCAACCTTTGTTTGACTAGCGAGCCAATGGCGTAACTCTTGTTCCAACTCCATTAAATGCCTACAACTCTTTCTCTTTCTTGATTTCGATCTGTATTTACTTTCTCACTCTATATAATTTTTAGAATTTTGCAAAACTCGATCGTTCATGGCTAGTGAATCCACAACGCCGACGGCCTCACTTGCTCCTGGTTTTCGGTTCCACCCTACCGACGATGAACTCGTACGCTACTACCTCAAGAGGAAGGTCTGCAGAAAACCCTTCCGCTTCGACGCCATCTCCGAAATCGACGTCTACAAGTGCGAACCTTGGGACCTCCCAGGTCTCCCCTTTCTCTCTCTACAAATTCTTTCTTTTTTTGATTCTGTTGATGAATTGTTTGATAAAACATCAGGCTTCAGTTCACTTCTTTTAAACCCTCTCTCTAGATTCGGGGTTCCATGGATGAATTGTTAGGTAATTATAGGGCTTCAAGCCACCTATCTTTTAACTTTCTAACTCATGCATACACACACAGGTTTTCATTATCTCGGAATATTTGTGAATTTCTGATTAATTCTTTGGTGAATTATTGGGTTTAGGTAAGTCGAGGCTGAAGAGTAGGGATTTAGAGTGGTACTTCTTCAGTGTTTTGGATAAGAAACATGGGAATGGGACGAGGACGAACCGTGCAACAGAAAAGGGGTATTGGAAGACGACGGGGAAGGACCGTGCAATCCTACATAAATCCCGTACGGTTGGGATGAAAAAGACACATGTTTATCATAGTGGTCGGGCTCCACGTGGGGAGAGGACTAATTGGGTGATGCATGAGTATCGACTTGTTGATGAGGAATTGGAGAAAGCTGGAATCGTTCAGGTGAGAATTATGTATTGTATGTATAAATTTGCGTTTTATTTTGTGTCTCTTTTTATTTGTGTGATAGACCTGTTTAGCTGCGTTTTTATAGTTTTGTTTTCAGTTATCCAGTGATAAAAAAGGAAATACAAAAATTTTAGCGAAATTGCATTTGTTGCATGTGAAATTTTGTAAAAGTGGAAACTGTCACAGAACAAAAATAAGAGTACTTTAAAAGTATGAATCATTTTGAATGTGGAATAAAAGCATTATTATTTTTTTGGTTGTGGAGAAGGATGCTTTTGTGCTGTGCAGAATATTTCAAAAGAGTGGGTCAGGGCCGAAGAATGGAGAACAGTATGGGGCACCATTTATTGAGGAAGAATGGGAGAATGATGAACTGGTTATGGTCCGTGGGGAAGAGGCTGCGGAGGAGCTCGTGGGTGATGATGATTATCTTAATGGAAATTATCTCGAGCAGGTGTGTTATACGCTTTTAAGTGCCACTCTCTCTCTCTCTGTTACGCACACGAACACATGCTCACATTTAACTAAAGTGAAAATGGAGAAGTAGACTAGCTGCTGGTTCAAATAAAGCTATCATAATTTAACTTGGCCTTGCATTAATGTGTGTTTAAATCTTCCCATTATACTTCAAATTCAAATTATTATGATTGAAATTTTCTTGGCAGGATACTTAAGGTACCAAGGAATATATATCTATCCATAAAACCCCATGTATCATAACTTTCTGTAAATCAGTAGGAGCGAGAATACCTGTTATGTATTTACGGGTCAGAGTGAACTTAAAAAAGCATTCTACTTATCCTTTAACCTTAGTATTTTTAACATGAGCGAACTTAAAAAATCATTGTAAGCCTTGAGTAAGAATACCTGTTATGCGTTTACGGGCCAGAGTGAGGCTGACAATTGTTGCTAATTCAGACTGCTTAAGTTGCTCTTCCTTTAAGCTCAAACATCAGTTGAAAATTTCAGCAGGACTTTCGCTGAAATCAGCTAATATTGTTCATTGATACATAAGACAGCATTGGTTTTGTAGTTGATACATAAGATGACCTTGGTTTCATTGTTCAAGGCTTCATCCCACATCAATTTTTGGTATCAGATCAAAACTTCCTGTTTGAGAATTGTGTGCAGTTAAAGAGCAGCAAGATTTACGAAGTCATTGAGTTCCAACGTTAGCTTAGCAAACTTAAAGTGAAGCAAGCTTTGCTAAAGGAAAATTCTGGCACACAAAAGTTAAAAAATAAAAGAAGAAATCAATGGACTTAACAACTGATTTAATGAGGTGATAAACTATTGGAGAAGGGTTAAGAAAAATGGCAATTTGATCAAGTAGAAAATCCAATTTAAAAATTCTGTGGTGGTGTCAATGAGGAAAGGTGTAGAAATTTGAAAACATCTAATGATGCCACAAGAAAGGTAAGTTTTGAAGAAGTTATAATTTTTATGGTAAATACATGACTTTTCCTGAGTGGATTGTGGCCATGTAGAATTAGTTTTTGTTGGCATTCTATGCTTGAGAATGTGAAGGTTTGCTTTGCAAAGTTAGAAGTAAAAGGAGCAGTGCATTTATGGTGGAATAAGATTGAAGGTCAATTTTTCATCACAAACCAACCATCTATGAACACATGGGTTGAGATGAAGTTAAAAGATGAAAGAACATTTTCTTCCTACCAAACACAAGTAAATCACCCAACAAGCAAAGTAGAAAATTAGTTCATGGGAGTAGCAGTTAGCAAGTTTGTAATATGGCTACTGGAGATGCTATTAAGAGAGAGAGTCCTTCAGCTAATGGTGCGAAACAGGTCGGCTGTACTCCACTATGTTTTAGATATAGTGCTTACGGTCATGTTACCATGGTGTGTCCAAATAAAGTTATGCACTTTTTCTTTGAAGAACCAACTTCAAAATCTGATCGAATGTTGGAAGAAGAGCATAATGAAGAAGAAATTGAGAAAAAAATATTATTATGCTGATGGAAGGAATGAGCCTTATAGTCATGATACCATTATATGTCCAAGCAAAAGTTTGCAATTTTTCTATAAAAGACCAACATCTGAATATGATAAAGAATTAGAAGATGATCATAATGAGGTTCAACTCCATCATGCATCTGATTGTTTCAATGGTGATCCAAAATTGAAAGATGAGCAAAGTCAAAATCAAAATCAAAATCAACCTCATGAAGCTGATCATTTTGATGACATATCCAAAAGTGATTGTCTTATATTTCAGCCACTATTGGCAGTACGAAAGGAGAATGAAAAGGAGGATGGGTTTTGTGCTAACATCCTTCATGATCAGAACTTTTGTGAAGAAAGATTATGCACTCAGATTACTATTGTGGACAGTAGCCTAAGCATGGCATCAAAAGAACTTGATAAGAAGCTTGAGTTGAAGGAGAGGTATCCTTCTCTGTATCAGCCCATTAATGATGTAGGAAAACATGATTCAAAGGGAAAGGGACATGACACATTGCCGCAACATCTCTGGCCAATGCGGTCCAGCAGTGAGGCATCAACTTTTGATGCTGATGAAATTTGGGAGAAAGACAACTATAAAGTTGAAGAACTTGAAGCAGTTCGGATGTTATGAAATATTTTATAAAAGCAGGGGGCAAGGGAGTTCTGGAAGGGGTGTTATCGAGTCATCCTGAAAACTACAGGTGTAAACAGTTACAGACAATGCCACACTTCAGCATTAATATGGTTGGTATCTCTCCATCATTGCAAGAGATAAGTGAAAGTTCATGAATGTACATCAGGTACTGAGAACTCAATTCTTGGACAAGGTTTGCTTTTACCTTGTTGCTTGTTGCTTGTTGGTGCAGTCTGTACATATAAATTGCAGCACAAAGTTCATTCTTTCTTTGTGAAACTTTTTTCCTTTAACCAACTGTACAAGTTAGTCCTCTAAGCAGCTTGTGTACTAAATGTCCAGGAAGATCTCAGGCAACATAAGGTTATTGGCCCTAGATCAGCACAATTTTTTTATTTTATTTTATTTTATCTGTGCCCTAGATCAGCACAATAGAAACAACAATCAGATTGAGAAGATATTCAGCTTAAGCAACTTCCACAAAAACTTGGACCGTGGCCGGTGGGGATGCCATTGTATCTTCATGCAAGCACAAGGAGTCCAATTTAGGGAAGTTTCCTCTTTTTGAATTTGAGAGCACGTGGAACATGACAATGAACTTTCAACAATCAAAGTCAAACTTCCATCACTAATATCAAATATCTAATTTGTTGGAGTCAAGTTCATTTAAATTGTGGTGAAATGATGGGAATCGATACCTCAAAGTGCAAGCTTGGCAAAGAAGAGAAAAAAGAAAATCCATGTGGCCCTACCAATGGACCAATGGGTCCCACCATAGGTGTTACATGATCAAAAACTATATATAGACGGGTTTGAGTGAACCCATAAATTCTGATATGTTTTGAGTTATAAAAATTATATTTTCCACAATTAGGGGTATTTTGTTTATTCACATTATGTGTTTTTTTTTTTTGTAATTTTATATTTGTTTGGTATCTAGGTTATTAGGTGTTTGGTTATGAGTTATGTTTAGTCCTATACTTGTTTGGAATTAGTATTCGCATTTATTTTAAGAAGTCCTTTATCTATTAGTATTTAGAAATTCTTCATTGAGAAGGAAAGCTTCTACTTCTATACGAGCAAAGCTTTTGTAAAGACAATAAAAGAAGTTTAATCTTAAAATTCTCTGTAAATTTTTCTAACCTTTAATGGAGAGATTCCATTAAAATTCTTCTAGGTGAGATTTGTAGGATGCTTTAGAAAGATTCGAAGGTTTTCCTTCTCTTTTTCTTCTTCTTCTAACCTTGTTAACCAATCTTTTCAACCCCTAAAAAACCTACTTTGATTGCCACATCGTTCTCTCCATGAAATATTTAATCCTATTAAATCAAAACCCATCAAGAAGCAAACTATCCTCGGGTACTATTCACAGCGCAGAATGACCCCCAAAACTTTTTTTTTTCCCCATTTCTAAAGCCTAACCCAATCAATACTTAACCAACCCTAAACGTTTTTATGTCAAACCTAAGCCCTAGCTACCGAATTAGTATGCAAGACAGCCTTGGTTTTGTTGTTCAAGTCTCCGTCCTACATCAAGTTTTATTAGATAGGTTTCACTTTTTGGTATTCAAGGTGATTCCCATATTTTTTTTCTTCCGTTGATTTATAGGAGACTTGAGATGTATAAATGGGACTTAAAGTTTGGTCCCAGTAAACTTCGTGTGTCAACACAATACCCTGGAGGAGGGGGGCACTTTTATTTATACTCCCCTTATCCCAATTTAGCAAAATTATACTTTTTTTCCTACTTCTAAGCTGATGCAAACTGTTGCTCACTTGGGCAAGAGTTATAAACCTATGGAACCCTAAAACGAGCCTTACGGTGATCTAGATGATAATGGATTTGACCCTTGGGGGGGGGGGGGGGGTGAATAGGTCAATATGTTGATGCAATTTAATTCTTGACCAATTTTAAGATTGTGATTGTGATTGTGATTATGATTCCGCTTGATTAGTGGAAAGTCTTATGATTCTTATGCTTTCAATAGCAGTACGTGAATAATAACAATAAATTAAAGAGCAATTACACAAGAGAGACAAATTTTTTACGTGGAAATTCTTGTAGGAAAAACCACGAGATCTTAACCAACAAACTCTAGCTTGATTAATATCTCCTCCACCTCCCCATATGGGAGGATAGGGGTTTAAGGCCCTTTAAGGGGGCACTGTGGTGTGTGTGAGAGATTTACCTATGAAAAAAAACATGGAACCTTGTCCAGATGCGCCCCAATTGACTATGAAGAGATTTGAAAAGTGTACAAACTTAACTCAACTACTACAATGACTTATTACCTCAAGCCTTGCCAATAATGAGCTAACATTTCCTTGACTTGAATTCTCAAGCATCCTTCATAGTACCAACATCTCTGAATCTTCGAACAAAGCCAACCACAATCACAACATGACTCCTCACAGTTTCAGTGTGCACTAATCGCACAAGCCGAACCGCATTCGACTAATACTCCACCAAGTTGATGTAGAAATCACCATGGATTTTGTTGAAAAAGGGCTGTGTTTTCTAGATGATTTAGAAGATAAGAGAACTAGGGTTCACCTAGAATTCTCACAAAAGACTATAAAATTTGTGCATTCAAAATCTCTAACAAAATTGTATAGTTGCCTTTATATAGTATTAGGGTTCCATACAATAATAGGATATGAAAAAGAACCAGGAAACCAAACTCACGCTACCTCGTTCGAACGAGCTTCGAGTGAGGTATCGAGCAAGTTATTATGTCAAAACAAAGTTGCCTGACCTCATTCGAACCAACATAGAACCAACATCGAACGAGGCTTGCTAGAGTTTAATTTAAAAAAAAAACACTTCACCTTGACCTCGTTTGTATGAACTTCGAACAAGCTATATTGTAATGTCAAAATTAAAGCAATTTAATGGACATCATTCAAATCAAAACCCCTCCACATATCCAACGAGCCTTTCTATTCTTTTCAAATAAAACAAACTTCCGTGACCTCGTTTGAATGGAGCTTAGAGCGAGTTTCGAACGAGGTACATTGATTTTGCAAAAAAGGTTATACATGTGATGTTGGTTCCAAGGAGCTCCCCACAAGATGCCAAACAAGATTAGTGGACCTCGTTTGAACGACTTTGGGGCTTGTTGGAACGTGCTGCCTTGACTATTCTGAACCAAAAGCCTTTTTAAAGATAAATTTAAAACGTGTGCGCAATCAACCCAAATCAAGGTCTCTATGTCCAATTACCTTTTCAAACCTACGCAACTGGCCTTCTCTTGATCTCCAATGATTCATGTAATTGCTTCAACTGCAAGCCTTGAGTACGATCAAACACTCATGGAGTTAGACTCAATTACAACTCAAGTTGTCTCGTGGGATATGCCAATACATACATAGGCACTCGGTCCTAAAAAAACCCCATCCTCGACTTCTTTAGTAAAGATTTTTTGTTTTATCATGTTTCTCTTTTCCTTTCCACATTTCTCTCTCTTCTCTATATCCTAATACTCTATATCTAAAAATCTAACATGAAAAAAGAAGGCATTTCATTTCCAAAATGCACCCCATATATTGAGGTTGCAATCTGCAGGGGTAATATATTAGAAGTGGATTGGTTATCATTAACATCGGTGCTTTTGGGGAAATATTCCAATTTCTGACATATTTATATATGTAATCATGTATCTTTTTGGAAACAGAATTAAACCTTGAAGTTTTCATAGTCCTAACTACAAGCTTATTTGCAAAAGGATGTCTGATAAATGATCATTTATGGTTGAGTTATCAGTTCAATTCTTGCAATTTTAATTGGTTAGTTGCTGAAATTTGCTTTGTATCCTTTCATTTGGTTTTGGATGGTCTTTGGTTTTTATGATTTATAATCTACAAATCATTGCCTAATTATGTGATCCGTTGTTCCTTTGTTTAATTGTATAGGCTTTATTGACACTCTGGAGAATGCTTTCTTTTCCCAGAGTCTAGTTTGTCGTTCTTTTTTATTCTTTATGTAATTGTATGTGCTTTATTGAAATTCTGGACAATGATTTCTTTTTCCAGATTCCAGATGCTTGCATTCCATCAGAGGTTGTCCCCCTTCCTTTGAACTTCTATTTTGAGGATAATAGCAACTATGTTGAAGAATCCATGAACTTCAATGATGATGCTCAAAAGCACTTGGTGGGTATGGGTGAAAATCAATATGGCCTAGAGCAGCCTGATGGCCAGCAGTTATTTGATTTTCCATCACAGTATGATGTGGTTGCAAGAACAGTCAAACATGAATATATTGGTGAACCGAGCAATACTGTGAATCCCGAGGATGCAGATTACCTACTTGATGAACCATTCTTGGATGCTACTGAAAATACACCATTTGATGGAGCATTCCTGGAAACTAATGACCTTTCAAAGCCCATTGAGGCAGATCCCTCAGGTTTTGACTTGCTTGAAGAGTACCTTACCTTCTTTGATGCAGATGATGATACATCACAGTATATGGCGTTTGATTCTTCGAAGATGATGGGAAGTGAGAATCTTGTATATGACCAATCATCCCTCGCCCAGATGGTAATATTACAGTTTGAACTTCACTCTATTCACCCAGTTGACTCTAATTTTTAGTATTTCAAGTAAAGATTAATTCGTTACTTTATACCAGCGTGTGAATGGAGACACCCATCAAGTGGCCAGGGCAAGCCAAAAGCTCTTAGAGGGGCATGATAATGATGTTGCATCTTCTTCAAAGCAAGAGTCCGTGGAATTTAACCCAGGTAAAAATAAGAATTTTATTCTAATATAACATAACAGCTCTAGCTCCTTTAGAGAAGTGCTCCCTGGCATTGGAATTACATGTGTAGTTGCAGTATAAATTGAGCCTTGTTTGCCTTGCAAATTTACCTGACTTTTATTAATGTGGGCATCATTTTTGTGTACCTTCTAATGGTGCAGACATTCAGTCTCCATTCATCAAGCCGGCCAATCGCATGCTGAGCAGCATCCCTGCTGCTCCTGCATTTGCTTCAGAGTTCCCTGCAAAAGATGCAGCTGTTCGGCTAAGTTCTACATCACAATCTTCCAATTCACTCCATGTTACTACTGGTATGATCCAAATAAGAAACGTGACTCTGAGTAGCAATGCAGCGGACTGGTTGTTCGGTAAGCATGGGGACATCAATATCACCCTCTCTTTTGGCCTGTCACAAAGTAATTCTGCCAGTTTGGAACCTATGGCTGTACTCTCAAGCAAAGCTGGGTCAGCAATGTTGTGGGGCTGGCTCTACCTTATGTTCATTTGGGTTCTGATTCTTTCGATGAGTTACAAAATTGGGACCTACTTCTATACAGGTAATGCAGCTTGAATAGGGCTGGCTAGAACACCACCCAAAACAGTGTCCTGGGTGAAAGATTGTTGGACACTTGTTGATATTGACTCCTCATAGTTGTCCTGGTTTAAAAATTCTTGGAGACTTGTTGGATATTGACTCCTCATTCACATATACGGAGCTTATTGTGGCAAGATTGTTTATTTTTCAGAATATAGATTGTTATTCTGTTTTGCAATCATTTGCCAAATGCTTTCACTCTCTAGACTATAGTTAATTTGTTTTTGTCGAGAGTTTTGAGTTAGTTGAATCATGCAGGTTATGACAGTAAGCATATGTTGTGGAAGCCTGAGTAATCTGCACCGAGTTTGAGGTTTAACTTTGAAACAGTATGAAACTTGATTTATTGTATGTGTGAATTGTTGTTTAAAACTTACAGATTTTCCTAGTGTAGCTTCTAATTTTAATCGACGTAGCTAATAGGACATCAGAATTTCAACGAACAGATGTTGAGAAAGTGGAAGCTATATATTGTACTTTGATCAAGTGACATCCTTTTGATGATTCATTTGGATGAGAAGTATATTGCTACAAATGCAAGAAGTTTGTTTTTCCCATTTCTTATTTTATTTGGGTAGATTTTTGCTTTGTTGATTGGAACCATAAATATAATAATTTTCTTCCTCCCAATTCTATTTTTTCTTCAACTCAGCTGGATTGTTTCCTTCCTCCATCTTAGATAATCTTCCATTTGGTGATCCTTTCAAAAATGTTATTGTAAGTTGATGATGTGATTGAGCTTATTCACCTGCTCAGCTCAGCTAAATTAGTACTTTTAGTTGGCTTGATGTCCACTCTTTATAGCTTATTGAGTAGTCTAACCTGAAACAGAACTTGGCTTGGTTATTTTGTGTTGGGCACAAAGCTTGGCAATGGCTATTGCAATTGATGATCATAGCATTTGATCAATGGAATGCTTCCCCCGTGATCAAAAGTTACTAGGATTTTGCCAGAATGTGGGGTCTTTGATCTATGAAAGTTTAGCATGAAAATCAAATTGATAACCACAAATATCAATTACAAGTTTCAAGCAAATGGGCAATGGCATTTGGTGAGGGGTTTAGCTCCATTTTCGTGTAGACACCTATCAATTGTTCTCTTCTTGCTGCTGTTAAAACTACGTGCGAGAGAACCAAATCTGGAAGATCACATGTTTCTTATTGTAGCCAATCAATATTGAGATTTGAGGACAGGCATTGGCACAACAATAAGATTTTTCAATTGTGACTTAAAGATAACGGATTTGAGTTGCAAAAACAATCTCTTCGCATACAAGACTAAGACTGTGTACGTTTAACACTCCACGTGGAGAGAGTTTGGTGCATTAGACTAATTCTTTCTCAATCAATATTGAGATTTATCAGAGGATATGGAGAGAGTTTGGTGCATTAGACTAATTCTTTCTCAATCAATATTGAGATTTATCAGAGGATATGGAGAGAGTTTGGTGCATTAGACTAATTCTTTCTCAATCAATATTGAGATTTATCAGAGGATATTTTGGTCATCGATTACAACCCAGATTGATTGAATAACATTCATAAATTATTCAGAGTTCAATACAAATGGAACCAGATGACTCCTGCTAAAACATGTCCAGGCAAGTGGAACAAAGGGCTAGCACCCACACAATCTTTAAGCTACACAACTGGAGACCACCATGACTTCAAAGATTAGGAGATGGCTTAAAATTGCAAATGTAATTACTGAGTGCAATCTATTTTATTAAACTGCCCACATTTTGTTCTACATCAGTACTATTAAAAGGTAAAATGATTTTGACATCATTTCCTGCTTTTGCAACCAGGAGCTCTTTTGCAGTAGCTGTCAGATAAATTCTTGAAAGAAGATGATTGTTTGATCTGTCTACATTTCTCCAGGAAGCATTGTGTCTTCAGGTAGATCACAGAAGGCAATACCCTGAAAAGAGCAAAACACATTCATATAACTAGCAGTCTCAATACAAAAGAGCCGTGGTGTGTTGATAAAACACTTACATCTCCTGTTAGGTGGGCCACACATCTCTTCTCAGCAAGTAACTCAGCTTCACTCTGCACAATAACAGTGCAGATAATCTCAATTGGTGAATGAATGTCGTTGAATGCTCATTAGCTGGCCATGACATCGGGGTGTATAGACTATAATGTATCTTATTTTATTTAAACTAACATTTGAGCCGAGTCCATTTTGTTTATGCAGCATAAAATGAGACGAGAGTGATTTGTTGCATGCATGCGACTTTCAAATATCAAGAATTGACAATGCTACTGTAAGCTTGAGCTCATATGAAATAGGGTGTTTTAACCATTAGATTGTCTCGGAATTGGGTTTTCATTTATCCCAACTACCTTATTTCTACTTCTTTCCTTGTTGGCAAGATTTGAACTGACAACCTAATTCAATCCCACCACACCCCTTTACAACCTGAAAGCTAAGGCACCCACGGGCTCATACCTTGGCTATTCGTTTGCGAAGGAAGTCATCAAATATTACATCCTTGGCAAGTTCATAATCACCATCACCCTGTAACATGGGAATAAATTTTGAGAGGTGATCTTGAGTAATAGTTATCAAATATTACATCCTTTACAAGTTCATAATCCCCATACCCCTGAAAAATGGAAATAATTTTTGAGAGGTGATCTTGAATAAACAAGGGCAGAATAAACAAATAACTTACTTTTGACCTGCATGGCATGCTGAAAACAATGTCCTCTGCTATACCATAAGGATTTCCATTGGTGTAAACCTACATATGCATTGTAAAGTACTCTTAGACAAATTAAACATCACCATCAAATCTAAGCAACAGGAGCTACCAACAGTAAATGCGAGATTTGTTTATTCGTATTGACATTTATGAACATTTGTTCAGGAGCTGTTTATCTTCATTTATTCCAGAACACGAGATGTATTCTTTTGAGAGGGAATACAGATGCGACTCAAAACACCAGGCAAATTAGTTGGAATACACAAATTCCAGTGGATACTTGTTGCATTGTTTTTTTGTGGGAAGAAAAAGTTTGGCATTCTACCTTCTCCCCACTAATATAAATGCAATTAATGAATTTTCAACAATATGATTTGCTCCAGAAATCCCATTCTGTTTAACTGACAGCATAAAAAGCCAATTATATTGACTAACCGAAAGATTATTTTCCTCGAAAAATGAAGAAACTATGAACTTACACCAGAAGAAAACCAATCACCCTCAGGGGTGGGAGTTACAAGAGACCTGATGGCATCAACAATCGACACAGAAGTCGATGCAGCTGAAGATCTTCCCCATTTCTGAATAAGCACCCCTCCTCTCTGCAAATCCAATTTTTTTGCCCTTAGTAATCAAAGTTAAGAACCAGTTTTGTCTTACAACCGGCTATGACAATTTGCCAGACTAGATATATAGTAAAAGTGCATGATTATGATATCATAAATATTACCTTCTGGACCTTTTCAGTGAACTCCTCCTCCAACCACTTGGTATCCTTAATAACCTCTTTGACAGGTAAGCCATCAATTCTAGCATTTAAAAAGTCTGGAACCTGATGAAAATAACATAAAGAATACCTTTAATATAGAGGATACAAATATAAGCAATCCAAATTCTAGCAACAGAATCTATTAAATGACCTGAGTGGTTGAGTGATTTCCCCATATGGTCACATTTGACACCTTGTCATAGAAGACACCAGCCTTGAGTGCCAGCTACACAAACCATTCCAGATGTTCACAAATTTAAGGTAACCTATTTCCTCTTGGTAATGGTAAATATACATAACTACATATTATCAACATAGCTGATATTCAGGCGCTAGTTATACCTGGCATTTTGCTCTATTCTCATCTAACCTAGTCAAAGCATGAAAATTCTTTGCAGGTATATTTGGAGCATTTTTCAAACAAATCAATGCACTGCATGAAAAAGAATAACATAATTAGCAATGACAGGCACCAGAAGGAACTGCACAAACTTGGGTATCAAGACAAAAAAACAGTAAATATTTATTATTACTTGGTGTTACAAGGGTTGCCCACCACTATCACTTTGACATTACGGGATGCAACAGCGTTAAGAGCTTTCCCCTGTGATATTTTATGCAAAAACAACGCAAGGATTATCATTATTTCAGTTGGTTTTTTAATAGAGAAATTAGAAGTGGCAACAAAAGGAAATGCTAATAGCACCTGCTCAGCAAAGATCTTCCCATTTATGTCCAATAAACCAGCCCGTTCCATTCCAGGGCCTCGAGGCTTCGCTCCAATCAGAAGTGCCCATTCTACATCTTGGAACACTTCATAAGGATTTATGCTGATGCTCACCTCTCTCAGCAAAGGAAACAATGAATCCTCTAGTTCCATGGCAACTCCTGCACACATTATCGTATTTATGAGCATAGAGAAACATCACTCATCATTTTTAGAGGAATTCAAATTTCATCCTTGGCAGAAATGTCACGTTAACATTGGAAAATATCCACATTATCTAATAGATTGCATGTGACTTTGCGAAAAAGAGTAGAATATAAAAATTTGGAAGGAATTCTTAAAGATGGCAAAGGAAAAAAAACCTTCTGATTTAATCAATCTTTTCTTTGAGCTAATGTGATGCAATATGAATATGGCCCTTAAAGAAAGAAGAAGAAGAAACTAGTTATTGGTATGTTATTATGCCCTTTCAGTTTAAGAACTTATCAATGTGATCAGGGATACCTAAAACACATTCATATTGTATTGATGTCCACACCCAAAGTCTATTGATGCCCTTAGGTATACACAAAACACAATTATATTGTATTTCTGTCTACACCCAAAATTATGTCTAGGGCAAGTCTTGATTTAAAGGAAATAAAAAGTCTTACAAAGGTGATAAACCCTTGAATAAAAATTGATACAACTCAACTGCAATGGTCATGCAGGAAGAAATATAATATTCATTCTAACTCTCAAGCTCTATGAATATGGTTGTAGAATTATCATGTTTCAATTATTTAAGACATTGCTTGGAAATATAACATCCACTCGAACTCTGATCTATGTCACATGGACTCAACTATATATATCGAGTGCTTATGTGTGTCTAAGCATTGAATGTGCAAAATCCCCAAATCCAACAACATGGGGACATAGCCAAATAATCATATATTTTTTTAATATTATTCTTATATTTCCAAAGTATAATACTATTGAGTTTTACATATAATTAAATATCAAATCCAACTAGACATGTAAAACATATCTCCTGTACCCATGTACATCAGTCATCTAAGATGGATGCTTCTACAAAGGTGTTGAATCCACGTCGGAAACGTATTGGATGTTGACACTTCACAGACACTCCTAGGTAAATATCTGACAACTTGTACACATATCCATAATTTAAAATTAAATTTCATTATTCCGGACAATTGGCCAATATTTTAAACAGTCCCAAACGACTAATGTAGAGTGTTCAATCTTTCTTCTTTTGTAAAGAAGATTTAACACTGTATGCATGGTTACCACAAGTCAAACATGCATTGAACACTTTTACACACCCATTATGTTTCCAAAAGATTTCTTCTGAAGCTAGCAATCAGCATGTACAGGAGTGGTTGGCATGAGTTTGATGGGAAGTTGACAGGTATACACATTTATTGTAAGTGTGTCGCAATGTTCTCTCAGATAGGAGATAAGTCCTTCAAGGTCATAGAGGACTGCGAGCATGGTGAGATCTACCAGATTGTCGAGCAAGGGCACAACATGTCACGAAGGCTGTGGGTCACAAGAACAGAGCTGGAACAGCTCTCGAAAGGAAAAAGCTGGACGTCGTTTCTGATGGGACTTCATGGAAGAAAAAAGAGTTTACGGTTATGGAAGGGCTCGAATTAGAGAGGATATTTTATAAGAGTGGAAGGTGAGTCTGGCTCGGCGAGTCGTATTTTTTTGCCTAAAGAAGAACAGGAGAGGGGCTGGATGTCAGTGGCTCAAACCCTGAGGCATCTAGGGTTCTCTAAACCCAAAAAAGTCATAAGGTAGAAGGGGTCGTTTGTGGAGATTGCGAAGATAAGGGTTTGGCCGACGGTCCCTGTAATGGCAGAGTTGAGCACGGGAGGGGAGTGGGAGGATATGAAAGTTAATCTTGTTAGGAATATAATCACTTAACCAGTATCGGTGAGATATGAAAACAAATAAGAAAACGAATCTAAAATCACACGCACACACAAGAACACAAAGATTTACATGGTTCACCCCAAAATAGGGCTACGTCCACGGCTACTGCGGTTTCACTATGATTTGAAAAGAGTTACACTGAGATACGGCTACTCAATCATAAATAAATAGAATTGGAGTAACAAGAAAATAATGTGAAATACCAAAAATATCCTTAAAAAAAATTCGGCTAAGCGCCACGCCCTCGAACCCCCACCTTTGGGCAAGGGGGCTCCCGCCCCCCCTACAATTCCCCAGTCAACTTATCGCGAAGTTGGATTTGCGAAGTAGGGGCTAGTGTACAGTACTTATTAGGATCCACACTACCCAACAATCTCCCACTTGGAACTTGATATACAGAAGTTCAATATCCTACCATCACATAGAAGAACACCGCAACAACTGTCTTCCTTCCTCAAGCTTGAAGACTAACTGAATTTGCACACAAGTTCAGTTTCTCAATGGTGACTACCTTGGTTAACATATCTACGGGGTTCTCATTGCCATGAATCTTCTCAAGAGACAATACTCCATCATCCACAAGAGAACGAATGAAATGATATCACAACTGAATGTGCTTCATCCTAGAATGAAATGTTGGATTCTTTGTAAGATGAATAGCACTTTGACTGTCACTGCACAAAACACTATCCTCCTGCTTCTTACCCAACTCTTCTAGAAAACTCTTCAACCAAGTCATCTCTTTACCAGCTTCAGTAATAGCAACATACTCAACTTCTGTTGTAGAGAGCTACAATCTTCTACAACTGAGAAACCCAACTAACTGTTGTACCACCCAATGTGTAAACATAACCAATAGTACTCCTTCTGTTATCCACAACACCAACTAAATATGCATCAACATAACCATAACCATGTAATGCCATATTTGTCCGTCTGAAACAAATTGTCGCCTTTGTAGTACCACTCGAGTATCTAAGGATCCATTTTACTACCTCCCAATGCTGCTTGCTTGGATTATTCTTGTATTTGCTCACAACTCCCAGTACATGTGCTATGTCTGGCCTAGTACAAACCATGGCATACATAAGGCTACCGATAGCTGAAGCATATGAAACACGTTCCATATATG
Source organism: Nyssa sinensis (assembly GCA_008638375.1). Lineage (NCBI taxonomy): Eukaryota > Viridiplantae > Streptophyta > Magnoliopsida > Cornales > Nyssaceae > Nyssa > Nyssa sinensis. The sequence goes on along the minus strand of CM018037.1, from coordinate 23,972,134 downwards.
TCCGTTCCTGTTCGGTCTTTGGTGATTGTTCCTTAATAAGTTTGAAGTGACTAGCAAGTGGGGTGCTCATCAGTTTTGCTCTATCTAAGCTAAACCTGTTTAGAACCTTCTTAACATATTCAGCTTGTGACAACTTCAAAATACTTTTCACCCTAGCCGTGTGAATCCTCATACCAAGAATTTGATTAGCAGCTCCAAGATCTTTCATTGTTAATTGATTGGACAACAATTTCTTTAACTTATTTATTTCTTGAATGATACAACTTGCAATTAACATATCATCAACATACAAAAGTAAAATAATATAACTATTGTCAAACCTCTTAAAATAATAGCAATGATCTGCCTAGCATCTTGTAAAACCGCTGCTACACATAAAACCATCAAACTTCTTGTGCCATTACCTTGGGGCCTGCTTCAAACCAAACAAGCTCTTTTTAAGTCGGCACACCAAATCCTCTTTGCCTCGTGCTATAAAACCCTGTGGTTGCTTTGTGTAAATATTCTCCTCCAAATTACCATGGAGGAAAGCTGTCTTCACATCCATTTGCTCAAGATGCAAATCCTCAGCAGCCACAATTCCCAACACGAGTCTCATTGTTGTCAACTTTACAACTGGAGAGAAAATTTCAGTGTAGTCGACACCTTCCTTTTGTTGAACCCCTTTCATAACCGGTCTAGCTTTGAACCGCTTACTCCCATCATGTTCCTCTTTGACCTTGTAAACCCATTTGTTATGCAAAACTTTCTTGTCCTTTGATAGTTCAGTTAGCTCCCATGTCTGATTTTTCATGAGAAAATCCATCTCATCCTACATAGCTAACTCCCACTTGGTTGAATCGTCAACCTACAAAGCCTCATCATAACTCTTTGGCTCATCAACGTCAGATAACAACAAATAGTATAATGAAGGAGAATAACGTTGTGTAGGCCTAGACTCTCTGGTGGACCTTCTTAGCGGAGCAGGAGTACATGGTTCCACTTACAGAATAATATTTTTAGGATTATCCTGAACCTTATTATTCACATCAATTTTAGTGATTTTCTTCTAACTCAACAAGTTGTTCACAACTATTAGATTCCACAATAGACTTATCCTTATACATTACTTTCCCATTAAATATGACATCTCTACTTCTGATTATTTTCCGTTTTTCATCATTCCAAAAATGATAACCAAATTCATCAATGGAATACCCAATAAAAGTACATTTAGCAGATTTAGGATCAAGCTTGCTTCTATCAGTAGAAACTATATGCACATATGAGAAGCAGCCAAAAACCTTTTTCCATTCTAAGCTTCCTCTAGCAATTTTTCATTTAAGAGAACAGATGGACCACGATTTATCAGATATACTGCAGTATTGACTGCATCTGCCCATAACATCTTTTGCTATCCAGTGTGTATACTCATGACTCTAGCACGTTTATTTAAAGTTCTGTTCATATGCTTTGCAACACCATTTTGCTGGGGTGTTTATCGAACTGTCTTTTGCATTTTTATCCCATTATCTGCACAAAACCTTTTGAACTCACTGTCTCCATACTCCTCTCCATTGTCTGATCTCAAACACTTGATTTTCGATTTGTTTCATTCTCCACCAAGGCTTTCCACTTTTTAAAGGTAACAAAAACATCAAATTTATTCTTCAAAAAATAAACCCATACTTTTCTAGTCGAATCATCGATAAAAGTGACATAATAATATGATACCCCAAGAGATGCAATTGGAAAAGGCCCCCATACATTAGTATGAATCAACTCCAATTTTTCTATCTTCAATTTCCTATCATCCTTCGAAAAACTGACCCTTTTTTGCTTTCCAAATATACAATCCTCACAAATCAAAATCAATTGATTTCAAACCTGACAGTTTCCCTTTGGACAGAAGTACCTTCATCCCTTTCTCACTCATATGCCCAAGCTTACGGTGCCACAAGTGTGAATCTTCCTTTTCATCAGCAACTGCTATTGCGTTCTTATTGTTTGTTATCACATAAAGAGTGCAAGTCTTCATACCACGAGCAACAACCATAGCTCCTTTGGAGATTTTCCACAGCCCACCCGTGAAGGTTACTACATGACCTTCATCATCAAGTTGTCCCACAGAAATCAAATTCTTTTTCAATCCAGGCACATGTCTGACATTCTGTATCCTCCATACAGACCTGTTTGACAGTCTTATTTTCACATCCCCTTTACCCACAATATTCAAAGGTTCATCATCAGCCAAATAAACTTTTTCGAAATTACCACTTATATAGTTTTCAATGATTTCTCTATGTAAAGATGAATAGAAAAATGCCCCAGAATTTAAAATTCAAGACTCGAGAGGATTGTTAATGCTCAAGATCAAGGCATCACAAATATCTTCTATTGCAGAATTCACAGACTTCTTATTTTAATCACATTGTTTCTTCTTTGGTGCCGAACAATCTGCCTTCAAGTGCCCTTCTTTCTGTCCACAATTCTAGCAACTTCGTCCTTCTCCTGATCCCTCTCCAGATCTTGACTTGCTTCTATTTTTAGATGTTGATCTGTTACGATTTGAATTTTTGTTGACCGATCTTCCTCTAGCTTCTGTATTCAAAGCAGACCTTAACGTTTCTCCTAATTCTCTTCTGCAAATTTCTTCACTCAAAATTAGGTCACAAACATCATTATAATTCAGTTCCGATTTACCTAAAGAGTTGTTCACTGCCGTTATAGTACGATTCCAGCTTTCTAGCAAATTGGATAGAAGAATTAAAGCCCAAACCTCGTCATCAAACTCAATCTCTACAAAACTCAATTGAGTTGTGATTGTGTTGAACTCATTTAGATGATTCGCTACAAACCCACCCTCTGCCATCTTAAGATTAAATAGCCTACGCATAAGGTATAACTTATTCGAGGTAGAGAGTTTTTCATATATGTTCGGAAGGGCTTTCATCAAACCTCTTGTTCTCATTTCTTTCGCAATGTTGAACACAACGTTACGAGCCAACATTAAATAAACAACTCCCAATGCTTGTCTGTCAAGGAGTTTCCACTCTGCGTCTTTCATCTCTTCTGGTTTATGTTCTGCAAGAGGCTGATACAGCTTCTTCTGATACATAATCTTCAATCTGCATCTTCCAAAACCTAAAATCTGTGCCATTGAATTTATCGATTCCTACTTTTCCTTCATCTGCAGCCATTGCTCCCACTCAAACCTAATGATCTTATACCAATTGTTAGCAATATAATCACCTAACCAAGATCAGTGAGATACGAAAGCAAACAAGAAAACAAATCTAAAATCACATGCACACACAAGAACACAAAGATTTATGTAGTTCAGCCCAGAATAGGGCTACATCCACGACTGTTGCGGTTTCACTATGATTTGAAAAGAGTTACAATGAGATGCGGCTCCTCAACTGTAAATACATAGAATTAGGGCAACAGAGAAATAACGTGAAATACCAAAAATACCCTAAAAAAATTTGGCCCAGAGGTCCCAGCTTCAGGCAAAGGGGCTCCCGCCCCCCTACAACCCCCCGGCCAACTTATTGCGAAGTTGGATCCGCAAAGTAGAGACTAGTGTACAGTACTTATCAAGATCTACACCACCCAACAAATCTTAACTCTTGCGAAGGAAGATTAGAGTATCTCCAGAGGAATATTGTGGGGAGATTTGGAGAAAGAGACACACTGGTGTTGGAGTTACAGTGTTTTCAGAGGTGGCTCGAGAAAAAATGAGGGGTGCAGGTGGGTTTGAGCGTGGTGGACCTGAATGGAGCTTAGTTTCAGTTCGAACTTCCATCGAGGGCAGAGGTCAACCGAATTTTGAGGCGAAGGGAATGGATCTTCGAAGGGCTGCCAACGTATCTCCAACCTTGGTCGCCTATGGCATGTTGTGAGAGCTCAGGGCACAAGCAATTAACTTGGCTGAGATTGATGGGGCTACCGACTTTCCTATGGAGTCCTAATGTTTTTAAGGCAGTGGTGATCAATGTGGAGGCTTTGCCTGGGCCGATGAGCCCACAATGGGGCAGAAGTAGCTTCAACAGGCTAGATTGATGGTTAATGAAAAAATGGAAGAAATTTTGGCAGACGTCTGGATCAAGTGTGGGTTCTAAAAATTTGTGATCCCTATTTGGTCAAAGGTGGGACCTTTCTTTTTTAGGGGGATTATGGCCGGAGGGGAAGCTCGATGCCCAGGCTTGAGGAGGAATGAAGAACAAGGGTGATGGAATGCTACGTGCCAAAGGCGCATGAGTGGGAGGGTGTGCAAAAGAGTACATGGATGAGGACAGGTGTCGGCTACTGAGACCCCCATCCTCGGGATTTCTCAGAGCATTTAAAACTGTGCAGAATCAGGTGATATGTGTCAAGGAGCACTGGTATAACGGAGATCCTATTGAGTGCAAACCTTTGGCTATCATATGGCCAACGGCTCCGACAAGTGATGACACGTCAGAGTCGAGAAGCTTTTCAAATGAAAGTGAGTGTAGGCAGCAACTAGTGAATGTTGATTGGGTGATGCACAGAATTGGCAAAGTGAGTAAAATTTTGGATGTCTTGTGTGTTGGGTTTGTAGAGGGATTGCCGAACTTGTTCAAAGAAATTGTGTTGGGTAATTGGCAGCCAAAATTGTGCGAAAGCAGTTTGTTTGAGGGAGAGAGAAAAGAGAAGGCTGAGAAGAGGATAAAGAGGCTTTGAAGGAGTTACCATTCACAGTTAATTATAAAGGTAGAAGTGGAGGAGGAGGGGAAGGAACAAGAAGATCTATTAAGACTGGGTGCCCCGTGAATCTCAAAATTTTATCCCAGAATGTGTGTGGGTTAAACGACCCAAATAAAAGAATGTTTATTAAGGGGTTGGTTAGGGAATGGAAACCGAATGTAGTATGCCTTCAAGATTCTAAGATGGCAAAAATGTCTAGAGATGTGGTTCAATCTCAGTGGGGACCTAGGTGGGTCAAGTGGGTGGCACTGGAAGCTCAAAGAACAGCTGGTGGAGCTCTGGTTGCCTAGGATTCCTAGAAAATCCAATGTATTGATCTGGAAAAAAGGTATTTATTCAGTTTCTTACCAGTTCTATTCTTCCAATAATGCCTTTCTTTGGATTTTTTCTGGAATTTATGCGCCCTTGAAAGATGGGGATAAAAGGGTGATGTGGGAGGAACTTCAGCAAGTTCAATTGGGTTGGCAGCCTCCGTGGTGCTTAGGGGGGGATTTTAATGTGACTAGATCCTTAGATGAGAGGTCAGAAGGTGGTAGATTGACATCCGGCATTAAGGACTTCAATGATTTCATCAACAACCGAAGGCTTATTGATCTTCCCTTAGAGGGAACAAAATTCACTTGGTCCAGCGGGCGACATAAACTAGCTATGTCTCGGCTAGAAGGATTTTGGTGTTTATGGCTCGGGAGGATGAGTTCTTAGGTATCTTTCAAAAGTGTCTGTCTCATCCTTGTTTTGATCATCATCCAATGATGCTGTGCTGTGAAGGTTTTAGCAATCCACTTGGTGGGTGATGTTCGAAGGTTGGAGGTCTTAGTTAGCACGTTGGGGTGTAGGGTGGGTTCTCTACCTACAACTTATTTGGGCTTACCGTTGGGGGCTTCACTGAGATCTAGATCTATTTGGGACCTAGTTGTGAAAAGATTTCTGATACGGCTGGCAGGATGGAAGGATAATCTTCTTTCTAAAGGGAGAAGATTAACTTTGGTTAAAAGTATATTGGTCAATCTCTCGACTTACTTCATGTCCTTGTTACCTATTCTTGTTTCAGTAAGTAAAAATTTGAAAGACATTTCTCGTGGGAGAGTGATGGAGATATTAGGAGGATCCATTTAGTAGGTTGGGATAAAATTAAAAAGCCAGGGAGTCTAGGCAGGCTAGGGGTGATGGATGAAAGGAAGTTCAACGAGGTTCTTCTAGGCAAGTGGCTGTGTAGATTTGGGGTGGATGTGAGGCTATTGTGGAGAGATATCATTGTTTTTAGGTATGGGCGTTTGGAGGGGGGTTGGCTTTCAGGTGAGGTGGTTTGGCCTTGGGGTTGTGGTTCGTGGGGAGGTATTCAGAGGGGAATGAGGGTGTTTTGGGAGAAGGTGAGGTTAGAGGTGGGGGATGGGGCTCGGGTCAAATTTTGGAGTGATAAGTGGTATGGTGATGAGAGTTTGAGGGAAATTTTTCCATCTCTCTTTGCCTTGGCCAATGATAGAAATACTTGGGTGAAGGATTGCTATGAGAATATTGGAGACAACATGGTTTGGAGCCCTAAATTTGGAAGGGATTTTTTAGATTGGGAAATGGAGGTAGAGAGGTTTCCCGGTAAGTTCTTTCTATAATAGCTTAGTGGACAAGGAGGGCATGGAGTTTCCTTAGTTAATTACTTGGCATTCGGGGGCTCCCACAAGAGCAACTTTTTTGTGTGGAAGGCTTCTTGATAGGCTATCTTAACTATGGACAATTTGTAGAAGAGGGGTTTTCAAATGGTGAAACACCGGTGTTGCTTATATAAAAAGAATGCAAAATTGGTAGAACACATTTTGTTACATTGCTTTGTTGATAAGGATTGTTAGGGTTTGGTTTTTTCCATTTTTGGTATGTCTTCGGTTATGCCATGTTCAATTAAGAACTTGATGCACAGTTGGTCAGGGTATCAAATCAAAAAAGATGCTAAGAAGGTTTGGAGGTTGACGCCAATTAGTCTCATGTGGAGCATTTGGAGAGAGCGCAATAGGCGTGTTTTTAACAGGGACTAGTCCATTACTATGTTAAAAGATAGATTTCTACGTTTATTATTTTTTGGGGGCCAAAAAGGATTTCCCTATAAATGCTTTATCTTTAGTTGATTTTTTGGGGTCGTTGAGGCCTTGTAATTGGTAGTAGTAGGTTGTGCTTGTGGGTTTTACCCCCCTTAGGCCCCTTTTATATAAACACTTATCAAAAAAAAACCAGGAGAAGTGATGGGGAAAGGAAAGGCATTTATTAGATGACTAATTTGGAATGGAAATTAGGATTTCAGATTTATTTTGCTTATTTCCTATCAAAATTTTCTGGCGGTTTCTTCTCCTCTCTCGATTTCTCTCCCTTTCTCTTAGGTTTTCCTCTCTTCTCCCTCACTTTCTTCTTCCCTTCCTTTATCTCTCTCTTCTCTCCTCCCTCTCACTCTATTGGTCCTGCACCAAGAAGTAGTATATTTAATATAACAATCTTTAAAATATTTGTTAAACTACATCCCTCACATCATGCAACCTTAGTGTAAAACTTAGAAAATTAATTAAATTTATATATTTGCATCTTATAATAAATATACACATAAGAAAATTGATACCTTATCGCCTTCTCGCCATGTTCATATCTTCCATTTTTAGGATTTACTATGTTGAGCCGTTCATGAACAGCTCGAGCTCAGCTGTTTAAACTCAGTTCATTCAATAAACGATTCGAGCTCGAGCTCGAGCTCAAAATTAGGCTCATTTATTAAACGAGTTGAGTGGATTCAAAACAAGGCTCGACTCATTAGGCTCGTGATCATAGCTCATATAAGCTCAACTCATAACTCAATTATTTGGCTGGTTAGGCTCTTTTTCTTGGGGTATAAATACTCCCTTTTATGCCAGCTCCGGGGTTCTGTTCGTTGTTTCAACTCTCAAGCCTTCACTACCAACAACACACACTCACTCTTTGAGCAAAAACACCACCAGCCTCTCTTCAGTCTTCTCTACCACGAACACCTCCAGCTCTCTTCACTCTGCAATCATTATTCTAGGGTTCTAGAACACCACCTCTTCAAGCAAGAACGCCATTATGTGACCACCTTCACCACCATGAATGCCACCACCACCAGCCCCTCTTCTCTTCTCTTCTCTTCTCTTCAAAAATCCCCAAGTAATCTAAATTAAATGTGCTTACCAACAAATATCTGAATTAGATGATGTTAATTTTTGCTAAAGTTTATTCAAATATTTAGGGTTTAAATTAAGAGTTGATGAATAATATTGTTTTTAAAATTTTCAATATCAGTTAGGTTTTGGAAATTTCAGTTTGGGGATTTACTCAAATTTGAGCACTTACACAAAAGAGTGCTTTGAATTTCCAAAATTGAAGCTCGTCTGATGCGCATTTTTTTTCTAGCTTAATTTCAACCTTTCACTTTTTATTCTAAGCTAGACAAATTTGAGAGGGGAGAAAGTTGCAGGCTAGCAGCTGCTGGATTCTAGATGGTGGGTCCCTGACTTCTTATATGGATATCACTTGAGACCTCGCTTTGAAACTTAATGTAATGTACAAAACTGTTACTCTTTCTTTTGCTTTCTACCTTTTCTCCATTCTCCATTCTCCATTCTCCATTCTGCATTTCAGTTTATTTTATAATTTCCAAGATTTATAATGTATTTATTCTTAATAGGCTTGACAGCAGAACAAATTTGAGTCAGAAGCTTAGGATCTTCAATATGAAGAGGATTCAGCTCCCTATGATTCTAATATTACAAAAACAGATGCCATCACTGAGAATGATGAAGGAGAGGAGGAAGAAGAAGAGACTGCTTATGAGGAAGAAGAAACTGCTCTTGTTGATTGTGGGAGTGATTGAGGAAGGATTATGTATTGAATGAAGAAATATCTATCATTGTGAATGTAAATATGAGCCGTGTTGTTATATTATATCTGGAGCCAAGTCAAGTCAAGCCTAAATATTTCACAAGCCAAGTTTGAACACTTAAAACTCCACTCCACTCGTTTGCACCCCTAGTTGTATCGTATCTCTGTCCCATGTCAGTGCAAGTGTGTCATGTGTCGAACATAGGCATTTCCATGCATATTGAAGAGACCATGTAACATAGACATCAATGGCAATGGCACAGGAACTTTAGTTTAGAACTATACCTTCAAGAGCTTCGAATGACCTTTCAGATCCCAAAAGTTTCAATGCAATAGGTTGATCTGGTCCAAAAACCTCACCGGATGCAAGCTTCCATATCAAAACAAGTTAGATAACAAGTTCAAAACAATATGAAATGCATTGGAAAAGAAAGGAAAAAAAAAAATAGCCAGTAGCGTCTGATGGGACTCAGGAGTAAGCATGAAGGATGTTCTTTTATCTATCAGAAAAGTATAGGTTTATACTGAAAAGAAAAATGATTTATGATCAACATATTTTTAACCTTCTCTTGAGCTATAGGGGCAAGATTAGATATCCCAAGGAAGAGCCATTTGATTTTGTTTCCACAGATCATTCGAAGCAATAGGATACGGTCATAATAGAAAACTGGAGCACTCCACTGGCCTTAAAATATTGAATGACATTATTTCATGGGATCTTGAATGTGATATTATAAAATTTCCTATGATCAAGCTTCATTTATAATATAGTTCTGAGTGTAGAGAAAGGTGTTGTGCATCTGAAAGGTATAGGAAATATCATCTGAAAGATGTTGTGACCAGAAATTCTGAAGGCATGTTTCAATCCTTCTTTAGTTTTTACTATTTTGATTTCTAAACTAGGTCATACCTAATATTATTTTCTCAAATTAGAAGTTAATGGTCCAATAGCAATTCCGTAACTAAAAATAACAGAAAACTTACTTTGAAGAGTAGATGATTGGATATCATCCCAGCAGCACCGGAGACTGCAATATTAATTAATTTCTTCCAGGATTTTGTGTCCTCTTCCTGTGAACACATTAAAACAGAAGTTAACATCATAAACTCAATATATGAAAACAGAATTTAAAATCATAAACTAGACCAAATGCCTGAACAGCACTGCTGCACAATAACATGCTCTCTCTCTCTCTCTCTCTCTCTCTCTCTCTCTCTCTCTCTCTCTCTCTCTCTCTCTTCTTTTTTTGGTGTTGGAGGGAGGGCGGGCGGGCCGGGGGGGGGGGGGGGTGTGGGCAAGAACAAGTTTCCCACCTTTCATCCAAGGGTGGAACATAATGTCGACTGGGGTGGGCTATAGCCCCAGCCCTAACTCTAACCAATTCAGTCCAATCCAACCATAAACTCTCAAAAACTTGAACCACATTTTGAGAATACTTTTCATTCAATTTGAGGAAAAAAACTCTCTTAAAATGTTCCCCGAAAAAAAAAAATCTACACCCCCCCCCCCCCCCCCCCCAAAATTTTTCTGACTCCACGCCCTTACTTTCATCTAGGACCTATTTATGATATAAAAATTGGAGGCACATGAGCATGGATACACATGTATGATGGAGAATTGGACATTGATTTCGTAAAACAGTACTCATTATAGATTTAAGTAGTAATTTAAAAGCAACCTCAAGATTTCAGGTCTGAACTGAGTTTCATAGAGCATAGTTTTATCAAATATTTGAAGAACCAGATACTTTGTGTAGCTAACAAAAATATGCAAAGCGAAATCTCTATTTGAATCTCATAGGCAGTCAAAAGAAATAATAATTAAAGAAAGAATTCTCTCCCACCTATCCTAGTAAAATACTTCCAAGAATGAATTTCAGTAATAATTTGACAATAGAATTGTACAGATGAACCAGCAAAAAAAAAAACCCATAAGCTACATACATCAAACGAGTCTGAACATAACTCATCTAACAGTCACTCAAACTGTTACCTTTAAATGATTAATTGCAACATTATACGACAAGATTGGTTGCTAGGGCTAGCTCTAACCATAAAATCAATAAAGCAATCGCTTTAGGCCCCACCTATAAAGAATACCTCAAATATTATGCATCTCTAATATAATCCGGTCAATAAAAGTCTAACTCCTCAAAAAAGGCTCCATCAAGACTCCAGGCAAAAAAATTCTATTCTATAGTACAATTGCTCAATTGTTCAATTATGCAAGAACTCTATTATTAGAGTTTTATTTAATATATACATTTCTTCTATTAGTTATTATAATTTTATATATATATATATATATATATATATATATATATATATATATACATACACAAGAAACAAAGATTGAAAACATTTATATTTATTTTTTGTACATATTAGATTTGTATAATATTAATATTAAATAAAAAAGTATATTAATATTAAAAAATAAAAAGGGCTTGATTTAAAATTGTCACTTTAGGTCTCGAATTGTCTTAAGCTGGCCCTGTTGGTAGCAATGCATGAACCATAACATATTGGTTGTCATCTCTCCCTTTAGTTTCAAATCAAAGTGACTGCTTTCATCCCATAAACTAAAAAAGTACCCTTTCCATAGATAGGATACAATCTGACAATTTAGTCAGGAAAAACAGAAGAAGTTTCTAAAACCTAATAGAATAACACATAAAGGGGAAACCCTAATTCTTGTACTAAATAAGGAAATGTAACTAATGAGCTATGGTTTACAAACTAATAGGTTGTAGCAATAACCATGATTTGATGAGGTTGCCATCATTTCACGCTCCTTTAAATTCACAACAGAATGACCAAAACCCCACTAATCTCAAAAATGACACTGCCCCATTAATTAGTACCTTTTAATACAACTCTTTAATCAAAGATCCATTTCCTCTAACCTATTATACCAGACATATCAACAAACAATACTAATACTACTATACTGCACACTAAAAATATTTTCAACCGTGTCTAAAATACTCATATCAAACACAAACAACAAGTTAGGCAGTTTAAAAATAATAATTTAGAACTGAAATGAAGAAATTTCTCATAATTAAAAGCCTATGAAGAACTTACAGCCTTGAGGTCGTAAGTGAGGCAGAACACGCCAAAGCACTCGGGCTTGTTCTTGGTGTCTTCGGTCTGCACAGCGACCGGTTGTTGAACTTGACTGAAAATGAACAAGAGTTAAACCATTAGAAACTATAAAAATTAACCAATTCGATTGTCGAAAAGTACTAGCAGAGAATGAATAAATCAGATGGAGCGCACTTGGGGGCAACAGAGCAATAAACTCTTCCGTATCGAGTTCGAGGGAGGGGACGGAAAGCGAGACGACAGTGATTGGAAAGACGAGTCGATGCGTATGAAAGCTGTGAAGAGTGGAGACTAGTTTTGGTGTATGAAGGGCAGAGCTCTGCAACCGCCATGGCAGCAGAGAGAAAAATCTCTGTTCTAGAGAGCGAAACTCCCACTTGGAAAGAGAGGAGAAGAGCGGGCTTAAAGGAAAAACGAGGAGAGCGAAGCTCTGGTTTGTAGAGAGAGCAACGGGAGGAGGGCGTCTGGTTTGGAGGGAGGTGGTGGGAAGAGAGAGAGAATGGATGGATTATGTTTTTGATTTGAAATACAGGTATAAGGCCATGCACATGACACTTGTCCTCACTTCCACTTGGTCCTTTGGAGACTTTAGACAGTTTCATGCACTCTTTGATGACTTAATAGACAAAATTATTGTAAATTGCTGCATAAAACTCGTCGTGCAAATATTTCCGTAATTCAATTTCAAGCTTATGTTCATGATCAAAGTAGAAAAAATTTAATTATTTATAAAAGTATAATAAAAAAATTTTCTAGACGCAAAATAAGTTACTATTTTCTATTTCAATAAAATTTTATAGTTCAATTGTCCACCGTGTTCCTTATATAAGTTGGTTTGGCACCTTAATCTCTCGTCTTTGCAATTGATATTTCTTACCACCTTTACATTCTTACCGACTCGTTTTTTTTCTTAAATGTGTTGGTTTCAAATGATGGGCATCCACCTTATCTTTTATGTTATAACACTCCCTCTTGGATGTCTACTATTTCTTCAAACTCGATTCATTATAAATAAATGTTTTCTTATGCTCCCCCTTATCATCAAGCATGGTTTCTTTATTTGTTCAACTCTTTGAATTGACGCATTCCATATTTATATATCAACCTTTTGAAGGTGGTCGTTGGTAATGCTTTAGTGAACAAATCTGTCAAATTGCCATTAGAACATATCTGTTGTACATTAACATCACCGCTCTTCTGGAGCTCATGAGTATAAATGAACTTTGGTGAAATATGTTTGGTTTGATTTCCTTTAATATAACATCCCTTAATTTGTGCAATGCATACTGCATTATTTTCATATATTGTTGTTGAATTGTCTTTAATGAAAGATAATCCACATGACTTCCGAATATGTTGGACCATAGATCTCAACCATATGCATTCTCGACTTGTCTCATGAAGTGCAAGAATTTTGGAGTGATTTGAAGAATTAGTCGTCATTGTTCTCTTTGCATATCTCCATGATATAGCAGTGTTACTATAGGTAAATATTTACCAGGTTTGTGACTTGGCTTTGTGTGAATCAGAAAGATAAGCAACATCTGCATATCCAACTAATAATGATTTGGATCCTTGTGAATAAAATAAGCCCATATTTATTGTCCCACGTAGATAGTGAAATATATGTTTGATGCCATTCCAATGTCTTTGAGTTGAAGCAGAACTATATATAGCTAGCAAATTGATAGCAAATGCAATGTCTGGTCGTGTACAATTTGCAAGATACATGATGGCACCAATTTCATTAAGATATGATATTTCAGGACCAAGGAACTTTTCATCACTTTCACGCGGGCAAAAATGATCTTTGTTTACATCAAGTGAGCGAACAACCATAGGTGATGTTAATGGGTATGCTTTATCCATATAAAATTATTTCAATATTTTCTCTATATATGCCAATTGATGAAGAATGATTTCTTCTAGGAAATGCTTAATCTACAAGGTCGAGACAAAATTTTATTTTTCCTAAATCTTTCATTTCAAATAAGTAACAGTTTTTGTGAGCTCTTCAAGAGTTCCCATAAGATTCAAGTCATCAACATATACTATTACTATTGAATACATGCTACAAAAATGTGAATAACTAGCTTTAGGAATCTTAAATCCTTTAAGGATTTTCATTTATATGTCACTATCAAGTGATCCATATAAGTATGTTGTGACTACATCCATAAGACGCATATCTAATCCTTCTAAGACTATTAGACTTATTAAATATCGAAACGTAATTACATCCATCATTGGAGAGTATGTCTCCTCATAGTCAATACCAGTTCTCTATGAGAAACCTTGTGCTAAAAATTTGGCTTTATACTGGATAATTTCAGTTTGTTCATTACGTTTTCGTACAAATACCCATTTGTACCCTACAAGCCTAATGCCTTCAAGTGTCTAGACAACGGATCCAAATGCCTCTCGTTTTGCTAACGAGTTCAACTCTGCCTGTATTGCCTCTTTCTATTTTAGCCAATCATTTCTATGTCGACATTCTTCGATGCTTTGTGGTTCAGGATCCTCATCACTTTTGGTGATTTCAAGTGATATTGAGAAGGTAAATATATGATCAATAATAATATCACTTCGATCCCATATATCTCCGTTATAATTTATCGAGATCTTTTTATTTTTAGATATTTGTGCCTGTTTGGGGGCTACTTGTTCCACTCTAGGGGAAATTACATCTTCAAGAGGCATTCCCTCTTCTAGAGATGTTTGTTTACCTTCCTCATGAGGTATCATTATACCAACGTTGGTTTTATTATGTATGGTCTCTTCAGGAGTTGTCATTTCTTTTGTTCCTTATGTTTGCCTCTTCTGGGGAAGTTTATCTTTCGCACCAATAGGTTTACCACGCTTTAAGCATGTCATAGATTTATTTGTTGTTGTTGAAACAGATTATCCTGTTTGGACATTGATTTGTGCAAGAATATTTGCAGCTAGTATGTGCGATTGCGTTATTTTCTTTGTATCAGTGAATGCATCTGGTAATTAATTTACAATACTTTGCAAATGAATTATCCTTTGAACTTCTAGTTCACATTGGTTAGTACGAGGATCAAAATAAGTCAATGTTGTTGCATTCTATGAAATTTCATGCTGAGCTTCTGACTTCAGCTCCTTTCCCCCTAATGGTGGGAAGATTGTTTCATCAAGATGACAATTTGCAAATCGTGTAGTAAATAAGTTACCTGTTAGGGGCTCAAGCTATCTTATGATTGATAAAGGATTAAAACTAACATAAATTTCTAATCGTCTTTGGGGACCCATTTTAGTACGTTGTGGGGGTGTTATAAGGACTTGCACTACACAACCAAAGATTCTTAGGTGAGACACATTTGATGGGTAGCCAAATACATTTTGTAAATGGGAATATTCATGATAAATAGTTAACCTAATACGAATTAATGTCACAATTATGCAATACGGCATGCCCCCAAGCAGAAGTAGGAAGCTTTGTCCTTATAAGTAAAGGTCTAGCAATTAATTGGAAATGTTTAATCAAAGATTCTGCTAAACCATTTTGTATGTGCACATGAGCAACATAATGTTCAATACTAATTCTTATTGACATGAAATATTCATTAAACACTTGGGATGTAAACTCATTAACATTATCGAGACGTATTATCTTGATAGGATGATAAGGGAATTGTGCTCTTAATTTAATGATTTGAGCAAGGAGTCTCACAAATGCTACATTATGAGACAAAAGTAAACAAACATGAGAACATCTAGTTGATGCATCTATCAATACCATAAAGTAATGAAATAGTCCACTTGGTGAGTGAATAAGTCCACGTATATCTCTTTGAATACGTTCTAGAAACATTGGAGATTCAACACCCACCTTCATGGGGGATGGCCCTATTATTAGCTTTCCTTGAGAACAAGCGGTGCATGAATATTCATATGGTAAAAGAATCTTCTGGTTCTTTAAAGGATGTCCATGTTCAATTCTCAATGATTCTCCGCATCATTATTACCTTTAGGTGGCCAAATCAATCATGCCAAAGTACAAAAGTATTTAGGTCGGTGAACTTTTGGTTCATCACAACATGTGATTCAATGGCATTTATAGTAATTTGGTACAATCCCAAGGAAAGAGTAGGAAGTTTCTCCAAAAAGCTCTTCTTATTTGAAATAACAAATGTGATACAAAGATATTCCATATCACTTTCATTAATAGTCTCAATATAATATCCATTTTTGTGAGTATCTTTAAAACTAAGCAAATTTCTTCTAGATTTGCTCGAGTATAAAGCATCATTTATATGAAATGTTATCCCATTTGGCAATGTGATGCCAACTCTTCCAAAGCCTTCAGTCATTTTGCAGCACTAGATATGGCGTTGACATTAGCTTCTTACAATTTTAGAGTAAAGAAATATATTTTGTTTTGAAGGATTGTATGTGTAATGGCACTGTCTGCTAGATAGATATCTTCATTACCCATCTGGAATCTATCAATTCATTATAACATATTAAAAATAGAGACATGGAAAAATTAAATTGCATTAAAGCAACATAATTCAATAGAAACATTACAGTGAGTTAAACAAAACAACACATATATTAAGAACACTAATTAACATGCACGTTCCCATCGCCTATTAAATAGTCAATTCTACTACTAGGATTTGCAAAGAAATTTGAGACATCTAGGTGTGTAATATCCATAGGATCATCAAAAAGATTTATAAGATCATCAGTAACATTCATAGGACCATTTGTAAAATTTGTTTCTATTTCTTTTACCTTTTTCCTTTAGTGATGTTTGATAAAGATCCACAAAATGTCTAGGTGTATAACAAGTACGTGACCAGTGTCCTTTTCCAATTCAACGATAACAATATTCTTCAAGATCTTAGGATATTTTTGTTTCCCCTTTTCTTGCTTTGCTTCAATATTATTATTTCACATCAGGTGCTGCAGTGTGTCTCTTTTAGGACAATTATTCTTGTGACCACCCTGGTATGAGTTATTATGTCACCCGTGACCGTGACCACGTCTACGACTATATTTACGCCCATGCTCATGTCTTTATCTATATGATGAAGTTGCATTTGCTTTAGGAAACGTATTTTCATTCTCTCCACGGAATGGTACAGATCCAATGGAGCGTAACTGATGATTTTTCATCATAAGCTCATTATATTGTTCCCTTAGGAGAAGACATGACATTAATTCAGAATATTTAGTAAACCTACGCTCTTGATATTGTTGTTGCAAGACAATATTTGAGGCATGAAATGTAGAAAATGTATTTTTCAGCATATCTGCATCTGTAATATTTTCTTCGCATAATTTTAATTGCGAAGTAATTTTGAATAATGGAGAATTGTATTCATTGACTAATTTAAAATCCTACAACTTCAAGTGCAACCAATTACACTGAGCCCTTGAAAGAATAATAGTATACTGGTGGTCATACCTTTCTATTAGATTCCTTCAAAGGATCAGTGGATCTTTCACCGTGAGATATTCTATTTTTAGGCCTTCATGAATATGATGGAAATGAAATATCAATGCATATATGCGATCCTTCAAGAATGCAGTGTTTTCTTTTTTAATAGTATCACCAAGACTACTAGCTTTAAGGTGAAGTTCAACATCGGTGATCCAGGATAAATAATTCTTTCCAGTGATATCCAATGTAGCAAACTCAAGCTTGGTGAGATTTGACATAATATAGATAAGATAAAGAGAATATTTAGATTCTAATGTATTAAATATTACCTTTATTTTAATACCTTCGTGGTGGATTAGAGCTTCATGCTAATAACGTGTTGTAAATTGATGGATAAAACTAACCACACAAGTGCACACAAATATTTACGTGGTTCGGCTTCAAGCTTACGTCCATGATTGAAGGAGAAAATATTTGACTATTTATGTAAATAAGTATAATAAAGGATCTCACTAGACTCACAACAAGTTACTACTTTTTGTCTCAATAAAATTGTACAGTTCAATTATCCACTGTGCTCCTTAATTAGGTTGGTTTGCTGCCTTTGCAATTGATATTTCTTGCTGCCTCTACATTCTTACCACCTCACTCTTTTTTTTATCTGTGTTGGTTTCAAATGGTGGGTATCCACCTTGTCTTTTATGTTATAACAAAAATGACTTGATAATTAATAGGTATATTACTCAGAGCTCCTGATGATTCTGACAATTACATTATTTTTTTAAAATTTTTATTTTATTAACATCTCTTATTTTTTAGTTAATATTTATTTGGGGCAATTAAAATTCAGTCACAATTTTGGCTTATATTTAGGATTCAGTCATGTTTAGAGTCCAATTTGAAAAAAAGTCATGTTTTGTACCTAAATTAGAAAAAGATCATAAATATTACAAATACATCAACTTTTTCTATTTGACATTTTATAAGATAAAAATACCCTTTCAAAGCTCTGCCCTTATTTTACCCAAGTAATTCCCCTAACCCTAACCCTTGTCGTCGCACCATCCCATTAACCAACCAAAGTTATCGTCGCCGTCGTCGTTGTTGCCTCATCGTCGTCGTCATCGCTGTTGCCTCGCTGTCGCCGTCGATCTTGCCTCCAATAGGTAAGTCGTTCTTTCCCCCTCTTTTGCCATTAGCTTCTACCCCCCCTTTCATTCACTCACACACATGAAGACTTGTGTATTTTTTGTACTATTTCTTTGACTTTCCATGAAAAAAAAAGTGAAGTTATGAAAAAAGAAAAAAGAAATAACCTTTGATTCTTGTGGCTACCTTGTGTTATTTGAGTTTTTGTGTAGTTATTTGTGATTCTTGTGGCAACCTTGTGTCATTTGTGCTTTTTAATGTTGCTGGTGTTTGTAACATGCAACGTATAGGTAGTTTATATGTAAATGGTAATTAAAAGCCACACCATGAGTGCAACCCTCACAACTTTCAAGAGCAACCCAGTCGTGCTAAGGTGCAACCCACACAACCTTTGGTACTGGATGGCCATTTACACCTAGTGCAACCATTAACTTTAAGGTGCAACCTAGTAATGCTAAAGTGCAACCCACACAACCTAAGGTGCAACTCATAGTTCTTACAATGTGTACATAGTTATACCTTCATTATACACATGATTTTCATTCACATGATTGTAACTATATTTGTTATTGCTATAATTATTTAAATATACTAATGATTTGCGCATATTTTTTTGGTAGTAATACTAAAATAGACCATTTCATGTGAAAGGAATTGGCTAGTTACTGTCATTGGACTAGAGAAATAAAAGTTAAAGACGGTCATGTTATTTATGAAGGAGGTGTAATTAACCTAATTGTCATGAACACCAACACTGGTTTTGAAGATTTTTTAAATAATACTTGCATTGCTCTTGGCATTGATCCAATAGGGAAGATATTTCACTATAGTAGTAAGAATGAACCTACAAAATTGGTTCGATTGTATGATGATCGTGAGTTACGTTTGATGTGTCATTTAAATAATGATAAAATTGATGTTTATGTTACTGATGGTACACATATTACTCCACCACATGTAAGCACAAGGTTAGTTATTGTCATAATTGATTGTTGTTTGGTTCAATTAGAATGTGGTATTGTACTGTAACGATCTCAATATTTCAAAATTTTCAAATGTGCAGTGAATCTAATGTTTCAACAAAATCTACACGAACCTCTACTATTATTGCCCAATTCGAGGAACATGATGCTTCTTCTAGTTGACTTTACACTACTCTTGAAAGTGAAGAGACAAATCAGACTTTACAGATTGATTCTTAAGTGTCTAAAGTTGCTTGTCTGACTTCTCTAAACATTGTCGATGGGTTTCATATTGAAATGGGTTAGATGTTTGAAAGTCCACTTCAGGTCAAGCAAGTAGTTATGTGTTTTGCAATGAAAGACAAGTTTACTTTTGAGTTCTTCAATAATAGTCATTCATACTACAAGATTATTTGTAATGCTGAGAGGCGTAAATGGAAATTGACAACCGAATTTGATGGAAATTTTGATATTGTCAGAGTTAAGAAATTTAACAATTTTCATTCTCATACAAAAAATGATGTTGCAAACTACAAGCCCATTGTTCGTTTAAAATATATTGGAAAGATGATAAAGGATAAAATAGTAGAGACTCTTGGGTATCTCCTTTGGAAAATACGCAAGGACTTTTAATCGCCTCTATCTATTCAAATGTCATATCATCAAGCATGGTTTGCAAACGAGTGGGCTAAGTGGAGTATCACCAAAGTGCTTAGAGATAGTTTCAAATATATGTCATAGATGTATTAACGCCTTAGAGATTGTATACCTAGTACCCGTGCAAACTATGTTTTATCAAATGATGGTCATTTCAAGCAGTTATTTGTGGCTTATGGTTGTTCAATTGTGGGCTTCAACACAACATGTAAGCCATTAATTTTCATTGATGCTTGTCACCTTACAGCTTATTATGGAGGTGTTTTGATGTCTGCGACTGGATTGGATGCAAATAATAGCTTGTATCCATCAGCATATTCATTTTCATCGGGTGAGAATGATGAGAACTAGTTGTGTTTTTTGGAAGAGTTGAAGCACATATTAGGTGACCGTACAACTGTACTCATGATAGATAGGAATCATGACCTTCTGTTAGGCATATCTCAAACATTTGGAGCACAGTGTAATGCACGGTGCCTTCGATATTTGAAAGAAAATTTCAGTAACTTCATATGGAGTAAAGAGATAAAAAAATAGGAGAAGGGAAACTAGGTTAAAAATGTTGAATGACATTACATGTGCAAGGGATACATACATGTATGACCACTATTTTCAGAACATGTATAACTTCAGTCCTGATATGTCTTGTGGGTTAAAGATAATAGGCCTAAACATTGAGCAAATATGTTGTTTCCATTAAAGCGTTGGGATTGGTTGTATAATAATCCAACAGAGTCTTTCAATTCATGGATAACTCCCTTGCGTGATATTACCATTTTTTAGTTCATAAAAGACTACGTTATAAAATTGACAAGTTTTCTAATGTATAAAAAGATGACCCTTGAGAAGTTAAAAATCCCCGTAGGACGTAGGATTGATATAAAAATTCATGATAATCAAGGAAGGTTTACTGGATTTGGCTATAAGTTTTCACTAACCGGAGAATACACTATCATTGATCAAAATTTGAAAAGGTATGCAGTTAAATTGTTATTATATGAATGCAATTGTTTAGAGTGACAGATGACTAGAATTCCTTGTCCTCATGCCATGGTTGTGATGGATCATGCTCATATCAATGTGTATGATATGGTCGTGCCTACTCACGATAAGCCGACCCTAGAGAAGCTCTTCGGCACAATAGCAACTATTGGGATGTTATCACAGTCTACTACAGTGGAGGCGACATCATTGCCGCCGATAACTAAAAGACTCCCTTATAAACCAAAGAAAAAATGTATTGAGTCCCAATACCAAGACAATACGGCTATTCATTGTTCTCGTTGTCATAAGGCCGGTCACAATCGAAAGATTTGCAAGGAACCTATCTCGAAATGTAAACTTTGTTGTTTTATCCATTTTTTAACACTACTTTTATAATTTATTTTTGTGCTCGCAAGGATTGTTTTAACTTAACTATGTTATGTAATGACTTTTGTTACATTGTGAACATTTCAATGTATCCACTTTTAATGACTTACGAGCATTATGCAGTTTTTAACTATTTATTTTAGTTTGTGTAAGTTGGATTTAGAATTTGTAAATATGCATCTTCTGTTGATATGAATTGTTTGGTATAAAATGTTGTAGTGTTATGGGGTTGCACCTTAGGTTATGACATTTTACACAGTTGCTCTTCATGGTAATGAGGGTTGCACCTGGTTCAGACCATGAAATGCAAGTTGGTACACAGTGTTATGAGGCTGCACCTTAGGTTAATACAATTGCACCTCAGGTTTCATCCAATTGTTCCCCTTGGTTGTGAGGGTTGCACTTGATTCAGATCATGAAATGCAAGTTGGTTTAAAGTGTTATAGGGTTGCACCTTAGGTTAATACAGTTGCACCTCAGGTTAATACAGTTGCACCTCAAGTTTTACCTAGTTGCTCCCCTGGTTGTGAGGGTTGCACCGGGTTCAACAATATCACAATTACAAAACCTGCTATTTAGACTTGTTTCACAATTACAAAGCATTCACATCATTGGACTATTTTAACCAAACATTCACAATATTTCAAATAAATTAAACATAAACAAAGTAAAAAGTTTGCATTGACATCCTTTTCCCAATAAATTACAAATTCACAAGTGTCCACACCATGTCCAAATTACATTGTTTAAATTACATAAACCCTAGAACATCTTGACAAACTCATCGCTTCACATGTCGTCTTGCCCTAAAGGCACGACCCAAGACTTGATTCTAATTCTGTTTAAGGGCCATATAACGTTTACGGATATATTAGATGTGTTCCTACGTAAAAAAAAACATTATTTAAATACATAACCAAGATTAGTTCAAAATGTGTATATATAGAAGATATGTTGAAATGAATATCACAACAAATAAGAAAGTTAATCTCCCATCCCAACATTCCAAAAATTTGAGCATAAAAATCCCGTAAGAGTTACTGCAAGTGTCAATTTTCATTTTGAATGTTAAAAATGAGTAATATAAGTACGTTAAAAAAAAATGAAAACCATAGTATTCCTACGTGTCATTCAATTGTTGTGGTACATGTTGATGCACAACTGGGAAGGTTTTAATGTTCTTTTTTAACCCGCAGCTTTTGAGCACTTCGTGCATAACATGAACATAAAATTAAGAATATTTTGGGTAAGTTTATAATACATAAATAGAAAGTATGTAATGTACTATATTAGTTGAATAGGAGAAGTTATGACCAATAAACTCACGAAGGTTGTTTTATACTTGTTTGAGTCATGCGATAGGGAATCAAGCATGTCGACCCTATTGTCCCGAATGTTAAAACCAATACAATACCAATGTGCATTCTGCACAATTGGGACAAACACCTACAAGTGTCTGCACAATTTCAAACACTTTTGGAGATTACGCACAATATATTTACGTAAACCATGTAATTAACTTAAGATAATTACCAATTCGGTTTGGGCTATATTATAGCCAATAATTGTTGGGTCAAAAAAGGCACTCAATTGCAACGCATCACATTCTCTTTGATTGTCATGCATGATTCCCAACTGCATCTGTCACATGTGAATATATCAATTTTTGAACCTTTTTGAAGTAATTCCTAAGTTAGGGTAGCATTTGGGAGTGAATGGTTTACTGCAAACTCAGGGTGCATGATGTGCCTCCGCCGTTGCACCCTACCTCTATACTCGTACTGATTATTCTCATGAGACATTATGAGTATAGAGGCTGCCAGGGCCACTTGAAAATAACATTTAGATCAGAATTTACATCTAATGTGAACCATAAACATCTTTAAATTACAACATGAAGTCTATTACTTAAAATAGTTTAGAGCTATTCACGCAGTCCCATTGATTCAACAAATTCTCGGTGGTCTACAGGAAGACAACTGAGAATGTCCAGAACATTATTGCTGCAAAAAAAAAAATATATCAAGAATATAAACTTAATATTTCAATTGCATTGCCAATGTATTGTTTAATATGCAGTGTGTATGATCTTATTGTTTAGGCTCTGCATGTATACAATATGCGTACACTGCATTCTCTTCACTACTAAAATGAGACATCACAATCTAGGGTACCATAATGTATGGGAATTGTTGGGAAGGTCCTGGCTGGGTTGCCCGACAAGGGCATAGTTGACGAGATTTTGTTTGTGCTTCAGATGGTTGTGGTTGGGACTGAATATACGGTTGCTTGGGTGGGGTCGTAGATGTTGTGTCAAAAAATGGATTATAGAAATGTGGGGTTTGGGGTTACTTGTATGACATTGTAGATGGTGGTGGCCTAAATGGTGGGGTTTGCGGTAGATTGGATAACGTTGTAGACAGTGGTGGCCTAAATGGTGGGGTTGGGGTTATAGAGGGCTGTGGAATGATATTTTCCACTGAGTGGAGCTACCTCTCAATGGACTATGCAAAACCTTCCATAAATTCGTGCGCATCTGTAAGAATGAGATCATAGGTTCCTTGCATAGCTTGCAATGTGGTACCATTGAATGAGTTTTAAAAA
Organism: Nyssa sinensis; assembly: GCA_008638375.1. Taxonomy (NCBI): domain Eukaryota; kingdom Viridiplantae; phylum Streptophyta; class Magnoliopsida; order Cornales; family Nyssaceae; genus Nyssa; species Nyssa sinensis. The sequence goes on along the minus strand of CM018037.1, from coordinate 23,948,290 downwards.
TAAATTGTTATAAAGGACATTTACAATGGCACATTGAAAAGGCGTATACAAACTAGATTCTTGAACAAAGTGGACGATGATGGCTACTTCCTAGCAGCTTGCTCCTTCTTCTTTGGGGGCCTTCATTGTTGAGGTGCGGATGACAGTTCATTTTGAACTCGTCTTTTGATGGTGAAGTCATCCCATGCGGCAAGAAGACAATTGTTAGTAATAGTGGGTGCTACACCCAATGGGGCGTGATGAGAATATAAAATCTACATAAAAAAATTTACTAAACCAATTGTTGTCAGGTAAAAGAAGCACCCAAGTAGAAGAACAAGGAACATTGGCTTGAAGTTCAAGTCCTCTTCACCATTTACAACAATGTCATGTAATTCCATCACAGACATTGAAGGGATTTGTGACTGTACTAGTTGTAGATCCACCTTCTCAACCTCTCAGGGAACTTAGTTTCCTGTACAAGATAACCCTAAGACAAGAGCCATGTCACCTTCAATGATAGCAATGGGGTCAGACCCATCAACATGAAGAACCATTTGCCCTAGGTCAAAATGCTCTAGAAAAAGCATAATAAAATCTTTAGGCAATGCATGGCATCTCAACTCTATTAGAGATGCAAACCCCATCGCTTTCACTATTGCCACCTTTTTTTTATCATTTCTAATTTCATTCAATAACCCGATCACCATATTTGGTCAGCATCTAGTTTGGAAAAAAGACTCCTGAAAATGAAACAAACATTATCAATACCCAAAATAAGTTGCACATAATCTTCTAAAATTTGGATATGATAAAGTAAAATTCTATACTTTCATCTTTTTCATTGAAACACCTTGAACTATTGCGTTGAAGGCTTCCTGTTCTTTCCTTGTGGCATTTATGTATAGAGTTCTTTCTTCTACTATCATTTCACTCCACCACTTAGATATGAATTGAGAAACCTATGTAACAAACATATAAACACAATTGATGTAAATAGGTTATTGATAATTTAATATACAACTAATACATATTAGGTGTTCAATTGATGATTTTTGTTGTCACCTCGAATATATTGTACTTAATCTCATATTTGCTTAGACGAAATCCTCTACATACTTCTGTACTGTAATCTACAAATACAACACTTATCAATTAATATGTTACAAAATAAATGCATTAGTAATAAAAAGAATATACATAAAAGAAATAGCTCACAAGAATATCGACCACCTAGTTTGTTTCTTCTTGGACTGTTATTGTGGTCATCGTGGTATTGGGCTTTCTCATTCACTTGTAGGAGGGGATGGCTGTTCAAGGAATGACTTCCCACTTGATTACGCATCCTCCTCACTAAGTAATCTTCTACTGGCTCTCATTTTATATCTTACCATTTTTTCAAAAACAAAATCTTTGCTTATTTCTTCAATTTTTGTAGATTAAATCTCAAAAGTTATTAAATGCAAATACAAATATGTGCAATATGCGTATGTTTTTATGTGCAGATGTGCACACACCACAACTACAGTACTAGTACGAGAAATGAACACACCATTTAATGAAGAAAAAAAATCAACACACCCTCGAGAAATTGAAGGAAGCATCCAAAGGATAAGATAACAAAGTCTAAGACGTTTGGTCATCGACAACAATTACTACTGGCCGGAACAGTATGAAGTGATTTGTCAAGAAGCCAAAAAAGAACACTAGTAAAGGCCTACGATTTAGCCAAAGGTATATCTCTAAATAACGCTAAACAGAAAAGGGTAGGTGTACCCAATCCAAAGTATTTTAACAAGGCTTTGTTGAGTTTAGTTAGGCTGTAATATTAGCATTGGCATAAATGAGGTTTGGGGAGATGGGTTTTAGTCTTTTGAATATAACTATCCATATGAGACAATAAATACTAGTCTAACATTAGCTACTTCATTGGAAATTGAACTAATCCAAATATTTATGGAACGTTGGGTAACACTTTTTGAAATACATTTTTCGCTTCTTTAAGAAGAAAAACAAAAATTTTGCTTTTTTTAAAAGAAAAAAAGTTATTTTTTTGCTTTATTTGTTCTAACCTATCTCCCTACGATCACAATATATATAGATACAAAAACATATGCACATAAATGAGCATGTATATATGTATAAATATGTGATAAGGGGAGACTCTCTCCGAAAATCCTAAATCCAGCACTAGGTTAAAAACTACCCAATCCGCACACTATCTTCACAAGACGTGAGCTCCCCACTAGGGATGGCCAGGTGCTACCAACTTAGTTAAAGCTCACTAGTTAAAATTTTGTACAAGTTACATTTTGACTTATTAAAAGTATTGTGTTACCAAACGGTACCCAAGTTAGAAACTATCGTGTTTGAACAACCTAATTTGACCATTTCTTCTTTATTTATTTATTTAGGTAAGCATCTTCTTTAAATTCTTAGAACTATGATAATGCAAAAGTTTAATTTTTTTTTTCTTTCCTCAGCTTTAGTTACAACTCAAAGTTTTGAATTATTTTCTTTCCCACATATTTCCCACAACGAATCAAACTTAAATATTTCGAGAATCCCAAATAGCATAAACTTGATCAATACAAACATTGCTGTAATTGAAATTATGGGAGAACAAGATTACCATCATAGCATAGACTTGATAAAATTCAAATGAAACTTAATTTCACACAAACATCTTATACATGAATCTCATATATGATGTGTCTGTGTATAATTAATTCAAAAAAAGAAAAGACAGAGCAATGATAGTTCTATTGTTATAGAATTTGGGGTCATATGAAATTTATGTAAACAGATAAGATCGTGAATTCTTGCCTGAGATTCGGATCTGTAGGTTAAGTAGAGTGAAGAGGAAACAATGTGGAAAAGATGAGATTGCGGGGTCAATCAAGCTCAACCAATGGTGAACAGTGTGTTGTTGTCTCGACAAATGAAACCGAAAATCTAAGTCGTCTCGTGGCTTGCTCTTTAACTAACGGTTTTGCTTACGAATGTGAAGTATGAAAGGAAAAAAAACACCTGATAAGATATTACCCATGAAATAAATGACATTACTTAGTTGTATAGTATAAAACAAATGTCACGTGTTAAATTTTAATATGCATTATTATAAAAAATTTCAATACCATCTTACTGCTATATCTATTTTCATAAAATGTGACTGTGAATAATTAGTTTAACAAAAATAATTATGACAAAATTAATAAAATGTGACTGAATAATTGGTTTAACAAAAATAATTATGATATAATTAATTTAATATGTAGATAAATTTAATTTAGAAGTAATTATGAAATATAAATTTTATATTTTTTTATTCAAAAAATACTTTGCGTGTTTATAATATATAAATTAAACAAAATATAAAATATGTAAAAATTTAATTGTACTTAATATATATGTGATATATGAGGTATTTTAGAAAAGTTTAGGATACTTGAGATATTTTCTTAAAACAATAAGGTTAATTTATAAAAAAAAGTTACACAAGCTCATTTGGTTAATCTAGCATCAGTTCAACTAGTTAATTTATCGATTTATGTTAGTTTTGATGGAATTTGTCTAATTTCAACCGGTTCTTTGACTAAACCAATCCGACCTCATAACCAAATTAAACTGAGGGCCAATTTTTGATTCAACCGATTGTTATTCAATAAATCTGTCTATAGCTTGACGGCGGAGGGCTGACCTCGTCGTCTTGTTACAAGGACTACATGTTTACACAAAAATGGTGAAAATTGCAATAGGGCTAAAAGATTGAACCACCCTAGGATAACCCAATCACGTAGTCATCATCATAAAAGGTATCATAACTTCTTTAAGTATGATAAAAGAAACAATTCTAGATATGTTCCTTCACATGGTAGGTATCCAGATATGTACCTTAGGTGTAACTCACAAAGAAATTACTTTGATTTGGCCGACTATTTTGATGATAGCATACAAGACACTAACACTGTGTTTGGATGAAAGGAATTAGAAAGAAAGGGAAGGGAAGGAGATCTTATATCATGTTTGTTTTAAAAATTAAGAAGGAAAGGGAGGGAGAGGGAGGGAGAACTTTACCCTCATTTTAACAATTTTGTTATCCCTCCAAAAGTGGGCGGAAATGGAAGAAAAGGAAAGAAAGATTTAATAAATTTTTAATAATACCAATATTACCCTTAAAATTATAAAAGTAAAAATAAAAATGACACCTTTATCCTAAGGCATCCAAAGGGTATAATAATAAAATAATATAAAATTCTTTCCTTTCTTTTCTCTTCTTTATCATTCCCAAACAAGATGAAAGGATTATATTAGTCTTTCCTCTCCTTTCCTTTCATTAGTTATCTAAACATAAAGGAGGGATTAGTCTCTCCTCTCATCTCCTCTCCTTTCCTTTTCCTCGTAACTAATACTCTCCTTTCCTTTCATTTCCTTTCCCTCCAACTTATCCAAACGGACTGTAAGTACTTCTTTGATAAAGGAGAGGACTTTAGGTACTTTCATAAGACAGTACAAGATTCTTAAGTGGGTTATATGCCACTTCCACAAGACATATTCCAGGTTCGATCTCAAATTTATTCTTCATAATCATCAAATTTTGAATCTCATCGTAAGGATTTATGGTGTAACTTAACCCTAGCCATAAGGATACATGAAAACACTTATAATTCTTTCGAACTAATCTTAAATGTGAGGAAAATGTATGGAGAATTATTATTAATGGTTGAAGTCGCATAAATATAATGTCAAAATCTATTGTAACTAAAATGCAATTACGACCTAAAGTTCATCCTCAACTATTTGAGGTAAAGTGGATAGGTGATATATCCATACGAGTCACAGAGAGGTGTCTAGTACCAATTCAAATGGGCAACTATTCAACCAATATTTGGTGTGTTGTCTTGCTCATAAGAATTAATCATATACTTTTAGGTCAACCTTGCATAAATGATCTTGGTGTGACCCATAATTTGAAAGATAATACATGTGCTTTTAGTTACATAGGTAAGACTATCAAATTAACTCCAATCAAACTCAAAGAGTATAACAAGGAAGACAACCTTAGACCTTTTCCTCTTGTTCCTTGTGACCAAGAACCTATAAGTGAAATTCCAACACTGCCTGCTAAAAATCAAGTTGAACAAACACTTCCCATGTTAAACCAAACTAAGTGTGAGCATTTAGAGAGGACATTTGATCTCATGAGTGAGGAAATGAGCCTTAGCTTGAGAACACATGGAACATAAAAGAGTTTCTAATTAGTCATCTGAATCTGCAGACCTTCAATGCCATAGTGGTCAATCCAAGAGTCTCTCTATAGTAGTTTTCTTGTTTCCGCTCATGCATAAGTCCATTGGGTCGAGTCTACATCCGTACTGCCTTCCTCTACAAATTTTACATGTAAATCTATTGGCACATTTTCAACGATTCTTGAAATTGGACCTAATGCTTAGTTACTTGATATACCATTGGATTTAAATATATGTTCAATTTTTAATATGGAGGACATGCTATCTAATCTAGGTAGTTTGGATTCTTGTGTATTTTTTGATGGTCTTATTACAAGTAGAGTTACTATTGCTTCAACATTAGAATCAATGTCTCCGCCACTTCAACAGCAAAAGAAGGAACATGTGAAGTTTAACCTTGTTAGCAACATAGAAATTTCTCACTTGATGATTTTTGTTGTTTCCATGGATGATGTTGTTCTACTATCACTTTTTGCGACCATAATGATTTTCGTCTTTTGCCACAATTCCTCCACTTTAAGTCGCCAGAATTAAGTTCTTTTTAGCTCGAAAGAAGCCTAAAAGAAATGATAGGAAACAGGAAGGAACCCACGGCCCGCTAATATTTGATCCTGAAGGAATTATATTATTATGTAATTTTATTTTTATTTAATTTATATTTAAAATTTATTAGGATAAGATTCAATTTTATAGAGATTTGATTAGGTTGAAATTATTTTGTAATTGCATATATAAAGATATATATGAATTGATGAGACATTTGATATTGAACAATTACAGAATATTCTGCGTTTGGTTAGTATTTCAAAACTTGTTTCATGGTTTTTGAAAATCCAATTCGTGTTTGGTTAGGATTTCCAAATGTTGTGTTTCAAAAATTGATTTTGAAAATCCATCTTCCCCCTTTTTGAAAATTTTCAAAATCTTCCCCCCTCCATCTCTCTACCTACTCTCAACATCACCCGCCATCTACGGCAAACCCACCCATTTCCCATCCCAATCTCCCATTGACCTCCATCTACAACCACCAAGGACGGTCACCGGAGGGGGTATCGGGCATCGTCGCTCCATTGCTCTTGTTGTCGTTTGGATAGGGAGGAAGAGAGAGAGAGAGAGAGAGAGAGAGAGAGATGATGTGGTTGTCGATGAAGTTTGGTGGTCACGATGGTGGCTTCTAGTGGGTCTTAGTGGTGTACGCCGGTGAGGTGGTGTGGGAGGTGGGTGGTGGTGTGGTGTTGTGATGTGGGTCATGGTCTTTGTAGATGCCTATAGAGAGTGAGTGAAAGATAAGATTCTTTTGGATTAGAATTCAATGTAGTACATGCTTTATGAGCTCATTTGACTTAAGCGTAAAAGTTGACTCTTGATATCTTCTTTGTAAGATGTTCTATCACGGTAATTAACATGCGTTGATATTAGTATGTAAAAAAGTGAAAAAAAATTTTTGGAATTATATCCAAATATATTTTCATATTATTTTTAAATTTAAATTATAATATTTAAACGAATTTTCACAATTTTTAAAAAATCAATTACAAAATTCTGAAACACATTTTACAAAAAATCATATATGAATCCTTCTCTATTCCTTCTTCTCAATCTTCTTTGTTCTCTCTTTTCTTCCCTTCCAATAGGACAGTCACACAAGGAACTACTGCAGTTTTGCCGCAGAATTGATGTGAAATTCCCGTGAATTCCGTCATCAAAACGGCCACGACTCTCTTTGCCGAGACAAAACTAAGAAGATTCGGATCTGTTTTGGTCATCAAAAGGATCAGTGTAGTCTCTTGCAAAGACGAGCTACACAAAGTTGCCAAAGTAACCCAGCATCCTCGAAGTGTAGCCTAGATTTGAACCACAAAAAACAGAGACAGCCTTAAAACAGTTGCACAGACAGAAGCCTTAATCTTAGGTGATAAACCACCCTCCTGCTTCTATATGATGTCATATTCCTGTTGTTGATCAGTAACATCCAGAGGACCAAGTTGACTGGTTCAATAATAGGGCCATTGCAAAACAAAAATGAAGTCATCTTAATGCAAGGTCTCATCTACACCACAAACAATAATAAAGAGGTAGGTTCTGCCATTTCCTGAGAAACATTCAGAAGATGTAATGGTTTCATTGCAATTGAGCATCCAGCCTCAATGCATTGTGAACCAAGAAAAATACATTACCTAAAATAATATTTGGCTGGGAAAAGCATCATCTGACTTGAACATACTGTGCATCAGAATCTTGTACATACCAGATGCAGCATTTGCATTAAACAACTGGCAGTATTTCTAGAAGTGATACAAATAAAAGATGTTACTGTTGAAATTTGATGATAATATAATTCTCAAAAAAATACAAAATTCTTAGTCCTGGTCAGCTTCTTCTATTTCTTCATCCTCTGGTACCCCACGAAGATAGAGAACATTGTTACACCTGCAGATGCAATAAAAATAAAGATGTAGTAGTGAGTCTTCGAAACCAAACAAGTTAACAAAATAAAATTTCTTCAAAATGGTAGACATATAACTGTGCTACCTATCAGACAGGCAGTGTAGTCAATCATCAATATTACACAGGTTCTCAGCATCATAAGTTTCAATCATGTTAATATGCTATTTAAATATTAAAAGATCTGAAAGCATGTGTCAACTGCAAACATAATAGATTAATTTGTTACAAGTTCCCTTTAATGCTTCTATCATTTTCCAAGTAACAAGAAGACTTCCTATAATTTGCAGATTCCAAACCAACCCCCCCCCCCCCCCCATTCTCTTTCATTCTGATAATTAGCCTCGTTAATTTTGCACCACTAATTTTGTACCCATCTTTTGATAAAGAAGTATTCATCACAACATGGCTTCCTTTAAAGCCATTCTCTCATGCTAGTCACCCATTACCTCCCCGGTAACCCACTCAATCCCAGCTACCACTACCCTTAACCTCATCCAACCAAATCCATGTAAGGAGATCCTTTGGAATTCTCCAAGCCACAATGACATATTACACCTTTCTAGTCATTCATATATTTATGATGACTACGTAAACAATTCACTACAACTATTTAAAATAAATTGTCAAGTCTCTATGACTTTAGAAATATAGTTTACTCCAGCCCCCCCTCCCCAACTAAAAAAAAAATTTATTAAAATAAAAGAGAAAGAGGAAGAACTAGCTTAAAACCACTTCACTCTTTCTAGCCCATAAATAACGTACATTCAAGTCATTTGCAATGACTCATTACACATGAAAGGATATACAAAATTAAACAGAAGTTGGCAATGCAGTACAATGTAACCATGGCAAGTACATGACTAGTGCACGTGTTGGAACCTGAGGCACTTGCAAAGTGAGTTGCTGGACAAGGACCGGGGTCTTGACCAGACAAGGCAAAGGGCTTGGCAAGATCATACATGACACGGGCAGCCCAGTTTAGTACAACAGCAGGCTGCCATTGCCCACAACAGCAGCATGGATTATGGACATAGCAGTGAGGAAAGAAGGACCAAGCTCCACTTAATTGAAATCTGAAAATTTTGATATGACAGCATGTATTTTCTTCATTTTCCATTTGTTCACTTTTAATTTATATGTTCAAATTGAATCTTATAAAAAGTAAGAATATCCTGCAAGATCCTTCTAAATGCTAACTCAAACCCAACCCTAAAAAAACCACAACCGATTCCTATAATGTGGAACACGCCTGTAATAAGTGCAGACCAGCCTGCTGAAGATTCTTTTTTTTTTTTTGACAAGTAAATTCACTATCGACCCCAATAAATGGGGGTGCAAGTGTGCAACCCATGTACACGTGAGGTACTGCCTGCTGAAACTCTTCATGACATTTTAGTTTCAACCTCATTGTATATTACTCATGTCGCCCATGAACGTGGGCATCATTTTCACAATTCAACTGGTGTGACAACTTCACAAATGGAAAGCACACTGATCAGAGAAACCTCATCCATCAGGTATAACCATTTTAAAGGACATGAATGCGGACACTGATAGGTAATTTTTACTTATACCTAATATAGGTCTGCATGAATACAACAGATTACTATATAATGGGTAAAAATGCTTCTAATATCAAGAATTATTGTGTTGAAACCAATCATATATTTTGCTCCATAACTGAAAGAACAATGTAAACAGTGTGTCAGTGTTGGAAGACAACTAATATTTTTAAAGCATTGTCAAAATTCCACAAGCCATGGTAACACAGCAGAAGATTAGTAGAAGTTGACAGTTTACAGGCGGGGGGAAGCAACCACCACAATTTTTCATATAAACTAAATTCCCATGAAACTCCTTTTCTTCTTCCCAATAAAGACAGCCCCAACAAAAAATCTTAACACCTTGTAGCTTACACTTTGGTTGTTGAAAAGGTGGAAAAATTGAAGGAAAATTATAAATTACACCAACAACCATTGCAAACCCAAATATTAGTCACACATTGAGTTTTCTTTACTTCATCTTGGCTATCAAGTGGACCTTCAAGACTGCTCCTATGTCTTATAAAAAATAATGCTTCAAAATCATTCACCCTATACACTCATATTATAGTATTGCAAGGTGTTATGGTTCAAGAGGAAAAACTGCACCATCTGAGCGAAGTTACCTGATCAGAATCTCTCCAAGATTTCCAGTGAATTGACCATCAATATATTCCTCAGTGTTGGCCAGCTGCAGACAAGATTCCATTAATCGCAAAATGTCAATTATGAAAATGTACCCGATGCTGAGAATTGAGAAAGGTTGAAATAACTCAATATATAACAATTCTCTAATTCAGATGTTGCCAATATATTATTCATGTGTTAGACCCCTGATAAGGACGAGCAGCACACACTAAAAACGAGTGAATTCACAGCATGCACACAATTACAAAAATAATTTCTGAATACAAATAAATCAAAAATGGATTATATGCTGGTGTACCTGCAAGTTCATGTATGAATCCACAGAGACAAGATAACCTGAAAGGACAAGCCCGTTAATATATACAAATACACATATACATGGATAGATAAGTGTTTATATATAGACACAAAAGTTTGAATCATCCACGTCAGTTAATATGATGCTTATTGTTAAACAAATCATGTATAAAGAATTTTAGATTACAGGAAAGGGTGGCACTATTCCCGCTCCCCAGATTGTTATTCCCACTCCATCAAAAAAGTGAAGGACAAAAACGCCCCCTCTATCAATAGTGATGGTCACTGCCTTTCTTGTCCGTTTTCTTGTTTTGTAGTCTTTCTTTCCTTTTTATTTATATTTGTCTTTGCTGCATTTTGCATAGGCCTTCACGTTGGTTGGCCTCCACTTTTAATATTTAATTTCTTTGTTCTAAGTAATGGAGATTGCGTCGGCCGTCTGCTTTTAGTGGTTCTATGTGTTGCAAATATGATGAGATCGATGATAAGAGGCGGAGGGAGGACTAAAGCACCTCCCCACCAACAAAAAAAAGTTTGGAAATTTTATTTTCCCCCCCTTATTTTGGTAGATTTTTTTTAAAATTACGACTTCCCCCCCCCCCCCCCCCAAAAAAAAAAAAAAAAACCCCCCAAATTTTGTTATATATACATAGAAGTCCCTCTAAATTTTGAAATCTACATTTCCCCCACCCCCCTAACTGTAATCTCTGAATCCGCCATCATTGACGATGATTGCATTGAATATGCAATGGTAGTGATACATATCGACAACAATTACATTGGATCTGTGATTATAACTACTAAGAAATATGAATTAAAAAGCATCCCAATCGTCATCACTTGCATCGGCATCGGCATCGGCATCATCACCACCAACAGTGTTGGCACCCTTATAGTCAGCGATATCTTCTGAACCCATCTGAAATATCTTCATCCCTCCACATTTCTGTTTTGTAGCATCTCTCCTTGGTTCCTCTCTTAAACAATTTCATCTCTTTTACAAGAACCCCCCCTCTCTCTCTCTCCAACTCCCTCTAAACTCTCAGTAACTCTCTCTCTTTACCTCTCATCTCTCAATCTCCCTCTCTACAAACCTATCTCTCATCTTTCACAATTTCCTCTCTACAAACCCGATCTATACTCCAACATATAAACCTCCTCTTCTATTATCTCTCTTTAAATTTTTCTGATTTTCCATCCATGGAAACTAATCCCACCTGAGCTATTGGCTTTTGTATTAGGGTTTTTCAAAAAAGTTCAAAGCTTTGAGGTTGAATAACGTTAAACATTGAGGTTTTTGTGCCTTTTGGTCACTTCACAACTTCAAAGGCCAATAGCACATCTAATGGATGCTTTATAAAAAATTTCTAGGAGATGGAATCCATTTGGGTTACTTTTAAGTGGGAAGTAAATGCTGATATAACCAGTTTTTGTGTGTGTGGCAGAGAGTTTAAAGGGATCTTGTAGAGAGAGAGATGAACATCTTGCAAAGAAGTGAAACTTTTTTGAGAGAGAAACATGAGAAGGAGGTGAAAATTTTTAGGGAGATGAAAAGAGATCTGAGGTGCTGCAGAAGTAGGAAATTTTAATGATTTTCAGTTGAGAAACAGACGACAGGGCATTTTTGTCCATGATTTTGTAATGGAGCGGGAATAACAATAAGTGGAGCGTATATAGTGCCACCCTACAGAAAATTCACAAATGAAAAATAGAGACAGAAAGAAAATTTTTTAAAAAAATGAAAGAAAATACCTTTGTATTCCATTCCCCACTTGAGTTTTACAATGACAGGCTTTCCAGTTAAATTGTTCAAGAAAGGTTTGGGATTAACTGGTACAGTCTGCAATATCCAGATAAATAGTTTCAAATTGCAAGATCTGTGTATTCTTCATGAAAATTAAGTGAATTGGTCTAAAATTATGAATGTAAATGTTCACATATAGCTTATGAAGCACAAAATATAACCATAGCCCTCAAATCACATAGCTAGGTTTTTTGAGAAATAATTAGCATATTTCATGCTGATATATAGGTCCTGCAATTGTTCAATAATTGCACAACTCCACCAGCTAATAGAACAGTGCATATGGTTTTGAATCTTTTTATGTGGAATCAAGTATGACAAAAACATTCCATTCCCAAATTTCAATTTAACAGCCTGTATATCAAGTCTCCTGAGTATCCTCTCCGTGTAAAACAACTAATAAAGTCTAACATGACGAGATGGCCATGGCTTGGATAGAGACCCACCCTCTTAGAAGCCAAAATTAAGGCTTTGTGACCCCATGCCAATCAAGAATTTATTTTGGTCCAAGAAAAAGTGTCAGAGGTAGTCTTAGGTCAAATTAATTATTTTAATTTTTAGTTTCTTGAGTTTCATTTATTCATAATCTTTTACATTACAAAGAAAAACATTCCATTCCCAAATTACAATTGAACAGCCCGTCTATCAAGTCTCTTGAATATCCTATCCCTGTGTAATGACTAATAAAATCTAACATGATGAGACAGCCATGGCTTGGTTAGAGAAGACTGTACCCTCAGAAGCCAAAATTAAGGCTCTGTGACCCCATGCCAATCAAGAATTTATTTTGGTCCAAGAAAAAGTGTCAGAGACTCAGAGGTATTAGGTCAAATTAATTATTTTAATTTGGTCATGTTTCTTGAGTTTCATTTATTCACAATCTTTTACATTTACAAGTAAAACAAATATTTCATTTTACAGCATAGTACTGTAGCACAGTGTGGCAGGAAAGTACTATTTATGCTACTATAAGTAACTACCATTCATGCTACTGTAGCAATGAATGAATCGGTTTATTTTAGTTTTTCTTTAGGCTTATTTTATGTAGGTTTTAACCAAGGGCTATGACAAGTTTGAATTAAGAAACAGGACTTGCTATTATTAAGGCTTTAAAGTCTATAAAAGGGTTTGTAATTTCCTTTTGAAGATGTTGAGGATTGAATTGAGAAGTTGCACAACTTTAGTGCATTCTTTGTCAATTTGTGGTTGCCATCCTCTTTCTTCTTTCTCATTTATTCTATTATTTCTACTTACTCTTCTTATCTTCTTTCTTATAATATTATTCTACTTCCTTTCTCTCAATTCCCTGCAATAAGAAAAATATTGTTTGCAGTTTTTTTTTTATATGATACACATTTAAAACCATTAAAACATGCCCCATAAGCCCTAGTTATCTTTCCCAAAACCTCTTAGACAAATTGTACACCATTTATAATCAAATTTCACAGAAAATCTTAACCCTAATTCTCCATCAAAATGCTAGAACTTCAAAACATGTTGTGTCATAGCCTATCATCTTAACCTGTCATTGTTGTGAGAAAATCCAGCCCCCGGTTTATAAGGTAATTGTAGCCCTTTAAAAAAATATTATGTGGAGTTAGTATCTAACTTTCCCATCAAGACACTAAATGCCTCAACCAAATGAAATATAAATGCCTCAGCATGGGGATGCAATGCCTCAACATAGACTTATTCGGTACATGAAAAGATTAAAACCTGATATTTCCACTTCCAAAAGAACTTGCAAAAACTATACTTACCAACAAAGAGAGAAAAAAAAAAACTTGCAACAACTACAAGAAATCAACCCATGTTGTAATCTGTTTCAGAGGTCATATCCCAACTCCTGACACACTTCAAAGCCAATCTCATCTATCCTAACATGTTTACAAGATCCTTTTCGATGAGTGATGTTTAAACTAATCCATGTAACAAAACACTTTTTCTTTTCAATAATGTTAATTTTCCAATATCATATTCTTGATCTCTAATTTCTACCTTCCCCACAACAAAGTTAGTTTGATAAGTTCCCTTCAAAAATTTCAAGTCCTAAATATGAATATTGGGTTTTTATGTGAAATTGAAAGAATTCCATCAACTCAGACAAAACCAGGAGCACCACACCTTACATTTTCAAAATTTATGCAAGATGGACACTACAATAAACCTCCAAAATTTAGGACTTGAAAAAAAAAAGGTGCAAACTTGGTCCAGAAACCTCCTGTCAAGTGTTTCCAGTGGAATAGAATCTCTTAATGATGCAATAGACTCTCCCAATGCCATGAACTTTCAAATCTTCAACCACTCTAAAACCGTGACTTCAAAAATTAACTACTACATAGCAGCCGAAGAAAAAATTCAAAAAGTAATATACTATCATAGGTACCGCCAGCTGCAGAATTCAAGTTCTTGTAGGGAGGCAAGCGTGTCTTAACTCTTAAATAGCCAAATAAAATGAATTTAACAAATATACAGAACTCCCAACTTAAAACCACGCTGTTCGTGTATCAACCATGAATCTAAAATCAGTCCATCCCACAAAATTTTTCTTTTTTAACAATAAGATTTAGCTTAGCCCTTGAATTTTAAATAGACTACACACAAATAATCATCCTCAACAGTAACACATCGAGTTATATAGTGTCTAAAATATTCAGAAAAATTACAATGCAACATAATTTGACCTAAAATTCAAGCATATATCTGCTTGTTTTGACGGAACATATTTTCGTGAAACCTTTTTTATATTATTCAATATAAAGTGAAACAATTCTAATTAGCGAATACTTACAGCCATTGAAGATCTTCGGAGGAAAACTTCTCTAGCTCCGAAGGTTAGGAGGGTTTAGGGTTTTGATTTTGGAGTGAGATCGTATGCTGTTTGTAACTTTGTACTGGCGACTCGCGAGGATGTACATTTGCAAATTATAATAGAAGTCAGTGAAAAAAGTCAAAACCCTGCGTACAACCGGGAAGCGGGGACGGCTGATCGGGCACATAGCGACGTCGTATAGATTTTCTTTTATAAATTTTTTTAATGCAAATAATTTATAAGATAAGTTACACTAACACCTTTTATAATTTCACTTATTTTCAATTACTTTCTTATATTTAAAAATTAGATAAAGATTACTCACATGTATCAAAAAATAAAATTTAATCTAATACATTTTTTAACTCATAAAAGAATTTATATGTGAGGTATTAAATTAAAAGGAGTCAGTGAAAATATAAAAAAATATTGACAAATTTTTTTTCTTCTAATTTATATCATATTTAATAAATTTTTAATTGGTAATTAATTTCTTGATTTATTTTTTAGATATTTTTAAGAAAGTAAAGGGATCTATTTTTTTAGATTTTGTAATAAATAATGCTAACGTTTATTGGGATTCTCAAAAAGTTGCAATTTCATTAAACTGTTTGTTACATGCACTAAGAATTTTTTTTTACCCGTTCAGGGTTTGTTTTAAACGTTTTTATTAGAATAGAGTTGTTTTGAACTTATTTACAAAAATAGGGTCTTTTTAGAAAACGTCTTTGTAAAAGACGTTTTCAGTGTGTCATTTTTAACCAATGTTTTCAAAACCGAACCGTTTATCGAACCGAAAAATTGTCCGGGTTACGCGTTACCAGTTCAACCGTCGGGTCAACCGGAATCAAACCGTGATGTCATAATTATGTAATTAATAAATTTAATAATATATATTATTAATATTTTAAATTTAAGAAATTATACAAAAACTACTAAAAATTATATAAAATTTTTTTACAAAATATGAATTTTCTTAATATATAAAACTTCAAGAAAAAAAATAAAAAAAGTATAGTAGACATACTTTATTTTAAATTTAAAAAAAGTACAGAAGAGATGGATTTAATTAGATTGAAACCATGCAGCTTCTGAGCCAAACCCACCTTCAATCTCTAGGCTCAGTGATGACTGATGAAATGCAGAGATATGGGCAATTCATGAAAGCTGGTGAACCCCAAATGGTTCACATGTTTCCACCACATCTCAGCTCATCAAATTTTCAAGTAACTATGATACCCTTGTTATGAACTGCTAAGTTACCATTTTCTCAAAGTGGGTACAAATATAAACGGATCCTTAATGAATTACTGCTTGATATTGCAGATTCAGTTTCCAAGCAGTAGCAATGGTGGCCGATTTGGAGCAAATGGAGGAGATTCTTCTCTCTACAAGTAATCGACAATGGCAATCCAATCCTCACCGATTGTTTGCAACTGCTGCAGCATCATCAGGATTCCCACAGTAGATAATTAGACCCCCCAACACTGGCTGTAGAAAAATGGGTTCCTTTCTCTAATGAGACCCTCGTGACCCTTCTTATATATCTGCTCTGCAATCCAATCCTCACCGATCTATGAATGACGGATGAAGAAGGACAACCAAACGACACCGTGCGGTGCTAGTCGCTGTCGTGCCGTCGCGCCGTCACCGATTTACCTTTAGCCTTTAGGGTTAAAGTGATGAGATGAAGAGAGAAACAGAGAAAGAGAAATGAGAAATCTGAGAAATGAGGGATTGATTACATTGGTTTTATATATATATATATATATAGGTGAACCGGTCCGAACCGGTGACCCAATGACAGGTCGAACGGTTCACCGGTTGAACCGCCCGGTTCGGACGATTTTCTATTTTAAGCCCGGTTTTGAGATTGAAACAGTTTTGCGGGTTCGACCGGACCGTTCCTTGGACCGGTCAACGGTTCAACCGATCGAACCGTCCGGTCCGGTCCGGTTTTGAAAACATTGTTTTTAACAAAAGAGTCGGCCCGTCATGCGTTCATCACGTCTACTTCTTCAAAAGCTCTGAAAAAAGCCCTAGTTTCATGATTTGTTCACAGCTCTAAATCATCATATTGCATGATTTCTTCACAGCTCTATTTTGAAAAGAAATTATTCAATCGATTCAATCAATTGCTGAAAATGAAATCACCAAATCCAACCTTCAACGCAGTCTCCTGAGCTCAAACTTATCGATCCTTAGGGCGAACTAGTCTTGAACTCAAACTTACCGATCCCAAATAGCGAGTCAAAGAACTCGACTTGATCTTCAATTCTCGAAACTCCGAAAACTTGACAGAGTTAGGGATTCTAGAAACAGGGGGCGCGAGGGACAGTAATGGTTTTAAGTACAACAGCCATGGAGAGAGACGATTGAAGCTCTACAAAGAAAGAGAATCGTAGATCGATGCAGAGTAGATGATCGGAGATCTGAGAGGTTTGATTTTATGTTAGCACTAAAAATACAACCTACCCTTTGATCTATATGTTCTTTGATTGCATATCTTTGAATAAATTTGAATTTTTTTTTGTTAGTCACACCACCATGATAACAACCCTGAGTTTTGACAACCCATTCCAGTGAGTTTTGTCTTATACATGTGATTAGGAAGCTCCTGAATAACTTTCATAGTTCCTTCACTATGTAGCCTGTGGTCATGGCATTCCATAAAATCAAGTTCCTACATTTTTTTCTCTATAATGGCTTGGTCTAAACTCTGATAAGAAAACAGACATCTAATTTTGTTATACAAATGTTTACCTATATATAATGATACAATTGTTGAAACAAATGCAACTCTTATTACTTCCTTTGGTTTGATTCTAAAAATAAAAAAAAATTATGTTCCTTCCTCATTGGTTAGATGTAACACTGTTTGGAAATAGTTTTAGGGCCGAAAAAGGATTTGAAAATTCAAATATTTAAAATATGTTGTTTGGGTAATTTCTAAGAAATTTAAAAGGGGATTTGAGGGCCAAAATTTCATAAAACATGTATTTTTTTTCTTTTTCTTTTTCTTTTTCATTTTCAATTGATTAATATATTCTATATTCTTATATTAGTATGGACAAGAGAGCTTTCTAAAAACAAAAGAGAAAAAAAAAATTAGAGCATGGATGAAAGCATTTAAGCTTAACAAATAAATATAGAGGTTTATTTTTTTTAAAAAAAATAATCCCAAACAACAGATTTTCAAAATCTATGGATTTTAAATATATGAGTTTTAAATTCCTTTATTGTGAATTTTGTTAAACATGTCGAAAAATTTTCATCTAAACACTTTTTGATTGTCTTTAAAAAAAAAAGGCCATAAATTAAAATTCAATCTCTCACATGGAAGCAAAAAATGAACGAATCTGCAAAAATATTTGCATATTATAGTCAATTATATTTTGGAATCATATATAATAGTAGAATTTCAGATTATGCATTTTTTATGGTGGATCCTCAAATATTAGTCAAAGGCTTAGAATTTTGATGGCTTGTCAGATCATGCTCCAAAATTTCAAATTATGCTTGAAGATATATAATGGCAGAATTTTAGATTATGCTCCAATATCGTCTTTTCAAAAGACGCTTTGAAAAGCGTATTTCCAAATTTTGATGGCTTGTATCTCTTTTTTGAAGGTTAGAAATGGCTGTAACATCAATACTTATACTATGTTATTGGGGAGGAAATATTTATTATAAGGAACAAGGTAGTATATGGTATGATATGAATGCTCGACGAAGCATTATGTTAAGGAGGGAAACAACTTATACTGAATTTTTGGCAAAGATGTATACTATCACGAAGGTAGTATATGGTATGATATGAATGATTGAAGTTGTTTTAGAAAATCAGGCCTTATATGGCACCAACTTGTATGTGGAGAAAGAAAATGTGCATCATCTTTGTGCCTTAACCGTTAGAGATGGAATCTGGTTCTTATACTCGATTGCTCACACGGGATAATGATGGCCCAATTGCCAACTCTATTCCCATGGCACATCAAACTGCCAGTCTTGTGTTGATAAATGATAGATGTCATACAGAACATGTGTTGTTTCTTATTGAGCATCTTGTTCAGGTTGAGAGTGAGGACATTTGTAACCATGACATAAATGTAAATGATTGCTCTGCCATATTAGATGAAGACAATGATGTGGTATAATTGGCTGATAATGATGACATGAATGAACCCGGTGAGCATAGCATTCATTTGCATGACGCTGATTCTTTATTTTTTTTAAATGTGGATTTTGGAGATGATGTTGGTAGTAGTGGTTCAACCCTTCCACACCATACTCAGATTTGGGATCCATTGCGCAATGAGTTGGCTAAAGGCATTGTTTTCAACGATAAAGAAAAATTGCAACATGTTGTCAGAGAATTTTCAATAAGATTCCACTATCAATATGAGGTGCTTGAAAGTAATACAGAAATATGGGTTGTGAGGTGTAAACTTCATAAAGAGTGTGGGTGCAAATAGAGGCTACGTTCTATTAAAAGAAAAAAGGCTAAAAGATTTGAAATCATGAAATATGAGGGCCCACACACTTGTTTACACCCATGGATGAACTTAGATCATGTGCAATTAGATTCCAAGTTAATTGCAAGTGAGATACAAGGTGCAGTGAGGGTTGATCTTGCAATGAAGATAGATTTAATTGTGGAGCAAATGTAAGAAAAATACAATTACAATATCTCCTATAGGAAATATTAGATTGCGAAGGAGAAAGCAATTTCTATGATATTTGGAGATTGGGAGAGCTTGTATAGGTTGTTGCTTAAACTTATAGGAGCTCTTGTTAAATATAATCCAGGCACAATTATAAAATGGTTGCATTGTAATACTGACAACCGAGATATGGTACAATTTGGTTGGATCTTTTGGTCACTTAGTGCATCAATTCAGGGATTTGTGCATTATCGGTCACTTATCAGTATTAACGGCACACATTTGTATGGAAAATACAAGGGGAAGTTGTTAATTGCAATGACTATTGATGGTAATAATAAACTTTTTTGCCTCACATTTGCAACTGTTGAAGATGAGAGTTATAACAGTTGGTTATGGTTCCTTAGTTTAGTAAGGCTGCATGTTATAGGGATAAGGTAAGGGATTTGTTTGATATTTGATCGACATAAGGGTATAATTGATGCAATCAATAATGTCAATTCTAGATGGTAGGAGCCTAACGCATATCACAGGTTTTGCTTACGACACGTGCGTAGCAAATTCAAGGATGCCCATATGAAGTCGCTTGTTTGGGTTGCTAGGAGTGCACATCAAATACGCAAATTCAATTCCATTATGCAAGAAATTAAAACCATAAATTCGAAAGCATGGAAGTGATTGAATAACATACCTGCAGCATAATGGACAATTGCACATAATGGTGGTCGACGTTATGGACATTCGACTACCAACATATCCGAGGTTTTTAATAGTGTGTTGAAAGGTGCACGAAATTTTCTAATATCTGCGTGTGTACAACTTATTTTTTATCGTTTTGTCAAATACTTTTGTGGTAGGTGAGCTTTTGGGCAGCAAGCTTTATGAGATGGTTGCTATTACAAAGATTTTGCGTTACCAATCTAAGTTAGGTGGACATCACATCATCGAGTTTAACAGAAACTCCGATAAGGCTGCAGTGATGACAAAGAGGGGTCACTCACATGCGGTATTAACACGTGATGGTGTATGTTCATGTGGGAAATGGGTCATTTATAAAATTTCATGTTCTCATGCCTTAATAGTGTTTGCACAAGCTTCTGTTGATGGATGGAGTTGCATAGATGAATGTTACAAGTTGTCAAAAAATATGGCTATATACGCATCTGAATTCCACCTTTTTCACCATCCAGATTATTGGGATGAGCCCACTGCTCCAACTTTGTGCCCCAATCCTACTTTGAAAAGAATCAATGGTCGTCCGTAATCAACACGCATTCGAAATGAAATGGGTACGAGGGAAGGTCGTAGGCCAAAACAATGTGGGTATTGTAAGGTTAAGGGACATGATAAAAGAACTTGTCCAGCAAGAAATCAACAACCCATGGGGAACTAACTCAACTACTCAAGTAGATGTTGAGTATATTTTTTGTCCTTGTTATCTTTTTTTATTTTATTAATATGACAGAAATTATGTATATTTTGTACTAGTTATGGGAATTTCTTATCATTTGAATTATGTCATTTTTAATTTCATCATCTTTTTTCTACTTCTTTTAATCCAAAATAGTTGATAATAATAAAAATAAATGGCAAAACAATGCTCTATTAGAAATTGAAATACAACCATAATCATAGCCACAACGGATAATTATGTAACTACCAAAGACAATATGTAAGGCAACAAAATGACTTGTTATTGATCTTGAGAGAACCAGGCAGATATCTTTGAAACTCATCATCGCTTGAGTCACTGTAGTCGAAGATTTCAAGGTCAGACACCATCGATGGATCCTTATTGATCTCTATTTCACTAACAATAGGATCAAAATGCTTCTTCACATATTGAATTGCATGAAACCTGTCCAACCTTCGTTGCATTTGATCAATTTCTCGTTCAAGCCTAGATATGACATTGTCATCATCAGGAGCCTCGTTTTGACACAAATCAGCTGAATGTGCTTTTGGAACTGGTATTCCGTGTCATCGACAATAGACTTCAAGCTTACATCATTTGTCAAACAACTTTGGCCATCTCAATCCATCATTTGTTAGGTGACCTATAGTTGGTGGTTGATCGTAAGTGTGGATCATTATATGACCAACATGTGTAAATTGTTCATTTGCATAAATCATCCTGTTCACAAACTCGCGTTTTACTCCATACCAAGTTTCGCCTTTTGGATTTGTGTAAGATCCCATTAACGACCTCCTTTTTCATGAGGAACTTCCTTCATTTGACTCATTGGATTGCTTGCTTGAGTTGTTTCTTGGCATTTTTTTAGATTGAACAATGTGAAATAACTGTTTAATTAACATCTCATTTATAAACAATCAGTGCATCACAGGTTATATATCTTTGCATGACATGAAATCTCATTGTTTGACATAATATCTCACTGCATGATATGATATCCCATTCCTCGACATGATAAATCATTGTATGCTTACTACATGACATGTTAAATCAAGTTTTTTAATTTGCTAATTTTTTATCTCATTAAGACCATTCATAGGGAGCTTGTAGATCCCGGGTCGATAGATGGATCTGTACTTTACATGCAACCTACACATAGATCTAGTCGAATCTGGGGGAGGGCAGGTTTGAAAATTCATACCATACTAATTTTTGATTAACAAAAGTGATTAGAAGTACAAACTTAAGGAAGACACCTATACAAACTTAAGGTAATTTAAGGAACAAGTGAATTGAATTGTTTGATTAACAAAAGTGACATCTATACTAATTTTTTATGGACTTAACCAATTATAAAAATTGGATGGTTTGAAGTTTCATCTCAATTTTATTTCTAAAATCGATATAAATAACTGGGTTGGCTTTAGAGAGGAAAAAATTACAATTAATTATACCATTCAACTCAAATGTGTTAAAATATTGCATATTATATAACTTTTATTTATTTATTATGTTGAATTGTAGGATCTAGGGTATTTTCATTGTTGTAGGAGTGATAGCCTGTTACGACGAGCTGCCCTACTTGACATCCGCATCCAGGATTACCTACGTCGAACGGGATTTTACGGCATTTATCGAGTTGGATTTATACAACTTGATTGGGTGCTAATCACTACATTGGTTGAGAGGTGGAGGGTAGAAACACACACCTTTCATTTACTAGTAGGCGAGTGCACCATTACATTGCAAGACGTGGCTATCCTAGTAGGCTTGCCAATAGATGGGGAACCTGTCACAGATTCTGATGTTAGTTCTGCTGTTAATGTCTGCCAAAAGCTGTGCTTGGACTTATTGGGCATTGTACCATCTCAGTCCGATCTTGATAGATCATGGCTAAAGATGAGATGAATTCTTAATCATTTTGCTGAATTAACAGAAGATGAAGATGATGAGACCATTCGTAGGCATGCTAGGGCCCACATCTTGCAGCTTATTGGTGGATCCTTCTTCTTCGATAAATCAGGGAATAAGGTGAAGTTCATGTATCTTTCATTACTTAGAGAGTTAGAGGATGCAAGGAACTTTAGTTGGGGGAGTGTCATCCTTGCATGCCTTTATCGAGAGATGTGTCGGGCTACAAAGCCTAGGTGGCCCACTTATGTTATTACAGGTATATTAATACATCTTAGTTTGTTTTTAAATTTTTTTTACATTAAATATTTATTAATATATTTGTAATCTATTTGAAAAGTTATGGGCGTGGGAGAGGTTGATACAAATCCGACCTGAGAGACAAGTTCTTAGGAAGAATGTGGATGGCGATGAGCCATTACCATTAGGGTATAAGTGGAGAACCACCTTATGTGTTCGAGAGACATCGATCCATGTGCTTCGCCATTATCAGGACTAGCTGGACCAAATGCGAGACTATCAGGTTTTTTTCATAATATAAATTATATAAATTAAGTTGATCTATTTTGATGTTTACTTATCCTTAATTTTGTTTCTTGGCATATAGATGGTGTGGCAGCCCTACACTGATGATGTCATTATATCTTTACCTGTATACTGCCTTGTCGGTAATGATATATGACGAACGGTGTCACTACTAATTTGCTTTGACGTGGTTGAGTGGCATTTTCCAGATCGGGTAATGCGCCAGTTTGGACTTTGCCAAGACATACCACTCTTTCGAGACATTGCTACAGACCTTCATGTCACTAATCGTCGAGGGCGAGCAGTGTCTAATTGGGAAGTGTTGCATCAATCTTACATCGATATTTGGAGACAACGACGGGATCATATTGCATATGCTGAGCCATTATATCACTCACTTGACTATATGGATCCATATATGGTATGGTATCGGTGAATTACCCGTCGCTTTATTGGCCCACTCGGTACCAGGCCATCGATTGGATTTGAACTCGTAGCCGGCATATTTGAAATATTGGTATGAATTTAATTGATATGTTCATGTTTATTATATTAATTTTTATATTTTAATATTTTTACTGATAATTAATTATTAATGTTACTTGCAGTCAAGTTCCCTTAGCCAAATACATCTAAAAGTTGGTGAAGGTCGTGCCGATCGGGTTGACTTATACCAGGCCTTTGCTGATATTCAGACACTGAGTTATTCTACTCTAGAAGCGATTCATTCTCATCAGCGTATCATGGACGAGCACATATCAGGTGACCTGATGCCATCACAATTAGTACCAGCGCCTCGAGGACGAGGTTGTGGCATTATAGCATACGAGAGACGTCGTCGTCATGACGGCACTTCAGTCTTGGATGCTCCCCCTCCATCATCAATTGCGTCTTTGTCTGCATACACTACACATGCACATGGATCCATGCCACCCTATACAGTTCCATAATGTATCTCTCCCATTGATTATCCTCTACAAAATTCCATGCACACAGAAGTAATTAAGATAGGTGGGATGGGTGATGACATGGGCATTGAGGGGTTGACAGTGGCTCACGATGATGGAGATAACGTAGGTGGTATGGGTGAAGATATAGATTGGGTATTTAATCCTAATGCCATACCACAAGGTACACTTACTCATCATACACATCGTCGATTTGAAGTTAGTGGTCCTTCTCAAGTCACACAAGTTAAACAACAACTTGAACGCCCACGTAGAAGGCCAGTTCGTCAAAGGAGACAACCTGGATGTGGGACTTAAATTTATGAGGTAGTTTATATTATTTCAAGTCAAATTTAATGGTATTGCATTATTTGTTATCATCCACTTGTTCGGATATCCATCTAAATTCTTTTGTTAAAATGAACACTTCTGCTAAATTACTCTCAGTTTGTTAAATGAATGAAAATGCTGATATTGATCTGTTACTGATCAATGGGTTGATGCCTTGGGAAAAATGTGTTAAATCATTGCAAATCTTGAGATATTTTTTTATGTGTTTCTAACAAATTTTTCCTTTCATGCTGATGTTAGAACCTTAAATTTTGAGTCCCTTTACATATTTAGTGCAAAAACTTACTGTACTTGTCTTAACAGTTGGAGACATTCAAGAGACAATTGATGCCGTCCTTAAGTGATGATCATTTGTCTGTAAGTTTTCTATGTCTGTTCAATTTGTTCATAAACCTTGAGATTCAAATTCATTGCTCATTTTCATACTTGAACATTTCTTTTTAGTTTAAATTGACATTCCATATTGATGAATACATATGATTGGAAAACTAATTCATCATTGTGTTTGTGTTTCAAAAGCAAGCTGAAACTGTATTTGTGCAGCCAAAAAGTATACTAAAGAATGATGAGCTTACATTCATCATTATTTATATTCTTTGCTATTATCCCCGTGCAATATATAAGTTTAGTTCTTAACAGACTTAGATATTACTTCCTATGTTACTATGTATTGGTTCTAAATAAAAGGATGTTGAAAAAAAAGAGCAGAAAAAAAGAGCATGGCAGAGGAATGCAGAAGTATCATAGGGGGCATCAATATCCAATCGAAGTGGTAGGTATTTTATTTGTATGGATGTGTATATTTGTGTGAACATTGGAGAACTAACATATACCATATGGTTTTCGTAGATAATTTTGAAGTTGTTGCTTTGTTTAGTTTAAACTTGTAGATATTTTCCTTAAGCTTCCTCATTCACTTTTTTGGAACACAAGTTCTGCTTCACCATCAGTTCTCTGGATATGATTCTGTATTAGCCTCTATCCCCCTCCCTCCATCCCTCTTATTAGTTGCCCGAACTGGAAATTTTCTCCAAAGGGGGGGTAGGATCTTAAAAACCCATCCTAAGGTTTTTTTTTTTTTTTTAAATTTATTGAATAAACTTTATGTCTATAATTATGTGTTAAGACATAGTTATTGAATGGTAATAGTTGATTTGAATGGTAATCACAGGATCAATTCAGTTGATTTCCCTTTCAAAGCCCTACAAAAAGTATTCTTCAATTCTAACCAATCTGAGTCATTCATCTAGTTACCAAAATAATGGGTTTTTCATATTCTTTTTTCCTAAGTTGGAATGAACACGCTCTAGTGAGTCTGAACATATTCCTAAGTTGGTGTAACTATGCTTGTTTCTGGCCCTAGAAGTTACCTAAATAGAATAGCAGTGGTGGGAGACCTAGGTCTTACATACAATACGACTTCAACAATTAGCCACTTGTTGGGAAACCATCCTGATCTTGTTGTGTTAGCTGGGGATGTAAGTTATGCTAACTTATATCTCACAAATGGAACTGGGTTTGATTGCTACTCTTGCTTATTTTCTCAAACTCCCATACACGAGACCTATCAGCCTCGTTGGAATTACTAGGGAAGGTGAAAGTCCAACCCTTTTCACTCTCTCAAAATTGAATAGTTTATGCTTAACACTTAGTGTAATGTAATGGCAAGCTCTAATAGATTTTGTTTCATCAGTGTAATACAACTAGGAGGATTTCAAAGAGGAAAAGCTGTTGGTTCAGCTTCTTAATATCATAATAATGATCAGAACAGTTTAATCAGAAAATGATATTAAAGATAACTTGACATTAATTTGAAAATATGAAAGCCATAAAATAACTTGAGCGATACTTGAAGGCTTTGAATATTGATTTGTATCTGGTTTACAGCATACATAAACACTTGAATGTTTGTGATGCTGCACTTTTTCGATCAATAGGGCTCTGCTCTCCTATGCTTGTTGAACACTTGAAGAAAGGAATCAGAGGGCCACCGGGTTGGCTTCGGTAGTAGCCACTCCGATGATAAAGTCAATAAACTGAATTGAAAAGACTGTAATTGAATGAGCATGCCTGTAATAGCATACCTTAGGATTTTATTTATATGCTATGGATTTCCTAAGTTGATTATGATTTGGAGTCGTGAAAGTAGGGATTTGATCATCAGAGAATGGTAGTTATCAAGTTGAACACTGCGCTCCATGAATAGCAGTTTCCTTGTTGAATACTGTTTCCTTATCCTTAGCTTGGTAGGATGTTTAGGGAAGCAATGAGCTCGGAACCCTCTTGTGTATGACTTCTGAGCTGAAAGTGAGCCTGAGGGTCGCATGGGCTTCCGATCTTTGTAGCTCTGGAGGCTAAGTGTTTAAACCTACTCTGAATGACTGAGTTTTAGCTGCTCTGTAGTTATACATGTCATACGGAGACTGGTCTGTCAATTTGTGTACATCAGCTACTCCCCCCCAAGCTTTAGTTTTAGCTTTACGCGTAACTAGGGCTGAGGGTTTGCGTGTCTTGTCTTTTCATTTCCCCAGATGACCGTTGATGTGGCCTTTACCGCACAGCCCGTCGTTTGGGCTTTCGAGGCCATCATTGCTTCCAACCGCCATGGCGGTTCGACTAATTAGGTCCTTATTTTTGTAAAACTATATAAAGGGGGAAGGGGTATGCATACGCCTTTTTCCCCTTATCATTTCTATTACTTGAAAGAGATATACTGCCACCGTTTAGAGTGACCTGAGACTTTTGAAGATACTCTCATCGTCCAAAGCTTCCATCTCCGTTCGACTTCAAGTTCAGTCTTGGTCCCTACTTGTTTTTCTTCATTTGCTTACTATTCTTTTCCCCTTTTCGTTTCTTCTTCTTCCCTTTTTGCTGCTTCTAGCAATGTCAGCCTTCACTACGTCTTCTGGTGTTGGTGACGACATAGAAAGTTCTTCGGAGACGACTGTGTCGTCTTGTACTCAAACTGTAAGCAATTACTCATCCAGTGACTGTGCCGTCTCATACTCAAACTATAAGCAGTTACTCCTCCGGTGATGCCAGAAATAGGTTGGGAGAGTCCCCTTCTAGTTCGGGGCTTAAGATTGTAGAGGCATTCGTAAGCCTAAGAATAGAATTGGGGAGGCCTCTGGCTGGTCTTCCCAAAGGGAGGAAGGGCAAAGTGTCGTGACTCCGGCCATGTTAGATGGCATGAAGTCTTCTTTTAATTTTCTAAAGAATGTAACCTGTAGGACCATTGGTCCCCTAGATCGCCCCTCTGATGTCCAAGAGGGTGAAATTTGTGTTTATGTTGCCTGGTTTGAAATGGGGCTGAGGTTCCCCCTGCCTCCTTTAGTTGTAAAGTTCTTTAAATGGTTCAACATTTGCCCTGTCAACCTTAACCTTAATAGCTGGAGGCACCTGTTAGGGTTTATAGTGCTAGGTCATCTGAATGGTGTCGAGCTGGACATCTATCTGATCCGTAGTAATATGGATCTAAAATATACGAGGTTGGAAGGCCTATTTTATATGTCTTGTACCGACTTCCAACAAAACTTGGAAAAAGTGGTACTTTTTCGTAGGAGGAGGATGGGAGATGGACGACTTCCAGGACCAGACTTCAACATTCCCTCCTCGTACGGGGTTCAATGGTGAGACCCCTTTTTGTTTACCATAGTTCTGTTTTGCTTATATTTCCATTTCTGAATGGCTGGTCTGACCACTGTGTTCATGTTTTCTATGTAGATAAAAGCGCTTGGAAGAGGTCGGTCTTCATAGTTGACCTCCAGGGCAAATATCGTAGGCTTCTCCAAACCAGCAATTGAGACTACCGAGTTATCCTTATGCTAGAGAATCTGATAGCGGCCAATCAGGGCAATACTCGCCCGGGGAATCTCAAGAAGTCCTTGCTAACCAAATGGGTCCTAGGGCCACCAAAGAAGACGGTGGGGGAAACCTCTTCCCCTATCGAGCGACCCCTTCAAATAAAGAAGAGGAGGTTGATTTTTGACTCTCCTGATTGAACTCTGTATGAGGACAAGAGGGAGACCCGAACCCCTGTGGCAGTAGTCTCCTTTGCCCTTGTGGTCTTGAGCAAAAGAATGGGGAAGGGGAAGGCGGCTGCCGAAGCCTCCCAAACGCCTGATGACTCCAGCTACCGAGCCACGAAGAAGACCTTCAAAGAGTTCTAGGCTGTGGGCCCTCAAAAGTATACGGGGTAGAAGCTAGAAAGGCTGGTGACTGAGCTGGCGTCTCTTCAGATCAAGGTATCTTTCAAATTTTTCTTCTTTTTCTTTTTTTATCACTTGGCTTGTTCTGATTTGCTTGCTTTGTACCTTGCAGGCCATACATAGCCTTGCTGCTCTGATGGAGACTTTTCTAGAGTCGGAGGTAGTGGGCAAACTTCAGTCCGAGCTGGACGAGGTTAGGCTGCAGTTGGGAATAGCTCAGTCTGCCGCTTCTGCTGCCGAGGAGAGGTTGAAGGAGGTGGCAAACTCTTTGGCGATCATGGAGTCTGAAAGGGATTCCTTTGCTCGGAAGTCGGAAGAGCTTCAAAAGAAGTTCAATAATTTCCAATCTGCCTCTGTCCAAAAAATTCAAGACGCAGTCGACTCTACCAATGCTCAGACCGAGGCAGCAATGAGGGCTGAGGTCGAGGAGATGGGTAGAGAGTTGATCCAACATGGGTATGACACCTTCAGGTCCAAAATCCTCGCGAAGTATCCCGACCTTGATCTGTCTAGGATTGATAACGTTGAAGTCCCTCCAATTGAAGCCGAGGTTCACAACGTGGGCGAAGAAGGTGCCCCTTCAGAGCTTCCTCCAGCAGAGGTGCCTGCCCCATCCGACTCCGGAGCCGTAGCTTAGGATCAGTTGTATTTTGCTGCTTCTTTTTCTTTTCTTTTCAATGAAAGAGAACTTTCTCTGAACTTGCGCACTTTCAACATTCTTGAATACTTCTGTTGACTGTCTCTTCAGAGTAGCTTCATTTGTTGATTCTGATAGTATGCCAAGTAAACCTTAGCACTGTTCCAACTCATCACTATTTTTTAGTGTAAATTTGGGCTCTAGCCTTTCAAACGTTAATTTCGTTAGGAGAGTGTTCAAGAGTTGAACATACTTCAGATCAAACTTTTTAACTGAGAATGTACTGAACAAGATCTTCCGAACATAAAAACTTGTAAGTTATCAATCACTGTAACTGAACAAATCTTTTGAAATCAGAACCATGATTGATAATAATTGAGCAAGAAGACTTGTGTAAATATCTAAACCAGAATTGGGTCTGATAATAGAAGTAATTAGATCAGCACTGGTGCTGAATTACTTAAGCAGGAAGACTTGCAATGATGCTTGAGCACATTCATTATAATCTGTTGGAAGACTCGTGATGATAATTGGACAAATCCTTCATAATTAGAGCTTTTGCCCACCAGGACTAATCATAGCTAGATAGGGAGACTTTGAACAAATTCTTCATGATCCGAGCTTCTATTATTATGACTAATAAGAACCGAACATGAAGATTTGTAATAATTGAACCGAAGTTGGTATTGACTGATCAGAAACACTTGTAAATTGAGTAGTAGAGCAATCAAGTCAAGTATTTTATCCTTAGTATGTGAGGTAAACCGAGCAGGTTGAAGAATTATAGATATTCCTGTATGGAGGTGGTCCAGACCTATAACACTTGCACAGGCTGCAAGGTTTTTTAGGGGTCTGAACATTGAGATGGGCCAAACCTGTAACACTTGCATGGGCTGCAAGATTTTTAGGGGTCTGTACATTGAGATGGACCAGACTTGTAACACTTGCATGGGCTGTAAGGTTTTTAGAGGTCTATACATTGAGATGGACTAGACCTGTAACACTTGCATGGGCTATAAGGTTTTTAGGGGTCTGAACATTGAGATGGACCAGACCTGTAACACTTGCATGGGCTGTAAGGTTTTTAGGGGTCTGTAAATTGAGACGGACCAGACCTGTAACACTTGCATGGGCTGCAAGGTTTTTAGGGATTTGTACATTGAGATGGACCAGACCTGTAACACTTGCATGGGCTGCAAGGTTTTTAGGGGTCTGTACATTGAGATGAGAATGCTTGGTAGAGATGAAGAAAAGGAAAATCTTTATTGATAATACTTCTGTAAGTGTTCTACATTCCATGGCCTAGGTACGAGTTTACTAGATATGTCTTCCAACCAGTATGCGATAGGTCTGACAATTTTCGTTACTCGATATGGGCCTTCCCAATTGGGTGACAACTTTCCCATGGTAGGATCCTTGATGTTCGGGAACACTCTTCTTAGGACAAAGTCTCCAACTTGAAAGCTGAGGGGTTTTAACCATTGTTTGGAATGGTTAGCTATCCTGTGTTGATATGCCTCCATTCTGATTCTGGCCTAGTCTCACTTTTCTTTAAGGAGGTCTAGGTTTTCTACAAGTTGCTGATTATTAGTTTCTAGGTCGAATGCTTCCATCCTCAAGGTAAGGATACCGGTCTCAATAGGAATTATTTCTTCTGAGCCATAGGCAAGCGAGAATAGAGTTTCAGAAGTCGGTGTTCTTCTTGTGGGTAGGCTTAGAGCACACTAAGGAGTTCTTCAACCCATCTTCCCTTGGCTTCCTCCAACCTTTTCTTTAGAGCATCAATGATTTTTTGGTTGGTAACTTCTACTTGACCGTTGGCTTAGGGGTGCCCGGGTGAGGAGAAGTGATGACCTATGTGCAGGTCTTGACAGAATTTCTTGAACACTTTTCTAGCAAACTACGTACCATTGTTTGTAATAATGACACGTGGTATGCCGAACCTACAGACAATGTTCTTTCAGGTGAAGTTTTTGACTTCTGCCACTGTGATATGTGTTAGGGGTTCAGCCTCTGCCCACTTGGAGAAGTAATCAATGGTGACCAAAAGATATCTCCTATTTGGGGTGGCCTTTAGCAGCAGCCCTACGATGTCTATTCCCCACTGAGCAAAGGGCCATGGGCTGGCTATAGGGATGAGCTCACGGTGGGGCTGGTGTTGATATGAAGTAAATCGTTGACATTTGTCACATTTCTGAACGTACTCCTTGGCTTGTTTCAATATGCTAGGCCAATAGTAGCCTTTTGTTAGAGCTCGGTGGGCTATGGTTCTACCACCATTGTGGTTGCCACAGATTCCTTCATGTATTTCGGCCAGAACATATTGAGACTCCTCTAGGGCCAAGCATCGCAACAACTCTTGAGAGTAAGATCTGTGGTAGAGCTTTTCATTTATAACCAGGTACCGAGCTGCCCTGATTCAGATTCTTCTAGCCTTGTTCCTGTTCTTTGGGAGGAGCCCTCCTTTAATGTATTGGAGGATATAAGTCATCCAATTTTGGGTCTACTCGGTAACTTGGGTAACTTGAACCTCTTCTATGCTTGGCCTTGGCTGGTAAGAGATCTTCAAAGGGGAATCTCCTTCTACCTTGAGATAAGAGGCCATGTTTGCCAGTGCATCAGCCCTTGAGTTCTGACCTCTTTCGATTTTTTGTATAGTGAATTTATGGGAGGAGCGCTTCAGTGAATTAACCAGCTCTGAGTATCGAAGCATTCTATCGTCTTTGATGGAAAATTCTCCCAGAACTTAGCTTACTACTAGTTGGGAATCAGAGAAGACCTCGAGGTTTTGGGCCTCACATTCAATGGTCAGCTTCATTCCAAGAATAAGGGCTTCATATTCAACTTCGTTGTTAGAGGCTCTAAATCCCAAACTTACAGCCTTTTCAGCTATAAGCCCCTCAAGGGATCGTAATACTATGCCGACGCCAGATCCTCGGTCCGTGGATGATCCGTCAATATAGAGCCTCCATGTACCAGAGCTTTCAGAAAGTTGTGCCTTGCCCTACAGTGCTGGGGTGAACTCAGCAACAAAATCGGCCAAGGCTTGCCCTTTAATGGAGGTCCGTGGAACATAGGATATGTCAAATTCTCCTAATTCCACCATTTGACTAATCGTCCCGAGACTTTAGGCTTCCTTAGGACTGACTTTAGTGGATATGCCATTGAAATTTCTATGGGATGTGCCTGGAAGTAAGGTCGGAGCTTCTGCGCAGAAATTATTAGGGCAAAAGCCAGCTTTTCGATCTCGAGGTACCTTTTCTCTACGTCTACCAGTGCTTTGCTCACATAGAATATAGGCCTCTGGACTCCTTTGTCTTGTTTGATCAGAGCAGAACTGACTGCATTCTCCGAGATTGCAAGATAGAGGAGTAGTTTCTCCCCTTGGATTGGCTTTGATAGGAGCTCGGGGGAAGTTAGATATTCCTTCAACTCTTGAAAGGCCTTTTCACATTCTTCAGGCTATTGTAAGGCTCTATTGCCTTTTAAAGCTTTGAAGAATGGCAGACAGCGATATGTAGATTTGGAGGTGAATCTGTTTATAGTCGCAACTCTGCAATTTAGAGCTTGAATGTCCTTCTTGGTCTTTGGTGATTCCAACTCGATCAAGGCTTTGATCTGAGTAGGTTCTGCTTCAATACCTCTCTGAGAGACAATGTATCCCAAGAAATTCCCCTTGATTACCCCAAAGGTGCACTTCAAGGGATTCAACTTCATCTTGTGGTGCTTCAAAATGTCAAATGTTTGACCTAAGTGCTGGAGGTGGCTGTTTTTTCATAGGTTTTTGACCAGCATGTCATCAATATAAACTTTCATTGTTCTGCTGATCAGAGGACTGAACATCTTGTTAACCAGTCGTTGATATGTTATCCCAGCATTTTTCAATCAGAACAGCATTACTCTATAGCAATAGAGACTTCGTTCGGTAATGAAAGCTGTCTTTTCCTGGTCTGGTGGGTACATCTGGATCTGGTTGTATCCAGAGTAGGCATCCATGAAGCTCATGAGTTCGTGCCCTACTGTTGCGTCGACTAGCTAGTCAATCCTTGGGAGAGGAAAGTTATCCTTGGGACAGGCCTTGTTGAGGTCTGTATAATCAACACAGACTTTTCACTTGCCATTTTTCTTTTTGACCAGAACAATATTGGCAAGCCATTCTGGATAAAATACCTCTCGTATCATCTTGGCCTCTAATAACCTCCGGACTTCCTCGTTAATGATTTGATGGCGCTCTGGAGTAAGTGTCCTCCTCTTTTGTCTAACCGGAGGGTGGTCAGGATCTATTATCAACTTATGAGTGATAAGGTCTGGATCTATACCCTCAATATCTTTCGTTTCCCAGGCAAACACTGAGAGGTTATCTTTCAGGAATTCTATCATCTCTTTTTGCTCGGCAAGGGTTAGCTCTGGACCAACTTATAAGCAACGCCCTTGTTCCTATGAGCTAACCAGCACCTTGATTGGGTCACCTACCGGCTTGGCCCTGCTGTCCCTTCCTCTAGGACTTAAAGGTTCATCAATTCTAGAGGGGCAGTCTTCTGTCTCATGATGGTGGGAAAGGTCTGGGCCCACACCTTCACAAGTGTGCAGTAATTGCTATTTGGGGGCCTTCTCCTTGAGCGCGAGGGCGTGGCACTCTTGGGAGGTTGGTTGGCAACCTCTGATAGAGTAGACGATGTTGTTGTGCATATATTTAAGGCATTAGTGGAGGGTCGAGGTGACCGCTCCCATCTGGTAGAGCCAAGGTCTACCGATGATTACATTATAGGGAGACTTGGAGTTTAGAATCATATATTTGAGATTGTGGTCTTCTGTCCATCTCCCTCTCTTGCCGTGGTGGGTAGGTCAATCCTCTCCAGTAAGGTAGTGAGGTTCCCGTCAAATCCTACCATTATGGCGGCAGTGGGTTTGACGTCATTGGAGCCTAGCTTCATTTATCTGAGGGGCTCGTAGAATAACACATTTGCAGAGCTCCCTGTGTTTACCAAGACTTTTCAGATTTCAAAATTAGCAATTTTGAGAGAGATAACTAGGGCATCACTGTGACGGTAGTGTACCCCTACAAGATCTTGCTTTGTGAACTAGATCTCAGGTAGTGGCCTCAACCTTTTCTTGACAACGGAAATTTGGAGGAGGCTAGGAGCCGTTCTGGCCTTCCGAGTATAATGTTTTCTTGCTCTGTTGGACATCCTTGTGGCCAGGGTGTCCGAGTAGAGGACGAAGATAACTTAATTGTTATGCTGTTGGAGCTCATTCCGTCCATCCCTCTGCTCTAGCTTCTGATCCTGCCTCCTCTGTGGCAGTTTGTCATTACGAGGATTTTGCCTCCTGTCTTGCCTGACGAACTCCATCAGTCTTCCTTTCTTTATGAGCTGCCCGATCTCATGCTTTAGGGCTATACATTGGTCAGTCGTATGCCCATGGTCTTTATGGAAATCACAATACTTATTTTGGTCCCTGTTGTTGGGGTTTTTTTTTAACGGCTCCGGCCATTTCAGGTTTTCACGTGCTCGGATCTGCCAAAGTATGTGGGCCAAAGAGGCGTTTAAGGGAGTGAAAGTAACAAACCCTCCGGAACTAGTATTGCTCGGGGCCTTGGGTACCGTTCTTTTGTCTGGGCTCCTCACCCTCTTCTTGGTAGCACTGGGGTCTTTTTTCTGCTTATCTTTTTGGGATTGCTCCTTAATCTTTTGGGAGGTATTTTTTGCTTCCTCCAGATTTATGGATTTCCTGGCACACTACATGAGAGCCGCTATGTCAGCAAGAGGGCTCTTTGTTAGGGAATCTCGGAAACCCCACTAAGCAAGACCAGAGGTTAGGGCAGCAACCAGAAAGCTTGGACTGCAGTCTATGATCTCAGTGAGCTCGGCATTGAAGCGTGCAATGTATTCTCTGAGAGATTTTCCTTTGGTCTGCTTTATGTTTAGCAAGAACTCTGGGCCCTTTCTCAACCTTCTGCTGGTCATGAACCGATCAAGGAATCGTTTGTCGAGCTCGTAGAAGTTGGAGACTAAGCTTGGAGGGAGGTGGTGGAACCATTTCAAAGTAGTCCCTTTGAGGCTGGTGATAAATGTTCGGCACATGAAGGTATCAGTGGCCCCGTGTAGTGCCATGGTGTGCTGATAATAAGAGAGATGGTCCCCTAGGTCGCTAGTTCCATCGTAGAGAGTGAGCTTTGGGACAACAAATTTCTTTGGTCGCTCTTCGGCCATGATAGCAGGGGTTTTGGCCATGATAGCAGGGGTGAATGGTGTGGAGAGCCTTCCGAACAGCCTGGCTAGCTCGTCCTGCTCAGGAGGGATGTGAACTCCTTTCGCAACGGCAGTGTGGTCCATAGAGTTTGCAACCTCTTCAGCCCTCCGTGGGTCACTAGGCGGTATTGGTTGTTGCAAGTCTTGCCTCGCAGTTCCAGCGCCCGTGTGGCCGGGATGGCCCTGACCCATGACAGGAAGATGATTTCGGTCTTTTTGAATTGGGGGAACTGGTGCCACTTGAGGTTGGAACTCTTGCGACATTGGAGTTGCCCCTGAAGCCACCGGGGTTGGAACCCTTGTAGTACTCCGGTAATGGATGTTTGGAATAAAGGCTAGTATCCCCCTGCCTACGGCCGCTAACGGCTGGGGGTTTCCACCAATGTGGGTGGTACCTTGGCGGTACACCGGTTGTTTATTGAGAGTCTCTTCATGGGATTCTCCGCCCCTGGTGGAGGTAGGAAGTTGTGTCCTTGGATCAATCGTGTTGACGGGTGGATTTGAAGGGTTGGTTCCGTGGCTTTGGGTAAGCATCGCTAGAGTTTTGGAGATAGCTAAAAGTTGTTCCTGCATTAGCTCATTCTGTCATTTAACTTGGTCGAGCTGCTACTGCATGGGTGATCTGTCGTGGAAATCAATCAAATTACCAAACTAAACTACTAGTATAGTAGAGAAGTAAGGGTCGAACCCACAGAGACTGTTAATTGTTTAAAAACCAAAGTTGAGATTAATTTTAATTCAAATTAACAAAAATTGATTGTTGATGATTTTCTTTCTAAAATTAAATGAGAATTATAATTAAAGCAAATATTGAACTGAATTAACAGTGAATCAAATTAAAAGAGGATTCCTAGGGTGTTGAATCCACCACTAATCTTGTAACTAACTTCAATTGTATTAATTCTTAGGCCATTAAATTTGGATGTAAAAGATGTATTTTGGCTACAAGCCTCAATACAATCATCAAGAAGACCACGCACCAAAACCCTAAGCACAAATCATCTTTGGTCAACACAAATTGTCTATGCTAATTTTAAGGTCATAGTCACAATTTGTTTTCCCTGAGTTATGACTCGTCCTACAGTTTTGATGTATGTACACATATTACTATTGTATAACCACATAAACAAAATCACAGAAATTGATTATGTGAAACTGAATAATACGATCAATGCCTTAATAAAATTCCAACGTTATGCAATCAACATCCGAACCTAATTAACCCAAAAATAAAAATACAAAGAAGTAACATTACTTGACTAGGGTTTCATCTAAACCCTAGGAATGAGAGAACTTAGCCCATGATAGTGGAAGAGGAGACCGCCATAGCCATGGAGTTCTTCATCTTCTTCTTTAGAGTCGTCTCCCTTTTTCTTCTCCTCGTCTAGATCCCCAAAAATGGCCTCTCTTTTTTCCAAAACCCTAGCTCCCAATATTATTCCCCTTTTTCCAAAAATACCCTCACAAAATAAGAATTTAGGAAAATAACATAAAATCTCGTAATTAGACATTAGGGGCCCAAAAAGGGAGTCTAAAGTGTTCCAAAATAGAGCCTATAATGCTAAAATCGGTCCTGGTCCACCTACATATGGACCAAGCCTCTCTTCTAACCCAAAATCACTTGTTTTCCACTTCTTTTCGCACTTTAAAGCCCAATATTTTCCTTTTGCTTCAAATCCACCATGAAATCATCAACTTTGTCAAGCTTTCTCTACAAAAAGATAAAATAAAAATTAACTAGCAAATGCATATAGATCAGAGAAATTAAAATAATAAAAGTGCAAGAATATCTAGGGTTAACAAAATAAATATGCACTTTTTAACCAGTTATCAATGGGATCAGATGATTGTCTCCCCCTCTTTCGGTGGGAGGCCGGTTTGTAGGATTTTGAGCGTTCTTCCTTGGACGGAGATTATGAGCCATGATCCTCCGGTAAGAAAGACTACGAGTTCGCTTGTAAATAAAGGAACTTTTGGTGAAAAACGATTGTCGTTCCCACAGACGGCGCCAAACTGATGCTGCACTTTTTCGATCAATAGGGCTCCGCTCTCCTATGCCTGTTGAACACTCGAAGAAAGGGATCAGAGGGTCACCAAGTTGGCTCCGGTGATAGCCACTCCGATAATAAAGTCAATAAACTGAATTGAAATTACTGTAATTGAAAGTAATTGAATGAGCATGTTTGTAACAGCGTATCTTAGGGTTTTATTTATATGCCATGGATTTCCTAAGTTGATTAGGATTTAGAGTCGTGAAAGTAGGGATTTGATCATCGGAGAATGACAATTACCAAGTTGAACACTGCGCTACATGAATAACAGTTTTCTTGTTGAATACTGTTTCTTTATCCTTAGCTTGATAGGATGTTTAGGACGGCAATGAGCTCGGAACTCTCTTGTGTATGAATTCTAAGCTAAAGGTGAGCCTGAGGGTCGCATGGGCTTTCGATTTTTGCAGCTCTGGAGGTTAAGTGTTTAAACTTGTTCTGAATGGCTGAGCTTTAGTTACACATGTCATATGGAGACTGGTCTGTCAATTTGTGGTATATCAGTTTGATTGCAAACTCCTAGTTTAGTTATTCAGATGGGTAATATAGTGCTTGATGATATTCAGTGAACAATGGAGACGCATGCCAACACATTATTTTTAAGTTTTTGTTCCTTAAATTTCAGTAGATTCTTTACAACATCAGAAGTGGTCATTGGTTTCTTAATCTTATGCGGTGGTGTTCCTGAACCTAACTTGTCTGACCAGCACTCCTTTCTGTTGTTTTTGCTTTACATTGCTCTATTGTCCATCTCCTGTTTCAGTTTTGCTTATGCATGTACCACTGGATCTGTATTTTCAGATTTATGCAGCCTCTGGTGTCTAAAATCCCAATTGTTGCGGTAGAAGGGAATCATGAGATAGAAAAGCAGGCCGGAAATCTGACATTTGCAGCTTACAGTTCTCGATTTGCATTTCCATCCGAAGAGAGTGGATCTTCATCCACGTTCTATTATTCTTTCAATGCAGGAGGGATACATTTTATAATGCTTGGAGGCTACATTGCTTACAGCAAATCAGGTGAATTCATTGTCCAACCTTCATCCATTTGTCTACCATTTTCTATAATCATCTATATCTCCAGTTTACTTACATGGATTTTTATAAGTCCTCTGGGCATTGCTTTACACCTCTGCTATCATTTTTCTGTTACCAATAAAGAAGAAAGAGTACTGTTATTTCCTTTAACAATGCATATTTGCAACATTGTGAGATTCGGTAATTCTTCCTTACAGCGGATCAATACAAGTGGTTGGAGAGAGATCTAGCGAAGGTAAGACAGAAAAGTGACTCCATGGTTGATAGCTACTTGGCATCCACCATGGTATAGCATGCAGCTACAAGGCACATTACAGAGAAGCTGAGTGTCTGAGGGTAGCAATGGAGGAACTACTCTATAACTATGGTGTTGACGTAGTCTTTAATGGACATGCAAGTGTATATCACTTCGGGGTATTGTTTGTAGCTTTTAGTATACATGCCGTTTTGCTTTTGAGAATCAAGAAGACGGAATATGAAAAGAACACTCTGGGATTTTATCAAATTAATCCAATAAGAAGATGAAAAAGAATACTCTGTAAAATGTTAACAAACTAATCCAATAAACAATAATTCCCTTTCAAACATATCATAGCTTATTTATTAGCTCTAAAAATTACCACAAAATGCCTCAAAATATACTCTCTTAGTCTAGTACCCTACAAAGACCCAAATTTAACTCCAGAAGCCATAGAACTCCGAAAGTAAGAAAAATGGAGCATTAAAAACCTAAAAAAAAATGAAAAAGACCAAGTAGACTTGACTTGTTTTGGTTTGTTTCTCTACGTCTCTCCCTTCCACTTGGAAGAAACTCATCCTTGAATTTATGTCTTGATAGTGGAATCTTCTTGCCCAAGAATAATAGTTGAAATATCTCAAACGGTTCTTTTTTGTTCACTTCAGTCTACAATTAATTTACAGGATTAACTAGAGGAGCATGTATTGTTCCATTGAATATAAGACCAAAACCTTATTATGATACATGTATTGTTCCATTGAATAATCTGGGTGTCAGCTCTAAATCCAACCGTACAATATATATGATCCTTGGTTGCATTGTCATTAATCAAAATGTCAGATTGTAATGTAGAAAGTTCAATTCTACATCTGAACTGTATTCAATGTTGCTGAAATTATCTACATACACTAGAGGCCTTGGGGCGCGAAGCAATGCCTATAAATAGGTCAACAGCAAGACCCATCATTGTTGTAAACCCGGAATCATTGCTTACTCTCTACATAGTTCACATTTCCATGGAAGTCTTGGATCTCAGCTCTAAAGTTGCAACTCCCTGATTACCAATGCTGAAGCATTTTTTGTTGTTAGCCATCAGACCATTGAAATCTCGTCCCAATTGACATAGCGGAGTATGTATAGAAAATTCTTTGAGAAACTGTTAAACCAATTTAGTATCCAATGATCCCATTCTATGTTTCATCACTATAGGATCCATAAAAATGCATAACAAGCAGAAGCTTTTTAGTAACATTTATCCTACAATGATCCAAATTTGTCTGTTAAAAACCTTAGACTACTAAAATATATTTGTTGTCAATCTGAAGTTATATTTTTTTAAGGAATACATTTATTTAATTAATTATTTTTGTATTATTTTTGTGTGTATTTAAAATGGTGCTTCATTTGTTTGCAATATTTCATTATTAATGCATATGTGTGGGTGATACTATGAGGTAACTGCATTATCCTGGAATTTTTCTCTTACTCTGCCCATAAAATCTTTTTTATTAGGAAATAAGTCCTCAGTTGAACTTTGGAACACAATTTGCTAACAATTATTGGATCATGCCAAGTGCATCCTCATTTATTAGGAATCCATCAGACTAGAATGCCTCTGCCCCTTGAAATAGAAGAGGAGCCTGTTTATGTGAATGCAAAGCAGTATCATGGAATTTTAAGGCGAAGACCACGAGCTAAGGTAGAGCTGGACTCAACAGTTCACTGATTGAATGCAAAATTATGAAATATCTGAGGTTTTTTCGCTACTTTTACAGAAATGGATTGGACACGATGAGAGTGAATGAAAGTACAGCCAGCTTGGGTAATTTCCGGATTACTGCATTAACAGAAGCAATAAATCAAAGTTGGGTAAACTTGCTCCAATGCTTAGCAGCATGTCGATGATCTGCATGGATTGTTACGTGGTCACAAGCCAAGATTGCTCAAAACAATTTCTGACAAAACTACTGGGAGATCTCCAGAAAAATTGAAAAATTGTAATATGCCCTTGTTTCCTGTACAGCCCTCTGCTGATGCTGTGATGCCAGTAGAGACAGCATAGATATCGCTTCTTTTTTTCCATTTACCATTTTGCTTGTCCACTGCATTGTAATGAATTTGAACACACCTAAATGTATATTTAACTGTTTAAATGCTTGCATCTATGTATCACATCTCAGAGTACTGCCTGTCTCTTTATTTGGCAGCAAAGCTTGAACTGAATAGATGAGAGGGATGTGTTAAATTGAGTAGTACTCTGTATTGCAAATGCATAATACTTTTTGTGTTGATGATAGATGTGCTGAACAACATTAAGAAACTTTTGGTATTGTATCCTCCATCTACATGAAATCATTAATTTATTCCTAGAAACTTTTGGAAACCATGCTACAGTTTACTAGTTCCCATAAGCTTTAATGCTTGAAAAAAAAAATGACTTCAAAAACATAAGATAGTATTACTGTCAAGTAGAAAAACAAGAAAGGGGAGAAATCATGAACCATGTAAAACCATGAGCTAGACAGCATAAGAGAGTAGAAAAACATAGCTTATAAACCGTAACACAGTAGAAAGGATCAATTAT
Source organism: Nyssa sinensis (assembly GCA_008638375.1). Lineage (NCBI taxonomy): Eukaryota > Viridiplantae > Streptophyta > Magnoliopsida > Cornales > Nyssaceae > Nyssa > Nyssa sinensis. The sequence goes on along the minus strand of CM018037.1, from coordinate 23,906,697 downwards.
ATATGGCCATCAAGAAGGGGGAGAGTTGAGAAGGAAAATAATTGTAGCTTGGCACTTCGGAAAGACGCTTTCATTACTTAATATTTGAAAAAAATTTATTTGAAAAACGTCTTTTAGAAAGACGATTTCAAAAGTATCTTTTAGAAAGATGCTTTTAAAAGTAAAATAATGTTTTTTAGAAGACGATTTTAAAAACAACCCTATTTTCGTAAATAAGTTAAAAATGATGCTAAACTGAGAAATGAGTTTCTTTTTTTACTATAGTTCAGAATTTAACTCCATGACACGGGAATTTCAAAATACTGCAACGGATCTCTTATGCAATAAGCAAACCAACCATGGAGTTGGACTAGTGGTGGGAATAGATCATTTTTGGTCCGAGCTAACTAGAGTCATCCAAATTGTAAAGTATCTTTAATTAGAGGTGCCAATTTTTAATACAACACAATTCAAATATGACACAAAATTAACAAGTTTGAATTAAGTATAAATGAGTTTGGGTTATAAACAGAGTGACACGTATAATACAATTAATAAATGTCATGTTTGAATTTTAGTAATATTAATATATTTTACACGACTTAATACGTTTAATTATAAAAAAAATAACACGAGTTAAGGTAATTCATTTCCCATCGAAAGTTTATTAAGGTTCGAAGAATTTTTACTTATAAAAGAGATTTTTGCTTTAATTTGTCTCCTGTCTAAAGTTTATAAAACTTAAAAATTATTTATACATATAAAAAAATAGATAACTTTTTTATTTAAAAAATAAATAATTAAAATAAACTGATTAAACGTATTGACACGTATAACTTGTTTAATAAATGAGTTGTGTTTGAATTTTAAAATTTGGCACGATTAGTTGATAATGTTAGATTAATATTGATACATATTTTTAAATATACATGTCTTAATATGAATGGACACCCCTACTCCTAATCATGAGCTCACCCTCACCTAGACCCAATGGACCCTTCCGTAGGCAAGCATAGAAATGGGCCTGAGGTCCATCAACTCATCAAGAAATAAGCTCTCGTTTTTTTTCTTTTGCCCCACATTTATACCACCCACCCATCTTGTTCTTTTGAAGAAAACTTCCAAATAAAATTTTACACAAAACCCAAAAAGGCAAAAATAAAAACAAAAACAAAATTTAAGAGAAAAAGAAACAAAAAAAATGAGAAAAACGTGTGATGGCAATAGGTTCCATTTAGTGCCGTTTACCTTGAAACCAATACACGTATTAGTTGATTTGTCACACTTGTATCTCCATTATCTTCATAATGCGTATTTTTCATAATTACTCATCAATAGGCTTTAATATTTCAAGTTAGAAATCATTTCATGCTTTAAATGAAAGAGACATATAAAAAGAATTCAAAGATGCCGAAGCCATTAAGTCTTCTATAGGTGGCCTATATTGGGCTATTTTGCTTACCCATAGCCCTGTACATTTGTCAACTCATTTAAATGACTCGTGCCTCACGAGGCAGTAGGCCCGGATCAAAGAGATGTCATTTCGCAGTTCATGTAGCCCATTTGGATCTATGAAGATTCATTGTAATTCCCACCTAATTGAATTTTGGAGATGAAGATTATCCTTAATTGTCGTCACTAATTTTAAATCTAGAGACCATTTATGGAAGTCGTTATCTTTTTTCTTTTTTCTGTGCAACATTATGTAATATTGCCTGCCACTTATTTGATTATGAACAATGATGAATACAGGAGCTAATTATTTTTTTAAAAATTAGGATTTTACATCTTTAATCTCAATTTTTTTTTTAAAAAAATCACAAGGGCCACTTAAACATTTTAATACTTATTCTTTTGTCTCCTATGTATATTTTCTAAACCCATCATTGATCATGATTGAAATGACAACAACAACTCTAATTAATTAAACTTAGAGAACCCAAAAACAAAACCAAAAAAAAAAATTTGACAACCAGCCATGAGTTGGAAAATTCATCTTTTTTTTTTTAGCTCCTTTAGAGAAAATGTTATTAATGTTTTATGTTAATCCTGAGTCTCATTAGCAATGAGTTCTTTCGCCCGTTCATGTAAATACATACATACATATATATATATATGTATGTAACAAGTGAAAATGCAAGAGCTTAATAAAAAAATTATACAATAACAACCTTCAAATAAGTTGGTTAACCTCACTGACAGATGGAGGAACATGTGTGTTGTGGTGTGTTGTATTCAAACAAAGTCAGCAGTAGATGACAACAATGTTGATTTCATGAGAAATGCAGGCACTGCTATGATTGAGTGCATAGTGGTGGCAAAGCAAAGCGTGCTATATATATCTATATGTATGGCCACCATTATCAAAGCAAATATGTCATGAGTCATTCAGTTCTAAGAGTACATACGAAGGAATATGGGACAAACACAACACGTAAAAGCCCCACTATCTTGTGTGTTTGAGATTTTGACAGGGAATTTCTGGTTTGGTGGGTTGGTTGGGTATATGTGGCCTTGTTTTTTTAGGGTTTTCTAGAAAGTACATGCACGTCCAACTGGGTAGCACCAAGTAATCATGATAAGTATTATATATATATATATATATATATATATATATATATATATATAAGCATTAGTATGATCTCAACAACTTTCATGTTTCATATAACATAATTAAGTTTATATTAAATTGAGCGTGCAAGCAGTCAAGCAATGGAGAGTAAAGGAAAACGCATGCTTCCATCAAACCTAAAAACGCGTCAAATAATTTAACACTAGCTAGCTAGTGCCAAATCTTAATTAGAAATTGAGATTTCAAATAGGCACATCCTAACTCTTTCATTTTCCAATGCAATTGGAGTTTCTATTTCAAAACTGTTCATTTACAATCAAATCCAACTAATCAACATTAGTGGAAGTTAATTATAATCAATTCTAAAACAAAGGATACTCCATATATATCTAATATATGAAAAATTACTTGTAACTCTCACGACCATGTGACTTATACTTAACATATATAAGTTTTTTTTTTTTTTTTTTAAGTCTAGCCAATTGCTAGTCCATGATTTTAGGTCCTCACTAATCCTCTCTCTTGTATTTTGATTATGCAGGAACTTGAACCTTATTTTTTTTCCTTTGACATTTGTAAGTTTGACTTGCTGTAAATGATAGAAATCATTTTTTTATCAAGCCCAAAAGCATGCTTACCCATATCAATCATCAAGCTACATTGTTGTCCAAGAAGACAACAGTAGTGTTACACATGTCATTCCAATCCTACTAGTGCATGAAAATTTCATACATTCACACTCACATATTCTAGTGCGTGAATAGATAAAACAAAGTGGGGATGCATTCCATTGGTCCCTTTTCCTAGGTTTTTTAAGCCTCAACTCTCTCAAGTCAAAAGTGGGATCCAAGCGTATTGTGTGGAGAATTTGCATGAAGACAGAAGTCAGACGACAGAGACAGGCCACCACCGTCACCATGATAGTACCACTATCGACCGCACCACCCACCACCGCCACCACTATAACCCATTGACACGTACGTTCATAAATCAATCTAAAATACTAAGTGAGGGAAGCTGCTAGAATGTCGGAGTCTTTAAAAAGTGAGCTTTACAATGGCTATATATAGGACACTAGCTCAAAGTTTTTCCTCACAAAGTGTCAGTTTCTCAAGGAGTGATATATTATATACATATATAAATGTAAAGGGAGTTGTTATCAACCCATTTGCATTGTGGAAGTTTGGAAATGGCGAGTTCTAAGGTTATAGGAACTGCATTCTTGGTGTTGTTCTTTCTGGATCTGTGCTTTGCAGCTAGATTGCCGAAGGGGGAGTTTGGGAAAGGAGGTGGTGGGGGAGGAGGAGGAGGAAGTGGTGGTGGTGGCGGCAGTGGGTCAAACCTTGGTTCTGGTTCGGGGTATGGTTCGGGATATGGCTCTGGGAGTGGCTCTGGATATGGTGGTTTCCAAGGAGGAGAATACGGTAAGGGTGGCGGCGGAGGTGGTGGCGGTGGTGGTGGCTCTGGTTCGGGGTCTGGTTTTGGTCCTGGTTCTGGTTCTGGGTATGGGTCTGGCAGTGGCTCCGGATATGGGTCTGGTGGCGGGATAGGAGGTGGTGGAGGTGGCATAGGTGGAGGAGGAGGTGGCGGTGGAGGCTCCGGGTACGGTTCTGGAAGTGGTTCCGGCTACGGAAGTGGCAGTGGGTCTGGATATGGAAGCGGTAGCGGTAGCGGTCATGGTGGAGGAGGTGGAGGTGGAGGTGGAGGTGGGGGTGGTGGTGGTGGTTCTGGCTATGGTTCAGGTAGCGGGTCTGGATTTGGGTCAGGCTATGGGTCTGGATATGGCAGGGGCGGAGGAGGTGGCGATGATTATGAGCCATGAACGTGAAGGTTATTTACTTTTGATCAGCATTAGCATTCAATCGTTAGCATGTGTAATTCTGAAATAAATTGCAGCGATTTCACCACATTCATGTACATGTACATGTACGTGGTGGTGAAGGTTGCATGTATGTTTTTTCCTTGAATATATTATATAATAATATAAACAATATTTCAAATAATTTCTTGTTTTGATACATCACACGTGCTAATAGCCTAATATAAACACAAGTCCAATTAAAAAAATAAAATAAAATTTGAAGAGAAATAAGTTACTGACCCCCCTCCCACCATGTCTAAGCTCTCAACAGTGTTTTAAACCGCTGACTTTTATTTTTAGTTTTTTTCTGAGAGAAAAACGCGATGTTACTCGGCAATGTACAGTTTTAAACTTTTGTGTGATGTATATGTAATTCAACATGAACATGAATTCACATGCAATGACTGGACCCTAGCTAAAAATCAAAGATTCTCATCAAATAATTTCTCAACTACTAAAGTTGATGATCTGCATGTACCAACCAGATACAAGCTTAAAGGGAGTGCACTTTCATTTTTTTTAAAAGAAAAAGATTTTTAATACAACGTGTTTGCCGCGACTCCAATAAGAACACGTATAGTTAAAAAGTCCTATCATACTTTCAATCTTATTGTATTCTTTTTTATATATGAAGTTATATATTTTTCACAATTTTATTTTTCTTTTCATTTTTTCGATTATCCATTACCACTGCTATTAGAAGGCCTAGTCCGAAATCTTCTTAAAACTCAAGTGTTAAAGAGAGGGGACTAAAACCTTATAAATTGCAAGGAAGAGCAAACAATGGATGATGTGGGACATTCCGACACACCCCCTGACCACAGCGGCCATTGGGCTTTGTGGAACATTCCGTATACAAGCCGAAAAGAAATCTTGCTCTGATACCATATTAGAAGGCCCAGCCCAAAACCTCCTTAAAACTCAGGTATCAAGGAAATGAAACTAAAGCTTTATAAATTGCAAGGATGAGTGAACAATGGACGATGTGGAACATTCCGACAATTGCAAAGTTAACAGTAGTATTCCACAGGAAAAATTGCTGTCATCTCGTCAACAATTGCCAAAAGGTGCAGCAATCCAAGCATTAAACCTTCTGGCAACATTGAGAGCCACCCACTTCCATTTTGTGGTGCTGCAGCCAACAGTAATTCATTTTTTTTTTTTCTAGTTAATTTGTATTTTTTCAAAGCAAATGGAAGTGGGCTTTGTAACAGTATAACCCTTCCTACACCTAAATCCCAAAAAAAATAAAAAATAAAAATGATGAATACTGAAAATACCATGATGTTATGAACACAGATTCAATTCCTGATCAATAATAACAAAATCAAATTGGCTCACACATCTTCCTAATCCCATTGTTGTACACTCGGTCCAGATCATTTCCACGCAACAATCAATAATGAAACTTAAAATTAAATTCAGATTCAGCTCTTCATTCAGGTTGCAGGCTAGGGGTTCAATTAGTAAGGGTATGACTACCACGAATCTTTTTAAAATCATGCACAAATCGTTTCCAACTGAACCAGACCGAAAAACGAGCCCAAAGAAGTTCTAATTAGCAACCACACAACTTCTTCACTGTCCCCAAAAATCTCACGCTTTTAACCTTTCAGAAAATATATCCCATTAAAATCATGACTACCCACCCAATCATAACTTAAATTCACCATAACAATGGCAGTAGAGTCCTTGACTTTTAACCTCTTACCCAGCCCGATATGCTCCGCTCTTGGAGAGGTTGAGCCCACCCGGCCCCAAACCTACCTCGGTACTAGTATACCCAGCTGAGGGTCCGAGGGAGCCACACCCTCATCATTGAGGACAGCTCTATTCGTGGGAAGCCATGATATACCCAATGAGAATTCATATCCCTCGCGATAACTTTCATACAATTAGCTTTAAATACTCTGTAAAACATACTACTCCATGGAGTGTAAAATAACTATTGTAGAAAATTCATTAAGCTGCCTTTCTCTGCTTTTTTTCCCAGAAAATAAGGTGCATTGGTCCAAATGGTTTCATTTTTGACATTATAAAGCATGACCACACTAAATAATGGTCTTTTTTAAAATAGTCAAGCCGGGTTAAGAGTTAGTCTGAACTCATCAGTGCTACTTTTTTGAAATTGCCAATGAAGTTAGCTTATCTACAGTGACGGCTAAAATATTATGTCCTGTTGGCTCGAGCCTTTCCAAGCTGGAACTATTCTCATCCAAGGAAAGATTCTACAATTTTTGGATGGGACACTAATATTTCTACTATTCTTGTAGATATCTAGGGCTTTGATTAAAGTGGTAATCCAATAGAGCAGATCTATACAAAGCTGCTATTGTCACGCCCCGAATTTCCGACGAACCCGGGGCGCGAGTAACGAGACAGAAAGTAAAATAAATAAAAGGACAAAAGTAATTAAATTCACTAAACATGCGTCCATCATCATCCATACATAAAGTAACATCGAATACATTGTTCATCAGTCATTCGGGCTTAAGCCCTTACATAACAAAATACAAGTCTCATGGATCACAAATACATCACGTGCTTCGCCCTCTCAGGGCATCACTAAGTCTCACGTGGCTGGAGGATCCTCATCTGAAAATGTTGCCCACGAATGGGTCAGCACAACTGCTGGTATGATGAAATGCTAATGCCAGAAATAAAGCTAAGGCGTGGCATGTGCAAAGTGTACATTTATTTCTAAATGACATTCAAACATCGCAGTAATATATATGAATGGTATGCATGACACACCCATGCACAACTCTATGCCACACCCATGTCTCATTTACGGGTACTCCCCGATGGCACGAAGTACCAATGCAATGGCCGATTTTGGGTTTTTCACCACAGGATCTACACCCTCATAATGCAAAGCACCATGTGCTTACCCACGCCATGTTCTCAAGGAATTCATCATATGCCAATATGCCAATGCAATCTCTATGAACATGAATCTCAATAATATAACATGCTCGAACAATAAGAAATAAATCACTAATCAGTTTCATATACATGCATATCTCATATGTTCATACATCATGATTCATGTTCTTCACTTTATTAACTTGCAAGTAACACATAACATGTGAACAAACAATTCCAAATAAACAGGTAAATACATTACAGATAAACACATACGGCATTCCAGTCATTCACAAATATTCCTAACTTAACTTCATTTCTAACACTAGCAAAACACCATACCTGATGGGTTGGTATCAACCCTAGAAGATCGTGCACTAAATGTAACTGAACCGACGGATGAAAATGTAGAAGATCAGATCGCCCTCTCTTGTCCTGTCAATGTGTTATAACATGAAAAAAAAAAAAAAAAATTTTTTTTTTTATTATTATTATTTATTCTTGCAATTATTATTATTATTATTATTATCATTATTATTATTATTATTATTGGATATATGTGTATGGAAAATTAAAATTTTTTTTTTTTTATCATTTGTATGTATGTATAAAATGTGTAAAAATTATATGAGTGTATATAAATAAATGTGTAATTATATGTGTGTATATGTATATATATATGGGTGTAGAACAGTGTGTGTATGTGTGTGTAACCGTGTGTGTGTGTGTGTGTGACTTTGAGTGTTACACACTCAAAGAGGTATGGGTGGGGTTGAGTGTGTGAGTAGGATTCAGGGAGTGGGGGAGTGCAGAAGTGGGCAGAGAGTGGTTGGTCTTGGGGAGAGAGAGAGAGAGAGAGAGAGAGAGAGAGAGATATAGAGAGAGAGAGTGAAGGAAAAAGGGGAGTGTCTCGGGTGGAAAAGAAGAGAAGGAAAGAAGCAGAAAAGAGGGAGAGAAACAGAGCTCTGAAGGAGAGTTAGAGACCTGGTTCGAGCTCGGAGCAAGAGGGAGAAGGAGGACACGGCTAGAGAGAGAAACGGCCGAAAAATTTGTAAGTGGGTCACTTCTGTTTCGATTTATTTTAGAGCATTTCAATTGATTTAAATTATAGAACCTTGTAGAGCATAATGTGAGGATTAAAACGCAACAAAAATGATAGAAAACGGTTGAGAAATGAGGGAGAAAAATGGAGGTGCAGGTCACGGCCGTGGGGGAAAAATCTGGGTTTTCACCGTGATTGGAAGCTTCAAAATGATATTAAAAGACTCCAAAAACGTTTTAGAATAGTTTGGGATTGAAAGGGGCTTCGAAAACGCCATAAAAATCAAGTTTAAAAACTTGATTTTTCTGAAATTCCGGTCACCGGCGCCGGAGAAGACGCCGGAACCCTACCGGAGGTTCGCCGGAAAATCGGGGGAAGAAGGGGGGTCTGTCCGGGTCGGGTCGGGTCGGGTCGGGTCCGGTTCGGGTCGGGCGTGGACCGCCCCTGCCACGTGTCGCGTGGTTGTTTTAAATTAAAAGGGGACTTGGCCCGTTTGGTTGCAAGGGTAAGAAATCAAAAAAATTGAAATTGAATAGAGACAGGGATATCCTATCCCGGTTTTGGCCCTATCCCCTGTTTGGTTAACCTGAATTAGAATAACAAATTAAACTAGTTTTAATTTGAACCTTTTGGAATTTGAACCCCTTGAATTTGAACCTTTTGAATTTGAACCTTAACCTGAACTTTCAGAAATTACGAATTGACCCCCCCAACTGTTAGAAATTACACTTTGACCCACCTGATTAAATTATTAATAAAATATTAATTAAATTAATTAATTAATTAATTAATTTAATTAATTTAATTAATTAAATATTCAAAAACATCCCGGAGTCCAAATGAGACAAGTCATTAGTGTATTTTGACTATCTCGACTATTCCGAGACCAATGGTGAGGTCCGTTTTACGAGACGGGGTCCCGAAAAATAAAAGACCCGTAGTAACCTTTAAAATTACCAAAATGCCCCTAGATTGAAACACAGTCAAACGAACTCCGAATTAGGTAAACAAATAGTGGAATTTTATAATCTCGAACATTCCGGACTCAATCGTGGAGTCCGATTTGTGAAAAGAGGTCACGAAATGTAAGGACACGTGTAAAGTGCAAAATGACTGTTTTGCCCTTTTGAACCCTGGTGTCCGAATTGAGTTCTACGAAAACCTAGACTTACTTTCTTAAACGTTCAAAAACCAATAGTAGAGTTTAATTTAGCAGAATAGAAACCTATGAATTTAAAGACATAAAATTTGATGAATAGCATACATTCAAACAACAATGGACTGAGTTGTAATTTCTACTTTTAGGGACACTGACAGGACAGGAGGAGGCGATCTGATCTCCTACATTTTCATCCACCGGTTCAGTTACATATAGTTCACGATCTTCTAGGGTTGATACCAACCCATCAGGTATGGTGTTTTGCTAGTGTTAGAAATGAAGTTAAGTTAGGAATATTCGTGAATGACTGAATGCTGTATGTGTTTATCTGTAATGTGTTTACCGTTTATTTGGAATTGGTTGTTCACATGCTTACATGTTACTTGTACCTTATGAATATTTAGTGAATGATGAATGTGACTCACGACATGTGTATATGTTGATTTTACGAGATATGATTGCATGTGGGATCAGTTAGGTGATTTATATATTATTGTCTCGAGCATGCTATATTGTGGAAACCATGTATCATTGAGATTGCATTGGCATATTGGCATATGATGAATCCTTTGAGAACATGGCGTGGGTAAGCACGTGGTGCTTTGCATTATGAGGGTGTAGATCCTGTGGTGAAAAACCCAAAATTGGCCATTGCATTGGTACTTCGTGCCATCGGGGAGTACCCGTAAATGAGACATGGGTGTGGCATAGAGTTGTGCATGGGTGTGTCATACATACCATTCATATATATTACTGCGATGCTTGAATGTCATTTAGAAATAAATGTACACTTTGCACATGCCACGCCTTAGCTTTATTTCTGGCATTAGCATTTCATCATACCAGCAGTTGTGCTGACCCATTCGTGGGTAACATTTTCAGATGAGGATCCTCCAGCCACATGAGATTTAGTGATGCCCTGAGAGGGCGAAGCACGTGATGTATTTGTGATCCATGAGACTTGTATTTTGTTATGTAAGGGCTTAAGCCCGAATGACTGATGAACAATGTATTCGATATTACTTTATGTATGGATGATGATGGACGCATGTTTGTTGAATTTAATTACTTCTGTCCTTTTATTTATTTTACTTTCTGTCTCGTTACTCGCGCCCGGGTTCGTGGGAAATTCGGGGCGTGACACAATGTCCCTAAAAGTAGAAATTACAACTCAGTCTATTGTTACTTGAATCTATGCTATTTATCAAATTTTATGTCTTTAATTCATAAGTTTCTATTCTGCTAAATTAAACTCTACCATTGGTTTTAGAATGTTTAAGAAAGTAAGTCTAGGTTCTCGTAGAACTCAATTCGGACACCGGAGTTCAAAAGGGCAAAACAGTCATTTTGCACTTTACACGTGTCCTTACATTTCGTGACCTCTTTTCACAATTCGGACTCCACGGTTGAGTCCGGAATGTTCGAGATAATAAAATTTCACTATTTGTTTACCTAATTCGGAGTTCGTCTGACAGTGTTTCAAGTTAGGGGCATTTTGATAATTTTAAGGGTTACTACGGGTCTTTTATTTTTCGGGACCCCGTCTCGTAAAACGGACCTCACCATTGGTCTCAGAATGGTCGAGATAGTCAAAATACACCTATGACTTGTCCCATTTGGACTCCGGGATGTTTTTGAATATTTAATTAATTAAATTAATTTAATTAAATAATTAAATAATTAATTTAATTAATATTTTATTAATAATTTAATCAGGTGGGTCAAAGTGTAATTTCTAACAGTTGGGGGGTCAATTCGTAATTTCTGAAAGTTCAGGTTAAGGTTCAAATTCAAAAGGTTCAAATTCAAAGGGTTCAAATTCCAAAAGGTTCAAATTAAAACTAGTTTAATTTGTTATTCTAATTCAGGTTAACCAAAACAGGGGCTAATCCTAGAACAGGGATAGGATATCCCGATTTCGATTTAATTCCAATTTCTAGATTTCTTACCCTTGCGACCAAACGGCCCAAATTCCATTTCAATTTAAAACAACCACGCGACACGTGGCAGGGGCGGTCCACGCCCGACCCGAACCGGACCCGACCCGACCCGACCCGGACAGACCCCCCTTCTTCCCCTGATTTTCCGGCGAACCTCCGGTAGGGTTCCGGCGCCTTCTCCGGCGCCGGTGACCGGAATTTCAGAAAAATCAAGTTTTTAAACTTGATTTTTATGGTGTTTTCGAAGCCCCTTTCAATCCCAAACTATTCTAAAACATTTTTGGAGTCTTTTAATACCGTTTTGAAGCTTCCAATCACGATGAAAACCCAGATTTTTCCCCCACGGCCGTGACCTGCACCTCCATTTTTCTCCCTCATTTCTCAACCGTTTCTTCTCATTCTTTTTGCAAATTAATCCCTACATTATGCTCTACAAGGTTCTACAATTTAAATCAACTGAAATGCTCTAATACAAATCGAAACAGAAGTGACCCACTTACAAATTTCTCGACCGTTTCTCTCTCTAGCCGTGCCCTCCTTCTCCCTTTTGCTCCGAGCTCGAACCAGGTCTCTAACTCTCCTTCAGAGCTCTGTTTCTCTCCCTCTTTTCTGCTTCTTTCCTTCTCTTCTTTTCCACCCGAGACCACTCTCATTTTCTCTTTATTTTCTCTCTTTCTATATCTCTCTCTCTCTCTCCCCAAGACCAACCTACTCTCTGCCCACTTCTGCACTCTCCCACTCCCTGAATCCTACTCACACACTCAACCTTACCCCATGCCTTGTTTGAGTGTATCACACTCAAACTTACACACACACACAACCGGGTACACACACACACACACCTCACACAACCTGATATATATATATACATATATATATATATATATTTCCACATTTAAATATACACTCACCTTTTACACATATACACACACAATTAAATTTAAATTATATATATATATATACACATATACATATATACACATACACCCAATAATAATTTTTTTTATAATAATAATAATAACAATAAAATTAATTAATTAACAATTGCAAAAATAAATAATAAAAAAAAAAAATTTCATGTTATAACAGCTATGAAGAAACAACTTAAATCTTTCAACAATAAATTCTATAACAAACCACACCCAATCAGATTTCCTAAAAGATAGAACATAATCCGCATGCATGAGCTGCTTAGGAATTATCATAGGGATAATTCTCCTAGTTGATGAAAGCCTATGATGAGAGACACCCTCAATCTTTGTCCAATGGATATGGCAACGTATCTCCACTAAAAAGTTGAAAATTTTGGTAGAGTGACCTCATTCATATAAAGTGATGATATACATACGAGTTGTCCTAGTTATTCTCAAGTTATATCTCTAATTGTATTATCCATGAGATGTGTTAGGATATAGTGACTTTTGAAAATCACATTATATGGGACCCAAACACATCACATTGGGGGATATAAATTCAGAATATGTTGCATTTTCTGTAAGGTATTTTTCTTTTCACTCCATTTTGTCACTCTTAAACACAAGGCTATGAAACCCACTTGCAATTATTAGCAAACCAATAACTTGGAATCCCCTCAAGTAAAATGTGTGGAGCTCTGCAAATGACTTGCTCTGTTCTTAGTTCTGCTCTGTTTAATATTTCTGTATTGTATGTAGCCTCTTGTTACTGCCTTGCTTTCAGTTGCTCAGTGTATTTTTTTATAATGACCTTATAGAGTTTTTTAAGGCAATGATTTGGGGCTTTGGCTCTTGGTTCCTTCTACAATGAAACTTCTTTTAGCTACCCAAAAAAAAGTATAGTAAATTTGGAGACTCATATACCAGGGCTTCTTAGTAATCATCCCATTGTCAGAACTTCGAAGTGACAATGTTGCTGCACAATTTAGCTAAATGAACTAATATATATATATATATATATATATATATATATATATATGTAAGCTAATAGAAAAGAAAATGAGAACTGGTATCTACTTGGTACAGGCATAGTTCTCGAAGAATGACTTAGTTTTTGCAATAGAAAAAAGGACAACCATTGAAGACTTAGTTAAATGTAATCTACTTGGAACAGCCACAGGTAAAACAATATGATTAATTCAACGACCCTGTACCTATAAATAGGCATCCTTCCCGATGCTAGATTTATCATCTCTTCAACAGATTAATTTGCTCTAAACATAGAGTACTAAATTGTGATGATGAAGATCGGCATTCATACCCTTGCAATCATAGCCATATTGGCTTTGGCTTCCTCACTTACTTATGCCTCTGACCCCAGCCCATTGCAAGACTTCTGTGTTGCTATTAATGACCCTGCTTGTATGTTTTCTACTTTTACCTCTCTTGGTTTCTGCTTTCTCCCTCTCTCATGCGTGCTTTGCGGTGTCAATGACAACATTATGCTTACATGTGAGTCAATTAAATCAAATTACTATATTTTTTAGTAGGACTCTTAAAATTGAGTCCTGGTAGTGATAAGAATCCTAATTGTATTAAGGTTAGGCTCTATATAATTTATATAGCCATGTAAAAGAAAAGAGTTTGTGCAGCAGCCAAGAAAAAAGGAGCTGCAAGCCAAAAAGACGTCCTACCGCATGAAGAAAAAATTGCCTCCAAGAGCCATTGGTCTAAAGCTTTCTTTTGATTTATAAAAGTCTTTCTTGTCCCGTTATTCAAGGCAACATTTAGAAAGTTTTGTTTTACTGTTTTTGTCTATCAAAATTTTAATAATATCATAACCTTATTGACTTGGGTTTAACAATTGGTATCAAAGCCTGTGTTTTTTTTCTTAATTCGTGAAAATGTCTTTACTTATTTGTACGGTATACAAGTTTGATGAGAAATCTCCTTTTCATATTTGGGAGAGTATGATGATGACCTTTATTGGTTCAAGTGGTTTGACGACGAAACTCATTAAGGAAGAGCTTGCAACAGATGCAGATGAGGCAACAAGGTAAGTACACTTTAAAACTTTAAATTGTATTCATCAAGCTTTAGATATTTCTGTTTTTAGTAAAATTGCCCATGTTCAGTCTGCGAAACAAGTATGGGATATTCTTAAAAAAATATTTGTTGGTGTTGATAAGGTGAAAAATGCTAGATTACAAAAACTGCATAGAGATTTTGAGTTGTTGCAGATGGAAAAATCAGAAACTATTTCTGATTATTTTTCGCGGACCGCTGTACTTGTTAATGAGATGAGGACGAATGGTGAACAAATAGTAGACCGTCAAATAGTTAAATTTTTTTTTTCGAAGCTTGACACTGCGGTTTGAATATAAAGTGACTGCTATTGAAGAGTTTGCTAACTTGGAGTCCATGACAGTGGATGAATTACAAGATTTGTTGACCATTCATGAACAACGCTTGAATGAGAGATCAAAAAATTCAGTGGAAGAAGCTTTGCAAGCTCAATTAAATTTAAAGAATGAAAAAGGCGAGTCTCAGAATAATGCAGGATTTAATCAACGTTTTCAAGGCTACCAGAATAGAGGGCAGAATCACAACAATAGAGGAGGCAGAGGCAATAATGGGCAAAACAGATTTGGTGGAGGAAGAGGCAGTGGCAACCAGTGGCAGAACAACAACCAGTGGCAGAACAATAATCAGTGGCAGAATAATAATTGGCAACACAGACCAGTCCAAGGAAGTGGGGATGGTAAAAATCCTAATCCACAATCTTATAAATCCAATATTCAATGTTTTAATTGTGGCAAGTTTGGGCATAAAAAGTCTGATTGCAGATCTAAAAGGCCGAATAATAGAGATCATCAAGCTAATGTTGCTGAAAATAATCCTGGTGGTAATAATGAAGTAGAGACCGTGTTGCTTGCTTGTAATGTTGTGGATAATGATGATAGTGCTAAGTGGTATTTAGATACTGGCTGTAGTAATCACATGTGTGGTAAGAAAGACATGTTTTCTGATTTGGATGAGTCCGTTCGATCAGAGGTAAAGTTTGGAAATAATTCAAAGATACCTGTGATGGGTAAAGGTAGAATAGCAATCAGATTGGGTCTCACAAGTATATTTCAGATGTGTTTTATGTACTAGGTTTGCAACAAAATTTGTTGAGTATGGGGCAACTTTCAGAGAGAGGTTATGATATGCGAACCCACCATGGAGTTTTCACAATCAATGATGATCGTTTCGGGCTAATAACAAAGGTAAACATGACGCTAAATCGTTTATTTTCATTGAGTATTAAATGTGAGAATTTACCTTGCTTTAGTTCTATAATTGATGATGATAGTTGGTTATGGCATATGCGTTTTGGGCATGTAAATTTTGGCAGTCTTAATTTCTTTGCTAGAAAACATTGGGTTTCTGGTTTCCCTACTATTGATATCCCAAATAGAGTTTGTGAAGCTTGTGTTATGGGAAAGAAGCATAGAGATGTTTTTCCTACAAGAAATTCATGGAGAGCCAAGAGGCCTTTGGAGTTGATACACTCAGATTTGTGCTCAGTGGAGGTACCTTCTAATGGTGGTAGTAGGTACTTTATTACATTCATTGATGATTTTAGTAGAAAAGCATGGGTTTATTTTTTGCAACATAAATCTGATGCTTGTGACACTTTAAAAAAATTCAAGGCTTATGTTGAAAGGCGAAGTGGATTTCAGATTAAAACTTTGAGAATTGATAGGGGTACAGAGTATTTTGTTTGTGATGACTTTTTGGAGAAACGTGGTATTAGGCATCAATTGACTGCTAGATATACTTCACAGCAAAATGGAGTGGCAGAAAAAAAGAATAGAACTGTTATGGATATGGTTAGATGCATGTTGAAATTTAAAAATTTGCCTAAAGGATTTTGGGCTAAAGCGGTTGTTTGTGTTATTTATGTTTTGAATATGTGTCCTACTAGAAGTGTTTCTAACAAAACCCCGCAGGAAGCTTGGAGTGGACATAAGCCTGTCATTAAACACCTCAAGGTGTTTGGATGCATTGCATATGCTCATGTGCCAGATCATCTCAAAAAGAAACTTGATGCTAGAGGTGAAAAATGTATTTTTATTGGTTATAGTCAATTGTCAAAGGCTTACAAGTTGTATAATCCAAAAACAGAAAAAGGTGATTATTAGTCGTGATGTGACTTTTGATGAGCAAGGAGTTTGGGATTGGTCTCAGAATGATCAAATCCACCCAGCTTTAACTTTTAATAATGCAGATCCGCAGATTGAAATACAGAGTGAGCCTTAGATTAGTGATCCTCCATCTTCAGATGTGTCATCACCTCATGCAGAGTCCTCTAGGCATCCTCAACGCTAGCGCCACTTGCCTGTTCGGTTACAAGATTATGTTGTTGGTTGTGATAATGAGCCAACTAATGAAAATTTAGTGAATTTTGGTTTATTTGCAAATTGTGATCCAGTAACCTTTGAAGAAGCCTCTCATGATGATCATTGGATTAAAACCATGGATGATGAGATCCATGCAATTGAAAAGAACAACACATGGCAACTTACTACTCTTCCTAGTGGTAAGAAACCAATTGGTGTGAAGTGGGTGTACAAGACAAAGTACAAGCCCAATGGTGAGGTAGATCGCTTTAAAGCAAGATTGGTGGCTAAGGGTTACAAACAAAATCCAGGTATTGATTATTTTGAGGTGTTTGCTCCTGTTGCTAGACTTGATACAGTTCGTATGTTTGTTTCTTTTGCTGCTCAAAATAATTGGAAAAATTTTCAAATGGATGTTAAATCTGCTTTCTTAAATGGTGTACTTAAAGAAGAGGTTTATATTGAGCAACCTACCAGCTATGTGATAAAAGGGCATGAAAACAAAGTTCTTAGATTGAATAAGGCCTTGTATAGATTGAAGCAAGCACCAAGAGTGTGGTATACACGCATTGATTCTTATTTTGTTGAGCATACTTTTGAGAGATATCCTTATGAGCATACTTTATATGTCAAGTCTAATTCACATGGTGATATTCTTATTGTGTGCTTATATGTTGACGATTTGATATTTACTGGCAATAATCTAAAGTTGATTTTAGAATTCAGAGAGGCTATGATAGCTCACTTTGAGATGACAGATATGGGACTAATGTCTTATTTTCTTGGCATTGAAGTTGTTCAAACAGATGGTGGAATTTTTATTTCATAGAAAAAGTATGCTAGTGATATTTTGAAAAGGTTCAAGATGGACAAGTCCAATTTGATTTTGACTCCTGTTGAGGAGAGGTTGAAGTTGGTGAGAGATGGTACAGGTGATCTTGTAAATCCAACCTACTTTAAAAGGTTGGTAGGAAGCTTGAGATATTTGACTTTTACTAGGCCAGATATTGTGTTTAGTGTTGGGTTGATTAGCAGATTTATGGAGACTCCACATCAATCTCACTTGCAAACTGCTAAACGGATTTTGGGATACATTCGAGGTACGCAAAGTGATGGTATTCTTTACTCATCCTCTAATAGTTTGGAACTTGTTGGATATATAGATAGTGATTGGGCAAGTGATACTGAGATGCGAAAGAGTACTTCAGGATATGTCTTTCATCTTGGTTCAGGTGTATTTTCTTGGTCTTCTAAAAAGCAACAAGTTGTTTCTCTTTCAACAGCAGAGGCAGAGTACACTGCAGCAGGGAATACTGCTACTCAAGCAGTTTGGTTACGACGGATGCTTGGTGTTCTACAACACAAGCAGGATGGTCCTACAAAAATATTTTGTGATAGCAAGTTAGCCATTGCATTAACGAAGAATCTAGTTTTTCATGGGAAAAGCAAGCACATTGATATCAAGTTTCACTTTATTCATGACTTGGTGAATGACAAGGAGATCCAACTTTCAATTTTCTCCTTCTGAAGAACAAGTTGCAAATATTTTTACAAAGCCACTTAAAACAAATTCTTTTTTGAAGTTGAAGAAGTTACTTGGCATGGTAAAGCTTAAAGACCTTAGTTTAAGGGAGGCAATGTGAGCCAATTAAACCAAATTACTATATTTTTAGTAGGACTCTTAAAGTTAAGTCCTGGTAGTGGTAGGAATCGTAATTGTATTAGGGTTAGGCTCTATATAATTTATATATATATATATATATATATAGTTATGTAAAGAAAAGAGTTTGTGTAGCAGCCAAGAAAAAAGGAGCCGCAGCCCAAGCTGCAATCCAAAAAGACGTCCTGCCGCATGATGAAAAAATTGCCTCCAGGAGCCACTGGTCTAAAGCTTTCTTTTGATTTATAAAAGTCTTTCTTGTCACGTTATTCAAGGCAACATTTAGAAAGTTTTGTTTTACTGTTTTTGTCTATCAAAATTTTAATAATATCATAAACTTATTGATTTGGGTTTAACATTACATAAATATTGATTTTTTTATGATAATATTTAAGTCGTCATAAAATTAGTTGATATTCATTTTTTTTTCTTGCATGACATTCTTTTAACACCTACCTATTTCTTGCATGTAGTGTTTGTGAATGCAAGTTTTACAGGGACCCAATACTTGCCATAGCTGATGATTTCTTCTTTCCTGGGCTTAACATTCCCAGAAGTACAACAAATCCACTTGGATCAAATGTCATTCTATTAAACGTTGATAAGATAGCAGGACTCAACACTCTCAGCATCTCTTTAACTCGAATTGACTTTGCACCTTACGGCCTCAACCCACCCTACACGCACCCTCGCACTACTGAGATCCTTGTTGTCGTGGAGGGTATCATATAGGTTAGCTTTGTTAGTTCCAATCCGACCAACCACCTCTTCACCAAGGTCTTATACCCGGGAGATGTTTTTGTTTTTCCAGAGGGACTTATTCACTTCCAATTTAATGTTGCAAACACCACTGGAGTCACAATTTCTAGTCTAAGCAGCCAAAATCCAGGACTCATTGTCATTGCAAATAATGTCTTTGGATCAAATCCACCCATTTCACCTGATGTTCTTACCAAGGCATTCAAATTGGACAAGAATGTGATTGACTTTCTTCAAAAAGAATTCTATATGACAACATAAAGTAGAAAAGTTATGGAGACTTTTCTACATATATATCAAAAGTACCCATGAGATGATTGTTAAAAATAAGAAGATATCTTGTTTTACTTCTAGTCATAATATAAATAAATAAGTGGGTCTGTTGTGGACAAAGTCTTTGTTACAGTGTTGTCTTTATTTTTATAATATAGTCCAGAAGGATATTTTTTTTTTCTAGCAAAAAAGAATTTGATACTTTCTCTAGCATGCGATATTACAATGACTGGCCACGGTTGCAATAAGTCCTATGTGGCATATAACTTTAGTTTCCTTCCAACCATCAAATACAATCTAATATATATTTGGCAGCCTATATGACATATTTTTCCACCTTTTTTTTTTTTTATAAAAGTTATTTTTTGTGCCACAATTGTAATATCAATATCCAACACCAACACTTGAATATCAAATTTCTAACATTTTCTTCCTAATATAATCGTGAAGTTTGTTAAATAAATTATACTTTTTGTCTTTAGCATGCGTTATAATAGTGATAATTGATATACCATAAAGTAACAAATTTAGTCAAAATATGACACGTGTATGTGCAGAGCTCTTCTGTGTACAGGTTAAGAAAGATTCTGCTATCTAGGTCAAATAGACGCATAGGGTTCAGATATGCTTTGTTCAGAATGGCGCAAAACTTCTAGCCCTACCTCCAGAGCAAGAGTTGTGGAGTATCTACAAGAAGGGGTCTCGAATTGGTCACCGCTTTCTATATCCTACCGACCTCAGAATAAAGAAACAGAGTTCAACATGGCAACTACTATCTCCGGATATTCAAAACCCTACTTTTATGGCTTCAAATCCTACTCAACTTAGGAGATCTTCAGGCTATAAATAAAACCCTAAAGTACGTTTTTAATTTACGTTCAATTTATTCCTTTCAATTACAGTCTTCTCAATTTACTGACTTTATCATCGGAGCAGCTACCACCAGAGCCTACCTGGTGACCCTTTGATCTTAAGTTCTTAATAGGTAACGAAGGACGGGAAACCCCTCTGATCAGAAAGAGCAACATCAGTTTGGCACCGTCTATGGGAACGACAATCGCTCTTGTTAACCTTTTTTTCTTCAAAAGCAACAAATCCCTTGTCTTTTTCTTCCTAAGAGGAAATGACTCCCAATCTTTGTTCTAGAAAGAATACCCATGTCACGCCCCGAATTCCAACGAACCCGAGGCGCGACTGAACGAACAGAAAGTAAATAAAATATAAAGTAAATAAAGGACAATCTAACGGATTCAACCCAAACTTACATTCATTTCCTTTAATGTACATCTATATAAAACACAATCAATAAAAATATTCAACATGTCGTTCGGCTTAAGCCCATACATCACAAAGCATGCCCTCATGGGCCAAATATCCTCCTAAGCTCATATCTCCTCCACCCTGTAAGACTTCCTCAAGTCTCAAGTGCCGGGAGCGTCATCTGAAATGTTTGTCCCACGAATGGGTCAGCTCAACTGCTGGTACAATATAATGCTAATGCAAGAAACAAAATTAAGGGCGTGGCATGTGCAAGTGTACAGTTATATCTACATGGCATTCAACATCATGCATGCAATGTACTAGCGGTAATTTACATGTCATCCAACTCATTAACATAATCTAAGGCGTGGCATGTGCAAGTGTACATTCATCTCTACATGCATTCTAAATCATCCACGCAATGTAATAACAATAATCCACATGCTTTCCAAATTGTCCATGCCACATAATAGCAATAATCCACATGCCATCCATATTATTCATGAAATGTAGCAACGATAATCCACATGCTTCCCAAATTGTCCATGCCACGTAATAGCAATAATCCACATGCCATCCATATTATCCATGCAATGTAGTGTCAATGCCCATGAAACACCCACACCACCCTATGCCACAACCATGTCAAATCTATGCCATGTCCATGTCAACTCATGTAATGTAATGTAATGTAATGTCCCTTCACGGATCGCTCCCGTTGGTTCGGGTACCAAACACAATATCATGTCCCTTCGCGGATCGCTCCCGCTGGTTCGGGCACCAAATGCAACATCATGTCCCTTCGCGGATCGCTCCCGCTGGTTCGGGTACCAAATGCAATATCATGTCATGTCATGTCATGTCCAAGGAATCATACTATGCCAATATGCTTTGATTCCACCACACCATAATGTAATCTCAATAAAGCATCATACCCACACAACAAGCATGCTTCAAATGATGTGTTACACAATAACATTCAAGTCAAAAGATCATTTCATCAAGGTTACATGCCATACATAGTCCATTTAACACATGCTTTAAGTCACATATTTCATAACCCTAACAATTCTCAAAATATAATCCACACATTATGCTAACACACGCGATATACACATAGTCATGGTCCACATTCATTACCAAACTTTCAACAAGATAACAAGGAGCACATAAGCACATGAGCAATAAAACAAACATGTGAATCATCAAGTCAATATGGCAATTAATCCTAAACTTAATTCTATTTCTTACTTAGCACAATATATCGTACCTGACGGGTTAGTCTCAACCCTAAGAAGTCGTACTCGTAGCGTAGTGGCTAGCAGTGAAATGTAGATGGTCAGACTGCCTTCTCTCTGCCTTTCGGTGTCCCTAAAATCACAAAATGTAGCTCAGTCGGTTTGCCTCTTGAATGATGCTATTCATCAAATTTTATGTCTTTAATTTATTAGTTTCTATTTTGCTAAAATAAACTCTACTATTGAGTCCGGAACGTCGAAGAAAATAGGTTTGGCTTTCGCGGAATTTAATTCGGACATCCGGACTAAAAGGGCAAAACTGTCATTTCATACTTTTACGGTTTCCCATTTCCCGAGACCTTTCTTCGTAAATTGGACTCCACCGTTGAGTCCAAAATGTTCAAGATAATAAGATTTCACTATTGGTTTACTCCAATCGGGGTTCGTTGGAATTCGGGGCGTGACAACCCAAAACCCCTGAAATCAACCTCCTACTGGGAGAGGAAGGGGGCAAACACCCAATCACTTGCAACAGCAGTTTGATCGAATTTAGCAACAATCTGATCAGATGTAGGAACAACTCGTTGACATGTCATAAGCTTTGGTTTTATTAGCCTAGAGCCAGTAAAGCAATATTCGTCCTCCTCCTACCAACGTTGTTCACAGAGGAGTTCAGCCTCCCGCACCACCATAGGCGGAGGATCCTCCAACGAGGAGTTGCTCAACGTGCCACCGGTACACCCCCATGGTATCGCTCACATGAGGGCTGATCCCTAGACGTCAACAATTGTAGGGAGGGGGATGCCCACTTTTCACCAAGCTGTCCATTACCAAAGCAGAACGAGGATTCCTACTCCCGTGGCCTTGGGAGCTAATCCAGCACCACAAGGATTCCAGCCCCCAGATGCACCGGACCCCTAATCCTGGGAAGGAAACACCCTTATGTTTATATCGGACAAACTCATTCCCCGAATCGAGGGTTTGAAGGTGCAGGATAGCGTCAACAGCAGGTCCCAAACTCACAACCAGTCCTGCCCAGAGTTCTTCCCAGGATTAGGGGTCCGAACCCGAACCCAAGACCCGAGCAATTCCCCATTTTTCCCCGACTTCCTGGTACGGTTCCGGTGCCTTCTCCGGCGCCGACGACTATTTTTCGGCCAGTTTTCACTGATTTTTCAATGTGATTTTCTTCAGTTTTTCTAGGGGATTCCACTTCTAAGGTTAGTTTTTAATTTGGTTCATCGGATCTTCACGAATAGAGGGTCAAATAGCCACGACCGACTTTCTGGCCAGCCATTGACTTCCACTTTCGTGACTTCTCAGTCACTGTTTCCACCCCATTTTGATCCCAAATGTTTTCTGCAACTCATAGGAGTAATCTCACCTTGTTTTAACCAAGTTTTAAAGCACATAACCCCCAAACCCGATTATCCTACGCAACCTGCAACTCTATTTTTTTTACTCATTTCCTAACCATTTCAACTGGTTCTTTTTGCATTAATCTCCATTTCTCATGCTCTACAAGACCTCATAAATAAAACTGCTCATCATGCTTTGAAAAATTAAAACAGAAGCTAAGCCTGGGCATACCTATTTTCGGGTTTCTCCTGTTGCAGGTCTTTTTCTCCTCTTTGCCTCAACTTCTTGGACTCCTCAGCCTCCCTACGTTGCTTTCTTTCTTTCTCTCTGTCTTTCTTTCTATCCCTAAGGATACTCCTAATACACACACATAGATATACCCAAACATCACCTCACATAAGGCCGGCTGTAGCCCCCTATTTCTCTCTCCTCTCACACCCCTTTCTGACCTCTTTCTTGTCCATGCAGAAGTGCATTCAATGCCTTGCTTGTAAGCTTGGTTTTCTATATATATATATATATATATATATATATATATATATATATATATATTTCACATCACACACACACATTTGCACACATACACTCACGGCTGTACACACCAGCCCACACACACACACTGCCACCTGTACACATACACACATAGTCCCTACTTGCACACCTACAATTGGCATGCACACTGTGTATATATATATATACATATATATATATATATTTAAATACATGTATACACATACATATATAACATATAATATCATATACATATACAAACATACATATGTAACACATCACTTATACACATTTCATGCATACACACATCTTTGAATAAATAATAATAATAATAAAAAAAATTTACTTCAAAAATTCAAATCTTTATATCCTTCCCTTCTTAAAGAAATTTCGTCCCGAAATTTAGAAAAGTACATTAATAAACAAACAACTCGGGATACCTAGCACGGACCTCAGCCTCACGCTCCCAAGTACCCTCCTCGACCCCATGATGGTTCTAACGAACCTTGACCAAAGGAATGGTCCTACCTCACAAAACTTGGTACCTCGAGTCCAATATCTCTACGAGTCTCTGATCATAAGAAGTGTCGCCCTCTAACTGAAGATCTACCCAATCTAGTACGTGTGAGAGGTAAGGCTCGTACTTCCTGAACATCGACACATGAAAGACATCGTGAATCCCAGATAGTTGTGGCGATAATGCTAGCTTATAGGCCACCTCATTAACCTTCCCAAGGATCTCAAATGGGCCTTTAAACTACGGCAAAAGCTTCCCACTACGTCTAAATCTCCTCAATCCTCACCGTGGAGCTACCTTGAGGAACACATGTCCCCCAACATCAAATGACAGGGGTCGCCGCCTACTGTCCGCATAACTCTTCTGGCGGCTCTGTGCTGTCAACAGTCGCTGCCTGATCACTTGTATCTTGTCCGTGGTCTCACGGACTATGTCGGGCCCCAAAACAGCTGTCTCTCCCACCTTAGTCCAACATACAGGTGAACGACACGGCCTACTGTACAACGCCTCGAATGGTGCCATCCCAATATTGGACTGATAGTTGTTATTGTAGGCAAACTCTACAAAAACATGGTGATCCTCCTAGCTATCCCTGAAGTCCATAACACAGGCCCTAAGCATGTCCTCTAGGATCTAAATGGTATGCTCTGACTAACCATCAGTCTGAGGGTGAAAGGCAGTGCTAAACTATAGCTGAGTCCCTAAGACTGTCTGAAGACTACCAAAATCGTGCAGTGAAACGTGGGTCTCTGTCTGAAACAATGGACACGGGAACCCCATGTAGTCATACTATCTCTCGGATATACAACCTACTAAGGACATCCGATGAATCGGTCGCTCTAATCGGTAAGAAATGGGCGAATTTCGTCAACCTGTCCACGATAACCCAAACCGCATCGTGACCTCTAGGTGACTTCGGAAGACCTATCACAAAATCCATGGTAACATGCTCCCACTTCCACTCGGCCACTGGCAATGGTTGCAACAAACCTCCAGGTCTCTGGTGCTCAGCTTTCACTTGCTGGCACGTGAGGCATCTTGGCACAAACTGTACTACGTCTGCCTTCATCCTAGTCCACCAATACTAACGGCGTAGATCATGATACATCTTAGTGCCCCCTGGGTGCATTGCTAGGCGTGAATGATGGAAATCTCTAAGGACATTAGCCCTAAGAGACTCGGGAACAAAGACTCTACCCATATATCTCAAGCCAAGGTCAGAATGGACTGTCCACCCCTCAAATCCCTCAGGACTAGCAACTCGTGATCTAATCTGCTCTGTCTCGGTGTCCTGTAGCTGTCTCAATAATGAAGGCTGTGCACACACACTGAACAGTGTGGCATGTCTTTCAAACTCGGCAAGCTCTAAGTCAAACTCTCCAATGTCCCCCATCATCTCCCATTCTCTAATAGCAATGCTAGCCACAGTGCTCCTCGGCCTCCTACTGAGTGCATCTGCTATGACATTGACCTTCCCAAGGTGGTACTGAAGATCAAAGTCGTAATCCTCCATGTACTCTATCCATCTCCTCTGCCAAAGGTTCAGGTCCTTCTGTGTGAAAATGTATCTGAGGCTCTTGTAATCTGAGAACACCTCGAACCTCACCCCATATAAGTAGTGTCACCAACTCTTAAGTGCAAAGATGACAGTAGCTAACTCTAAATCATGTGTGGGGTAGTTCTTCTCATGGCTCTTCAACTGACGATAACCATAGGCTACCACTCTACCCTCTTGCATCAGTACACAGCCCAATCCCACTCAAGAAGCATCACAATACACGGTATAACCCAAACCTCCCTCAGGGATAATCAAGATGAGCGTTGAAGTTAGTTTCCTTTTCAGCTCCTAAGATGACTGCTCATAATCATCCGTCCACTCAAATCTAATGCCCTTGCACTTCAGACGAGTCATCGGCACGGCAAGACGAGAAAACCCCTCTACAAACCGATGGTAATACCTTGCCAACCCTAAGAAGCTCCGTATCTCAAACACGTTCCATGGCCTCTCCTAACTCATAACCCCAAGAAGCTCCGTATCTCAAACACGTTCCATGGCCTCTCCTAACTCATAACGAAGTCAATCTTAGAAGGATCTACAGATACTCCACTCCCTAACACAACATAGCCCAAAAACTGTACCTCTTGAAACCAGAACTCACACTTTGAGAACTTGGCAAATAAACGGTGCTCCCTCAAAATCTGTAACACAGTCCGTAGGTGAAAGGCATGCTCATCCTCAGAAGGTGAGTAGATCAAAATATCATCAACAAGAACCACGACGAACTGATCTACATACTGACCAAAAAAACGGTGCATCAAGTCCATGAATGCCGCCGGGGCATTCGTTACGCCGAATGGCATAACCACAAACTCGTAATGGCCATAGCGAGTGTGGAAGGCTGCCTTCGCTATATCCTGTAACGCCCTGACCCGTTTATCGAAAAATTAAATCGCAAATTTAGGTAACAAAAAAATTACGAGACAAAATAGCATGTCACAAAAAGAGTTAAACAGGAAAAATAAATAAACAAGTGAACAAATAAATAAATAAAGAGTAACAAATAAAAAAAAATTAAATTAAATTGTCAAATGAGCCATAAGAAAAATAGGACAAATTTGAACCAAGAGGTGCCACCCATGAGAATTGAACCCTTGACCAAGTAGGCAAGACCTTATGCATCTAAAAATTTACCAATTGGGTTGATAGCATCTTTGTGTATAAAAATACAACAAATTGTATTTAAAACCCTTTCAGCCAAGGCCACCTCCCAAACTGGCCAATGGCCATGCATGCAACACCTCATCGCCACCTCACCCTATACACCTTAGGTCATCATCTCTCTATAAAACACTTGATTGTTTCTCTCCCCCAACCAATTTACATGCAAACAAATAATTACCTACAATTGAATAAATAATACACACATAATTTTATATTAGATATATGAAACATTTGAAGTGGGAATCAGATTTGGTGGTCTGGTATACTGATATAGAGATAGAGAGAGGGTTAGAGAGAGAGTGAAAGAGACACATGGTGAGTGTGCAATGTGCATGTTGAAGTAGCCATTGAAGGGACAAAGGAAGAGGACTGAGGAATAGGAGTGCACGACTGGACAAGGCCAACCCATAGAGGACTCTGCTTGAGCACTAACAAAGAGAGAAACCCACTGTGCAAGGTAAACACCAAGAAACACAAAATTTCTCTTTTGAAATTTCCCTACTATTTTTGATATTTTTGGACTGTTATTACATGCATGATAGATAGACCATAAGATCTGGGTTGAATGCATGACTGTTGGACCATCGAGAAGGCCTAGAACACCAAATAGAACCAAAATCGCTATGGATGACCTTGATTGAAGCATGTTTAAAACGACTTACACCAAACCTATTTTGGCTGCTTGAGACTTGAACTAGGTCCTTCTAGCATCTCAAAAACCTAGATACGCGACCTCAAAGACTCAAAACCGACCCTCTAATCACGAGTTGCAAGTTCGGGTTTAAAACCCAAACTCACAAAAACCTCAATTAAACTGGGATTTTAGGACAGGGACTTGAACCCCACGATGCAAGGGTCATAACGCAAGAAACTCCATGAGGATTGGACCAAAAATGGGCATTTAAGAACCAGTTGCAAGTTCGGCTATCGTTTTTGAAACATAGCCATTAGACCTTAATTCGATGCCCCAAATGAATGATAGAATGTCAGTTAGGCTTCCAGAAGTGGATTAGAATGGAAAATAGTGAAAATGGATAGCCAAAAACCTATGAAAATGGAGAAAATTTTTTAGGGTTTTCAGTTGCACAATGCTGTCGTGATAGAGAAGACGACCTTGTTCGGGTCGGGTCTCGGGTTGGACCATGGGTCGGGTCCTGACCCGTTTGAAAACGGATCTTGAAAATAAACAAAACAGTGCCATATCAATAAGTGACTGTTGACGTCATAGTGACGTCATGCTGACGTAGTCAATAAAATTGAACCCTTTGGTTCTTGACCAAACCGAACCGGCCTAGTTGGATTGGGATTGAATTGGACGGTTCACTTAATAGTTTTTAGAATTTCCACTTTGAGCCCCCAACTTTGGGATAATTACAAAATTACCCAAAAAATTAAATAAGAATTAATTTAAAATACTTTTCAAAATAGAAAAATTACCAAAACACCCTAAGCAAAAAATTAGTCAAACGAAGTCCAAATAAAATAAAAGAATAGTGCAACCCAATGTTTTTGGGCATTCCGGACTCAACGGCGGAGTCTGATTTGTGAAATTAAGTCTCAAAAATTAAGACACGTGAAATGTAAAATTACCATTTTACCCCTAATGATACACAAAGCCAATTGAATATAAAAGGTGGTCCATTTTGACAATTTTGGGCAATCCAGACTCAATGGTAAAGTCCATTTTGGCAAACGAAGTACCAAAAAATATGACACGTAAAAACATAAAATCACAAAAATGCCCTAGGCTTAAAATAAACTATAGATACGCAAATTTAAATCTAGAAAAGTCTAAACCAATTATATTCGACACTTTGAACCTAACAGTGACATCTTTTGGGAGAAAATAAGGCTCGACAACAAACTGAGAAATGACCAATGAGTCCCTAAGACTTAATGAAGCTATAGAGAGAGGGAAATTGGAATAGAGAGGGATTTAGATTGATAGTTAAATTATGTGATACTTTGAACAAGAAAGTAACAGGATTTTGAATTGTGATTTTAGGAACCTTCAACTAAAGGAAGGATTTTTGGAGTTAAGTTTTTGGAATTCAGGTGAGTGTTTCATACCATATTGAGGTAGACATTTTCATTATAGATATAAATATTGAACTCTTCTATGATGTATCGATATATGATATCATTTCCATTTATAGTCTTCGTTTAACAGTTATACTGTATACGTTTTGAATGATCTATTGATAACTATATTGTCTTCTTTGACTTAAGAAAATGTGTTTATAAGTTACTCAAATGTTATATGATCTTCTTACAAATGTTCGAACTGTTTTAACTAAATATCAAATAAAGAACTTTGATTTGAGTAATTGAACTGCTATTGATGATTATTGATTTTGGATATGATTTTGATGCTTTGAATAGAACACTTTTCTATGATTGGTCACTATCGAATAGGTTGTGATTTATCGAACCCTTTCCACAGGGTATATTGTGGTGAGCTGGTGTTGATACGACATATTGAACTAGCTAGTCTATCGATCTCAGTCAGCGAGGTGCTAATTTACTGGCCATAGAAGTGGAATATATGATTTCTGAATGTGAACATTGAATATGAACCATGATTGAACTATGATTTATCGGACTATGATTTATCGAATTACGTTATCGAACCATGATTTTGAATTATCGAACTATGATTTATCGAACCAAGATATCGAATTATGTTATTGAACTATGATCTATCGAATTATGTTATCGAACTATGATTTATTGAACCAAGACTCATCGAACTGTGATTTATCGAACTATGATTCATTGAACTATGTTATTGAACTATGATTTTGATTTATTGAACTATGTTATTGATTATCGATTTACGATTATCGTTGAATTGAGATTTATTGGAAGTGAATTTGATACCGTTATCTTGTATTATAAATTAAGATAACATATAATATCTGATCATTGACATTTCAGTATTGAATTATATAGTAGTTTTGAAACCCTTGATATGTTATGGAATACTCACGAGCTGTTGAGCTCATAGTATTTTTATCCAATACATTTCAGGTGACGATATTGGCAAAGGAATAGAAAGTTCAGTCAGGATAGCCGGAGGCTTATAAACTATGAAACCCTTTTGTAGTAGGATTTTGCTAGTCATGATGTAGTTGCTTTTGGTAATTTTGGATTGTATATCGAATATGACATCAGCAGGCTTGAAAAATTACATCATGTACTTTTGTAATTACTATGGAATGTATAAATAGATGACTAATGTTGACTTGAGTATTGATTAATGCTTCCGCAATTCAAAAAAAAAATTTATTCCACTGCATTTGATTAGATGGAAAAGAGAAAAGGATTGTGATCATTGAAAAAGGCCTCGGTAGCCGATCACGAACCCTCGATCCGCATTGGCCAGGTTTCGGGTCGTGACATATCCTCCTTCCATTACCTTAACTGATGATACCCCGATCGAAGATCGATCTTCGAGAAGCATCTCGAACCCCTCATCTGATCAAATAAGTCGTCGCTCCTCGACAACGGGTACTTGTTCTTGATAGTAACCCGGTTCAGCCTCCTATAATCCACACACAACCGCAACGTCCCATCCTTCTTCTTCGCAAATAGTGCTGAAGTACCCTACGGAGAAGTACTAGAACAGATAAACCCCTTACTCTGCAGGTCAATCAACTGCTCATTCAGCTCTCTCAACGCAGCTGGAGCCATGCAGTAAGGTGGGATAGAAATGGGTACAGTGCTGGGGATGAGCTCTATTGTGAACTCTATCTCCTGCCTCAGCGATAGACAAGTCAAGTCATCTGGGAAGACATTAGGAAACTCATCCACTACTGGTGGTAGCACACCCTCTGTAGTCCCACTATCACCTGCAACCAAGCTAGCCAACATATAACTGTGACTTCCCCAACTCCTATAGTCGCACAACGGTGGAACCAAGAAATCCCCACGATCTCTTGTGAAATAAAAACTATCTTTCCTAGGAGTGCATACTGTCACCCTCCCTCTATAACAATCTATACTCGCCCGGTAAGTAAACAACCAATCTATCCCCAAAATAACATCAAAGCCAGTCATGTCAAGCACAATGAAATCAAAGTAAAGGGTGCGATCAGTTATCTCTAGCAAGCAATCTCTACAAGTCCTCGTCAATATCACACTACCCCCAACTAGTGTATCAACATGCAACGGTGGATCCAACCGATCTATATCCAACCCCAATGACATGGCAAACATAGTAGATATGAATGAATGCGATGCACCTGAGTCTATCAATACACTGGCCCATGAACTGAACATAAGGAATGTACCTTGAACTATCGAAGGTCTGGAAGTAGAGGCCTCTAGGGTGGCTACTACATAAACACGACCTTGGGTAGTCTGACCCTGCCTGCCTCTCCCTCTCTTTATCTGCTAACCTCCTCCCCTCTGTGCGGGAGCTTTGACACTTAGTGCGGAGGGTGCAGCCTGGTAATATGGTGCCGGGGGTCCATAGCCTGGTTGTGGCTGTGGTAGAGGCACTTGGGTATGCTGGTAGTACTGTGGCCTCTATGAGCTCTGTGAGGTCTGTCCCTGAGGACAGTTAGCCTTAACATGGCCTGGTTGGTGGCAAGTGTAGCAAATTTGTGGAGCTCTCCAGGCCTGACTCTGTGCTGGCGGTGGAAATGACCCCTGACTAGATTTGGTCCCCTGTACTAGGCTAGGGCCTTTCAAAGGGCAATCAACCCTCTTGTGGTTGGGTTGTCCACACATATAACATAAAGAAGATCTCTGTGATCCCCCTCCTCTAGCAGTGGCTGGCAGAACGGGTCGGGGAGCTAATGACTGGGGGGTCCCTGTGGTGTCTGCGTAAAAGAGAAAAGAGCTCGAGACCTCTTCAACGGTCTCCCCTCTGTATATGTTAGTGTAGGCATGGGGGTCTGTGCTGGGGGTGTCCTGCCCTAGGCCCGGGACTCTCTAATCCCTTTGAGGTCGACTAACTCTTTCTCAACTCTGGTGGCCCTGATCACTGCCTCTTCATAGGTCTCTATACTATGGCCTGCCAGCCTTTCACTGATAAAGGTCTTCAACCCTTTGAGAAAATAGAAAACCCTTAACTCCCCCTCTCCAATGATATGTGGGGCAAACCTCCCTAATGTAGTGAAACGGGACTCGTACTGGGTCACTGTCATGTCTCTCTGGAGAAGCGCTTCAAACTCCTCCCTAAATCCAACCCTGACAGTCTCTAGGAAATAGTGGTCATTGAACATGGCCACAAATGCATCCCATCCCTCACCAAACCTATCGATCCTGTCGGCAGCTAATTGCCACCACTGGCTGGCCAAGTCTATAAACTGGAAAGTAGCACACCTAATCCGTAGGTGTGGCTCGACTATCCCCTGTGAATCCAGAATCCTGGTGATCTACCTCAGCCACTCCTCAACGACCAACAAATCAGGCTGTCCGGCAAATGTGGGAGGTCTCATCCTCTAGAACACCTTCATCACGAAGGTATCCCGTGTCTCCCCACTAGTAGGTCTCGCCTCCTGTATAGCACGAAGGCACTCTTATAGAAGGGCTGCCATATCTCTAGCACCGACGGTTTGCTCTACCTCTTCTACTGGAGTAGGCACTGGAGCAGGTGCAAGAGCAGGTGCAGGAGCAACTGCCTCCCCAACTGTATTACGGATAGGGGTATCAGCTGGAGCGATAACCTCCTCAACTGTGTCATAAGCTGGAGCAACAGCTCTGGGTTTGCCACGTCGGGGCTGGGTAGCAGCCCAAGGTCTACCCTGTCTAGGTGGCCCGACTCTCGCAGGAGCTCGTCTAGTGGCATGTCTACAAATCCAAGGAAAAGAGAAAATTTAATACCTCTTTTTACATCTAGACATAAATATTTTTAAATGAAATCTCAGTCATGTTATTGTCAACGACTTACACTTAACAGGTAGTACGTATAGCATGTCATAATGTACACTTTATCATTCCTCACACATTACGCATATCATACATCTCACTACCTTAAACCACATAATCATGCATCATAACATAGCATCAATTAACACGTAATCACAACATGTCATGCTTCAAGTATATAAAATCACATAACACACAAGATCCTATCACATACTACCGATAGTTCACACTAAGCCTCACTCTTTCCTCTAGGGTCTCATGGTGTTCAACAACACCCCACAGTCTTTAGGTATTCAAACCTAGGCTCTGATACCACGTTGTCACGCTCTGAATTTTCACGAACCCGGGGCTAAGCCATATAAAACCAGAAAGGTAAATAAATGACAATTCAAAGGATTTAACTAGATAGGCATCCGTCCTTGTCAACACATAAAATGTAAAGTACAGTCCAGAAAATAAATTGTTCATGTCATTATGGGCTTAAGCCCTTACATCTCAAAATATGCCTCAAGGGCCAAAACATTCCAGGTTCTTTCTTCTATTAAGATATCACAGAGTCTCATATAGTTGGGGCGTCATCTGTAATATGGTATCCCACGAATGGGTCAGCTCAACTGTTGGTATAATACAATGCTAATGCAAGAAACAAAATTAAGGCGTGGCATGTGCAAGTATACATTTATCTCTACATGTCACCCAATGTCATCAATGCTGTACATGAACAATATGCATGATGCACCCATGCAAACTCCATGTCACACCCATGTCTCATTTTACGGTCCTTCCCCGCTGGCATGAGTACCACCTGTATGTCTCATTTTACAGTTCGTCCCCACTGGCATGAGTACCAATGGCCGATTTTGAGTTTTTCATCACAGGATCTACACCCTCATAATGCACAACACCAAGTGCTCAACCCACACCATGTTCCAAGGAATCACACTATGCCAATATGCTCTGATTCCACTATGCCATAATGTAATCTTAATAAAGCATCTTATCCATACATGAAGTATGCTTTAGACAATGTATTACACAATAACATTATAATCACAAAATCCCTTCATCAAGGGTACATGCCATACATAGTCCATTTAAACACATGCTTTAAATTACATATTTCACTATCTCAACAATTCTCGAAGAATATAATTCACACATTGTACTAACACATGGAATATACATATAGTCATGATCCACATCCATCACTTAACCAACTTTAAAAAAGATAACAAGAAACACATAAACACATAAACAATCAAACAAATATGTAAATCATTAAGTCAACATGGTAATTACTCCTAAACTTAATCCTATTTCTTACTTAGCAAAATATCATACCTGATGGGTTGGTCTCAACCCTAAGAAATCGCGCTCGCAAGGTAACTGAACTAACAACGAGAATGTAGAAGGTCAGACCGCCTTCTCCTTGCCTTTCAGTGTCCCTAAAATCATGAAATGTAACTCAGTCCATTTGCTACTTGAATTATGCTATTCATCAAATTTTATGTCTTTATTTTATGATTTTCTATTTTGCTAAAATAAAATTTACCATTGAGTCCAGAACGTCGAGGAAAGTTAGCTTAGGCTTTCGTAGAACTCAATTTGGACTCCTGTACTAAAAAGGGCAAAATGGTCATTTTGCACTTTTACGGGTTCTCACATCCCGAGGCCTTTTTTAATAAATCAAACTTTACAGTCAAGTCTGGAATGCTCGAAATAATAAAAATTCACTATTTGTTTACTTAAATCGGAGTTTGTTTGACTGCTATATGACTCAGTGGCATTTCTATAATTTTTCTTTTATTTTTAATTAATTCATTAAATTAATAATTAATTAATATTTTATTCGGGGGGTCAAACTATAATTTTTTTAAAAGTTCTGGGGTTAAATCAAAATTTCAAAATTTTCTATTCCAAATCTGAATAGCCAAACAGTGGCTAAGTCCCAAAACAGGGATAGGATATCCCTACTCTTAATTTCAATTTCAATTTCTAATTTACTAAACCTGTAGCCAAACACCCCCAATCCTATTTTAAATTTATGACATACGGCTGACACGTGGGGGTGGGTCGGTTTTAACCTAACCCGAACCCGAGACCCGAACAATTCCCCCTTCTTCCCCGACTTCCCAGTAGGGTTCCGGCGCCTTCTTCGGCGCTGGTGATTATTTTTCGGCCAGTTTTCACTGATTTTTCAATGTGATTCTCTTCAGTTTTTCTAGGGGATTCCACTTCTAAGGTTAGTTTTTAATTTGGTTCATTGTATCTTCATGAATAGAGGGTCAAATAACCACGGCCGACGTTTCGACCAGCCGTTGACTTCCACTTTCATGACTTCTCAGTCACTGTTTCCACCCCATTTTGATCCTAAATGTTTTTTGCAACTCATAGGAGTAATCCCACCTTGTTTTAACCAAGTTCTAAAGCACAAAACCCTCAAACCTGATTATCCTACACAACCTGCAACTCCATTTTTTTTACTCATTTCCTAACCATTTCAACTGGTTGTTTTTGCATTAATCTCCATTTCTCATGCTCTACAAGACCTCATAAATAAAACTACTCATCATGCTTTGAAAAATTAAAACAGAAGCTAAGCCTAGGCATCCTTATTTTCGGGTTTCTCCTATTGCAGGCCTTTTTCTCCTCTTTGTCTCAACTTCTTGAACTCCTCAGCCTCCCCATGTTGCTTTCTCTCTTTCTCTCTATCCCTAAGGATACTCTTAATACACACGCATAGATATACCCAAACATCACCTCACACAAGGCTGGTTGTAGCCCCTATTTCTCTCTCCTCCCACACCCCTTTCTGACCTCTCTCTTGTCCATGCAGAAGTGCATTAAATGCCTTGCTTGTAAGCTTGGTTTTCTATATATATATATATATTTCACATCACACACATTTGCACACATACACTCACGGTTGTACACACTGCTACCTGCACACACACACAGTCCCTACTTGCACACCCATAGTTAGCATGCACATTGTGTGTGTGTGTATATATATATATATATATATATTTTTTTTTTTTTTAAAATACATGTATACACATACATATATAACATATAATATCATATACATATACATACATACATACATACATATGTAACACACCACTTATACACATTTCATGCATACACACATCTTTGAATAAATAATAATAATAATAAAAAAAAATTTACTTCAAAAATTCAAATCTTTACAAGAATCTCAAATAAAGCGATCTCAAAACCTCACAACCTCACATGATAATTTGGGAGACTACACATGAATGTATTAATCGCATTTAACCAATACGCATATGTTTGTATCCCATGACCACAACTAGTGGGATAACCGCAAGACTTACCTGATAATATCTAAGTCGATCAAACACACCAGAACGGATAAGAGTTTTAACTACATATAAACTCTTATCATAATTATCACGATTCACACAAATCTTGTGGATGCCAAAAGGACTCGAGTCCACATGGCCCAATGTCCAACATAAATAAACACTGCACAAACACTGGGTGATGTAGGCTAAAAAGTTGAAAAAATAAATTCAAAACCCCTCAAAAGAATTTTATAGAAATCTCAGCAAAAATAATTCACTAGCCCTTAAAAATCTTTAATATAATTTGTACAAACTCGTGTAAATATAAATAATTTCACGTTCAACTCCTAACTTAAACTTTCTATACGTTGCACTAGGCTCCATTACCTTTTGGTTAGTAAGAATGGCCTTACAAAGCCATTCATAATAATAGTTTATTGTGATTAGTAGGAAAATGAAGAAATTGTTGTTCAATTTTAATTTCAATCTATAAGCTTATAAACATACAGGGATTGTAATGATGAATAGAAATAAAAAAAATGATTGAAAAACACAATGAGAATGGATAGAGAAGATGATAAAAGATGAATAGAAATAATAGATAGGCGTTCATACTCTTGCAATTATAGCCATATTAGTATGTAATCTTTAATTTCTTTGTCAACTTTTTTTACATTTTAATCTTTGGCAACTCTTTTCTCATCTCTCTATATTTATTTCTCAAACGTGTTTCCTCCCACCTTCAGGAAAGGGGACAGTTGAGGACCTGAGTCTCCGAGGGTCCTTTTCCAGTGGTGGTGCTCATAGTATCAATATAAGATCCAATACTACTCTAATGATTGACACCCATCGAGGCCCTAGGAATTCCTTAAAAGATGTTATGTTGGGGTCTATTTATAGTAGGGTTGACATGTGTGAGTTTGTTAGGATTTTCAAGGGCTACGGAAAGACCTTCACGTGTCTAGCTAGTGTCCAAAATAACATGTAGTTATGAAACATTGTAGAAGGATATAAAAGGTCATGGATTCTTTCAAACGGTTGCAAAATGTCTCTCTGTATCTTAAAAAGATTAAAGGATCTCATAAGCTTAACGGTGAGGGTTTTGATTCGTGAAAGTCTTTAAAATACTTTAGCCTCTGTACCACAAGACCCTAGGGATCCCAAGAATGTACCATAGCCAGGCACCTGATTGTGAAAGTTTCCTAAAGCTTGTGCCTAAGCCATATACAACCATGTGATGGAATAACATATGTGTTCCTTTTCAAGCTCATAAGTCCCTCTAAGTAAGGGATTACGATGGCATATGAGGGAGCTATTATTTCTTGCTCGAACAAGTTTTCCTAAGGTTAAGAGTTGGTCAACTAATTATTCCTTGGGACCTTCAACCTTTGTTATTAATGAAGAGCATTACCAGGTAGGAAGGGTCCCTTAGTGCAAGTGGCTCTCTTAACTAAGTATACCCTTGTTAAGGTTATTCATAATGTCCACGTGACTTCATGAGTAGTTGTCGTGGAACTAATGAGGATGATGACGTAGTTGTTAGGTTTAATGATTCTAGCCACGTGTCTCTGAGACTTGTTTAATGATATTTCAAATATACCTATCTAACTTCTTATGGGGCAATGGTGAATCAAGAAGTAAGCTTCACTTAATTAGCTGGGACAAAATCACATCAACCTTTTTTTTTCCAAATGCTTGGATTTGGATTTGGTTGTGTGTGTTTGCGTGTAGGTTGTACATATAAAAAATTAATTATCAGTATTGTTGCTCTTCATTTTTAACAACTCTAATGAGTTTTACTATTGGAGTTGGTGTTATCTCGATGTGGTTTCACATATATAAAATAATTTTAGACATACTACAAACTTATTTACATCCAATTACAGTTCTTATATATATATATATATATATATATATATTCTACCAATTTCAAAACCACTAAATTCTTTTAAAAATAATATTTATAATTAGAAAAATTTAAAAATACAATTTTAATTAATCAATATTCTCATACAACTAAAATAATAATAATGCGCCCCATACATTCTATTTTAAGTTAATTAAATACCTTCTTAGAAAATTCAGTAACTAAGAATTTAATTACAACGAGATTCTAAAATGATCCCTAAATTGAATTGTAATTTAAATGAATTTTTTAAAATTAGTATGCTACGCTTTTGGGTTCTTTAGCCGATAGACACAACAATTCTGGTAATAGTTGGCTTCCAAAATCTGATATCCGACGATATACAAAGTCTGTACTCAAGGAACTTTGTTATATTCATCAAAATAAATATGTTCATTATGACATTAAGTTTGAAAAAAAAAAAAAAACTCAAGCTATAAAAGCGATAAACTAATTAATAGAATGTATTTACATCAACTAATTCAATTACATCAATTGCCAAAGAAAACTAGGCTATTACAAAATAAAGTCTTTCTTTATGAAAATTCCAAAAAGAAAAAGGGCTAATACAAAATAAAGTCCTACGTCATTGAGAATTCCAGCTCCACCAAACTCCTTTAAAGATTGCATTGGCATTTTTTAGGGGAAATAGAATAGATTGACCATATCTTGACCCGTAAGACTACTACTAAGTAGATAACAAGAAGTAAAAATAGAATTAGAATGAGCAACGGGGACATAATAATGAAACAGATGTAAGAATGATCTTCCCAATAGACCAATGAAGTTTTGGGGACCCAACTCCATTTAAGAAGGGGAGAATGTAACACCTGCCTCTAGAAAAATAAGGTCATTAAGACAAAATAAGGAAAATTACCTCAACGCAGGACTTTTCTAAGTTCCTTAAGACATTATGTCAAGACTTGACCTTAATTGAGGTTAGAAGCTAACCTAATCATGGGTCAAGTTAAGCTAAGGCAGGTCAATAAAACTAAATGGGTTGAGTGACAATACATAAGCAACACATAGTGAGGGGAGATATTACCCCAAATATGGAGAGTTAATAAATAAAATAATTATTTATTAATTAAAGAAAAATAGAGAAAATGCAAAATAAATGCATAAAATATTAAGAAAAATAAAGCAAAAATATAGGAAAATATTTTAAGCATTATGTGAGCTATACATAATACTAGAGACCAAATACACACACTCAAGTGTATATATATGTCTATCTATAAGCATGAAAAACAAAAAAAAAAAAGAGAAGGAAACATTACTAAAAATAATTTTTAACCATCATGTGACTAGCATATGATGGGAGAAGCTGCCACACACAATGTAGGTTGTAAGTGTGTGTGTATATGTGTGCATATGCACATATATATACTTGAAAAAAAAAAAGAATAGTGAAAAAAAGAAGAAAAAAGGTTGCTTGTGGGAAACCAAAAAAGGGCTGACTTAATACAACCCCACAGTCCACTCCATTGTTGCACCAAGTACAAACACCATGCATGGAGCCTCACTTTGACAAGAAATACATTAAATGATAAAGAAGAAAATCTAGTTTATAACTAAACCAAAATCAGAACTATAAGCACCCACTGAAAGAATGAGAGAGGAGAAAACTCGTGCCAAGGAGAGAAGCCAGAGCTATCTAGACAAAGGGTGAATGAACAGAGAAAAAATCTAAAATTTTCCAAGATCTACTCCAACATGTAAAATGATCAAACTCTTTCACTTCATTTAAGGTTCTATGTATTTATTTAGCATATTAGGTTGCTTAGATGAAACCAAAAGGCTCTGAAATGACGGGTTAAATGGAATTGCCATTAATGGAGCTCAAAGGAATTACCCAGAAACCGACCTTAAGGAAACTTGTTTTTGGGAATGGAGTCTTAAACTAGACCCAAAAGGGTTCACAAAACAAAAAGAACCAAACCATTTGGCTAAAAAATAAGCTTGTAATAGCTTGGTCCAGAGAAAGAGAGGGAATAATCAATCACCTTGACCAAATATAGTTTAAACTCCATTTTAGGACCCTAGGATGATGAAGGATCACCCAAGGATCAAAATGATCCAAAAGCCACAAAATTTGGTGAAGAAATGATTGAAATCATAGTGACTAAAACAGTCACCCGAAAAGCGAGCAAGCTTAATTTCGACCACCCAGTGTGATTCTAGGGGCAAAAATGCTCCCCAATAATATTAAAATGTGTTTAGAAAGGTTTAGAAACAAGAACCAATCAAAACAGTGCATAAAAAATGGTTTTGCACACTTAGATTTTCTAGAAACCAACAACCAATGCTGGAGATGGTGAATAGCGTGTCGCCGGAAAAACGAAGGAGAAAAAGTGTATAGGGTAATTCCTTTAGGTCGGGATCGGATTGTGAAAACGGATAGGAACCCTAATGGAACGACGTCGTTTGGTTAAGTGAATGATGAAATCAAGATAACATCATGGACCAGAATGAACCGGTCGGTCCTTTAGGTTAAACCCATGGTTCACTTAATTTATGACTAACCGGTCGGCTATTAACAAAAATTAAAAAGAGGGACTAAATCGCTGGTTCAACCCTCATTGGCTCAACCGGAACTCTTTAGAATTACAATTCGACACCAGAATTTTGAGAAAATTATATTAGGGCACAAGAAAAATAATTAATAATTAATTTAAGCCTTTAATTAATTAAGTAAAATTACTATTTTACCCTTAAGCCTAAATACAGTGTATCGAAGGCCAATTAAAATGCAAGAAAAATCTAACCCAATGTTTTGGGGCATTTCGGACTCAATGGCTGAGTCTGATTTAAGAAATTGGACCCTAAAATATATGAACGGATAAACTGAACTAATTCTAAATGTGTCCTATTGTATTAGTTTGACTACCAAATGAACACCCATGACTACAAGGGTACCTCTCCTAAGGTTTTTTGACATTTCAGACTCAACGATGAAGTCCATTTTGTCAAACAAGATACCAAAAATAGACACACATAGAAATGTGTAAGTCCTAGACTGCCTTAATGATACATGGGCTACCAGACTAACTAAGAAAAATTAGAAAGGGGAAAACTTAACATTTTTGGATGCTCTAGACCTAATGGTAAGGTCTAATTGAGTATCTGGGTACTTGAACATGATCCTGCAAGAAAGAAAAAAAGTACAAAAATGCCCCCAGACCTAAAAAAAGTTATATAAAGGCTAATTAGGATCCAAAAGAGGCAAAATTTAGTGTCTTCGACATTCCGGACCCAACGGTGATGTCCGTTTAGAAAAAATAGAACACCGAAACAAACTGAGAAATGAAAAAGACGTCTTTAATACTTAATCAAGGTACCAAAAGAGTATAAAGAAACATCACCCAACCACAACTCCTAGTTTTTTTCCCTTTTGCTCGACACCAACACTGGGTGTTGTAAGGCTCTCTCACTAAAAGATAATCATAATGAAAGTCCTATAGAATCTACGGAGAGAAGAAAATAAGATAATAAATTATTTGTATTGTGTTTCACTTTTACGCAGTGAAGCTTACTATAGGTTGACGAGAGATATATATGACATGGGGGTAGGTAAGAGCAATAGATGGAATGTATAACTGTACAAAATATTACATTCAAAATTACAATATACAAAAAAGGGGATATGGTTGATAGTTTTGACAACAATGAGAGTTACTTTTCACTAAAAATGCTTGGGGAAAGAGGCAGATAAAAGAATAGTGTCAAAAATATGTTTATGTTTACGCTTAGCTCGGCCATTCTACTAGGATGTGCCTGGATATATAAGACCAAAGAAGGATATTGCCTTGTTGGCAGAGAAAACGAAGAAAATCGCTGTCTCAATATTCCATGGCATTATACA
Source organism: Nyssa sinensis (assembly GCA_008638375.1). Taxonomy (NCBI): domain Eukaryota; kingdom Viridiplantae; phylum Streptophyta; class Magnoliopsida; order Cornales; family Nyssaceae; genus Nyssa; species Nyssa sinensis. Next base: position 23,864,708 of record CM018037.1, on the reverse strand, counting down.
TATGAAAAACTCCCAATAATGGGAGGGAACTGAGTTTTGACCATGCTAGCAAAATCAAAATAGATGACCCTCGAATTTTGGCTGCTTAGACTAGCAAATACAATTGCATTGGTCTTTCCCACATTAAGTTGGAAGTGAATGAGACTAATTGGGAAAACAAAAACATTTCTACAGTAGAGGACATTAGAGAAGAGAGTACTGTTTGGATTGGAGGTTACAAAGCCAACATTTTTTATCAACAAAAAAAGAAACTTTATTGATGCTAAAAAAGTACAAGAAGTACAAAACGAAGACATCAAAATAGCAAAAGAAGAAAAGGGAAATGTGCTCAACGCATCATATTGACAAAATAATATCTTAAATAGGTTGGCATATTGAAGCCAAAAAATCATTTGCACCACCACCCCCAATCCACAAAGTAAACAACTCCAAAACTAAACCCAAACTAACTGTTCCAAAAATTCTCCAACAAAAAAATCCCAAGAATGTCTTCTAGGATCGAAAGTACCCAATATAGTGTCAAAACCCACCCCTTTCTACCTAAAGAACTAGAATTAAAAGTATTGTAAAGACTAAAATTTAAGAAGAAATAACCAAAACTTATTATCTAGCATAATCATTCCATCTCAACCCCAAACATAATCTTAGAAATCTTCTTCCATAAAGAGCAAGAAAGTAGAAACACTAAGCACTCCTTTTGAACGAAGAATCAGTACTAAAAGTTACCAAAAACATCTTTACTCGTGAAATTAGCTAAAATAATTTTGGAAAAAAATCCATCTAAAATATCCCCAGCTAAGGTCCATTCTTTAAGGAAACATAGGAGACCACTAATGAGAATATAAGGCATTAAACATTGAATGGCCTCCAAAATCCAGCAGAAAACAAAAACACAATGAGAGACAAATCCCAAAGGTCAACCAATCCAGGCAATACCATAATAAAAAAGGAGAATTAAGGGAGAGAAAACATATAATGGATAGAAGGATCTGAGAAGAGAAAAAAGGATAGGAGACTGATTGGGAGAAAAGAAAAATGGAAAATGAAAAGAAGAACAGAAGGAAGAGAAGAGACAACGAAAAAAAAAAAAGAGGCAAGAGAAACCAAAAGAACTCCAAAGCAGAAAATCAAAAAGATAGAGAAAAAGATAAAAACAACGAAAAGACAACAGATAAAGACGAGGAGAAGGCAATAAAAAAAACAAAGAGATAGAGAAAAGAAAATACTGAAAGACGACTAGTGGATCAAAAGGAAACACATAACCATAAACTAACACAAACTAAAGACTAAATAAGACCAACCTGAAGAAATGAAAGGAACGAAAAAGGTGAATGTGAAAGCTCTACTAGTATAAAAACTTAAAACCATCAGTCACCCCTATGAACGCACCATGCCAAGTTTGCTGTAATAGCATTTTGATCCCAAAACCACATTGAACCACTAATATTTAGGCCTGCCATCTTTCTGCGTTGCCCCATATAAAAAAAAAATCTATATTCCACTAAAAATTTCTTACTTCTCACACACTACAAAGTGAATACGAGATCATGAAGAGAATAATCCTTAAAAACCAACCTTGACTTTGCCTAAAAACCAATCCTATATTTTATCAAGTCTGTTTCCTCAACACAATCAAGCTCATAAGAAATATCTAAATCAAAAGTATACCACCAACTTAGGCAAACAAGTATATCAATAAGTTATGAATATATCATCAGGATATCAATGAATAAGGTACTAACAGAACATATGCTGACATATATGTGCCTCATGAGTGCCTATTTAGGGTCTGCTGGTCTAACAGTGCCCTCATGCGCCCGGGTCCAGCCTCGCCCTCATCACTATATCCTGGGTCTGCTGGTCTGATAGTGCCTGGGTCCAGCCTTGCCCAAATAATTAAATAACACTAGAGCTCTGAACATATCATTAGGCCACTCCCAAACATCAACTCGTAGGTCCTCAAGCATCTATGAAACAAACGGACGTTGTGACAGATCACAACTCTAGGTACTCAATAAAATCATGATCATCATATCTCTATGGGATATGGAACACAAGCAATCAAACAAAGATATCAATAATCGAGATCTCAATGAGGTAATAACAAGAGTATGTATCAATCATAGAGATCAATATCATTAGACGGATGTTGTGACAGATCACAACTCCAAATACTCAATAAAATCAGAATCAATACGTTTCCACAGGATACACAACACAAGAAATCAAATAAAGATATCAATAATCAAGATCTCAATGACTTAGCAACAAGGGTACGCATCAATCATGGAGATCAATATCATCAGTCGAACGTTGTGACAGATCACAACTCCAGGTACTCAATAAAATCATGATCATCACGTTTCCACAGAATATGGAATACAAGCAATCAAATAAAGATATCAACAATCGAGATCTCAATGAATCAATAACAGAAGCAAGTATCAAATCGTGAAAATCGATATCATCAGGCAAGAATAGAGTACAAGTTGGCAGTATCAAGAAGTGAATGTGACATGGCGAGGAGTAACACTTGATAGAGTTCGGGTTTATTTACCTCAAGTTCTTAACATTGCATTTCCACCCAGTTATCACAATAGCTTCCCATTTCCAATAGTTCTCTTTCCATTTCCCATCATCTGAATGGTCCTATAGTCATGGATTAAAAATATATAATACATTGAATCAATATTCATTTCATCTTTATACTTCTAGTAAGCTCATTAAGTCTTAAGGAAGCATTCACCATTTTATAGTGTATTACCGAATCTTGTATATAAATTTTCGAGTCTTTTGGATCTCATTTGGTATCTGTTTTCGATTACCAGGACACATCGGTCATTTTACGTTTTATGATATTTTGACCCCGAATCATTATTTAATCATATATATGAGTTTATAATTATTTTGGCTTCCATTGGCATCAATTTCGTCCAATTTGGACTTCATTTGGGCTTCGTAATATTTTAAGGTGTTTTATTAATTTTATATCTTATGGTGGGAGCACCCCGGAGTCCCCGGTCTGCACCAACAATCTTCGATGATACACCGGTTAGGGTAATTTGGCCAGAAAATGGCCATAACTCACAAATTACTTCAGTTCTACAAACCAAAATAAAAATTAAACTTATAAATTAATAAAAAATTCCATTGGACACTCACCCATTTCCTGGCATAGTTAGCTTGCTCTAAATGTCACCAGCAAGAGAAGGATGACTTGTACTGTTCTCTATTGCGCAGGCATCAATTGTCACATCTGTTATTGCTAACCCAGCGCTCCCTACCATTAGAGACAACAAGGCATATGCAAAATGTAGCTTCTCGTGCAGCGACAGTAATAGCATGGAGATGACACCGAGAAAACTGGCAAAAATGATATATAGCTGCCTCCGGTAACCAATAACGGGAACCATATCAGTGAGAAAACCCCATAGGGGCTTGACAATCCAAGGAATTTGAATTATTCCAGAATAAACCTGTGCTTCAAAGGGTTGTACCTTCTGCTCATATTTCATGTAGCACTACATACTTATACGACTCAGACCCGTACTCAATCCTTGATTGATTCCATAAACAATCACCACACTAGACACAAAGCTCCACTAAAGGCAATTGCAATGTCATTCCCGAATCTCTCAAAAGCTTTGTCCATAATTTCCAGCGGTGAAGCATTTCCAATTCTTTTGCCAGTTTCCAGTTTCTCATAATCCTCACTTTCTATCTTCTCTGCAACTCCAGGAGCAGCCGTGGTCGCCGCCAAGGGAACGACTGAATCGCTTCTCTTCTAATTTTTTTCTACCGCAACTCCATCATTCCAGGCCGAGTAGCTGATCAGAGAACTCAATTTATTTCCCCCGTTTTCTTTATTTCTCTCCCCCTGCTCCTGCTTCTTCTTCCTTCTTTTCCTGCTGCGCCTCACTGCTCTCTGTCTCCCTCACTTTCTATCGTTCACTCCTTCCATTTCTTTCTTCTTTTTTTTCCTTTATTTTTCTTCTCCACTGACCTTAAGATCGGTGGCCACTGCCACCTTTTCCTTCTTTTTTTTTTTCTTCCCTCCTCTCTCTCTTCTTCTTCTCCACGCTTCTACAACATTCTGCTTCCTTCATTTTTTGTTTTGTTTTCTTTTCCTTTTATTTACTTATTATCAATATATATTCTTTGCTCCATATACATTCATATATTCTTATATGCTTTAACATATTTCCATTTAAAATTTTTTTTATACCATTTTATTTATTTTTCCCGTCTTGGCTTCGGGGTCAAATCGTTTTGGCCATTTTCGACTTGCGAGTCTTATTGGATAATTTAATATTGTTCACCCATTTTTAAATTTTATTCATGGCCCACGATTATTGCATCAATATCTTGGATAATTTAATATTTCGATTGACTTGTAAACTTTATTCACGAAATAATTTGACTTACAGTTCGGGATTACATGTCAAGACCCGGTCCAACCCAGGTTGGGTACTGCCTAATTCGGGTCAGTATCGCTTAACTCGAGTCGGGTATTACACAAACAAAATCCTATAAATCTTTTTCCACGAAGAACAAGAAACTGGAAACACTTTGCACTCCTTTCGAACCAAGAATCAGTACTAGAAGTTACCAAAAACATCTTTACTCATGAAATTAACTAAAATAATTTTGGAAAAAAATCCCACTAAAACATTCCCAGCTAAGGTCCATTATTTAATGAAATATAGGAGACCACCAATGAGAATATAAGGCATTAAACATTGAATGACCTCTCAAATCCAGCAGAAAACAAAAACAAGATGAGAGACAAATAGAAAAAGGTCAACCAACCCAGGCAATACCAGAATAGAAAAAGAAGAATTGAGGGAGAGAAAACATATAAGAGAGAGAAGGATCTGAGAAGAGAAAAAAAAGATAGGAGACCGATTGGGAGAAAAGGAAAATGGAAAAGGAAAAGAATAACAAAAGGAAGAGAAGAGACAACGAAAAAAAAAAAAAAAAAAAGAAAGAGGCAAGAGAAACCAAAAGAACACATAAGCAGAAAAGCAAAAAGATAGGGAAAAAGATACAAACAACGACAAGACAACAAATAAAGAAAAGGAAAAGGAAATAAAAAAAAAAAAAACAATGAGATAGAGAAAAGAAAAGACTGAAAGACGACTAGTGGATCAAAAGGAAACACATAACCAGAAACTAACACGAACTAAAGACTAAACAAGACTAACCTGAAGAAATGAAAGGAATGAAAAAGGTGAATCTAAAAGCTTTACAAGTATAAAAACTTAAAACAATCAGTCACCCCTATGAACCCACCATGCAAAGTTTGCCACAATAGCATTCTGATCCCAAAACCACATTGAACCACTGATCTTTAGGCCTGCCATCTTTCTGCGTTGCCCCATAATAAAAAAATATCTATTCAACTAAAAATCTCTTACTTCTCACACAGTACAAATTGAATACGAGATCATGAAGAGAATTATCCTTAAAAACCAACCTTGACTTTGCCTAAAAACCAATCCTATATTTTATCAAGTCTGTTTCCTCAACCCAATCAATTAGTTTATTTTCAAAAATACACTTGTTCCTTAGAACCCAGAAGGACCAACATATAGTTATAGGGATGGATCTCCACACCAATGATTAATCTTTCTTGAACTTCTAACTTTGCCACCAATCCCAAACCCCTTTAATAGAATTTGTTGAAACCCAATTAATGGCCCACCACTAAACATAATTTAACCATACTTTTCGGCACAATAACAAGAAATGATCAACTGTTTTGAATTCTTCCCCACAAAAATTTACAATAGCTTCTATCTTCTTCATGAAGTACTCCCAATCTATTCAATCTTTCTTCTATCAGAACTCTATCCCAATAAATTAACAAACTAAAGCATTGTACCTTAGATGGAGCAATGCTTTTCCAAATAAAATCAGAATATTTACATTCGATACCTAATGAGTTCTCAAACAATTCATAAATCTCCTTTACTGAAAAAGACTCATTTCTTGAACTTTTCCAACACAAAACATTAGGTTCACGGTTATTAAACAGAGGAACCTCACGTAACAGATCCAATAAGCTATCCTTCCTCTTTAACTCCCAAACAACCAATGATCTACAAAACAAAACTTCCCAATGAATCTTTCCTTTTTTTTGAACCAAAAAATAAAGCAAGCAGCCTTCCTTATTAATAGCAATAGAATATAGTCTAGGATACTTATTATAAAGGAGAAACTCCTCAATCCACTTGTATTTAATTCCAAAAAGAGGTCTCTCTTCCATTGCCCACCTTTAGTTTGATGTTTTCAAAAAAAAAAAAAAATTGGTCATTAATTCATTTTTCTCCTTAATCAACAAAATATTTGTCACGTTCCAAACCCTACCCTATGCGGATTATAAAATGCGACCGCTCGTAAGGCTTTCAATTTGGTCCCAAATTAATTGCATTATTTAGAGACAACAGTTGGAAGCAAAATTTCATAGATATTTTTTTTCTTTAAAATGAATGCAATCACATTTGGCAGAGCAATACTATTTCAAAACTGTATATTATACAAGTGTTCAGAGTTTACAACATTGTGAGCCCATTACATATACATTCAATGACTAACATTTCTATAGGTTTGTTAGTCTATCTTAGTTCTTCTTACTCTAATTTGTTGCCTACTCATGGCATGCCATCCTTGAGGAAACTGGAACATCCTACGCTGGATCTCTTACAAATTTCTTCTATGCATATAGATTCCTCACTCATTGCAGACATTCTTTCTCTAGAATACACCTGAAAAGTGCATGAATAAATTCTCGTGAGCTTTATAAAAAGCTCATGAGTGATCAGGTTTCTCTATCATGGGTTTTGACCAATAAAGTTTTTGAGCTAAAAGAAGGTTTAAGCAATTCTCCATCGATCTGGGTTTTTCAATCAATTAATAGAAGATGTGAAGTATTTTAATAATTTTAAAGTATCAATCAAGCTCTAAAACAATTTGAAAAATGATATAATCCATTTGAAAATTTCAGTATAGACAACTTGGCAATAAGTTATAAAACTAGAATAAAAAATTTTCTAAAAACAAGATGACAATTTTCAATGTAATGAAAATTACGCCAAAAAGTTGATAAGCTTTCCAATTTAATAGGGAACATGCCACTTTCGATAGGTAACAATGCGGTTGTCATCACGATAATCAATGGCTATTATAGGTTGCCCAAGACAAGCCTGGTGTTGACGTAGTTACTACGCAATCCTACACACTGAGTGTACAAACAATTTTCACTTTTGGTGAGCAATAACACATCAATGTTGTATAATGGCATGGTAAAACAAAATAGAATAGTTCAATGGATGGTTTGGTATAATTCAATCATTTGGATACAATCTTCATGCTTCACATTTTAAAACTAAGTTCAATAGGACAATAACAGTTTGATGATAAAACAATTGAAATTCAATCAAAAAAATGATTGCAAATCAATCAATAAAATTATAGCAATTTGTTCTTTAAAATAGTGGCAATTGGTTCGATAAAATGATAGCAGTTCAATAAATTAAAACAATAGTAGTTTTTTCACTAACAATAGTGTGATAAGAAGTACAGTTTTGAAACACAAAGTGCAAAATTTTGCAGTTCAAAGTAGCAGATTACTCACATGTGACCCTAAGTCCACCATTACATTCTTACATGCTCCACCAACCATCTTATCTTCATTTCCTTACTGGTAATCCTAAGTCATGGATCAAAACACGTTGGTACTTTATTAGCACTCATCATAGCTTAAAATATCTTATCTTAATGCTTAGTCTTACTATTTAGGATTTCCTTAAGTTATCTAATTAGGATTCCTAATGCTTCTTTGTTCGTCTTAATACTTACTTTAGCCATTAGGGACATTTTGGTCATTTTTTTAATTTATGTCCCATACTGTTTGGCACTCAATTTGCCCACATGAACTTTATTTTTTGGTCTAAAAGGTCCTTGCAATATTGGTATAGGTCTCTCTATACTTCTTATACTCTTCTGGTAGCTTAATTAAGTCTTAGAGACGTATTCGCCTTTTTTTAACTTGTTTCGGAGTCTTATTTATTCCAAACGAACATCATTGTTGGATACGAAATATCAAAAGTACTTACACTATTTCGGTTATTAACTACCCTCGTAGTCATTGGGGTCTATGTGATAGCTTAATTAACTCTTTACGACTTAATTGGAATTAGTTTAGCTCATTTGTTCATATATTTTAGGGTCTAATTTTTCCAATCTAATTCTGCCGTTGAGTTTGGAATACCCCAAAAAGGTTGAAAATGCCTCTTCTTGCATTTCAATTGGCATTTATTATATCACTTTTAGGCCCAAAGGTAAAATTTTAATTTTACCCAATTATTAAGGACATTAAAATACGTTTTAATTATTTTTTGGGGTTCAATCATAATTTTTCTAAACTTTTGGGGTTAATTTGAAATTTTCAAGAGTTCTGGTATAATTAGGTTTGGGCTGAACCAACTGGTTAAGCCTTTAAAAAGGTGGACCTCTCCAACTATTCAAAGAACTAATCGATTTGGTGGTAGCTTAAATGAACCTTGGCTAAAACAACAAGAACCGACCTGTCTGGCTGATCGGCCAGGTCATCACTCGCACCCCCAAAATGACACCATTCCATGAAATTTTATAACCAATTTTCTTGGTCGAATCCTAACCCAAACTCCATGTCCCACCCGACCCGTTAGCCCATCACTATTCATCGTCGCATTCGATTTAGGGTTAATGTTCACTTTAACCATAAAGTTTTCCAATGCCATTTCTACCATTTTCAAAGCACATCTCAAGTTGTTTCCAATTCTAAAACATTTTTGGAATAAATTTGCATCATGTAATATCATTTTGTTCATTTGAAAACCCCTCAAAAGCTCTAATTGAGCTCTAATGGCCAATGTCTACAAGTCGACCTTTCGCCCTGGTTTCTCCATCAAAATGGCTCGTTCTTGATCCATTTTCTTCCCCATTCAATGGGGTTTAAGCCCCTAATCTTAAACTAGAGTTTGGTGCCATTTTAAGGGCTTTGGGTTTTGAACCCATACCTACAATCTCAATTTTTTCTCTTCTTAAGGCCAAACAATCAACTCTTTGTTACATTACAACCCTCCTAGCACATAGATGAGGTTCTGATACATGAAAATCAATCTCATGCAAGATGATTTCTAGGTCTAGTTTTTAAGTTTCATTCATGCTGACCAAGTTTCTCTACAGTTCTAAGTTCTTTCTCATGCTAAACTACTATTTGAATATACAGAAACACAAATAAGAAGAAAAAATGAGATTCTTTACCGGGTTTGGCCCAATTAAAGAAGTACTTGGTTTTTCTCTGTTCAATTAGTGCTCTCTCTTTCTCTTGAACCTCTCTTTCTCCTCATTTTCAGCTCCCTATTTTTCTTAGCTAGCTTGTAGAAAAGTAATCCATTTGAGGTCTCTACTCCTTGCATGTTGCCTGCAACTCCATTATTTCTCCCCCCTCTCTCTCTCTTCCTCTCTCTCCATCACTCTCTCTATCTCTATCTCTATTTGGATGGAGCAGAACACTATACGAAGCTTTGTACTACAATATATGCATATATATCTATACATATATATATATATATATATATGAGAGAAATTGAAGATAACTTGGTTGTGCCATTTGGAACTTGAAATCTCCCAGGGTCCTTCATCAATGGACACCTCAAGATCTCCATTATAACCTTATTTATTACCAAAAATATGATTTATTTAGTGGGAATGCATAGACCATTCCACTTAACCATTATATATATAGACTCCAAAACTAAACCCAAACTAATTGCTCCAAAAATTCTCCAACAAAAAAAATCCCAAAAATGTCGTCTAGGATCGAAAGTACCCAATACAGCGTCAAAACCCACCCCTTTCTGCCTAAAGAACTAGAATTAAAAGTATTGTAAAGACTAAAATTTAAGAAGAAATAACCAAAATTTATTATCTAGCATAATCATTCCATCTCAACCCCAAACAGAATCTTAGAAATCTTCTTCCATAAAGAGCAAGAAAGTAGAAACACTAAGCATTCCTTTTGAACGAAGAATCAGTACTAAAAGTTACCAAAACATCTTTACTCGTGAAATTAGCTAAAATAATTTTGGAAAAAAATCAATCTAAAATATCCCCAGCTAAGGTCCATTGTTTAAGGAAACATAGGAGACCATTAATGAAAATATAAGGCATTAAACATTGAATGGCCTCCAAAATCCAGAAAGCAAACAAAAACAAGATGAGAGACAAATACCAAAAGGTCAACCAATCCAGGCAATACCATAATAAAAAAGGAGAATTAAGGGAGAGAATACATACAATGGATAGAAGGATCTGAGAAGAGAAAAAAGGATAGGAGACTGATTGGGTGAAAAGGAAAATGGAAAATGAAAAGAAGAACAGAAGGAAGAGAAGAGACAACGAAAAAAAAAAAAAGAGGCAAAAGAAACCAAAAGAACTCCAAAGCAGAAAATCAAAAAGATAGAGAAAAAGATAAAACCAACAAAAAGACAACAGATAAAGAAGAGGAGAAGGCAATAAAAAAAACATAAAGATAGAGAAAAGAAAATACTAAAAGAGGACTAGTGGATCAAAAGGAAACACATAACCATAAACTAACACAAACTAAAGACTAAACAAGACTAACCTGAAGAAATGAAAGGAACGAAAAAGGTGAATTTGAAAGCTCTACTAGTATAAAAACTTAAAACCATCAGTCAACCCTATGAACGCACCATGCCAAGTTTGTTGTAATAGCATTCTGATCCCAAAACCACATTGAACCACTAATCTTTAGGCCTACCATCTTTCTGCATTGCCCCATATAAAAAAAAAATCTATATTCCACTAAGAATTTCTTACTTCTCACACACTACAAATTGAATACGAGATCATGAAGAGAATAATCCTTAAAAACCAACCTTGACTTTGCCTAAAAACCAATCCTATATTTTATCAAGTCTGTTTCCTCAACCCAATCAATCACTTTATTTTCAAAAAGACACTTGTTCCTTAGAAGCCACGAAGACCAACATATAATTATAGGGATGGATCTCCACACCAATGATTAATCTTTCTTGAACTTCCAACTTTGCCACCAATCCCAAACCCCTTAAATAGAATTTTTTGAAACCCAATTAATAGGCCACCACTAAACATAATCTAACCACACTTTTTAGCACAATAACAAGAAATGATCAACTGTTTTGAATTCTTCCCCACATAATTTATAATAGTTTCTATCTTCTTCACGAAGTACTCCCAATCTATTCAATCTTTCTTCTATCAGAACTCTATCCCAATAAATTAACAAACTAAAACATTGTACCTTAGATGGGGCAATGTTTTTCCAAATAAAATCAGAATATTTACATTCGATACCCAATGAATTCTCAAACAATTCAGAAATCCCCTTTACCGAGAAAGACTCATTTCTTGAACTTTTCCAACACAAAACATCAGGTTCACTGCTATTAAACAGAGGAACTTTGCGCAACAGATCCAATAAGCTATCCTTCTTCTTTAACTCCCAAACAAACAATGATCTTCAAAACAAAACTTCCCAATGAATCTTTCCTTTTTTTTGAACCAAAAAATAAAGCAAGCAGCCTTCCTTATTAATAGCAATAGAATATAGTCTAGGATACTTATTATAAAGGAGAAACTCCTCAATCCACTTGTATTTAATTCCAAAAAGAGGTCTCTCTTCCATTGCCCACCTTTAGTTTGATGTTTTCAAAAAAAAAAAAAAAATTGGTCATTATTTCATTTTTCTCCTTAATCAACAAAATATTTGTCACATTCCAAACCCTACCCTATGCGGATTATAAAATGCGACCGCTCGTAAGGCTTTCAATTTGGTCCCAAATTAATTGCATTATTTAGAGACAACAGTTGGAAGCAAAATTTCATAGATATTTTTTTTCTTTAAAATGAATGCAATCACATTTGGCAGAGCAATACTATTTCAAAACTGTATATTATACAAGTGTTCAGAGTTTACAACATTGTGAGCCCATTACATATACATTCAATGACTAACATTTCTATAGGTTTGTTAGTTTATTTTAATTCTTCTTGCTCTAAGTTGTTGCCTACTCATGGCATGTCATCCTCGAGGAAACTAGAACATCCTGCGCTGCATCTCTTGCAAACTTCCTAAATGTATATAGATTCCTTACTCGTTGTAGACATTCTTTCTCTAGAATAAACCTGAAAGGTGTATGGATGAATTCTCGTGAGCTTTGTGAAAAGCTCATAGATAAGTAATCAGGATTCTCTATCATGGGTTTTGACCGATAGAGTTTTGAATTTTGGAATTAGTTTAGTTAATTTGTTCATATATTTTAGGGTCTAATTTTCCCAATTAGATTCTGCCGTTAAGTCTGGAATACCTCAAAAAGGTTTAAAATGCATTTTCTTGCATTTCAATTGGCATTTATTATATCACTTTTAGGCCCAATTGTAAATTTTTAGTTATACCCAATTATTAAGGACATTAAAATATTTTTTAATTATTTTCTAGGGCTTAATCATAATTTTCCTAAAATTTTGGGGTTAAATTGAAATTTTCAAAAGTTCTAGTTCAATTAGGTTTGGGTTGAACCAACTGGTTAAGCCTTTAAAAAGGTGGAGCAGTCCAGCTATTCAAAGAACTAGTCAATTTGGTGGCAGTTTAAGTGAACCTTAGCTAAAACATCAAGAACCGAACTGTCTGGCCGGTAGGCCACGTCATCACTCACGCCCCCAAAATGACACCATTCCATGAAATTTTATAACCAGTTTGCTTTGTCGAATCCCAACCCAAACTCGATGACCCACCCGACCCATTATCCCATCATTATTCATCGTCCTATTCGATTTAGGGTTACTGTTCATTTTAACCATAAAATTTTCCAATGCCATTTCTACCATTTTCAAAGCTCATCTCAATTTGTTTCCAATTCTAAAACAATTTTGGAATACAGTTGCATCATTTAATATCATTTTGTTCATTTGAAACCCCCTCAAAAGCTGTAATCGAGCTCTAATGGCCAACGCCTACAAGTCGACCTTTCACCCTGGTTTCTCCATCAAAACGGCTCGTTCCTCATCCATTTTCTTCCTCATTCAATGGGGTTTAAGACCCTAATCTTAACTAGAGTTTGGTGCCATTTTAAGGGGTTCGGGTTTTGAACCCATACCTGTAATCTCAATTTTCTCTCATCTTAAGGCCAAACAATCAACTTTTTGTTGCATTACAGCCCTCCTAGGATGTAGATGAGGTTCTGATGCATGAAAATCAGTTTCATGCAAGAAGATTTCTAGGTCTAGTTTTTAAGTTTCATTCATGGTGACCAAGTTTCTCTATGGTCTCTAGGGTTCTTTCTTGTGCTAAACTACTATTCGAATATACAGAAACACAAATAAGAAGAAAAAAATGAGATTCTTTACCTTGTTTGGCCCAATTAGAGAAGTACTTGGTTTTTCTTTCTTTGATCAGTGCTCTCTTTTCTCTTGAACCTCTCTTTCCCCTCATTTTCAGCACTTTTTTTTTTCCTTAGCTAGCTTCTAGAAAAGTAATCCATTTGAGGTCTTTAGTCCTAGCATGTTGCATGCAACTTCATTATTTCTCCCTCTCTCTCTCTCTCTCTCCATCACTTTCTCTATCTCTATCTCTATTTGGCTGGAGCAGAACACTACAGGCAGCTTTGTACTACAATATAAGCTTATATATATATATATGTAGATATATATGAGAGAAATTGAAAATAACTTGGTTGTGCCATTTGGAACTTGAAATCTCCCAAGGTCCTTTATCAATGGACACCTCAAGATCTCCATTATCACCTTATTTATTACCAAAAATATGATTTAGTTAGTGGGAATGCATAGAGCATTCCACTTAACCATTATATATATATATATGTGTGTGTGTGTGTTTGTGTGTAGTGTATCTGTGGTGTTGGTGCACCACACATGTCTTGCACCATCTTAACCAAACACAATTGATCATGTCTTTTTGCTAAAGTGATGTTGCCCAACATCATCATGTCCCAAACATCATGTTCACAAACAATTTGATTGAGGGACCATAGTCTTCAACTATGGGCACTTCTGCACTAGTTAACCCAAAATTGCCTAGGTATTAATCATGATTAATACTAATTAGGGTCGAGTCATCAAAATTGTTATGACATGGAAAATTTTTTTTTTTTTTATTATTATTATTATTATTATTATGATTATTATTATTATTTAAAATTGATGAATGCATGTATGATGTGTAGGTGTTTATGTGTGGAGGAATATACGTGTATGTATATGTGTGTATGTATATGTTTAGAACAGTGCATGTGTGCACTGTGTGAGGGAACATCAGACCTGGTGTGTGTGTGTCGGTGGAGTAGTGTGTGTGCCTAGTGTGTGTGTGTGTGATAAGTGATATATATGTATATATATAGGTGTATAGGCAGCTTTGCATTAAATGCAAAGCTGCATGAGGGGAAGAAAGCAGGTGGCTGCTGCAGAGAGAAAAAGGTCAAAGAAAGGGGCTGTGAAGGGGGAGTAACCGAGGGAGAGAAATGGAGGTGTTTGAGTGATATAAGGGAGTTGGTCTCGGTTGGAGAAGAAAAGAGAAGGAAGGAAAGACCGAGAGCAAGGGAGAGAGAGTTCTGAAGAAGCAGAAGTGACCAAGAGGAACAGAAGGAGAGGGGAAGCAAACCAAAAAGGGGAAAATCAAAAATTTTAGGTAAGTGGGTGCTTCTGTTTTAAATTTCAAAAGCATGATTCGTTTGATTTAGATCATAGGGTTTTATAAAGCATGATTTTAGCTTTCAAATGCAAAAAGAATGATAGAAAACGGTTAAGGGAATAGGGAGAAAATCCAAGTTACAGGTCTCGGCCATGGAGGTTGGACCTTGTCATTTTATGTGAGAAACCATGTTTAAATGACCAGAAAATAGTCCTAGGAGGTGCAGAAAAAGAATAGAAAGAGAAAGAATGAAAAACCGTAGGAGACCGGGCATGAAATTGGGAAAAATCAGCTCGCCGAAAAATCGGCCGGAGCTATTAAACCCTCTATTTCGTGAAGATTAAAAAGGCTTTGAGGGAAATGGAGGTTGGGGATGAGATCTACACGAGAAGGAGGAGAGAATCACATTTTAAAACCTTGGAAAAGTCACCGGAGACCGGTCGCCGGTGCTGGAGAAGGCGCCGGAACCCTACTGCTGCTTTGCCGAAAAGTCGGGGAAGAAGGTGGGGGTGACCGGGTCGGGTTCCGGGTCGGGTCGGGTCCGGTTCGGGCGGGGCTGGACCGCCCCTGCCACGTGTCGCGCTGGTGTTTTAAATTAAAAGGGGACCGGGTCTGATTGGTTACAGACTTAAGAAATCAAAGAATTTAAATTGAAATAGGAATAGGGATATCCTATCCCTGTTCTGGATAAGTCCCTGTTTGGGTAACCGAATTGGGAATAGTGAATTTTGATTAATTGCAATTTGACCTTGAACCTTTTGAAAATTGAACCTTAACCCAGAACCTTAAGAAATCTGATTTTGAACCCCAGAACTTTGATTAATTATGTTTGACCCCCCCCTTGAATAAAATATTAATAAATTATTAATTAAATTAATTTATTAATTAATTAAATTAATTTAGTTAATTAAATATTCAAAAATATCCCGGAGTCCAAATAGGACAAGTCATTAGTGTATTTTGACTATCTCGACCATTCTGAGACCAATGGTGAGGTCTGTTTTACGAGACGGGGTCCCAAAAAATAAAAGACCCGTAGAAACTTTTAAACATTACCAAAATGCCCCTGGATTAAAGTACAGTCAAACGAACTCCGAATTAGGTAAACAAATAGTGAAACCTTATTATCTCGAACATTCCGGACTCAAACGTGGAGTCCAATTTGTGAAAAGAGGTCACGAAATGTAAGGACACGTGTAAAGTATAAAATGACTATTTTGCCCTTTTGAACCCCGGTGTCCGAATTGAGTTCTACGAGAACCTAAACTTATTTTCTTCAACGTCCTAGAACCAATGGTAGAGTTTAATTTAGCAGAATAGAAACCTATAAATTTAAAGACATAAAATTTGATGAATAGCATAAATTCAAATGAAAATAGATTGAGTTGGAATTTATGTTTTTAGGGACACTTACAGGACAGGAGAGGGAGATCTGATCTCTTGCATCTTCATTGATCAGTTCAGTTACATATCGTGCACGTTCTTCTTGGGTTGTGACTGACCCATCAGGTATGGTGTTTTGCTAATGTTAGAAATGAAGTTAAGTTAGGAATATTTGTGAATGACTGGGATGCTGTATGTGTTTATTTGTAATGTGTTTACCTGATTATTGGAATTGGTTGTTTACATGTTATGTGTTACTTGCAAGTTTAATAAAGTGAAGAACATGAATTATGATGTATGAACACATGAGATATGCATGTATATGAAACTGACTGGTGATTTATTTATTATTGTCAGAGCATTTTATATTATTGAGATCCATGTTCATTGAGGTTGCATTGGCATATTGGCATATGATGAATTCTTTGAGAACATGGCGTGGGTAAGCACGTGGTGCTTTGCATTATGAGGGTGTAGATCCTGTGGTGAAAAACCCAAAATTGGCCATTGCATTGGTACTCCGTAGCCATCGGGGAGTACTCGTAAACGAGACATGGGTGTGGCATAGAGTTGTGCATGGGTGTGTCACGCATACTATTCATATGTATATTACTGCGATGCTTGAATGCCATTAGGAAATAAATGTACACTTACACATCCCACGCCTTAGCTTTATTTCTGGCATTAGCATTTCATCATACCAGCAGTTGTGCTGACCCATTCGTGGGCAACATTTTTCAGATGAGGATCCTCCAGCCACGTGAGACTCTGTGATGCCCTGATAGGGCGGAGCACGGGATATATTTGTGATCCATGAGACTTGTATTTTATTATGTAAGGGCTTAAGCCCGAATGACCGATGAACGATGTATTGTATATTATTTTATGTATTGATGAGAATGGACGCATGTTTAGTGAATTTAATTACTTTTGTCCTTTTATTTATTTTAATTTCTGTCTCGTCAGTCGCGCCTCGGGTTTGTAGAAATTCGGGGCGTGACAACGTGGTATCAGAGCATAGGTTCGAATACCTAGAGATTGTGGGGTGTTGTTTAACACCATGAGACCCTAGAGAAAAGAATGAGATTTAGTATGAACTGTTAGCAGCATGTGATAGGATTTTATGTGCTACGTGATTATGTGTTTTGATGCACGCCTCATTGTAATTATGTGAAAAGGTGATGTTGAATTTTTCTTTTGGATTTGTAGATATGCCTCCTAGACGAGCACCTACGAGAGGCAGACCACCCAGACGGGGCAGGGGTAGAGGTACACCTAGAGGTGCTGCCCAACCTCGTCGCGGCAGATCTTGAGATGCTGCCTCTATTCCAGATGTAGTTGAGGAGGTTGTTGCCCCAACTGCCGCACCTGAGCATAGTGCAGCTGAGGAGGGTATTGCTCCAGCCCTGTGGAGGAGGTGGGGCAGACTATTGGCGCCAGAGATTTGGCGACCATTATACAGGAGTGCTTCCGTGCTATGCAGGAGGCCAGGACCACTGATGCCGAGGCCAGGGCTGCTGATGCCGAGGCCAGGGCTGCCGATGCTGAGGTCAGGGTGACAGGTGGAGAGACCAGAGACACCTTCGTCATGAAGGCGTTTCAACGGATGAGGCCGCCGTCATTTGCAGGACAGCCTGATCCTTTGGCAGCCGAGGAGTGGCTGGACCAGATTGTGAGGATCCTGGACTCACTGGGGATAGTTGAGCCACATTTGAGGATCCGATGTGCCACCTTCCAGTTCACCGGATTAGCGAGCCAGTGGTGGAAGGTATCCGCAAGGAGGATTAGCAGATTCGGAGAAGGATGGGATGCATTTGTGGCCATGTTCAATGACCACTACTTCCCAGCGACTGCTCGGGTCGGATTCAGGAGAGAGTTTGAGACCCTACTCCAGAGGGACATGACCGTGACGCAGTATGAGTCCCAGTTTACCGCATTGGGCAGGTTTGCCCCGCACATTATTGGGGTGGAGGAGCTGAGAGTCTACCATTTTCTAGAGGGGCTGAAGACCTCTATCAGGGATAGACTGGCAGGTCACATCATTGACACTTACGAGGAGGCTGTGATCAGGGCCACGAGGGTAGAGGGAGAGTTGGCAGCTCTCAGAGGGATCAGGGAGTCCCGGACTCAGACCAAGCCAGCCACAGCACTAGCACTTACACCAGCTCAGCCTACTGTGACCGTCCCAGCTCACTCTGGTAGGAGGCCGGTGAAGAGGTTCCGGGGTAGTACCTCTTCTCCATCGACATCCCAGAGGCCTGCACAGTTTTTAGCTTCCCAGCCTACTATGTCCATCACTCCTCGAGGAGGGGCACCACCGATGACCATTACTTGTTACCAGTGTGGACAACCTGGCCACAGGATGGCTGATTGCCCACAGAGAGATCCTAGTCAGGGATCGGGGACAGGGCCGAGCCAGCTACCACTTCCATCCCAGTCTCAGAGTCAGGCCTGGAGGGCCACACCAGTGTGCTATACTTGTCATCAGCCGGGCCATATCAAGGCCCACTGTCCTCAGGGGCAGACTTCCCAGAGCGCACCGAGGTCCCACTATTTCCAGCCCACCCAGGTGCCTTTACCCCAGACGCAGTTAGGCTATAGACCCCCAGCACCTTACTATCAGCCAGCATCCTCAGCCTTGAGTGTTAGAGCCCCAGCCCCGAGAGGGGGAGGACAACAGGGGCAGAGAGGGGGAGGCAGACAGGGTCAGACCGTACAGGGTAGAGTGTACGCGGTCGCTACCCCAGAGGCTTCTACTGCTGGGCCATCAGTGGTGTGAGGTACCTTTCTTATATTCAGTTCATGGGCTAGCATGTTGATAGACTCTGGTGCATCGCATTCTTTTATATCCACTGCATTGGCCATGTCATTGGGATTGACTATAGATCGGATGGATCCACCACTACGTGTTGATACCCCTGTTGGGGGTAGTGTGACATTGACCAGGATCTGTAGGGGTTGTTCACTTGAGATAGCTGACCGTACTCTCTGTTTTGATTTTATTGTGCTTGATATGACTAGCTTCGACGTTATCTTGGGTATGGATTGGCTGTTTACTTTCCGGGCTAATATTGATTGTTTCAGTGGGAGAGTTACGGTGTGCACCCCTGAGGGGGATTGTTTTTATTTCACAGGGGATCGTGGAGACTTCCTGGTACCACCCTTGTACGATACTAGGAGTTGGGGAGCTCATAGCTATATGTTGGCTAGTATGATTGCAGGGGATAGTGAGGCTACAGGGGTTGTGTTACCACAGGTGGTAGACGAGTTTCCTGATGTTTTTCCTGACAGCTTGACTAGTTTGCCACCGAGGCGGGAGGTAGAGTTTACCATTGAGCTTATCCCCGGTACCGTACCCATATCTATCCCACCATACCGCATGGCTCCAGCAGAGTTGAGGGAGCTGAGGGAGCAGCTGACTGACCTTCAGGGTAAGGGGTTCATCCGTCCTAGCACTTCTCCTTGGGGTGCCTCAGCACTCTTTGCGAAGAAGAAGGACGGGACGTTGCGGTTATGTGTGGACTACCGGAGGCTGAACCGAGTGACTATTAAGAACAAGTACCCGTTACCCAGGATCGATGACTTGTTTGATCAGTTGAGAGGTTCGAGATGCTTCTCGAAGATTGATCTTCGATCTGGGTATCATCAGTTGAGAGTGCGAGAGGAGGACATAGCGAACACAGCCTTCCGCACTCGCTATGGTCACTTTGAGTTCGTGGTGATGCCATTTGGTGTGACGAATGCCCCAGCGGCAATCATGGACTTGATGCACCGTGTCTTTGGCCAGTACATAGATCAGTTTGTGGTGGTGTTTGTGGACGATATTTTGATTTACTCACCTTCTGAGGATGAGCATGCTTTCCACCTACGGACTGTGTTACAGATCTTGAGAGAGCATAGGCTATTTGCCAAGCTTTCCAAGTGCGAGTTCTGGCTTCAGGAGGTACAGTTCCTAGGCCATGCTGTATCTGGGAGTGGAGTATCTGTTGACCCTTCTAAGGTTGACTCTGTTATGAGCTGGGAGAGGCCGAGGAATGTATTTGAGATACGGAGTTTCTTGGGGTTAGCAGGGTACTACCGCCGTTTTGTGGAGGGATTTTCTCGCCTTGCTGCACCGATGACTCGGCTGACGCGCAAGGGCATCAGGTTTCAGTGGACCGACGACTGTGAGCAGTCATTTCAAGAGCTAAAGAGGAGATTGACTTCAGCTCCCGTCCTGATTATCCCTGAGGGAGGCCTGGGTTATACAGTGTACTGTGATGCTTCCCGAGAGGGACTGGGTTGTGTATTGATGCAGGAAGGCCGGGTAGTAGCTTATGGTTCTCGCCAGTTGAAGAGCCATGAGAAGAACTACCCCACCCACGATTTAGAGTTGGCTGCCGTCATCTTTGCTCTTAAGAGCTGGCGACACTATTTATATGGGGTGAGATTTGAGGTGTTCTCGGACCACAAAAGCCTCAGGTATATCTTTACACAGAAGGATCTGAACCTTCGACAGAGGAGATGGATGGAGTATCTAGAGGATTACGACTTTGACCTTCAGTACCATCCTGGGAAGGCCAACGTCGTAGCTGATGCACTCAGTCGGAGACCGAGCAGCACCTTAGCCAGCCTAGCCATCAGAGAGTGGGAGATGATGGGAGTTATTGGGGAGTTTGATTTAGAGCTTACCGAGTCTAAGGGACACGCCACCCTGTTCAGCTTGTGTGTACAGCCTA
This sequence comes from Nyssa sinensis, assembly GCA_008638375.1. Lineage (NCBI taxonomy): Eukaryota > Viridiplantae > Streptophyta > Magnoliopsida > Cornales > Nyssaceae > Nyssa > Nyssa sinensis. The sequence continues at coordinate 23,843,849 of CM018037.1, read as the reverse complement.
CCCTTCTGACCAGAGTTATAGAGGCACAGTTGCTGGATACTGAGGCCGAGCAGATTAGGGCACGGATTGCTAGCCCTGAGGGATTTGAGGGATGGACAGTCCATTCTGACCTTGGTTTGAGATACAGGGGTAGAGTCTTCGTTCCCGAGTCTCTTAGGACTGATGTCCTTAGGGATTTCCACCATTCACGCTTAGCGGTGCACCTAGGGGGCACCAAGATGTATCATGATCTGCGCCGACAGTATTGGTAGACTGGGATGCAGGCAGATGTAGCACAGTTTGTGGCTAGGTGTCTCACGTGCCAGCAGGTGAAGGCTGAGCACTAGAGGCCTGGAGGTTTGTTACAGCCATTACCAGTAGCTGAGTGGAAGTGGGAGCATGTTACCATGGATTTCGTGATGGGTCTCCCGAAGTCACCTAGGGGCCATGATGCGATTTGGGTTATTGTGGACAGGCTGACGAAGTCCCCCCATTTCTTACCGATCAGAGTGACTGACTCATCAGACGCCCTCAGTAGGTTGTACGTTCGAGAGATAGTGCGACTACATGGGGTTCCGGTATCCATAGTTTCTGACAGGGACCCACGTTTCACTGCACGGTTCTGGCAGAGCTTCCAGACAGCCTTAGGGACCCAGCTTCAGTTTAGTACTGCCTTCCACCCACAGACAGATGGCCAGTCAGAGCGTACTATTCAGATCTTGGAGGATATGCTCAGGGCCTGTGTCATGGACTTTAGAGGTAGCTGGGAGGATCACCTTGCCTTGGTCGAATTTGCCTACAACAACAGCTACCAGTCCAGTATTGAGATGGCACCATTTGAGGCACTGTATGGTAGGCCGTGCCGTTCCCCGGTATGTTGGACTGAGGTAGGAGAGACAGCTGCCTTGGGACCTGATATTGTTCGTGAGACCACGGACAAGATACAGGTGATCAGGCAGCGATTGTTGACAGCCCAGAGTCGCCAGAGGAGTTATGCAGATAGGAGGCGGCGACCCTTGGCATTTGAGGTGGGGGACCATGTGTTCATTAAGGTATCTCCCAGACGGGGCTTGAAGAGATTTGGGCGCGGTGGGAAGCTATCGCCACGATTTATAGGCCCTTTTGAGATTCTTGGGAGAGTTGGTGAGGTGGCTTATAAGCTAGCCTTACCACCACAGCTATCTGGAGTTCACGACGTCTTTCATGTATCTATGCTGAGGAAGTACCATCCCGACCCCTCACATGTACTTGACTGGGTAGATCTTCAGTTAGAGGGGGACGTTTCCTATGACCAGAGACCCATAGAGATATTAGACTCGAGGGACCAGGTTTTGCGAGGCAGGACCATCCCTTTGGTCAAGGTTCATTGGAACCACCATGGGGTTGAGGAGGCTACTTGGGAGCGTGAGGCCGGGGTTCAAGTTAGGTACCCTGAGTTGTTTGATCAGTGATGTATTTTCTTTTGTCTTATGTTATTTTAAATTTCGGGACGAAATTTTTGTAAGGAGGGAAGGATGTTATGACATGGAAATTTTTTTTTTATTATTATTATTATTATTATTATTATTTAAAATTGATGAATGCAAGTATGATGTGTAGGTGTTTATGTGTGGAGGAATATATGTGTATGTATATGTGTGTATGTATATGTTTAGAACAGTGCATGTGTGCACTGTGTGTGGGAACATCAGACCTGGTGTGTGTGTGTCGGTGGAGTAGTGTGTGTGCCTAGTGTGTGTGTGTGTGATAAGTGATATATATGTATATATATAGGTGTATAGGCAGCTTTGCATTAAATGCAAAGCTGCATGAGGGGAAGAAAGCAGGTGGCTGCTGTAGAGAGAAAAAGGTCAAAGAAAGGGGCTGTGAAGGGGGAGTAACCGAGGGAGAGAAATGGAGGTGTTTGAGTGATATAAGGGAGTTGGTCTCGGTTGGAGAAGAAAAGAGAAGGAAGGAAAGACCGAGAGCAAGGGAGAGAGAGTTCTGAAGAAGCAGAAGTGACCAAGAGGAACAGAAGGAGAGGGGAAGCAAACCAAAAAGGGGAAAATCAGAAATTTTAGGTAAGTGGGTGCTTCTGTTTTAAATTTCAAAAGCATGATTCGTTTGATTTAGATCATAGGGTTTTATAAAGCATGATTTTAGCTTTCAAATGCAAAAAGAATGATAGAAAACGGTTAAGGGAATAGGGAGAAAATCCAAGTTACAGGTCTCGACCATGGAGGTTGGACCTTGTCATTTTATGTGAGAAACCATGTTTAAATGACCAAAAAATAGTCCTAGGAGGTGCAGAAAAAGAATAGAAAGAGAAAGAATGAAAAATCGTAGGAGACCGGGCATGAAATTGGGAAAAATCAGCTCGCCAGAAAACCGGCCGGAGCTATTAAACCCTCTATTTCGTGAAGATTAAAAAGGCTTTGAGGGAAATGGAGGTTGGGGATGAGATCTACACGAGAAGGAGGAGAGAATCACATTTTAAAACCTTGGAAAAGTCACCGGAGACCGGTCGCCGGCGCCGGAGAAGGCGCCGGAACCCTACTGCTGCTTCGCCGGAAAGTCGGGGAAGAAGGTGGGGGTGACCGGGTCGGGTTCCGGGTCGGGTCGGGTCCGGTTCGGGTGGGGCTGGACCGCCCCTGCCACGTGTCGTGCTGGTGTTTTAAATTAAAAGGGGACCGTGTCTGATTGGTTACAGACTTAAGAAATCAAAGAATTTAAATTGAAATAGGAACAGGGATATCCTATCCCTGTTCTGGATAAGTCCCTGTTTGGGTAACCGAATTGGGAATAGTGAATTTTGATTAATTACAATTTTGACCTTGAACCTTTTGAAAATTGAACCTTAACCCAGAACCTTAAGAAATCTGATTTTGAACCCCAGAACTTTGATTAATTATGTTTGACCCCCCCCTGAATAAAATATTAATAAATTATTAATTAAATTAATTAATTAATTAATTAATTAAATTAATTAAATTAATTAAATATTCAAAAATATCCCGGAGTCCAAATGGGACAAGTCATTAGTGTATTTTGACTATCTCGACCATTCTGAGACCAATGGTGAGGTCCGTTTTGCAAGACGGGGTCCCGAAAAATAAAAGACCCGTAGAAACCTTTAAAAATTACCAAAATGCCCCTGGATTAAAGTACAGTCAAACGAACTCCGAATTAGGTAAACAAATAGTGAAACCTTATTATCTCGAACATTCCAGACTCAACCGTGGAGTCCGATTTGTGAAAAGAGGTCACGAAATGTAAGGACACGTCTAAAGTGCAAAATGACTATTTTACCCTTTTGAACCCCGGTGTCCGAATTGAGTTCTACGAGAACCTAAACTTATTTTCTTCAACGTCCTAGAACCAATGGTAGAGTTTAATTTAGCAGAATAGAAACCTATAAATTTAAAGACAAAAAATTTGATGAATAGCATAAATTCAAATGAAAATAGACTGAGTTGGAATTTATGTTTTTAGGGACACTTACAGGACAGGAGAGGAAGATCTGATCTCTTGCATCTTCATTGATCAGTTCAGTTACATATCGTGCACGTTCTTCTTGGGTTGTGACTGACCCATCAGGTATGGTGTTTTGCTAATGTTAGAAATGAAGTTAAGTTAGGAATATTTGTGAATGACTGGGATGCTGTATGTGTTTATTTGTAATGTGTTTACCTGATTATTGGAATTGGTTGTTTACATGTTATGTGTTACTTGCAAGTTTAATAAAGTGAAGAACATGAATTATGATGTATGAACACATGAGATATGCATGTATATGAAACTGACTGGTGATTTATTTATTATTGTCAGAGCATGTTATATTATTGAGATCCATGTTCATTGAGATTGCATTGGCATATTGGCATATGATGAATTCTTTGAGAACATGGCGTGGGTAAGCACGTGGTGCTTTGCATTATGAGGGTGTAGATCCTGTGGTGAAAAACCCAAAATTGGCCATTGCATTGGTACTCCGTAGCCGTCGGGGAGTACCTGTAAACGAGACATGGGTGTGGCATAGAGTTGTGCATGCGTGTGTCACGCATACTATTCATATGTATATTACTGCGATGCTTGAATGCCATTAGGAAATAAATGTACACTTACACATCCCACGCCTTAGCTTTATTTCTGGCATTAGCATTTCATCATACCAGCAGTTGTGCTGACCCATTCTTGGGCAACATTTTTCAGATGAGGATCCTCCAGCCACGTGAGACTCTGTGATGCCCTGATAGGGCGGAGCACGGGATATATTTGTGATCCATGAGACTTGTATTTTGTTATGTAAGGGCTTAAGCCCGAATGACCGATGAACGATGTATTGTATATTATTTTATGTATTGATGAGAATGGACGCATGTTTAGTGAATTTAATTACTTTTGTCCTTTTATTTATTATACTTTCTGTCTCGTCAGTCACGCCTCGAGTTTGTAGAAATTCGAGGCGTGACAAAAATACATTTTCAAGAATACTCATCACTCATTTAATGGCTATGGTACACACATGTGCCTTGTCTCTCATTTCACAGTCAAATTGCTTTAAGTAAATCGCCCATCATTCATTTAAGGCTTGTATATGATAATAATCGACATTAGTCATAATTACCCAATAATATTGGGTCGAGATGTTACAATATCTTTCCATATTTTTGACTGATTGTAATTTCTTACATCATTAGATAGCCAGTTTTTTTTTTCAGACCCTCCATTTTTAGCTCAGATCAGACTTCTCCAAATAGATTTTTCCTCATTCGTAAATCTCCACCACCACGTAATTAATATAGCATCATTCATTTTGCATAGCTCTCTAACCCCCAAACCTCATTTTTCTTTTCTCTTAGATGCCTAGTCCTAACTTAACAAATAATTTTTTCTCTTAGACTCATTCCCACCCCATAAAAATTTACTCTGGAGACTTTCAATTTCTTTGGCAGTGAGTTTAACACAGATTTTATTAATACAACTCTTCCCCCAAAAGATGGAAACCCTAACTCCCTTGCCTTTTTTAACATCAAATTTAAACATTCTGCTGCTAAAATAAATATCGATGGAGACAATAAGTCCTCTTGTCGAATTCCTTTACTCATCTTCATTTCCTCAGTTTGGGAACCTTTAACTAATATGGAAAGGTGGATAGTAGAAACACACTCTTTTAGCCGAACCAACCATTTTTCTTTAAAACCAAAACTCAGTAACTTACTAAATAAAAAAATTCCAATTAAGCTTATCATAAGCTTTCTCAAAATCAAGCTTAGTGACAGCTTGCAAAAAGTCAATAACTTCATTTTCTACCAAGCATAATGCTTTCTCAACACTTGCTTACTTCTTCTTTTTTTGCCTTTTCTTCTCTCTCCTATCATGCTTGTTTATCTACAATTGTATGGGTCTCCAGATTCATTGGTCTTAATAAATAAAACTTTGGCCATCAACCATTCTATGAAGAAATCTATTTCGTACACACACACACACACACTCACATGTAGATATAGATAACTAAGTATGGTAGAAGATCATCATGGCAATGACGGGAATTTCAAGTGAAATTAAACTACCATATATATTGTTCATCTACTTTTCATACGGCTGCATTTCCTGTATTAGCCAAACCAAACACAGTTTTAAAATATTTGGTGATGTCTTTGTTTTACCATCCGTCCAGTGTTACCACAATATTCAAATGATCCCGTCTTCTTAGTATTTATCTTGTGGACCTATAAATCCATGTCCACCATATTATTTATGCATTTAAATAATTCCAGCTTTCTTCAGGATTGTTTATTTAGAGCAACTATTGATTAGTCCTGTCCTTCTGAGTGAGTTAAAATAGTCAAGCCTGGTTAAGGTCTTCCAACTACTCTTTTGGTCATTTCAAATAATTCACTGATTGAGGAATCCTCAAAAACAATTATAATCTCAAACTAAGTTTTCTACTAATTTGTGAATATAACCCAAATATACCTTCACCAAATTGAAAAGTTAATAGTTGTATTTGGTCAATCAAATAAGTTATAATGGCCTCTTCAAACAACTTTGTTAAATATTCCCGGGATTTGAAGCTCTTTCACTGAAATTTCTGGTACTTGTCCTCTCGCCACACCACAGATTCAGATTTTTTTTTTTTTTTGAGAGCCGTGTGTGGTCACAATTCTAAATTTCACCAAATGCACGTACAAATTGCAGGTAGGTCCACTGACAAAATTCTCAATGAGAATGAATGAGATGATAACTGCTCCATCACCTCTCAGAAGTAGAAGCTACTTTGTGGGATATCATGGCCTCAGCTACACGAATTGCTCTCTGTGACCCTGTTATAGTCACTTTCCTGCCAAACAGGGTGCAAGAGAATCAAAAGAAGCACCAGATAGATTGGCTTTAAAATGATTATATACCTATCAGATGTCCCAGACATGAAATATATAAACTTGGTGATATATTCTTCAGGGAGAAAAATAGAAGGAAAAAACAGAAAATTCAAATTTAAGTAGGTTTCTAATCACAATTTGTTGGATTTAATTTTTTTGAAACTTCAAATTTCTTTCAAAAAATAATTTACGACTTGCACGTAATTTTTTTTATGTCAGACTTTTTTAGTTTTTCTTGTTATTATTTTTTTACGTCAATTTTTTTTAGTGTCAATAGTATGTTGGTTACGTTTAAGTTTAGTCAAGTAAAAGTTTAATGTAAGTATTTTGTTTCAAAAATTATTAAATTTCCTCATCCCCTCCTTGTGAGGTGTATTCTAGAAACAATTTAAGTATATTTTCCATAGTTATGCCAAGATGATATGATTTCTAGAAAATAAACGGATCTTACATGAGTTTATTCTCAAATAGGCAAAATCTTATTTACTTGATATTGAAGAATAATAAGCAGTGTTATAAAGTATGGCAAAAACACACCACCAACATAAAATTATAAGGCAACACTACAATTATAAAATTATAAAAAAACATATGAAAATAAAAAATAAATCATTTAACTAAGTAATTTAGAAAGAAATATTAATTTAACAAAACTAATAAAAATATAGGCAAAGGAAAACATGACCTTCGACTGGACTGTTGTTTTACAAGAAAACCTTGAACTGGTCTGTAAGTGGTCAAACTGAACTTCTAACGACAGTTTCTTGGAATATTTTACAGAAATTTGTACGAATATTGCCTTCAACAGTTACTCAAAATTTTATAACGATGAAAATTTTTAAGATTGAAAAATGAGGTTATGGCTCCATTATTAGTATGAGTGTGTAAATTGAAAGATTGGGTGGAGAAGTCAAGAACGAAAGATTTTGTAGGTGGGTTTTTTTTATAGTTATTAATAAATTGGAAAATAAGTAAGGAAAAGCAGATTTGGAAAAAAGAAAGAAAGAAATTATTTCAACTATACCTACCAAAGAAAAAAGTGTCAAAATTGTGTAAAGGACTTTTTCAAGTTCCAATTATTCTTTAGGTATGTTATCCCCATTTTTTGAAACCTTCAAATGATTTGTCAAGATTTCAGGTACTGTCTGAAAAATTTGCTCGAGTCAAACCATGCAGGCACTTTTTGTATTGTTTGCTACTTTCCAACTTTTCTTTTCGAAATGCATTAATTTGGTACATATATACATTAGTTGTGCTTTAAGAGGTAGTTTAAATTAATCTGTGCTGCTCTTCATATTTAACAAGTCAATCCAAAGATTAGGTTGAATGTAGGTTACGTGGAAGGTTTTAAAATCCCAAAGTTTAATGAAACTTTTTTCTCCAATAAAAATTGAGAATCATTTTCAGCTACAAATTAGAAGAATTCTTCAAAGAGAGAGAGAGAGAGAGAGATAGTAGTAGTGAATAGGATATAAAAAAAAAAATGACCGTTTCAATGAGATGACGTGTTTGTGTTTGATGATATTTCAAATGTACCTACCAAAGAAAAAAAGGAATAAAGTTTCATAAAGGACATTCAAGTACTTCCCGAAAAAATTGCTCCAGTAAAACCATGCAAGTCTTCTTGTATTTTTTTGCCACTTTTGAAATTTTATTTTCAAAATGGTTGTACACATATAAAAAATTAATCATTTTAAACAAGGTTGAGTGTTGGTTAAGTAGAGCAGGTGGCTAAAATATTATTTGGTTGGTTTGATCTTTTAAAATATCATAATATGTATCTTACTAATTCCACCTTTTTTAATTCGGATACTCCCATGCTATTTTTTTTTTCCATCTCTCAACTCTTTTGATATCTTTAAGATAGATGGTTTTAAAATTACAGAGTATAATGAGACATTTTTCCCCAATAAAAATTGAGAATCTTTGTAATTTACATCATTTTCAGCTAGTTAGCATTCTTCATACATAAATATATATATATATATATATAGAGAGAGAGAGAGAGAGAGAGAGAGAGAGAGAGAGAAAAGTAGTGGATAGGATATAAAAACAATGACCTCTTCAATGAGATAACATGTCGGGGTAAGCTCATAGAAAAGAAAATGAGAAGTGGTATTTACTTGGTACAGGCATAGTTCTCAAAGAATGACTCAGGTTTTGTAATAGAAAAAAAAAGACAACCATTGAAGACTTATTTAAATGTTATCTACTTGGTAAAGCAATATGATTAATTCAACGACCCTGTACCTATAAATAGGCATCCTTCCCAATGTTAGATTTATCATCTCTTTAACAGATTAATTTGCTCTAAACAAAGAGTACTAAACTGTGATGATGAAGATGGGCGTTCATACCCTTGCAACCATTGCCATATTGGTTTTGGCTTTCTCACTTACCTATGCCTCTGACCCCAGCCCATTGCAAGACTTCTGTGTTGCTATTAATGACCCTGCTTGTATGTTTTCTACTTTTATCTCTCTTGGTTTCTACCTTCTCCCTCTCTCATGCGTGCTTTGTGATGTCAATGACAACATTATGCTTACATATATATTGATTTTTTTACGATAATATTTAAGTGGTCATAAAATTAGTTGATATTCATATTTTTTCTTGCACGACATTCTTTTAACATCTAGCTATTTCTTGCATGTAGTGTTTGTGAATGGCAAGTTTTGCAGGGACCCAATGCTTGCCACAGCTAACGATTTCTTCTTTCCCGGGCTCAACATTCCTAGAAGTACAGCAAATCCACTTGGATCAAATGTCACTATATTAAACGTTGATAAGATAGCAGGACTCAACACTCTCGGCATCTCTTTAGCTCGAATTGACTTTGCACCTTATGGCCTCAACCCTCCCCACATGCACCCTCGCGCTACTGAGATTCTCGTTGTCGTGGAGGGTATCATATATGTTGGCTTTGTCAGTTCCAATCCGGCCAACCGCCTCTTCACCAAGATCCTATACCTAGGAGACGTTTTTGTTTTTCCAGAGGGACTCATTCACTTCCAATTTAATGTGGCAAACACCACTGGAGTCACATTTTCTGGTCTCAGTAGCCAAAATCCAGGACTCATCGTCATTGCAAATAATGTCTTTGGATCAAATCCACCCATTTCACCTGATGTTCTTACCAAGGCTTTCAAACTGGACAAGAATGTGATTGAATTTCTTCAAAAAGAATTCTCTATGACAACATGAAGTAGAAAAGTTATGGAGACTTTTCTACATATATATCAAAAGTACCCATGAGTTGATTGTTAAAAATAAGAAGATATCTTGTTTTACTCCAAGTCATAATATAAATAAATAAGTGGGTTTGTGGTGGACAGAGTCTTTGTTACCATGTTTTATTCATAATATAGTCCTGAAGTTTGTTAAATAAATTATTGTCTTCATCTCTCTCTCTCTCTCTCTCTCTCTCTCTCTCTCTAGCATGCGTTTTAACATTGAAAATAAACATTTTAACTTGTCACGATTGCAATAAGTCCCCTTGTCAGAATTCAAATGAGATTCCTTGGACATTGACTTTACGGAGCTGACAAATGTTTATGAATTACTCTTATGTTTTCGTTACTTAAAATATATAGCAAAAGAAACATTACCTAACCACAACTCCTAGTTTTTTTCCCTTTTGCTCGGCACTAGAAGTAGGTGTTGTAAGGCTCCCTCACTAAAAGATAATCATAATGAAAATGCTATAGAATCTATGGAGAGAAGAAAATGAGATAATAAATTATTTGTATTGTGTCTTACTCTTACGCAAACAAGCTTATTATAGGTCGGCGAGAGATATATATGACATGGGGGTAGGTAAAAGCAATATATGGAATGTATAACTATACAAAATATTACATTCAAAATTACAATATACAAAAAAAGGGATACGATTGATAGTTTTGACAACAATGAGAGTTACTTTTCACCAAAAACGCTCAGGGCAAGACACGGATAGAAGAATTGTGCGAATAGTGTCAAAAATATGTCTATGTTTACATTTAGCTCAGCCATTCTACTAGGATGTGCCTGAATATATAAGACCAAAGAAAGATATTGCTTTGTTGGCAGAGAAAACGAAAAAAATCTGTGTCTCAATATTCCATGGCATTATCAATATGAAAAACTCTCAATAATGCGAGGGAACTGAGTTTTGACCGTGCTAGCAAAATAAAAATAGATGACCCCCGAATTTTGATTGCTTAGACTTGCAAATACAATTGCATTGGTCTTTCCCACATTAAGTTGGAAGTGAATAAGACTAATTGGGAAAACAAAAACATTTCTTGGGTAGAAGACCTTAGAGAAGAGGGTATTGTTTGGATTGGAGGTTACAAAGCCAACCTTTTTTATCAGCAAAAAAAGAAACTTTATTGATGCTAAAAAGTACAAGAAGTACAAAATGAAGACATCAAAATAGCAAAAGAAGAAAAGGGAAAGGTGCTCAAAGCATCATATTGACAAAACAATATCTCAACTAGGTTGGCATATTGAAGCCAAAAAATCATTTGCACCACCACCCCCAATATACAGAGCAAACAACTCCAAAACTAAACCCAAACTAACTATTCCAAAAATTCTCAAAAAAATCCCAAACAATGTCTTCTTGGAACGAATGTACTCGATACAGCATCAAAACCCACCATTTTCTACCCAAAGAACTAGAATTAAAAGTACCGTAAAGACTAAAATTTAAGAAGAAATAGCCAAAATTTATTATCTAGAAAAATCATTCAATTCCAACCCCAAACAAAATCTTAGAAATCTTTTTCCACAAAGAACAAGAAACTAGAAACACTATGCACTCCTTTTGAACAAAGAATCAGTACTAAAAGTCACCAAAAACATCTTTACTCATGAAATTAGTTAAAATAATTTTGGAAAAAAAATCCCACTAAAACATCCCTAGCAAAGGTCCATTATTAAAGGAAATATAGGAGACCTTCAATGAGAATATAAGGCATTAAACATTGAATGACCTCTCAAATCCAGCAGAAAACAAAAACATGATGAGAGACGAATACAAAAAGGTCAACCAACCCAGGCAATACCAGAATAAAAAAAGAAGAATTGAGGGAGAGAAAACATATAAGAGATAGAAGGATCTGAGAAGAGAAAAAAAGATAGGGGACCGATTGGGAGAAAAGGAAAATGGAAAAGGAAAAGAATAACAGAAGAAAGAGAAGAGACAACGAAAAAAAAAAAAGGGCAAAAGAACACATAAGTAGAAAAACAAAAAGATAGGGAAAAAGATACAAACAACGATAAGACAACAAATAAAGAAGAGGAGAAGGAAAGAAAAAAAAAAAAGAGATAGAGAAAAGAAAAGACTGAAAGACGACTAGTAGATCAAAAGGAAACACATAACCAGAAACTAACAGGAACTAAAGACTAAACAAGACTAACTTGAAGAAATGAAAGGAATGAAAAAGGTGAATCTCAAAGCTCTACTAGTATAAAAACTTAAAACAATCAGTCACCCCTATGAACCCACCATGCAAAGTTTGCTGCAATAGCATTCTAATCCCAAAACTACATTGAACCACTGACCTTTAGGCCTGCTATCTTTCTGCGTTGCCCCATATTAAAAAAATTTGTATTCAACTAAAAATCTCTTACTTCTCACACAGTACAAATTGAATACGAGATCATGAAGAGAATAATCCTTATAAACCAACCTTGACTTTGCCTAAAAACCAATCATATATTTTATCATGTTTGTTTCCTCAACCCAATCAATCAGTTTATTTTAAAAAATACACTTGTTCCTTAGAACCCAGAAGGACCAACATATAGTTATAGGGATGGATCTCCACACCAATGATTAATCTTTCTTGAACTTCTAATTTTGCCACCAATCCCAAACCCCTTTAATAGAATTTGTTGAAACCCAATTAATGGCCCACCACTAAACATAATTTAACCATACTTTTCGGCACAATAACAAGAAATGATCAACTGTTTCGAATTCTTCGCCACAAAAATTTACAATAGTTTCTATCTTCTTCATGAAGTACTCTCAATCTAATCAATCTTTCTTCTATCAGAACTCTATCCCAATAAATTAACAAACTAAAGCATTGTACCTTAGATGGAGCAATGTTTTTCCAAATAAAATCAGAGTATTTACATTCAATACCTAATGAGTTCTCAAACAATTCATAAATCTCCTTCACCGACAAAGACTCATTTCTTGAACTTTTCCAACACAAAACATTAGGTTCACGGTTATTAAACAGAGGAACCTCACGTAACAAATCCAATAAGCTATCCTTCTTCTTTAACTCCCAAACAAACAATGATCTACAAAACAAAACTTCCTAATGAGTCTTTTCTTTTTTCTGAACCAAAAAATCAAGCAAGCAGCCTTCCTTATTAATAGCAATAGAATATAGTCTAGGATACTTATTATAAAAGAGAAACTCCTCAATCCACTTGTCTTTAATTCCAAAAGTAGGTCCTTCTTCCATTGCCCACTTTTATCTTGATGTTTTCCAAAATGACATTGGTTATAGTTTCATTTTTCTCCTCAATCAACAAAATATTTGTCACATCCCAAACCCCACCTTATGCGGATTGTAGAATGCGACGAGTCGTAAGGCTTTCAATTCAGTCCGAAGTTAATTGCATTATTTAGAAACAATAGTTGGAAGCAAAATTTCATAGATATTTTTTTTCTTTAAAATGAATGCAATCACATTTGGCAGAGCAATACTATTTCATAACTGTATATTATACAAGTGTTCGGAGTTTACAACATTGTGAGCCCATTACATATACATTCAATGACTAACATTTCTATAGGTTTGTTATTCTATCTTAGTTCTTCTTGCTCTAATTTGTTGCCTACTCATGGCATGCCATCCTCGAGGAAACTAGAACATCCTACGCTGCATCTCTTGCAAATTTCCTCTATGCATATAGATTCCTCACTCATTGCAGACATTCTTTCTCTAGAATACACCTGAAAAGTGCACGGATAAATTCCCGTGAGCTTTGTAAAAAGCTCATGAGTAATCAAGGTTCTCTATCATAGGTTTTGACCAATAGAGTTTTGGAGCTGAAATAAGGTTTAAGCAATTCTCCATGGATCTGGGTTTTTCAATCAATTAATAGAAGATGTTAAGTATTGTAATAATTTTAAAGTATCAATCGAGTTCTAAATCAATTTGAAAAATGATATAATCCATTTGACAATTTCAGTATAGACAATTTGGCGATAAGTTATAAAACTAGAATAAAAAAATTTCTAAAAACAAGATGACAACATTCAATGCAATGAAACTAACACCAAAAAGTTGATAAGCTTTCCAATTTAATAAGGAACATGCCACTTTCGACAGGTAACAATGCGGTTGTTATCACGATAATCAATGGCTACTATAGGTTGCCCAATACAAGCCTAGTGTTGACGTAGTTATGTTATGACATGGAAAAATTTCTTTTTTTATTATTTATTTAATTATTTATTTATTTATTTATTCTTTGTTCCTATTATTATTATTATTATTATTATTATTATTATTATTATTATTATTATTAAAGTGGAATGTATGTATATATGTGATGTGTATAATGTATGCATGGATATAGGTATGTATATATATATATATATGCATTATTTAATTATTGGGTGCATGTACATGGGTGTATGTATATGGGTAACATGTATGGATTATGTATATATGTGTAGCATGTGTATATGTGTGTGGGATACAACATGTGTATGTGTATGGATGGATGTATATTGAAAGTGTATATGAGTAGGTATATGTATATGAATACATTTGGCAGTGTGTGAGTGTAGTAGACCTAGTGTGTGAGGTGTGTAGGGTCAGCTGAGTGTGTGTGTTTAAGTGTGTGTCTAGTGTGTGATGAGTGGAATATATATATATATATAGGCTAGTGTAGAGCAGCTTTGCATTAAATGCAAAGCTGCATTTTGGGAGAAAGAAAGTGGCTGATACAGGGTGATAGAGGTCAGAGAGAGAGAAACGTGTGAGGGTGGGTTTGTGATGTATAAGGTGGGTCTCGGGTGGGAAGAAAAGAAAAAGAAAGAAAGGGAAACTGAGAGCAAGGGTGAGAGAGAGTTCTGGACTGTGAAGAAGGAGAAGAAGCTCGAGGAGTGACCAAAAGAAGGGTGGAAAAGGACACGGCTAGAGAGAGAAGCAACAGAAAAACCGTGAGTAATCCCCTTCTGTTTCAATTTTTTTTAAAGCATGTTAATTGATTCAAATTGTAGGATCCTAGAGAGCATGATGTAGGGTTTATAATGCAAAAAGAATGGAAGGAAATAGCTAAGAAACAAGATAGAAAACCCTAGTTGCAGGTTTCGGCCATGGAGGTTGAACCTTGTCATTTTATGTGTAGAACCCTAATTAAATGGTCCTAAAATAGTCCCCTCGAGTGCAGAAATGCAGTAGGATAAAAATGGGAGGAAACCCGTGACCAAACAGTGACAAAAATGAAAGGGAAAGAGTTGGCCGGAGAGTTGACCGAGGGTTTGACCCTCTATTTCGAGGAGATGGGGAAGGTTTTGGGGAAAATGGAGGTTGGATATGGAACCTACTTGAAAAACTCTAGAAAATGGCATTTTGAAAACATGAAAAAGTCGCCGGGGATCGGTCGCCGGTGCCGGAGAAGGCGCCGGAACCCTACCGCTGCTTCGTCGGAAAGTCGGGGAAGAAGGTGGGGTGACCGGGTCGGGTCCTGGGTCCGGGTCGGGTCCGGT
The DNA here is from genome assembly GCA_008638375.1 of Nyssa sinensis. NCBI lineage: Eukaryota > Viridiplantae > Streptophyta > Magnoliopsida > Cornales > Nyssaceae > Nyssa > Nyssa sinensis. The sequence continues at coordinate 23,828,777 of CM018037.1, read as the reverse complement.
TCGGGCGGGTGTGGACCGCCCCTGCCACGTGTCGCGTGGGTGTTTTAAATTAAAATGAGATTTGGCCGGTTTGGTTGCAAGGATAAGAAATTAGGAAATTGAAATTAAATTGAAACAAGGATATCCTATCCCTGTTCTCGGATTATCCCCTGTTTGGTTAACCTGATTTGGAATAGTAAATTAAACTAATTTCAATTTGAACCTTGAACCTTTTACAAATTGAACCTTAACCCAGAACCTTAAGAAATCTGATTTTGAACCCCAGAAATTTGATTAATTATGTTTGACCCCCCATGAAAAAAAATATTAATGAATTATTAATTAAATTAATTAATTAATTAAATTAATTAAATATTCAAAAATATCCCGGAGTCCAAATGGGACAAGTCATTAGTGTATTTTGACTATCTCGACCATTCTGAGACCAATGGTGAGGTCCGTTTTACAAGACAGGGTCCCAAAAAATAAAAGACCCGTAGTAACCTTTAAAATTACCAAAATGTCCCTGAATTAAAGTACAGTCAAACGAACTCCAAATTAGGTAAACAAATAGTGAAACTTTATTATCTCGAACATTTTGGACTCAACCGTGGAGTCCGATTTGTGAAAAGAGGTCACGAAATGTAAGGAAACGTGTAAAGTGCAAAATGACTGTTTTGCCCTTTTGAACCACGGTGTCCGAATTGAGTTCTACGAGAACCTCAACTTATTTTCTTAAACGTCCTAGAACCAATGGTAGAGTTTAATTTAGCAGAATAGAAACTTATGAATTAAAGACATAAAATTTGATGAATAGCATAAATTCAAATGAAAATAGACTGAGTTGGAATTTATGTTTTTAGGGACACTTACAGGACAGAAGAGGGAGATCTGATCTCTTGCATCTGCATTGACCAGTGTAGTTACATATCGTGCACGTTCTTCTTAGGGTTGTTGTAACAACCTGAAAATTTTTTTTTAATAAAATCTTCAAGTTGTTAGTATTATTTTTTTTTTTATTATTATTATTATTATTAGTATTATTATGATGATGTATGTATATATGTGTATGTATATATACATATAGTTTAAAATTAATTGTGTGTATATGTGTACAAAATGAAGGTATATTTAAATGTAAATATATATATATGTATATATATATATATCAGGTTGTGTGAGGTGTGTGTGTGTACCCGGTTGTGTGTGTGTGTGGGTTTGAGTGTGATACACTCAAACAAGGCATGGGAGGCATGGTGTGTGTAAGAGAGTGGTTGGAGGTGTGTGAGTGTAGTCTGTATGTATATGAGTGTGTGGTGGGAGTTGAGAGAGGCAGACTGGTCGTGGGATTTTAGAGAGAGAGAGAGAGAGAAGTGTAGAGAGAGAAAGTGAAAGGAAAGAGAGAAAGTGAAGTGTGTGCTCTGGTTTTTGAAAGAGAAGCAGAAAGAAGGAAGCTAAGGAGGCCAAGGGGGAGAACAGAGGCAAAGCAAGAGGAGAGGAGCACCATCACAGGGTTGGAAACCCATAACCGTGAGCTTTCTCTCTCTAGAAAATCTCTAAATTTTCCAACTTGTTTTGTAACGTTTTGCTTAGATTTAATTGTTAGAACTTATAGAGCATAAAATGTGGAGAATTTAGGGACAAGAATCAACCAAAATGGTTGAGAAATGAGGGAGAAAAATGGATGTGCAGGTCACGGCCATGGGGGAGAAATCTGATTTTTCATTGTGATTAAGAGCTTCAAAATGGTGTTAAAGGGTTCCAAAAATGTTTTAAAATAGTTTGGGATTGAAAGGGGCATCAAAAACACCAAGAAAATCAAGTTTGAAAACTTGATTTTCCTGAAATTCCGGCGACGTCGCCGGAGAAGACGACCGGAGGTCGCCGGAACCCTACCGGAAAAGCGGGGGGGGAGATGGGCACTGTGCGGGTCGGGTCGGGTCGGTTCGGGTCGGGTCGGGCTTGGGGCTGACCCGCCCCTGCCACGTGTCGCCCACTGGTTTTAAATTAAAAACTAATTAGGGGCGTTTGGTTACAGAGATAAGAAATTAAAAGATTTTAAATTGAAATAGGAACAGGGATATCCTATCCCTGTTCTGGATAAGCCCTGTTTGGTTAACCTAATTTAGAATAACAAATTAAACTAGTTTTAATTTGGACCTTTTTGAAATTTGAACCTTTAAGAATTTGAACCTTTTGAATTTGAACCTTGACCTGAACTTCCAGAAATTACGAATTGACCCCCCCAACTATTAGAAATCACACTTTGACCCACCTGATTAAAATATTAATAAAATATTAATTAAATTAATTAATTAATTATTTAATTTAATTAATTAAATATTCAAATAAATTCCGAAGTCCAAATGGGACAAGTCATTAGTGTATTTTGACTATCTCGGCCATTCTGAGACCAATGGTGAGGTCCGTTTTACGAGACGGGGTCCCGAAAAATAAAAGACACGTAGCAACGTGTAAAATTACCAAAATACCCCTGAATTGAAATACAATCAAATGAATTCCGAATTAGGTAAACAAATAGTGGAATTTTATTATCTCGAACATTCCGGACTCAACCGTGGAGTCCGATTTGTGAAAAGAGATCACGAAATGTAAGGACCCGTGTAAAGTGCAAAATGACTGTTTTGCCCTTTTTGACCCAGATGCCCAAATTGAATTCTACGAAAGCCTAAGCTTATTTTCTTCAACGTCCCGGATTCAACAGTAGAGTTTAATTTAGCAAAGTAGAAGCTTATAAGATAAAGACGTAAAATTTGATGAATAGCGTGATTCAAGTGACGATTAAACTGAGTTTCATGTTATGAATTTTAGGGACACGGAAAGGCAAAGAGAAGGTGACCTGACCTTCAGTGTTCTTACGGTGGTTTCACTTGACTACGAGTATACCTTTCCGGTTTGAGATCGATTACCAGGTACGATATATTGTGCTAAGTAAGAAATAGAATTGAGATTAGGAATGCTTGCTTTGCTGTGTAAATTGTTCACATGTTTGCCCGAGTGTTCACATGTTTACGTGCTATGTGCTATCTTGTTTAGTTGAATGATGATTATGAGTATATCGCATGTATTAACGTGGTGTGTGAATTATCTGCTTGAAGAACTGTCGATGTTATGAATTGTACACTTGAAAGCATATTTTACGTATGACTGAAATGTATCATTGGGATTGCATTATGACATGATGAGGTTAGTGCATATTGGCATGGTGTGATTCCTTGGGCATGGCGTGGGTAAGCACGTGGTGCTTTGCATTATGAGGGTGCAGATCCTGTGGTGAAAAACCCAAAATCGGCCATTAGGTACTTGCGAGCCTGACGGATTCCGGACCGTGAAGCGAGACATAAGTGGCGGTACTCATGCCAGCGGAGAATGACCGTATCATGAGACATGAGTGGCATAGAGTTGCATGGGTGTGTCACGCATCTTGCTCATGTACCGTATACTATTCATATACTGTCATTATGATATAAAATGCCATATAGAAATAACTGTACACTCGCACATGCCACGACCTTAGTTTTGTTTCTTGCATTAGCATTATATTGTACCAGCATGTTGAGCTGACCCCTTTAGTGGGGCAAACATTTCAGATGATGTTCCAGCTGTGCGGGATATAGAGATGGTCTGATTGAGGATTATATTGGGCCCGATGGGCGCTTGTGATATTATGTAAGGGCATAAGCCCGAGACTGTATTTCATTTTGAATGTTGTGGACCAACGGACCAGACTTTATGTATGTATTAGAACTGTGTACGGAATGTATGAGAATGTCATTGTTATCTTTCATTTCGTTATTATTTTATTTCTTTATTTCTTTTTGTCTCGTTACTCACGCCTCGGGTTCGCTGGAATTTGGGGCGTGACAGTTGTGACCGACCCTTCAGGTATGGTGTTTTGCTAATGTTAGAAATGAAGTTAAGTTAGGAATATTTGTGAATGATTGGGATGCTGTATGCGTTTATTTGTAATGTGTTTGCCTGATTACTTGGAATTGGTTGTTCACATGTTATGTGTTACTTGCAAGTTTAATAAAGTGAAGAACATGAATTATGATGTATGAACACATGAGATATGCATGTATATGAAACTGACTGGTGATTTATTTATTATTGTCCGAGCATGATATATTATTGAGATCCATGTTCATTGAGATTGCATTGGCATATTGGCATATGATGAATTCTTTGAGAACATGGCGTGGGTAAGCACGTGGTGCTTTGCATTATGAGGGTGTAGATCCTGTGGTGAAAAACCCAAAATTGGCCATTGCATTGGTACTCCGTAGCCATCGGGGAGTACCCGTAAACGAGACATGGGTGTGGCATAGAGTTGTGCATGGGTGTGTCACGCATACTATTCATATATATTACTGCGATGCTTGAATGTCATTTAGAAATAAATGTACACTTTGCACATGCCACGCCTTAGCTTTATTTCTGGCATTAGCATTTCATCATACCAGCAGTTGTGCTGACCCATTCGTGGGCAACATTTTTCAGATGAGGATCCTCTAGCCACGTGAGACTCAGTGATGCCCTGATAGGGCGAAGTACGTGATATATTTGTGATCCATGAGACTTGTATTTTGTTATGTAAGGGCTTAAGCCCGAATGACCGATGAACGATGTATTATGTATTATTTTATGTATTGATGAGAATGGACGCATGTTTAGTGAATTTAATTACTTTTGTCCTTTTATTTATTTCATTTTCTGTCTCGTCAGTCGCGCCTCGGGTTCGGTCAGAATTCGGGGCGTGACAAGTTACTACGCAATCTCACACACTAAGTGTACATATAATTTTTGCTTTTGGTAAGCGATAACACATCAATGTTGTATAATGGCATGGTAAAACAAAATAGAACAATTCAATGGATAGTTTGGGATAATTCAATCATTTGGATACAATCTTCATGCTTCACATTTTAAAACTATGTTCAATAGGACAATAATAGTTTGATGATAAAACAATTGAAATTCAATCAAAAAAATGATTGCAATTTGATCAATAAAATTATAGCAATTTTCTCTTTAAAACAATGGCAATTGGTTTAATAAAAGGCTAGCAGTTCAATAAATCAAAACAATAGCATTATCTTATCTTAATGCTTAGTCTTACTATTTAAGATTTCCTTAAGTTATCTAATTAGGATTCCTAATGCTTCTTAGTTCGTCTTAATACTTACTTTAGCCATTAGGGACATTTTGGTCATTTTTTTAATTTATCTCCCATACTGTTCGACACTCAATTTGCCTACATGAACTTTATTTTTTGGTCTAAAGGGTCCTTGAAATATTGGTATAGGTCCCTCTATACTTCCTATACTCTTCTGGTACCTTAATTAAGTCTTAGAGATGTATTCGCCATTTTTTAACGTGTTTCGGAGTCTTATTTATTCCAAACGAACATCACTGTTGGATACGAAATATCAAAAGCACTTACACTGTTTCGGTTATTAATTACCCTCGTAGTCATTGGGGTCCATGTGATGGCTTAATTAACTCTTTACGACTTAATTGGAATTAGTTTAGTTCATTTGTTCATATATTTTAGGGTCTAATTTTTCCAATCTAATTCTGCCGTTGAGTTTGGAATACCCCAAAAAGGTTGAAAATGCCTCTTCTTACATTTCAATTGGCATTTATTATATCACTTTTAGGCCCAAAGGTAAAATTTTAATTTTACCCAATTATTAAGGACATTAAAATACTTTTCAATTATTTTCTGGGGTTCAATCATAATTTTCCTAAACTTTTGGGGTTAATTTGAAATTTTCAAGAGTTCTGGTACAATTAGGTTTGGGCTGAACCAACTGGTTAAGCCTTTAAAAAGGTGGACCTCCCCAACTATTCAAAGAACTAATCGATTTGGTGGTAGCTTAAATGAACCTTGGCTAAAACATCAAGAACCGACCTGTCTGGCCGGTCAGCCACGTCATCACTCACACCCCCAAATTGACACCATTCCATGAAATTTTATAACCAATTTGCTTGGTCGAATCCCAACCCAAACTCGATGACCCGCCCGACCCGTTCCCCCATCGCTATTCATCATCCCATTCGATTTAGGGTTAATGTTCACTTTAACCATAAAGTTTTCCAATGCCATTTCTGCCATTTTCAAAGCACATCTCAAGTTGTTTCCAATTCTAAAACATTTTTGAAATACATTTGCATCATTTAATGTCATTTTGTTCATTCGAAAAACCCTCAAAAGCTTTAATCGAGCTCTAATGGCCAATGTCTACAAGTCGACCTTTCGCCCTGGTTTCTCCATCAAAATGGCTCATTCTTGATCCATTTTCTTCCCCATTCAATGGGGTTTAAGCCCCTAATCTTAAACTAGAGTTTGGTGCCATTTTAAGGGGTTTGGGTTTTGAACCCATACCTACAATCTCAATTTTCTCTCTTCTTCAGGCCAAACAATCAACTCTTTGTTACATTACAACCCTCCTAGCACATAGATGAGGTTCTGATACATGAAAATCAATCTCATGCAAGATGATTTCTAGGTCTAGTTTTTAAGTTTCATTCATGCTGACCAAGTTTCTCTACAGTTCTAAGTTCTTTCTCGTGCTAAACTTCTATTTGAATATACAGAAACACAAATAAGAAGAAAAAATGAGATTCTTTATCGGGTTTGGCCCAATTAAAGAAGTACTTGGTTTTTCTCTCTTCAATCAGTGCTCTCTCTTTGTCTTGAACCTCTCTTTCTCCTCATTTTTAGCTCCCTATTTTCCTTAGCTAGCTTCTAGAAAAGTAATCCATTTGAAGTCTCTACTCCTTGCATGTTGCCCGCAACCCCATTATTTTTCCCTCTCTCTCTCCATCACTCTCTCTATCTCTATCTCTATTTGGATGGAGCAGAACACTATACGCAGCTTTGTACTACAATATATGCATATATATATATATATATATGAGAGAAATTGAAGATAACTTGGTTGTGCCATTTGGAACTTGAAATCTCCCAAGGTCCTTCATCAATGGACACCTCAAGATCTCCATTATCACCTTATTTATCCATCATCCTAAATTACCAAAAATATGATTTAGTTAGTGGGAATGCATAGAGCATTCCATTTAACCATTATATATTTATGTGTGTGTTTGTCTAGTGTATGTGTGGTGTTGGTGCACCATACATCTCTTGCACCATCTTGACCAAACACAATTGATCATGTGTTTTTGCTAATGTGATGTTTCCCAACATCATCATGTCCCAAACATCATGTTCACAAACAATTTGATTGACGGACCATAGTCTTCAACTATGTGCACTTATGCACTAATTAACCCAAAAATTTCCTAGGTATTAATCATGATTAATACTAATTAGGGTCGACATCAAATAATGATCTTGTCATCAAATTACATTTTCAAGAATAATCATCACCCATTTAATGGTTATGGTACACACATGTGCCTTGTTTCTCATTTCACAGTCAAATTGCTTTAAGTAAATTGCCCATCATTCATTTAGGGCTAGTACGTTACAATATATTTTCATATTGGGTCAAGATGTTACAATATTGGGTCAAGATGTTACAATATATTTTCATATTTTTGACTGATTGTAATTTCTTACAGCATTAGATAACCACTTTCTTTCAGACCTTCCATATTTAGCTCAGATCAGACTTCTCCAAACAGATTTTTCCTCATTTGTAAATCTCCACCACCACGTAATTAATATAGCATCATTCATTTTGCATAGCTCTCTAACCCCCAAACCTCATTTTTCTTTTCTCTTAGATGCCTAGTCATAACGTAACAAATTATTTTTTCTCTTAGACTCATTCCCACCCCATAAAAATTTACTCTGGAGACTTTCAATTTCTTTAATTACCTTTTTGGACATTTTTAACAAGGACATGTAGAACACAGGCAGTGAATTTAACACAGATTTAATTAATACAACTCTTCCCCCAAAAGATAGAAACCCTAACTCCCCTGTTTTTTTTAACATCAAATTTTAACCTTCTGCTGCTAAAATAAATACCGAAGGAGACAATGGGTCCTCTTGTCGAATTCCTTTACTCATCTTCATTTCCTTAGTTTGGGAACCTTTAACTGATATGGAAAGGTGGATAGTAGAAACACACTCTTTTAGCCAAACCAACCATTTTTCTTTAAAACCAAAATTCAGTAACTTACTAAATAAAAAAATTCCAATTAAGCTTATCATAAGCTTTCTCAAAATCAAGCTTAGTGACTAAGCTTGCAACCTTCTTTTTCTTCCAAAAGTCAATAATTTCATTTTCTACCAAGCATAGTGCTTTCTCAACACTTGCTTGCTTCCTTTTTTCTTTCCTTTTCTTTTTCTTTTCTTCTCTCTCCTATCATGCTTATTTATCTACAATTGTATGGGTCTCCAGATTCATTGGTCTTAATAAATAAAACTTTGGCCATCAACCATTCTGTTAAGATATCTATTTTGTACACACACACACACACACACGTAGATATAGATAATTAAGTATGGCAGAAAATCATCAGGGCAATGACTGGAATTTCATGTGAAATTAAATTACCATATATATTGTTCATCCACTTTTCATTCGGCTGCATTTCATGTATTAGAATTCCCAAACCAAACAGAGTCTTAAAATATTTGGTGATGTTTTTGTTTTACCATCCATCCAGTGTTACCACAATATTCAAATGATCCCATCATCTTAGTATCATAATCTTGTATACCTGTAAATCCATGTCCACCTGAGTTAGTTAAAATAGTCAAGCCTGGTTAAGGTCTTCCAACTACTTTTTGGTCATCTTAGTCATATTATATGTTGTGTGTTTTAAGAGTTAGTTTGAACTAATCAGTGCTACTTTTTTTTTAATTGCCAATGAAGTTAGCTTATCCAAGGAAAGATTCTACAATTTTTTTTTAATCAGTGCTACAATTTTTTTAATTAACACAAGCTGGACCTATCCTCATCCAAGGAAAGATTCTACAATTTTTGGATGGGACACTAATTTTTCTACTATTCTTGTAGATATCTAGGGCTTTGATTAAAGTGGTAATCCAATAGAGCAGATCTATACAAAGCTGCTATGAAGAAACAACTTAAATCTTTCAACAATAAATTCTATAATAAACCACACCCAATCAGATTTCCTAAAAGATAGAACATAATCCGCATGCATGAGCTGCTTAGGAATTATTAGGCCGGGCAAGTCTCTTTTATAAACAACTGAAATTAACACTCCCTTGTTTCCAAACGTAAAATAAAAGATTTCAGAAGTGAAAAATATGTACTATGTGACAACCTACTAAGCCTCCATGCCGTGCATAGTTCTCATAAGTGACATTCAACCCAATAGGATTCATCAATTTGCTTTTTCAAATAATTCACTGATTGAGGAATCCTCAAAAACAATTTTAATCTCAAACTAAGTTTTCTACTAATTTGTGAATATAACTCAAATATACCTTCACCAAATTGAAAAGTTAATAGTTGTATTTGGTCAATCATATAAGGTATAATGGCCTCTTCAAACAACTTTGTCAAATATTCCCGGGATTTGAAGCTCTTTCACTGAAATTTCTGGTACTGGTCCTCTCACCACACCACACATTCAGATTTTTTTTTTTTACCAACATATGAGAGCTGTGTGTGGTCACAATTCTAAATTTCACCAAATGCATGTACAAATTGCAGGTAGGTCCACTGACAAAATTCTCAATGAGAATGAATGAGATGATAACTGCTCCATCACCTCTCAGAAGTAGAAGCTACTTTGTGGGATATCATGGCCTCAGCTACACGAATTGCTCTCTGTGACCCTTTTATAGTCACTTTCAAGCCAAACAGCGTGCAAGAGAATCAAAAGAGTCAGAACATTTATATGCCCAATACTCAATCAGACAGTTAGCACCAGATAGATTGGCTTTAAAATGATTATATACCTGTCAGATGTCCCAGACATGAAATATATAAACTTGGTGATATATTCTTCAGGGAGAAAAACAGAAGGAAAAAATAGAAAATTCAAATTTCAGTAGGTTTCTAATCACAATTTGTTGGATTTAATTTTTTTGAAACTTCAAATTTCTTTCAAAAAATAATTTACAACTTGCACGTAATTTTTTTTATGTCAGACTTTTTTAGTTTTTCTTGTTACTCTTTTTTTACGTCGGTTTTTTTTAGTGTCGATAGTATGTTGGTTACGTTTAAGTTTAGTCAAGTAAAAGTTTAATGTAAGTATTTTTTTTCAAAAATTATTAAATTTCCTCATCCCCTCCTTGTGAGGTGTATTCTAGAAACAATTTAAGTATATTTTCCAAAGATATGCCAAGATGATATGATTTCTAGAAAATAAACGGATCTTACATGAGTTTATTCTCAAATAGGCAAAATCTTATTTACTTGCTATTGAAGAATAATAAGCAGTCTTATAAAGTATGGCAAAAACACACCACCTACATAAAATTATAAGGCAACACTACAATTATAAAATTATAAAAAAACATATGAAAATAAAAAATAAATCATTTAACTAAGTAATTTAGAAAGAAATATTAATTTAAAAAAAGTAATACAAATATAGGCAAAGGAAAACACGACCATCGACTGGACTATTGTTTTACGAGAAAACCTTGAACTGGTCTGTACGTGGTCAGACCGAACTTCTAACGACAGTTTCTTGGAATATTTTACGAAAATTTGTACTAATATTGCCTTCAATGGTTACTCAAAATTTTATAACGATGAAAATTTTTAAGATTGAAAAATGAGGTTATGGCTCCATTATTAGTATGAGTCTGTAAATTGAAAGATTGGGTGAAGAAGTCAAGAACGAAAGATTATTTAGGTGTAAATTAAAAATGACCGTTTCAATCAGATAACATGTTTGTGTTTGATGATATTTCAAATGTACCTACCAAAGAAAAAAAGGAATAAAGTTGCATAAAGGACATTCAAGTACTTTCCGTAAAAACTGCTCCAGTAAAACCATGCAAGCTCTTGTATTTTTTCGCCACTTTTCAACTTTTCTTTTCAAAATGGTTGGATTTGGTTATGTGTGTTTGCATGTAGGTTGTACACATATAAAAAATTAATCATTTTAAACAAATCAGTCCACGGAATAGGTTGAGTGTTGGTTAAGTAAAGAAGGTGGCTAAAATATTATTTGGTTGGTTTGATCTTTTAAAATATCATAATACATATCTTACTAATTCCACCTTTTTTAATTCTGATATTCGCATGCTATATTTTTTTTCCATCTCTCAACTCTTTTGATATCTTTAAGATAGATGGTTTTAAAATTACAGGGTATAATAAGACATTTTTCTCCAATAAAAATTGAGAATCTTGTAATTTACATCATTTTCAGCTAGTTAGCATTCTTCATATATAAATATATATATATATATATATATATAGAGAGAGAGAGAGAGAGAGAGAGAGAGAGAGAGAAGTAGTGAATAGGATATAAAAACAATGACCTCTTCAACGAGATAACATGTTGGTGTAAGCTCATAGAAAAGAAAATGAAAAGTGGTATCTACTTGTTACAGGCATAGTTCTTGAAGACAAACATTGATGACTTATTTAAATTTATCTACTTGGTAAAACAATATGAATAATTCAACGATCCTGTACCTATAAATAGGCATCCTTCCCAATGCCAGATTTGTCATTTCTTTAATAGATTAATTTTCTCTAAACAAAGAGTACTGAATTGTGCTGATGAAGATAGGCGTTTATACCCTTGCAACCATAGCCATATTGGTTTTGGCTTCGTCACTTACCTATGCCTCTGATCCCAGCCCATTGCAAGACTTCTGTGTTACTATTAATGACCCTGCTTGTATGTTTTCTACTTTTATCTCTCTTCGTTTCTGCCTTCTCCCTCTCTCATGCATGCTTTTTGATGTCAATGACAACATTATGCTTACATATATATTGATTTTTTTACGATAATATTTAAGTGGTTAAAAAATTAGTTGATATTCATATTTTTTCTTGCATGACATTCTTTTAACACCTAGCTATTTCTTGCATGTAGTGTTTGTGAATGGCAAGTTTTGCAGGGACCCAATGCTTGCCACAGCTAACGATTTCTTCTTTCCCGGGCTCAACATTCCTAGAAGTACAGCAAATCCACTTGGATCAAATGTCACTCTATTAAACGTTGATAAGATAGCAGGACTCAACACTCTCGGCATCTCTTTAGCTCGAATTGACTTTGCACCTTATGGCCTCAACCCTCCCCACACGCACCCTCGCGCTACTGAGATTCTCGTTGTCATGGAGGGTATCATATATGTTGGCTTTGTCAGTTCCAATCCGGCCAACCGCCTCTTCACCAAGATCCTATACCCAGGAGACGTTTTCGTTTTTCCAGAGGGACTCATTCAATTCCAATTTAATGTGGCAAACACCACTGGAGTCACATTTTCTGGTCTCAACAGCCAAAATCCAGGACTCATCGTCATTGCAAATAATGTCTTTGGATCAACTCCACCTATTTCACCTGATGTTCTTACCAAGGCATTCAAACTGGACAAGAATGTCATTGAATTTCTTCAAAAAGAATTCTCTATGACAACATGAAGTAGAAAAGTTATGGAGACTTTTCTACATATGTATCAAAAGCACCCATGAGATGATTGTTAAAAATAAGAAGATATCTTGTTTTACTCCTAGTCATAATATAAATAAATAAGTAGGTTTGTGGTGGAAAGAGTCTTTGTTACCATGTTTTCTTCATAATATAGTCCTGAAGTTTGTTAAATAAATTATTGTCTTGATCTCTCTCTCTCTCTCTCTCTCTCTCTCTCTCTAGCAAGGGTTAAAACGTTGAAAATAAACATTTTAACTAGTCACAATTGCAATAAGTCCCCTTGTAAGAATTCAGATGAGATTAATTGGACATTGACTTTACGAAGCTGACAAATTCTCATGAATTACTCCTACTATGTTTTCGTTACTTAAAATATATAGCAAAAGAAACATTACCCAACCACAACTCCTAGTTTTTTTTCCCTTTTGCTCGACACTAACAGTAGGTGTTGTAAGGCTCTGTCACTAAAAGATAATCATATTGAAAATGCTATAGAATATATGGAGATAAGAAAATGAGACAATAAATTATTTGTATTGTGTCTTACTCTTACGCAAAGAAGCTTATTATAGGTCGGCGAGAGATATATATGACATGGGAGTAGGTAAAAACAATATATGGAATGTATAACTATACAAAATATTACATTCAAAATGACAATATACAAAAGAAGGGATACGATTGATAGTTTTGACAACAATGAGAGTTACTTTTCACCAAAAACGCTCAGGGCAAGACAAGGATAGAAGAATAGTGTGAATAGTGTCAAAAATATATCTATGTTTACATTTAGCTCAGCCATTCTACTAGGATGTGCCTGAATATATATGACCAAAGAAAGATATTGCCTTGTTAGAAGAGAAAACAAAAAAAATCGGTGTCTCAATATTCCATGGCATTATCAATATGAAAAACTCTCAATAATGCGAGGGAACTGAGTTTTGACCATGCTAGCAAAATAAAAATAGATGATCCCCGAATTTTGATTGTTTAGAATAGCAAATACAATTGCATTGATCTTTCCCACATTAAGTTGGAAGTGAATGAGACTAATTGGGAAAACAAAAACATTTCTAGGGTAGAGGACCTTATAGAAGAGGGTATTGTTTGGATTGGAGGTTACAAAGCCAACATTTTTTATTAGCAAAAAAAAGAAACTTTATTGATGCTAAAAAGTACAAGAAGTACAAAATGAAGACATCAAAATAGCAACAGAAGAAAAGGGAAAGGTGCTCAAAGCATCATATTGACAAAACAATATCTCAACTAGGTTGGCATATTGAAGCCAAAAAATCATCTGCACCACCACCCCGAATATACAAAGCAAACAACTCCAAAACTAAACCCAAACTAACTATTCCAAAAATTCTCAAAAAAATCCCAAACAATGTCTTCTTAGATCGAAAGTACTCGAAACAGTGTCAAAACCTACCATTTTTTGCCCGAAGAACTAGAATTAAAAGTACCGTAAAGACTAAAATTTAAGAAGAAATAGCCAAAATTTATTGTTTAGTAAAATCATTCCATCCCAACCCCAAACTGTCACGGCCTGCATCCCACCCACAAGGATGCCGAGAACGTGATGCCAATTAGCCGCCTTGCCGATTTCACTCCCGACAATGCGACCAACCAAAGGCAACCTTCTGAACTTAACAAAGAATTGCATTCCAAATATAGGGTCAGAGTAGTGGAATTAAAATCTTTTCATCTCGGAAATGCAACTCATCAATATACCACAGAGCAAATCTATAATCAGACATATACCATCTCTAAAGTACCATTACCATGAGCCATGTCTTAAAACATCAATTGCATATCAGTAAAATCAATCATAACATATCACTCACCTGAATAGCCAGACCCAGTCTACCAGACTCCAAGTCACCACTCGTCATTGTTAATCAAATCCTTGCTTAGAATGCCTCCCAGTCTACTACTATCATATCTTCGTGCCTTTTAATCCAATAGAGATATATCCTGAAAAATAGATGTAGATATGGAGTGAGCTAATTTAGCTTAGTAAGCAAACTCCTCACTCTGCCATGAGTCAAGGTTAGCTCAAAGGATGGATAAGAATAATAATGATCAGTAGGAATATCACAATAGCCATGTCACTAAACAAATTGAGAATCTCAAAGGCACATCTCAAGATAAATTAACAGAACAAATATAAGGAATGCCCTGAATCACATATAACTGTCATAGTAGTAAAATATCAATCTAAATACAAGGATAAACAGGCACGTCATCAACAAATAACACAGCAACAAATAACTCATAAACAAGCTCATAAGCAATATCTAAATCAAAAGTATATAGCCAACGTAGGCAAGCAAGTATATCAATAAGTTATGAATATATCATCAGGATATCAATGAATAAGGTACTAACAGAATAGATGCTGACATACATGTGCCTCATGAGTGCCTGTCCAGGGTCTGCTGGTCTGACAGTGCCCTCACGCACCCGGGTCCAACCTCACCCAAATAAATAAATAACACTAGAGCTCTGAACATATCATTAGGCCACTCCCAAACATCGACCCATAGGTCCTCAAGAATCTGTGAATCAGACGGACGTTGTGACAGATCACAACTCCAAGTACTCAATAAAATCATGATCATCATATCTCCATGGGATATAGAACACAAGAAATTAAACAAAGATATCAATATTCGAGATCTCAATGAGGTAATAACAAGAGTACGTATCAATCATAGAGATCAATATCATCAAACGGATGTTGTGACAGATCACAACTCCAGATACTCAATAAAATCAGAATCAATACGTTTCCATAGGATATAGAACACAAGAATTAAATAAAGATATCAATAATCAAGATCTCAAGGACTTAGCAACAAGGGTACGCATCAATCATGGAGATCAATATCATCAGTCGAACGCTGTGACAGATCACAACTCTAGGTACTCAATAAAATCATGATCATCACGTTTCCACAGAATATGGAATACAAGCAATCAAATAAAGATATCAATAATTGAGATCTCAATGAATCAATAACATAAGCAAGTATCAAATCGTGAAGATCGATATCATCAGGCAGGTATGGAGTACAAGCTGGCAGTATCAAGAAGTGAATTTGACATGGCGAGGAGTAACACATGGTAGAGTTCGGGTTTACTTACCTCAAGTTCTAAACATTGCATTTCCACCTAGTTATCACAATAGCTTCCATAGTTCTCTTTCCATTTCCCGTCATCTGAATGGTCCTATAGTCATGGATTAAAAATATATAATACATTGAATCAATATTCATTTCATCTTTATACTTCTAGTAAGCTCATTAAGTCTTAAGGAAGCATTCACCATTTTATAGTGTATTACCGGATCTTGTATATAAATTTTTGAGTCTTTTGGATCTCATTTGGTATCTGTTTTCGATTACCGGGACACATCGGTCATTTTACGTTTTATGATATTTTGACCACGAATCATTATTTAATCATATATATGAGTTTATACTTATTTTGGCTTCCATTGGCATCAATTTCGTCTAATTTGGACTTCATTTGGGCTTCGTAATATTTTAGGGTGTTTTAGTAATTTTACTTCTTATGGTGGGAACACTCCGGAGTCCCCGGTCTGCACCAACAATTTTTGGTGATGCACCGGTTAGGGTAATTTGGCCAGAAAATGGCCATAACTCACAAATTAGTTCAGTTCTACGAACCAAAATAAAAATTAAACTTATAAATTAACAAAATATTCCATTGGACACTCACCCATTTCCTGGCATAGTTAGCTTGCTCTACATGTCACCAGCAAGAGAAGGATGACTTATACTGTTCTCTATTACGCAGGCATCAATTGTCACATCTGTTATTGCTAACCCAGCGCTCCCTACCATTAGAGACAACAAGGCATATGCAAAACGCAACTTCTCGTGCAACGACAGTAATAGCATGGAGATGACACCGAGAAAACTGGCAAAAATGATATATAGCTGCCTCCGGTAACCAATAACGGGAACCATATCAGTGAGAAAACCCCATGGGGGCTTGACAATCCAAGGAATTTGAATTATTCCAGGATAAACCTGTGCTTCAAAGGGTTGTACCTGCTACTCATCTTTCATGTAGCACTACATACTTATACGACTCAGACCCGTACTCAATCCTTGATTGATTCCATAAACAATCACCACACTAGATACAAAGCTCCACTAAAGGCAATTGCAATGTCATTCCCGAATCTCTCAAAAGCTTTGTCCATAATTTCCAATTCTTTTGCCAGTTTCCAGTTTCTCATAATCCTCACTTTCTATCTTCTTTGCAACTCCAGGAGTAGCCGTGGTCGCCGCCAAGGGAACGACTGAATCGCTTCTCTTCTAATTTTTTTCTACCGCAATTCCATCATTCTAGGCCGAGTAGCTGATCAGAGAACTCAATTTTTTTCCCCATTTTCTTTATTTCTCTCCCTTTGCTCCTGCTTCTTCTTCCTTCTTTTCCTGCTGCGCCTCACTGCTCTCTTTCTCTCCCTCACTTTCTATCTTTCTCTCCTTCCATTTCTTCCTTCTTCTTTTTTCCTTTATTTTTCATCTCCACTGACCTTAAGGTCGGTGGCCACTGCCACCTTTTCCTTCTTCTTTTTTTCTTCCCTCCTTTCTCTCTTCTTCTTCTCCTCCTCCACGCTTCTACAACATTCTGCTTCCTTCATTTTTTGTTTTCTTTTCTTTTCCTTTTATTTACTTATTATAAATATATATTCTTTGCTCCATATACATACATATATTTTTCTATGCTTTAACATATTTCCATTTTAAATATTTTTTTTTTATTTTTTTATACCATTTTATTTATTTTTCCCGTCTCGACTTCGGGGTCGAATCGTTTTGGCCATTTTCGACTTGCGAGTCTTATTGGACAATTTAATATCGTTCACCTATTTTTAAATTTTATTTATGTCCCACGATTATCGTGTCAGTATCTTGGATAATTTAATATTTCGATTGACTTACAAACTTTATTCACGAAATAATTTGACTTACAGTTCGGGATTACATGTCAAGGCCCGGTCCAACCCAGGTTAGGTACTGCCTAATTCAAGTCAGTACCGCTTAACTCGGGTCGGGGTATTACACAAACAACGACAAGACAACAGATAAAGAAAAGCAGAAAAGCAAAAGACAAGAGACAACGAAAAAAAGAAAAGAGAAAGAGGCAAAAGAAACCAAAAGAACACATAAGCAGAAAAGCAAAAAGATAGAGAAAAAGATACAAACGACAAGACAACAGATAAAGAAAAGAAGAAGGAAATAAAAAAAAAAAAAACAAAGAGATGGAGAAAAGAAAAGACTGAAAGACGACTAGTGGATCAAAAGGAAACACATAACCAGAAACTAACACGAACTAAAGACTAAACAAGACTAACCTGAAGAAATGAAAGGAATGAACAAGGTGAATCTAAAAGCTCTACAAGTATAAAAACTTAAAACAATCAGTCACCCCTATGAACCCACCACGCAAAGTTTGCTGCAATAGTATTCTGATCCCAAAACCACATTGAACCACTGACCTTTAGGCCTACCATCTTAATGCGTTGCCCCATATTAAAAAAATCAATATTCCACTGAAAATCTCTTACTTCTCACATAGTAAAAATTGAATACGAGATCATGAAGAGAATAATCCTTAAAAACAAACCTTGACTTTTCCTAAAAACCAATCGTATATTTTATCAAGCCCGTTTCCTCAACCCAATCAATCAGTTTGTTTTCTAAAAGACACTTGTTCCTTAGAAGCCATAAGGACCAACATATAGTTATAGGGATGGGTCTCCACACCAATGATTAATCTTTCTTGAACTTCTAACTTTGCCACTAATCCCAACCCCTTTGAATAGAATTTGTTGAAACCCAATTAATGGCCCACCACTAAACATAATTTAACCATACTTTTCGGCACAATAACAAGAAATGATCAACTGTTTTGAATTCTTCCCCACAAAAATTTACAATAGTTTCTATCTTCTTCATGAAGTACTCCCAGTCTAATCAATCTTTCTTCTATCAGAACTCTATCCCAATAAATTAACAAACTAAAGCATTATACCTTAGATGGAGCAATGTTTTTCCAAAGAAAATCAGAATATTTACATTCGATACCTAATGAGTTCTCAAACAATTCATAAATCTCTTTTACCGACAAAGACTCATTTCTTAAACTTTTCCAACACAAAACATTAGGTTCGTGGTTATTAAACAGAGGAACCTCACGTAACAGATTCAATAAGCCATCCTTCTTCTTTAACTCCCAAACAAACAATGATCTACAAAACAAAACTTCCTAATGAATCTTTCCTTTTTTCTGAACCAAAAAATCAAGCAAGCAGCCTTCCTTATTAATAGCAATAGAATATAGTCCAGGATACTTATTATAAAAGAGAAACTCCTAAATCCACTTGTCTTTAATTCCAAAAGCAGGTCATTCTTCCATTGCCCACTTTTATCTTAATGTTTTCCAAAATGACATTGGTCATAGTTTCATTTTTCTCCTCAATCAACAAAATATTTGCCACATCCCAAACCCCACCCTATGCGGATTGTAGAATGCGACCGGTCGTAAGGCCTTCAATTCAGTCCCAAGTTAACTGCATTATTTAGAAACAATAGTGGGAAGCAAAATTTCATAGATATTTGTTTTCTTTAAAATGAATGCAATCGCATTTGGCAGAGCAATACTATTTCATAACTGTATATTATACAAGTGTTCAGAGTTTACAACATTGTGAGCCCATTACATATACATTCAATGACTAACATTTTTATAAATCTGTTAGTCCATCTTAGTTCTTCTTGCTCTAATTTGTTGCCTACTCATGGCATGCCATCCTCGAGGAAACTGGAACATCCTACGCTGCATCTCTTGCAAATTTCCTCAATGTATATAGATTCCTCACTCATTGCAGACATTCTTTCTCTAGAATACACCTAAAAAGGGCATGGATAAATTCCTGTGAGCTTTGTAAAAAGCTCATGAGTAATCAGGGTTCTCTATCATGGGTTTTGACCAATAGAGTTTTGGAGCTAAAAGAAGGTTTAAGCAATTCTCCATCGATTTGGGTTTTTCAATCAATTAATAGAAGATGTGAAGTATTGAAATAATTTTAAAGTATCAATCGAGTTCTAAAACAATTTGAAAAATGATATAATCCATTTGAAAATTTCAGTATAGACAATTTGGAAATATGTTATAAAACTAGAATAAAAAATTTCTAAAAACAAGATGACAATTTTCAATGTAATGAAAATTATGCCAAAAAGTTGATAAGCTTTCCAATTTAATAGGGAACATGCCACTTTCGACAGGTAACAATGCGGTTGTCATCACGATAATCAATGGCTACTATAGGTTGCCCAAGACAAGCCTAGTGTTGACGTAGTTACTGCACAATCCCACACACTAAGTGTACGTACAATTTTCACTTTTGATGAGCAATAACACATTGATATTGTATAATGGCATGGTAAAACAAAATAGAACAGTTCAATGGATGGTTTGGGATAATTCAATCATTTGGATACAATCTTCATGCTTCACCTTTTAAAACTAAGTTCAATAGGACAATAACAGTTTGATGATAAAATAATTGAAATTCAATCAAAAAAATGATTGCAAATCGATCAATAAAATTATAGCAATTTGTTCTTTAAAACAATGGCAATTTGTTTAATAAAAGGCTAGCAGTTCAATAAATCAAAACAATAGCAGTTTGTTCACTAACAATAGTATGATAAGAAGTATAGTTCTAAAACACAGAGTGCAAAATTCTGCACTTCAAAGTACCAGATTACTTACCTGTGGTCCTAAGTCCACCACTACATCCTTAAAAACTTGCTTCACCAATCATCTCATTTTCATTTCCTTGTTGGTGATCCTAAGTCACAGATCAACACATATTGATACTTCCTTAGCACTCATCATAGCTTAAAATGTCTTGTATTAATGCTTAGTCTTGCTATTTAGGATTTCTTTAAGTTCTCTAATTACGGCTCCTTATGCTTCTTAGTTCATCTTAATACTTACCTTAGCCATTAAGGGTATTTTGGTCATTTTTTCCTTTTATGTCCCGTACTGTTCGGCACTCAATTTGCCTAAATTTCCCTCTTGTGTCACTTTTATGTCACGTTTTAAAACTAAGTTCAATAGGACAGTAGTAGTTCACTGATAAAACAATTGAAATTCAATCAATAAAGCGATTGCATTTCGATCAATAAAATTATAACAATTTGTTCTTTAAAATAATGGCAGTTGGTTTGATAAAATGATAGCAGTTCAATAAATCAAAATGATAGTAGTTTTTTCACTAACAATAGTGTGATAAGAAGTATAGTTTTGAAGCACAAAATGCAAAATTTTATAGTCCAAAGTACCAGATTACTCACATGTGATCCTAAGTCCACCATTACATTCTTACATACTTGCTCCACCAACCATTTTATGTTCATTTCCTTACTGGTAATCCTAAGTCATGGATCAAAACACGTTGGTACTTTATTGGCACTCATCATAGCTTAATGTATCTTATCTTAATGCTTAGTCTTACTATTTAGGATTTCCTTAAGTTATCTAATTAGGATTCCTAATGCTTCTTAGTTCGTCTTAATACTTACTTTAGCCATTAGGGACATTTTGGCCATTTTCTTTAATTTATGTCTCATATTGTTCGGCACTTAGTTTGCCTACATGAACTTTATTTTTTGGTCTAAAGGGTCCTTGAAATATTGGCATAGGTCCCTCTATACTTTCTATACTCTTCTGGTAGCTTAATTAAGTTTTAAAGATGACTTTGTCATTTTTTAATTTGTTTCAAAGTCTTATTTATTCCAATCGAACATCACCGTTGGATACGAAATATCAAAAATACTTACACTATTTTGGTTATTAATTACCCTTGCAGTCATTGGGGTCCATGTGATGGCTTAATTAACTCTTTACGACTTAATTGGAATTAGTTTAGTTCATTTGTTCATATATTTTAGGGTCTAATTTTTCCAATCGGATTCTACCGTTAAGTTTGGAATAGCCCAAAAAGGTTGAAAATGCCTCTTCCTGCATTTCAATTGTCATTTATAATATCACTTTTATGCCCAAAGGTAAAATTTTAATTTTACCCAATTATTAAGGACATTAAAATACTTTTTAATTATTTTCTGGGGTTCAATCATAATTTTCTTAAAATTTTGGGGTTAAATTGAAATTTTTAAGAGTTCTCGTTCAATTAAGTTTCGACTGAATCATCTGGTTAATCCTTTAAAAAGGTGGACCGGTCCAACTATTCAAAGAACTAATCGATTTGGAGGCAGCTTAAATGAACCTTGGCTAAAACATCAAGAACCAACCTGTCTCGTTGGTCGGCCACGTCATCACTCACGCCCCCAAAATGACACCATTCCATGAAATTTTATAACCAATTTGCTTGGTCGAATCCCAACCCAAACTCGATCACCCGCCCGACCTGTTAGCCCATCACTATTCATCGTCCCATTCGATTTAGGGTTACTGTTCACTTTAACCATAAAGTTTTCCAATGCCATTTCTACCATTTTCAAAGCTCATCTCAAGTTGTTTCCAATTCTAAAACATTTTTGGAATACATTTTCATCATTTAATATCATTTTGTTCATTCGAAAACCTCTCAAAAGCTCTAATCGAGCTCTAATGGCCAATGTTTACAAGTCGACCTTTCACCCTGGTTTCTCCATCAAAATGGCTCTTTTTTATCCATTTTCTTCCCCATTCAATGGGGTTTAAGCCCCTAATCTTAAACTATAGTTTGGTGCCATTTTAAAAGGGTTTGGGTTTTGAACCCATACCTAAAATCTCAATTTTCTCTCTTCTTAAGGCTAAACAATCGACTTTTTGTTACATTACAACCCTCCTAGCACGCAGATGAGGTTCTGATACATGAAAATCAATTTCATGCAAGATGATTTCTAGGTTTAGTTTTTAAGTTTCATTCATGGTGACCAAGTTTCTCTACGGTCTCTAAGTTCTTTCTCGTGCTAAACTACTATTTGAATATACAGAAACACAAATAAGAAGAAAAAATGAGATTATTTACCTAGTTTGGCCTAATTAGAGAAGTACTTGGTTTTTCTCTCTTCGATCAGTGCTCTCTCTTTCTCTTTAACCTCTCTCTCTCCTCATTTTCAGATCCCTTTTTTCCTTAGCTAGCTTCTAGAAAACTAATCCATTTGAGGTCTCTACTCCTTGCATGTTGCCCGTAACTCCATTATTTCTCCCCCTCTCTCTCTCTCTCCATCACTCTCTCTATCTCTATCTCTATCTTTATTTGGCTGGAGCAAAACACTATATGCAGCTTTGTACTACAATAAATGCATATAGATATCTATATATATATATATATATATATATGAGAGAAATTGAAGATAACTTGGTTGTGCCATTTGGACCTTGAAATCTCCCAAGGTCCTTCATCAATGGACACCTCAAGATCTCCATTATCACTTTATTTATCCATCATCCTAAATTACCAAGAATATGATTTAGTTAGTGGGAATGCATAGAGCATTCCATTTAACCATTATATATATATATATATACGTGTGTGTGTGTGTGTCTAGTGTATGTGTGGTGTTAGTGCACCATACATCTCTTGCACCATCTTGACCAAACACAATTGATCATGTCTTTTTGCTAATGTGATGTTTCCCAATATCATCATGTCCCAAACATCATGTTCACAAACAATTTGATTGAGGGACCATAGTCTTCAACTATGTGCATTTATGCCCTAATTAACCCAAAAATTGCCTAGGTATTAATCATGATTAATACTAATTAGGGTCGACATCAAACAATGATCTTGTCATCAAATTACATTTTCAGGAATAATCGTCACCCATTTAATGGCTATGGTACACACATGTGCCTTGTCTTTCATTTCACAGCCAAATTGCTTTAAGTAAATTGCCCATCATTCATTTAGGGCTAGTATCTGGTAATAATCGACATTATTCATAATTACCCAACAATATTGGGTCGAGATGTTACAATATTTTTTTCATATTTTTTACTGATTGTAATTTCTTACATCATTAGATAGCCATTTTCTTTCAGACCCTCCATATTTTGCTCAGATCAGACTTCTCAGCTCCAAACAGATTTTCCCTCATTCATAAATCTCAGCCACCACGTAATTAATATAGCATCATTCATTTTGCATAGCTCTCTAACCCCCAAACCTCATTTTTCTTTTCTCTTAGATGCCTAGTCCTAACTTAACAAATAATTTTTCTCTTAGACTCATTCCCACCCCATAAAAATTTACTTTGGAGACTTTCAATTTCTTTAATTACCTTTTTGGACATTTATAACAAGGACATGTAGAACACACGCAGTGAATTTAACACAGATTTAATTAATACAGTTCTTCCCCCAAAAGATAGAAACCCTAACTCCCTTTTTTTTTTTTAACATCAAATTTAAACCTTCTACTGCTAAAATAAATACCAAAGGAGACAATAGGTCCTCTTGTCGAATTCCTTTACTCATCTTCATTTCCTTAGTTTGGGAACCTTTAACCAATATGGAAAGGTGGATAGTAGAAACACACTCTTTTAACCAAACCAACCATTTTTTTTAAAAACCAAAACTCAGTAACTTACTAGATAAAAAAATTCCAATTAAGCTTATCACAAGCTTTCTCAAAATCAAGCTTAGTGACTAAGCTTGCAACCTTCTTTTTCTTCCAGAAGTCAATAATTTCATTTTCTACCAAGCATAGTGCTTTCTCAACACTTGCTTGCTTCTTTTTTTCTTTCCTTTTCTTTTTCTTTTCTTCTCTCTCCTATCATGCTTCTTTATCTACAATTGTATGGATCTCCATACTCATTGGTCTTAATTAATAAAACTTTGCCCATCAACCATTCTGTTAAGATATCTATTTCGTACACACACACACATGTAGATATAGATAATTAAGTATGGCAGAAGATCATCATGGCAATGACGGGAATTTCAAGTGAAATTAAATTACCATATATATTTTTCATCTACTTTTCATTCGGCTGCATTTCAAACAGAGTTTTAAAATATTTGGTGATGTTTTTGTTTTACCATCCATCCAGTGTTACCACAATATTCAAATGATCCCATCATCTTAGTATTATAATCTTGTAGACCTGTAAATCCTTGTCCACCATATTATTTATGCATTTAAATAATTCCAGCTTTCTTCAGGATTGTTTATCTAGGGCAACTATAGATTAGCCCTGTCCACCTGAGTTAGTTAAAACAGTCAAGCCTGGTTAAGGTCTTCCAACTACTCTTTGGTCAACTATAGATTCTACAATTTTTGTATGGGACACTAATATTTCTACTATTCTTGTAGATATCTGGGGCTTTGATTAAAGTGGTAATCCAATAGAGCAGATCTATACAAAGCTGCTATGAAGAAACAACTTATATCTTTCAACAATAGACCCTATAATAATCCACACCCAATCAGATTTCCTAAAAGATAGAACATAATCCGCATGCATGAGCTGCTTAGGAATTATTAGGCCTGCCAAGACTCTTTTATAAACAACTGAAATTAACACTCACTTGTTTCCAAACATAAAATAAAAGATTTCAGAAGTGAAAAATATGTACTATGTGACAACCTACTAAGCCTCCATGCCGTGCATAGTTCTCATACGTGACATTCAATATGCCATAAGCCAAGCAGAGAAAGTTGATGACTGTCAACTCAAACCAATAGGATTCATCAATTTGCTTTTTCAAATAATTCACTGATTGAGGAATCCTCAAAAACAATTTTAATCTCGAACTAAGTTTTCTACTAACTTGTGAATATAACTCAAATATACCTTCACCAAATTGAAAAGTTAATAGTTGTATTTGGTCAATCAAATAAGTTATAATGGCCTCTTCAAACAACTTTGTTAAATATTCCCGGGATTTGAAGCTCTTTCACTGAAATTTCTGGTACTTGTCCTCTCACCACACCACAGATTCAGATTTTTTTTTTTTTTACCAACATATGAGAGCCGTGTGTGGTCACAATTCTAAATTTCACCTCTCAGAAGTAGAAGCTACACGAATTGCTCTCTGTGACCCTGTTATAGTCACTTTCCTGCCAAACTGGGCGCAAGAGAATCAAAAGAGTCAGAACATTTATATGCCCAATACTCGCTCAGACAGTTAGCACCAGATAGATTGGCTTTAAAATGATTATATACCTGTCAGATGTCCCAGACATGAAATATATAAACTTGGTGATATATTCTTCAGGGAGAAAAATAGAAGGAAAAACAGAAAATTCAAATTTAAGTAGGTTTCTAATCACAATTTGTTGGATTTAATTTTTTTGAAACTTCAAATTTCTTTCAAAAAATAATTTATGACTTGCACGTAATTTTTTTTATGTCAGACTTTTTTAGTTTTTCTTGTTACAATTTTTTATGTCAGTTTTTTTTAGTGTCAATAGTATGTTGGTTACGTTTAAGTTTAGTCAAGTAAAAGTTTAATGTAAGTATTTTTTTTCAAAAATTATTAAATTTCCTAATCCCCTCCTTGTGAGGTGTATTCTAGAAACAATTTAAGTATATTTTCCAAAGTTATGCCAAGATCATATGATTTCTAGAAAATATACGGATCTTACATGAGTTTATTCTCAAATAGGCAAAATCTTATTTACTTGATATTGAAGAATAATAAGCAGTCTTATAAAGTATGGCAAAAACACACCACCAACATATAAAAAAACATATGAAAATAAAAAATAAACCATTTAACTAAGTAAGTAATTTAGAAAGAAATATTAATTTAACAAAAGTAATACAAATATAGGCAAAGGGAAACACGACCTTCGACTGAACAGTTGTTTTACGAGAAAACCTTGAACTGGTCTGTACGTGGTTAAACTGAACTTCTAACGACAGTTTCTTGTAATATTTTACGAAAACTTTTACAAATATTGCCTTCAATAGTTACTCAAAATTTGATAATAACGATGAAAATTTTTAAGATTGAAAAATGAGGTTGTGGCTCCATTATTAGTATGAGTGTGTAAATTGAAAGATTGGGTGGTGAAGTCAAGAACGAAAGATTATTTAGGTGGGTTTTTTTTTTATAGCTATTAATAAATTGGAAAATGTGTAAGGAAAAGCAGATTTGGAAAAAAGAAAGAAAGAAATTATTTCAACTATATCTACCAAAGAAAAAAGTGTCAAAATTGTGTAAAGGACTTTTTCAAGTTCCAATTATTCTTTAGTTATGTTATCCCCATTTTTTGAAACCTTCAAATGATTTGTCAAGATTTCAGGTACTGTCTGAAAAATTTGCTCGAGTCAAACCATGCAAGCACTTTTTGTATTGTTTGCTACTTTCCAACTTTTCTTTTCGAAATGCATTGATTTGGTACATATATACATTAGTTGTGCTTTAAGAGGTAGTTTAAATTAATTTGTGCTGCTCTTCATATTTAACAAGTCAATCCAAAGATTAGGTTGAATGTAGGTTACGTAGAAGGTTTTAAAATCCCAGAGTTTAATGAAACTTTTTTCACCAATAAAAATTGAGAATCATTTTCAGCTACTAATTAGAAGAATTCTTCCTAGAGAGAGAGAGAGAGGGAGAGAGAGAGAGAGAGAGAGAGATAATAGTAATGAATAGGATATAAAAAAAATGACCGTTTCAATGAGATTACATGTTTGTGTTTGATGATATTTCCAGTGTACCTACCAAAGAAAAAAAGGAATAAAGTTGCATAAAGGACATTCAAGTACTTTCCGAAAAAATTACTCTTTTAAAATATCATAATACACATATAAAAAATTAATCATTTTAAACAAGTCAATCCGCGGAATAGGTTGAGTGATGGTTAAGTAGAGAAGGTGGCTAAATATTCTTTGGTTGGTTTAATCTTTTAAAATATCATAATACATATCTTACTAATTCCACCTTTTTTAAATCGGATATTCGCATGCTATTTTTTTCCGTTCTTCAACTCTTTTGATATCTTTAAGATAGATGGTTTTAAAATTACAGAGTATAAAGAGACATTTTCCTCCAATAAAAATTGAGAATCTTTGTAATTTACATCATTTTCAGCTAGTTAGCATTCTTCATACATAAATATATATATATATATAGAAAGAGAGAGAGAGAGAGAAAGAAGTAGTGAATAGGATATAAAAACAATGACCTCTTCAATGAGATAACATGTTGGTGTAAGCTCATAGAAAAGAAAATGAAAAGTGGTATCTACTTGGTACAAGCATAGTTCTTGAAGACTGACTCGGTTAAGAAAACAAGACAAACATTGATGACTTATTTAAATGTTATCTACTTGGTAAACCAATATGATTAATTCAACGATCCTGTACCTATAAATAGGCATCCTTCCCAATGCTAGATTTATCATTTCTTCAACAGATTAATTTTCTCTAAACAAAGAGTACTGAATTACAATGATGAAGATAGGCGTTCATACCCTTACAACCATAGCCATATTGGTTTTGGCTTCGTCACTTACCTATGCCTCTGATCCCAGCCCATTGCAAGACTTCTGTGTTGCTACTAATGACCCTGCTTGTATGTTTTCTACTTTTATCTCTCTTCGTTTCTGCCTTCTCCCTCTCTCATGCGTGCTTTGTCATGTCAATGACAACATTATGCTTACATATATTTTAATTTTTTTACAATAATATTTAAGTGGTCATAAAATTAGTTGATATTCATATTTGTTCTTGCACGACATTCTTTTAACATCCAGCTATTTCTTGCATGTAGTGTTTGTGAATGGCAAGTTTTGTAGGGACCCAATGCTTGCCACAGCTAACGATTTCTTCTTTCCCGGGCTCAACATTCCTAGAAGTACAGCAAATCCACTTGGATCAAATGTCACTCTATTAAACGTTGATAAGATAGCAGGACTCAACACACTCGGCATCTCTTTAGCTCGAATTGACTTTGCACCTTATGGCCTCAACCCTCCCCACACGCACCCTCGCGCTACTGAGATTCTCGTTGTCGTGGAGGGTATCATATATGTTGGCTTTGTCAGTTCCAATCCGACCAACCGCCTCTTCACCAAGATCCTATACCCAGGAGACGTTTTCGTTTTTCCAGAGGGACTCATTCACTTCCAATTTAATGTCGCAAACACCACTGGAGTCACATTTTCTGGTCTCAACAGCCAAAATCCAGGACTCATCGTCATTGCAAATAATGTCTTTGGATCAACTCCACCCATTTCACCTGATGTTCTTACCAAGGCATTCAAACTGGACAAGAATGTCATTGAATTTCTTCAAAAAGAATTCTTTATGACGACATGAAGTAGAAAAGTTATGGAGACTTTTCTACATATATATCAAAAGTACCCATGAGTTGATTGTTAAAAATAAGAAGATATCTTGTTTTACTCCCAGTCATAATATAAATAAATAAGTGGGTTTGTGGTGGACAGAGTCTTTGTTACCGTGTTTTATTCATAATATAGTCCTGAAGTTTGTTAAGTAAATTACTATCTTGATCTCTCTCTCTCTCTCTCTCTCTCTCTCTCTAGGATGCGTTTGAACATTGAAAATAAACATTTTAACTAGTCACGATTGCAATAACTCCCCTTTTCAGAATTCAAATGAGATTGCTTGGACATTGACTTTACGGAGCTGACAAATGCTCATGAATTACTCCTTTGTTTTCGTTACTTTAAATATATAGCAAAAGAAACATTACCCAACCACAACTCCTAGTTTTTTTCCCTTTTGCTCGACACTAGAAGTAGGTGTTGTAAGGCTCCCTCACTAAAAGATAATCATAATGAAAATGCTATAGAATCACTGGAGATAAGAAAATGAGATAATAAATTATTTGTATTGTGTCTTACTCTTACGCAAAGAAGCTTATTATAGGTCGGCGAGAGATATATATGACATGGGGGTAGGTAAGAGCAATATATGGAATGTATAACTATACAAAATATAACATTCAAAATTACAATATACAAAAGAGGGGATACCATTGATAGTTTTGACAACAATGAGAGTTACTTTTCACCAAAAACGCTCAGGGCAAGACACGGATAGAAGAATTGTGCGAATAACGTCAAAAATATGTCTATGTTTACATTTAGCTCAGCCATTCTACTTGGATGTGCTTGTCACGCCCCGAATTCTAGCCGAACCCGAGACAGAAAGTAAAATAAATAAAAGGACAAAAGTAATTAAATTCACTAAACATGCGTCCATCATCATCCATACATAAAATAACATCGAATACATTGTTCATC
This sequence comes from Nyssa sinensis, assembly GCA_008638375.1. Lineage (NCBI taxonomy): Eukaryota > Viridiplantae > Streptophyta > Magnoliopsida > Cornales > Nyssaceae > Nyssa > Nyssa sinensis. The sequence goes on along the minus strand of CM018037.1, from coordinate 23,798,917 downwards.
AGTCTTTCGGGCTTAAGCCCTTACATAACAAAATACAAGTCTCATGGATCACAAATGTATCACGTGCTTCGCCCTATCAGGGCATCACTGAGTCTCACGTGGCTGGAGGATCCTCATCTGAAAATGTTGCCCACGAATGGGTCAGCACAACTGCTGGTATGATGAAATGCTAATGCCAGAAATAAAGCTAAGGCGTGGCATGTGCAAAGTGAACATTTATTTCTAAATGACATTCAAGCATCGCGGTAATATATGAATGGTATGCATGACGCACCCATGCACAACTCTATGCCACACCCATGTCTCATTTACGGGTACTCCCCGATGGCTTGAAGTACCAATGCAATGGCCAATTTTGGGTTTTTCACCACAGGATCTACACCCTCATAATGCAAAGCACCATGTGCTTACCCACGCCATGTTCTCAAGGAATTCATCATATGCCAATATGCCAATGCAATCTCAATGAATGTGGATCTCAATAATATAACATGCTCTGACAATAATAAATAATCTCCAGTCAGTTTCACATACATGCATATCTCATGTGTTCATACATCATAATTCATGTTCTTCACTTTATTAAACTTGCAAGTAGCACATAGCATGTGAACAACCAATTCCAAATAAACAGGTAAACACATACAGCATTCCAGTCATTCACAAATATTCCTAACTTAACTTCATTTCTAACACTAGCAAAACACCATACCTGATGGGTTGGTATCAACCCTAGAAGATCGAGCACTATATGTAACTGAACCGGCGGATGAAAATGCAGGAGATCAGATCGCCTCCTCCTGTCCTGTCAGTGTCCCTAAAAGTAGAAATTACAACTCAGTCTATTGTTATTTGAATTTATGCTATTCATCAAATTTTATGTCTTTAAATTTATAGGTTTCCATTCTGCTAATTTAGACTCTACCATTGGTTCTAGGACGTTTAAGAAAATAAGTCTAGGTTCTCGTAGAACTCAATTCGGACACCGGGGTTCAAAAGGGCAAAACAGTCATTTTGCACTTTACACGTGTCCTTACATTTCGTGACCTCTTTTCACAAATCGGACTCCACGGTTGAGTCCGGAATGTTCGAGATACTAAAATTTCACTATTTGTTTACCTAATTCGGAGTTCGTCTGACAGTGTTTCAAGTTAGGGGCATTTTGGTAATTTTAAGGGTTACTACGGGTCTTTTATTTTTTTTGGGACTCTGTCTCGTAAAACAGACCTCACCATTGGTCTCAGAATGGTCGAGATAGTCAAAATACACTAATGACTTGTCCCCTTTGGACTCCGGAATGTTTTTGGATATTTAATTAATTAAATTAATTAATAATTTATTAATATTTTATTCATGAGGGTCAGAATATAATTAACCAAAAGTCTTGGGTCAAATTCTGATTTCTTAAAGGCTGAGGGTTCAAAATATAATTATTAAAAAGTTTTGGGGTTCAAAACATAAATAACCTAAATTTTGGTTTGAACCAGGGGGTTTTTAAACCAAAACCCTAAACCGGTTTAAGAGTTCACTGAACCGACCGGTTCAGCCCATTCCCCTTCTAACCGGTCCAAATCAGGTTTTTATTTTTATTTTAATTTTTTTTTTCTTTTAAACAGTGAGCCGACACGTGGCAGGGGCGGGTCAGCCCAAGCCCGACCCGGAACAGTGCCCCCTTCGTCCCCCATTTTTCCGGCGAAGCTCCGGTCGCCTTCTCCGGCGCCGGTGGCCGGAATTTCAGAAAATCAAGTTTTCAAACTTGATTTTCTTGGTGTTTTTGAAGCCCCTTTCGATCCCAAATCATTCTAAAGTATTTTTGGAACCTTTTAACACTGTTTTGAAGCTCCCAATCACAACAAAAAACCTAGATTTCCCCCCCATGGCCGTGACCTGCACATCCCCTTTTCTCCCTCATTTTTCAACTGTTTTCTATCATTTTTGTTGTGTTTTAATCCTTACATTATGCTCTACAAGATCCTACAATTTAAATCAATTAAAATGCTCAAAAAAAAATCAAAACAGAAGCAACCCACTTACCAAGATTTTCGGTTGTTTCTCTCTCTAGCCGTGCCCCCCTTTCCACCTTCTTACTCCGAGCCCAAACAAGCTTCAACTCTCTCTCTCTCAGAACTCTATTTCTCTCTCTCACTTTCTGTTTCTTTCCTTCTCTTCTTTCCCACCGAGACCACTCTCTTTTTCTCTTCACTTTCTCTCTCTATATCTCTCTCTCTCTCTCTCTCTCTCTCCCCAAGACCAACTACTCTCTGCCAAACCTGCACCTCCCACTCCCTGAATCCCTCTCACACACACAACCCCAACCCATGCTTGTTTGAGTGTGTCACACTCAAACTCATGCACACACACACACACACGGCACACACACACACACCACACACACTGTTTCACACATGTATACCTTTATATACACTTATATATATATTTACACATTTTATACATACATACAAAATAAATAATTTAAATTTTTTATACATATATATATATATACATATACACATACATCCATTGTCATCATAATAATAATTATAATAATAATAATAATAATAATAATTTGCAAGAATAAATAATAAAATAAAAAAAAATAAAAAAATAAAAATTTTTATGTTATAACATCCTTCCCTCCTTACAAAAATTTCGTCCCGAAATTTAAAATAACATAAAACAAAAGAAAATACATCACTGATCAAACAACTCAGGGTACCTAACTCGAACCTCGGCCTCACGCTCCCAAGTAGCCTCCTCAACCCCATGGTGGTTCCAACGAACCTTGACCAAAGGGATGGTCCTGCCTCGCAAAACCTGGTCCCTCGAGTCCAATATCTCTACGGGTCTCTGGTCATAGGAAGCGTCCCCCTCTAACTGAAGGTCTACCCAGTCAAGTACATGTGAGGGGTCGGGATGGTACTTCCTCAGCATAGATACATGGAAGACGTCATGAACTCCAGATAGCTGTGGTGGTAAGGCTAGCTTATAAGCCACCTTACCAACCCTCCCAAGAATCTCAAAGGGACCTATAAATCGTGGCGATAGCTTCCCATCGCGCCCAAATCTCCTCAAACCTCGTCTGGGAGATACCTTGAGGAACACATGGTCCCCCACCTCAAATGCCAAGAGCCGCCGCCTCCTATCTGCATAACTCCTCTGGCGGCTCTGGGCTGTCAACAACCGCTGCCTGATCACCTGTATCTTGTCCGTGGTCTCACGAACAATATCAGGTCCCAAGGCAGCTGTCTCTCCCACCTCAGTCCAACATACCGGGGAACGGCAAGGCCTACCATACAATGCCTCAAACGGTGCCATCTCAATGCTGGACTGGTAGCTGTTGTTGTAGGCAAACTCAACTAAGGCAAGGTGATCCTCTCAGCTACCCCTGAAGTCCATAACGCAGTCTCTAAGCATGTCCTCTAGGATCTGAATGGCACGCCCTGACTGACCATCAGTCTGAGGATGAAAGGTAGTACTAACTTAGCTGAGTCCTTAAGGCTGTCTAGAAGTGCTGCCAAAACCGTGCAGTGAAACGTGGGTCCCTATCTAAGACAATGGATAAAGGAATTCCATGCAGTTGTACTAAAAGATCGATGCAAAATGTATTGCACATGTGGACGTGCAGCCTTACCTATGGATCACTCACCTCTCCCTCAGCCAGGCGATGTGGAATGCATTACCTCCTCCCATTACCATTTCCCCCGTAGGCTTCGCCTCACCGGTAGGCGTGCAGCGGTGTGCAGACATCTCCACACTCCCTGCTATGGTCTGGTGCTAATCCCATCTGTAACGACTCACTCCACATGGCATAGCACATAATGAAATCCTCAAAACACATTGGCTCATCAATGCCACTCCCTCTCAATTTCCATCCAAGTATCACGACTTATCTCATCAACTCAACACAATAAAAAGTAAAGGAAATTCTCACTGATCACAAAGATACCCCAAGGTCTCTCACACATGCTATGTCATCTAACCCACCTCAAATTAACCCATGAAATCACCTAGTGATTTACCCCAATAGTATAAATACGCATCATCTGTACCACAATGCAATTTATCATCCAGTATTTTCTAAGTACCCAAATTACCCACAAGACATCAATAGTACAATCTAAAAGTAAAGCTACCATCTCCCACCTTAGTCTATATATAACCGAGACTAAGTGTCATGTACTAATAAGGACTAGCCTATCCATTTTATGTACGCATATATCGATTGGGTATACAAATGTAGACTGTGTTGTTTATGTACTCTAATCATGAAACTTAAGTCAATATACCAAGGTTCAGAAGAACAAAATATTAGTGACACTCTCTACCAATTTCCCTTACGAACATATATCAATTTTCACACACATGTATCAACGCACACATACAAACACGTTTAAGCATTTTTCTATACATGCATTTATAACAACCAGTCTGTGTATATAAAAAAAAAATGAAGTCATAATCAAAGTACCATAACAGCCACTAAACTAGCATGCTTATATAGAGTAAAAGTACAACATTCAATAGCTAATACGTAGCTTACTACTTCAGCACCCAGTATAAAATTTCATTCCAGGAATACACATATACATAAAATAAGTACATAGTCTGTTGTACAGGTAACCAGGCAGATTCCCAATCCCTACGGATATTCAGGCTCATAGCCTATCTCATAGACAACAAACATACAGTCTACTATTTAACCTCATTCGTTATACTGTATAAAGGCAGGCATTGAATCCCAGATCATCAATAATCAAGCACACCACACCTTGTACCATCTTACAAACTAAGTTAACAAGCACTCATCTACTCATGTGATCCAAACCAATCCAATTCAACTTAAAGTCTAACCTCTCCTATCCCACAATAAAGTCAAATTAAGAAGGATCTACGGACACCCTATGAAACAAAGAAAGTACCTCCCTTAGGAGTACACATTATCTCTCTTCCCCTGTAGCAGCCTATACTCGTCTAAAGTGTAAAGAACCGATCTATCTCCAACATAACACCAATACTAGACGCCTCAGATAAGATGAAGAATCCAAATAAGGCATGTGGTCAGCTACCTCTATCGAGTAATCTCTACAGATTCTCGTCAGCATCATTCTACCCCTAACATCATGTTGACATAGTAAATATGAACGAATGAGATGCACTATGGTCTATCAATATGCCAGTCCATAAACTAAACACAAAAAAATGTACCTCAAGGCTCTGAAGGTCCAAAAAGGATAGGTGACTCTAGGCTGACTACTGCATAACGCCACTCTGAGTGGTCTGGTCCTGCCTATCACCCCTCTCACTGAGAGTCCTGGCACTCAATACTATAGGTGCACGCTGAAAATACGGTGCCGGAGGTCCCTGACCCAATAGTGGCCGTGGCAGAGGGACTTGGGTATACTGATAGAAATGTGGCTTCTCTAAGTCCTGGGAAATCGGCCTCTGAGGACAATTGGCCCTGACATGGCTAGCCTGGTGGCATACAAAACAAAGTCGTGGAGCCCTCTGTCCTTGACCCTGTGCTGGTGATGGAAATGACTCCTAATTAGACTCGATCCTCTGTCTCAGGCTGGGATCCCTCAAAGGGCAAGTGGCCATCTTGTGGCCAGGCTGTCTACAATAAAAACAAGTAATGGTCCCTTGGGATGTGGAGGTGGATGTGGAAGAAGTACCGGCCCGAAACCTTTTTGGTGGTCTCCTACCAGTGCGAGTCTGGGCGGGTATAGATATCTGTGCAGAAGAAGCACGAGCTCGAAACCTCTTCAATGGCCTCTTACCAGTGTACATCGGGGTAGACCTAGGGATCTGTGCTGGAGTCGCCCCGCTCTGGGTCTGGGGCTCTCTAACTCCTCTAAGCTCGGCCAACTCTGTCTCAGCCCTGACCGTTCTCGTCACTACCTCCTGTATAGTGTGAAGGCATTCCCGCATAATGGTCGCTATGTCCCCAGAACCACTAGTCTGCCCTACCTCCACTAGAGCAGGTGTAAAAATGACGGCCTCCTCGGCTGTACCATCTGCAGAAGCAGCAGCTCGGGGCTAACTATGCCACGGTGGTGCAGTGGTCCTAGGCTCATCATGTCCAGGTGGTATAGGTCTGGGAGTAGCTTGTCTCGGTGGCATGTCTACAAGTTCAAAGAAAAGAAAAAATTAATACCCCATTTTTTTTTTTAACACTTGTGTTAAAAGAACAGTAGGTACCTGTCAACACTTCACCATTTGGAAGTAACAACCACAATACGTCATGACACACTTGCCTAATCAATATCTACATAACCAATGTCAATCACCACCACCCGTTGGTTATACTAAACAATTCACACCAAGTTCTAACATAACCCTCTACTAAGAAGGATTTTATCTCAACAATGTAACACACGCATACTTAAACACTTGAACACTAGCAAGGTTTAACTCCCGGTGAATACTATCCAAACAATACATCTCCCACAACCAGGGTTTAACACAAGAACATCCTTAAAAACCTAAGGAGAAACACTCTAGGTATCCGTCTATATACAAAAAGGGCTCCACAAGTCCAAATCCTTATTCTAGCATTTTAAGGGTTGATGTGTCTTTTATTGTCTCTTACTTTTATAGCTAGGTGATAACCCTTCATGAATCACAGCTCCTTTCATTACTGGCTGAGGGGGCGCCATCCATCAACCGTAACTCAAGACCTGAGACCAATCCAGTCTGTATAAATGTCATAGTCATAGTACTATAATCCATGAAAATTGGTTACTAACCTAGCACACTCATCCAAAATCCACAAAAAAAAAAAAAAACAGTCAACCAGGTAAACAACTCGGTTCACAACCTATGTCCTAAGTAACTAGGCATAATGTCTACCTTGTAGATAACTAAGGGTACAACCCACACCTCAACTAACTAGGCACACGGCCTATCCCATAAAATATACAGCCTACTACATAGACCTGAGTTTCTAACCTTAGTCATGTCCTCGTCAACGACTAGCATTTGACAGGCGGTATACGTCACAGGTCATAATATATGTACTTAAGAATTCTCTCACACTTTATATATGTCATGCTTCTCACTGCATTAAATCACATAATTATATATCGTAACATAGCATCTAGTAACATGTGATCACAACAATCATGCTTCAAATGCACATATAATCACATAACACATAAAATCCTATCGCATGCTACTAACAGTTCACTCTAAGTCTCATTTTCTTCTCTAGGGTCTCATGGTGTTAAACAACACCCCACAGTCTCAAGGTATTCGAACCTATGCTCTGATACCACGTTGTCACGCCCCGAATTCTGGCCGAACCCGAGACGCGGCTGACGAGACAGAAAGTAAAATAAATAAAAGGACAAAAGTAATTAAATTCACTAAACATGCGTCCATCATCATCCATACATAAAATAACATCGAATACATTGTTCATCAGTCTTTCGGGCTTAAGCCCTTACATAACAAAATACAAGTCTCATGGATCACAAATGTATCACGTGCTTCGCCCTATCAGGGCATCACTGAGTCTCACGTGGCTGAAGGATCCTCATCTGAAAATGTTGCCCACGAATGGGTCAGCACAACTGCTGGTATGATGAAATGCTAATGCCAGAAATAAAGCTAAGGCGTGGCATGTGCAAAGTGAACATTTATTTCTAAATGACATTCAAGCATCGCGGTAATATATGAATGGTATGCATGACGCACCCATGCACAACTCTATGCCACACCCATGTCTCATTTACGGGTACTCCCCGATGGCTTGAAGTACCAATGCAATGGCCAATTTTGGGTTTTTCACCACAGGATCTACACCCTCATAATGCAAAGCACCATGTGCTTACCCACGCCATGTTCTCAAGGAATTCATCATATGCCAATATGCCAATGCAATCTCAATGAATGTGGATCTCAATAATATAACATGCTCTGACAATAATAAATAATCTCCAGTCAGTTTCACATACATGCATATCTCATGTGTTCATACATCATAATTCATGTTCTTCACTTTATTAAACTTGCAAGTAGCACATAGCATGTGAACAACCAATTCCAAATAAACAGGTAAACACATACAGCATTCCAGTCATTCACAAATATTCCTAACTTAACTTCATTTCTAACACTAGCAAAACACCATACCTGATGGGTTGGTATCAACCCTAGAAGATCGAGCACTATATGTAACTGAACCGGCGGATGAAAATGCAGGAGATCAGATCGCCTCCTCCTGTCCTGTCAGTGTCCCTAAAAGTAGAAATTACAACTCAGTCTATTGTTATTTGAATTTATGCTATTCATCAAATTTTATGTCTTTAAATTTATAGGTTTCCATTCTGCTAATTTAGACTCTACCATTGGTTCTAGGACGTTTAAGAAAATAAGTCTAGGTTCTCGTAGAACTCAATTCGGACACCGGGGTTCAAAAGGGAAAAACAGTCATTTTGTACTTTACACGTGTCCTTACATTTCGTGACCTCTTTTCACAAATCGGACTCCACGGTTGAGTCCGGAATGTTCGAGATACTAAAATTTCACTATTTGTTTACCTAATTTGGAGTTCGTCTGACAGTGTTTCAAGTTAGGGGCATTTTGGTAATTTTAAGGGTTACTACGGGTCTTTTATTTTTTTTGGGACCCCGTCTCGTAAAACGGACCTCACCATTGGTCTCAGAATGGTCGAGATAGTCAAAATACACTAATGACTTGTCCCCTTTGGACTCCGGAATGTTTTTGGATATTTAATTAATTAAATTAATTTAATTAATTAATTAATTAATAATTTATTAATATTTTATTCATAAGGGTTAGAATATAATTAACCAAAAGTCTTGGGTCAAATTCTGATTTCTTAAAGGCTGAGGGTTCAAAATATAATTATTAAAAAGTTTTGGGGTTCAAAACATAAATAACCTAAATTTTGGTTTGAACCAGGGGGTTTTTAAACCAAAACCCTAAACCGGTTTAAGAGTTCACTGAACCGACCGGTTCAGCCCATTCCCCTTCTAACCGGTCCAAATCAGGTTTTTATTTTTATTTTTTATTTTTTTTTCTTTTAAACAGTGAGCCGACACGTGGCAGGGGCGGGTCAGCCCAAGCCTAACCCGACCCGACCCGGAACAGTGCCCCCCTTCGTCCCCCGTTTTTTCGGCGAAGCTCCGGTCTCCTTCTCCGGCGCCGGTGGCCAGAATTTCAGAAAATCAAGTTTTCAAACTTGATTTTCTTGGTGTTTTTGAAGCCCCTTTCGATCCCAAATCATTCTAAAGTATTTTTGGAACCTTTTAACACTGTTTTGAAGCTCCCAATCACAACGAAAAACCTAGATTTCCCCCCCATGGCCGTGACCTGCACATCCCCTTTTCTCCCTCATTTTTCAACCGTTTTCTATCATTTTTGTTGCGTTTTAATCCTTACATTATGCTCTACAAGATCCTACAATTTAAATCAATTAAAATGCTCAAAAAAAAATCAAAACAGAAGCAACCCACTTACCAAGATTTTCGGTTGTTTCTCTCTCTAGCCGTGCCCCCCTTTCCACCTTCTTGCTCCGAGCCCAAACAAGCTTCAACTCTCTCTCTCAGAACTCTATTTCTCTCTCTCACTTTCTGTTTCTTTCCTTCTCTTCTTTCCCACCGAGACCACTCTCTTTTTCTCTTCACTTTCTCTCTCTATATCTCTATATCTCTCTCTCTCTCTCTCTCTCTCTCTCTCTCTCTCTCTCCCCAAGACCAACTACTCTCTGCCAAACCTGCACCTCCCACTCCCTGAATCCCACTCACACACACAACCCCAACCCATGCTTGTTTGAGTGTGTCACACTCAAACTCATGCACACACACACACACACATACGGCACACACACACACACCACACACACTATTTCACACATGTATACCTTTATATACACATATATATTTACACATTTTATACATACATACAAAATAAATAATTTAAATTTTATATACATATATATATATATATATACATATACACATACATCCATTATCATCATAATAATAATTATAATAATAATAATAATAATAATAATAATTTGCAAGAATAAATAATAAAATAAAAAAAAAATTTCATGTTATAACAGTGCTTGAATATATAAGACCAAAGAAAGATATGGGCTTGTTGGCAAAGAAAAGGAAAAAAAATCGATGTCTCAATATTCCATGGCATTATCAATATGAAAAACTCTCAATAATGCGAGGGAACTGAGTTTTGACCGTGCTAGCAAAATAAAAATAGATGACCCCCGAATTTTGATTGCTTAGACTAGCAAATACAATTGCATTGGTCTTTCCCACATTAAGGTGTGAAGTGAATGAGACTAATTGGGAAAACAAAAACATTTCTAGGGTAGAAGACCTTAGAGAAGAGGGTACTGTTTGGATTGGAGGTTACAAAGCCAACATTTTTTATCAGCAAAAAAAGAAACTTTATTGATGCTAAAAGTGCAAGAAGTACAAAATGAAGACATCCAAATAGCAAAAGAAGAAAAGGGAAAGGTGCTCAAAGCATCATATTGACAAAACAATATCTCAACTAGATTGGCATATTGAAGCCAAAAAATCATCTGCACCACCACCCCCAATATACAAAGCAAACAACACCAAAACAAAACCCAAACTAACTATTCCAAAATTCTTAAACAAATCCCAAACAATGTCTTCTTGGATCGAAAGTACTCGATACAGCGTCGAAACCCACCATTTTCTACCCAAAGAACTAGAATTAAAAGTACCGTAAAGACTAAAATTTAAGAAGCAATAGCCAAAATTTATTATCTAGCAAAATCATTCAATCCCGACCCCAAACAAAATCTTAGAAATCTTTTTCCACAAAGAACAAGAAACTAGAAACACTATGCACTCCTTTTCAACCAAGAATCAGTACTAAAAGTCACCAAAAACATCTTTACTCATGAAATTAGCTAAAATAATTTTGGAAAAAAATCCCACTAAAACATCCCCAGCTAAGGTCCATTATTAAAGGAAATATAGGAGACCTTCAATGAGAATATAAGGCATTAAACATTGAATGACCTCTCAAATCCAGCAAAAAACAAAAACATGATGAGAAACGAATACAAAAAGGTCAACCAACCCAGGCAATACCAGAATAAAAAAAAAAAGAAGAATTGAGGGAGAGAAAACATATAAGAGATAGAAGGATCTGAGAAGAGAAAAAAAGATAGGGGACCGATTGGGAGAAAAGGAAAATGGAAAAGGAAAAGAATAACAAAAGAAAGAGAATAGACAACAAAAAAAAAAAAAGGGCAAAAAAACCAAAAGAACACATAAGCAGAAAAGCAAAAAGATAGAGAAAAAGATACAAACAACGATAAGACAACAAATAAAGAAGAGGAGAAGGAAATAAAAAAAAAATAAAGAGATAGAGAAAAGAAAAGACTGAAAGATGACTAGTGGCTCAAAAGGAAACACATAACCAGAAACTAACACGAACCAAAGACTAAACAAGACTAACCTGAAGAAATGAAAGGAATGAAAAAGGTGAATCTGAAAGCTCTACTAGTATAAAAACTTAAAACAATCAGTCACCCCTAAGAACCCACCATGCAAAGTTTGCTGCAATAGCATTCTGATCCCAAAACCACATTGAACCACTGATCTTTAGGCCTGCCATCTTTCTACGTTGCCCTATATTAAAAAAATATGCGTTCAACTAAAAATCTCTTATTTCTCACACAATACAAATTGAATACGAGATCATGAAGAGAATAATCCTTAAAAACCAACCTTGACTTTGCCTAAAAACCAATCGTATATTTTATCAAGTCTGTTTCCTCAACCCAATCAATCAGTTTATTTTCAAAAATACACTTGTTCCTTAGAACCCAGAAGGACCAACATATAGTTATAGCGATGGATCTCCACACCAATGATTAATCTTTCTTGAACTTCTAACTTTGCCACCAACCCCAAACCCCTTTAATAGAATTTGTTGAAACCCAATTAATGGCCCACCACTAAACATAATTTAACCAAACTTTTCGGCATAATAACAAGAAATGATCAACTGTTTTGAATTCTTCCCCACAAAAATTTATAATAGTTTCTATCTTCTTCATGAAGTACTCCCAATCTAATCAATCTTTCTTCTATCAAAACTCTATCCCAATAAATTAACAAACTAAAGCATTGTACCTTAGATGGAGCAATGTTTTTCCAAATAAAATCAGAATGTTTACATTCGATGCCTAATGAGTTCTCAAATAGTTCATAAATCTCCTTTACCGACAAAGACTCGTTTCTTGAACTTTTCCAACCCAAAACATTAGGTTCGTGGTTATTAAATAGAGGAACCTCACGTAACAGATTCAATAAGCCATCCTTCTTCTTTAACTCCCAAACAAACAATGATCTACAAAACAAAACTTCCTAATGAATCTTTCCTTTTTTCTGAACCAAAAAATCAAGCAAGCAGCCTTCTTTATTAATAGCAATAGAATATAGTCTAGGATACTTATTATAAAAGAGAAACTCCTCAATCCACTTGTCTTTAATTCCAAAATCAGGTCCTTCTTCCATTGCCCACTTTTATCTTGATGTTTTCCAAAATGACATGGGTCATAGTTTCATTTTTCTCCTCAATCAATAAAATATTTGTCACATCCCAAACCCCATCCTATGCGGATTGTAGAACGCGACCGGTCGTAAGACTTTCAATTCAGTCCCAAGTTAATTGCATTATTTAGAAACAATAGTTGGAAGCAAAATTTCATAGATATTTGTTTTCTTTAAAATGAATGCAATCATATTTGGAAGAGCAATACTATTTCATAACTGTATATTATACAAGTGTTCAGAGTTTACAACATTGTGAGCCCATTACATATACATTCAATGACTAACATTTCTATAGGTTTGTTAGTCTATCTTAGTTCTTCTTGCTCTAATTTGTTTCCTACTCATGGCATGCCATCCTTGAGGAAACTGGAACATCCTACACTGCATCTCATGCAAATTTTCTCAATGCATATAGATTCCACACTCATTGTAAACATTCTTTCTCTAGAATACACTTAAAAAGTGCATGGATAAATTCTCGTGAGCTTTGTAAAAAGCTCATGAGTAATCAGGGTTCTCTATCATGGGTTTTGACCAATAGAGTTTTTGGGCTAAAAGAAGGTTTAAACAATTCTCCATCGATCTCGGTTTTTCAATCAATTAATAGAAGATGTGAAGTATTGTAATAATTTTAAAGTATCAATATCTCGAGCTCTAAAACAATTTGAAAAATGATATAATCCATTTGACAATTTCAGTATAGACAATTTGGCAATAAGTTATAAAACTAGAATAAAAAATTTTCTAAAAACAAGATGACAATTTTCAACATAATGAAAATTACGCTAAAAAGTTTATAAGCTTTCCAATTTAATGGGGAACATGCCACTTTCGATAGGTAACAATGCGTTTGTCATCACGATAATCAATGGCTACTATAGGTTGCCCAAGACAAGCCTGGTGTTGACGTAGTTACTACGCAATCCCACACACGAAGTGTACAAACAATTTTCACTTTTGGTGAGCAATAACACATCAATGTTGTATAATGGCATGGTTGTCACGCCCCGAATTCTAGCGAACCTGAGGCGCGAGTAACGAGACAAAGGAAAATAAAAATAATAAAGAAATAAAGATGATTAAGGATAATTACATACATTCTACATACTGTTCTGATACATTACATAGAATCTGGTCCATTTGTTTACAATCATACAAAATAAGAAGCAGTCTCGGGCTTATGCCCTTATACAATATCAAATGTGCCCCTCGGGCCCCAACATAATCCCCAATCAAATCATCTCCACATCTTGTACAGCAGGAACATCATCTGAAATGTTTACCCCACTAAAGGGGTCAGCTCAACATGCTGGTACAATATAATGCTAATGCAAGAAACAAAATTAAGGGCGTGGCATGTGCAAGTGTACAGTTATTTCTAGATAGTATTCGATATCATGATGGCAGTGTATGAACAGTATACAGTATATGAACAGTATGCGTGACACACCCATGCAACTCTATGCCCACCCATGTCTCATGATACGGTCCTTCCCCGCTGGCATGAGTACCGCCACGTATGTCTCGCTCCACGGTTGAGTCCGGAATGCTCGAGATAATAAGGTTTCACTATTTGTTTACTTAATTTGGAGTTCATTTGACTGTGTTTCAATTCAGAGGCATTTTGGTAATTTTAAAGGTTACTACGGGTCTTTTATTTTTTGGGACCCCGTCTCATAAAACGGACCTCACCATTGGCCTCAGAATGGTCGAGATAGTCAAAATACTCTAATGACTTGTCTCATTTGGACTCCAGATTATTTTAGAATATTTAAATAATTTAATTAATTAACTAATTTAATTATTATTTTATTAATATTTAAATCTGGTGAGTCAGATTGTAATTTCTCAAAAGTTTAGGGGTTAAAGTGTAATTTTTGAAATCTGAGGGGTCAAATCAGAATTTTAAAAAGTACAGGGTAGAATTGTAATTTTCAGAAAGTTCAGGGGCAATTTCGTAATTTGTAAAACCCTTATTCTCAATTTGGATAGCCAAACAGTGGCTAATCCAAAACAGAGATAAGATATCCCTGTTCCTATTTAATTCCAATTTCAAATTTCTTAACTTCGTAGCCAAACAGCCCCCCAGCCCCTTTTAATTTAAAACGTGGGAGAGACACGTGGCAGGGGCGGTTCAGCCCCGCCCGAACCGGACCCGACCCGGACCCGAAACCCGACCTGAACAGTACCCCTTCTTCCCCGATTTTCCGGCGAGACACCGGTAGGGTTCCGACGTCCTTTCCTGCGCCGGCGACTGGTCTCCAACAAGATTTTCAGTTTTTAAAATGTGATTCTCTCCGTTTTCTCCCAAGGATTCCATATATGGGCTCGGTTTTGGGTTTAGATCATTGGATTCTCACGAATAGAGGGTCAAACCCCTCGGTCAAACTTCCGACCGACTCTCTCTCCTTCATTTTTGTGACAGTTTGGTCATGGTTTAACCCCCATTTTTATCCTAATGTATTTTTGCACTCAAGGGGACTATTTTCCCAACAACCAAGTAAGGTTTTATACATAAAATGTTAACCCAACCCCCCCATGACCGTGACCTGCAAATGGGTTTTTCTACCTTATTTTCTAACCATTTCAAGTGATTTCTTTTGCAAAATAATCTATATTTCATACACTACAATGTCCAAGACTTTAATCAATTCACCATGCTCTAAAACAGATTATGTACACATGATATTTCTAGAGAGAGAAAATAATGGGTGTAGTTGTTTTACCTCCGTTTCTCTCACCTTCTCTTGGTTCAACCACTGGACCTCTTTACCTCACAACCCTCCACCTTACTTCCTCTTCCAACTGTATTCGCACACACAGATCACACTCTCCTTCTCTCTTCACTTTCTCTCTCTATATATATCTCTCTCTCTCTAAAACCCACGACTGTCTGCCCCTCTCAACTCTCATATACACTCACAAATTTCACTACCCACACACACCTAATCTCTTACACATTCACAGTCTCTCCCATGCCCTGAAATCCACTCACACACACAACCACAAGCCATGCTTCCTTGAGTGTGCAACACTCAACACATACACACACACACGGCAGAAACACAGTGCACACATGCACTGTTATATATATATATATTATATATACTCCAAATTAGATTTTTTTTTTAAATATATATATAATATATATATATACATGCACATGTAGCATACACACATAATTATACACATACAATACACACATTACATTCATATAATAATAATAATAATAATAACTCTAATAATAAAATAAATAACCACGGAAATTTTATACAAAAAAAAATTTCGGGTTATTACAATGGTAAAACAAAATAGAACAGTTCAATGGATGGTTTGGGATAATTCAATCATTTGGATACAATCTTCATGCCTCACATTTTAAAACTAAGTTCAATAGGGCAATAATTGTGTCACGCCCCGAATTTTCGACGAACCCGAGACGCGAGTAACGAGACAGAAAATAAAATAAATAAAAGGACAAGGTAAATAAATCCACTGAACATGCATCCATTCCCATCAATACAAAAGATAACATAAAATACATCGTTCATAGGTCATTCGGGCTTAAGCCCTTACATTACAATATACAAGTCCCATGGACCAAAAATATAACAGTTACTTCACCCTATCAGAGTATCATGGAGTCTCAAGTAGCTGGAGGGTCCTCATTTGAAAAATGTTGCCCACGAATGGGTCAGCTCAACTGCTGGTATGATGAAGTGCTAATGCAAGAAATAAAACTAAGGCGTGGCATGTGCAAAGTGTACATTTATATCTAAATGACATTCAAAGCATCGCAGTAATATATATATGAATGGTATGCGTGACGCACCCATGCACAACTCTATGCCACAACCCATGTCTCGTTTACGGGTACTCCCCGATGGCACGAAGTACCAATGCAATGGCCAATTTTGAGTTTTTCACCACAGGATCTACACCCTCATAATGCAAAGCACCACATGCTTACCCACGCCATGTTCTCAAAGAACACATCATATGCCAATATGCCAATGCAATCTCAATGAAACATGGTTTCCACAAAATAGCATGCTCGAGACAATAATACATAAATCACCAGTCGATTCCACATGCAAGCATATCTCATATAATCAACTTAAGCGTATGTCATGATTCACATTCATCATTCACTAAATTTTCATAAAGTACAAGCAACATGTAAGCATGTGAACAATCAACTCTAAATCATCAAGTAAGCACATTCCACGTAAACACATAAGTCATTCCAGTCATTCACAAAACATTCCTAACTTAATTTCATTTCTAACATTAGCAAAACACCATACCTGTCGGGTAGTCTCAACCCTAGATGGTCGTGTACGATATGCAACTGAACTGGTCAACGAAAATGTAGGAGATCAGATCATCCTCTCCTGTCCTGTCAGTGTTCCTAAAAGCATGAATCACAACTCAGTCTATTGTCATTTGAATTTATGCTATTCATCAAATTTTATGTCTTCTAATTCATAGATTTTTATTCTGTTAAATTAAACTCTACCATTGAGTCTAGGACATCGAAGAAGATAAGTTTAGGTTCTCGCAAAACTCAATTCGGACATCTGGGTGAAAAAGGGCAAAACAGTCATTTTGCACTTTTCACGGGTCCTTACATTTCGCGACCTCTTTTCACAAATTGGACTCCATGGTTGAGTCTGAAATGTTTGAGATAATAAAGTTTCACTATTTGTTTACCTAATTCGGAGTTCGTTTGACTGTACTTCAATTCAGTTGCATTTTGGTAATTTTATATGTTACTACGGGTCTTTTATTTTTCGGGACCCCGTCTCATAAAACGGACCTCACCATTGGTCTCAGAATGGTCGAGATAGTCAAAATACACTAATGACTTGTCTCATTCGGAATCCGGATTATTTTAGGATATTTAATTAATTAATTAAATTAATTAATTAATTAATTTAATTAATATTTTATTAATAATTTAATCAGGTGGGTCAAAGTGTAATAACCAACAGTTGGGGGGATCATTTTGTAATTTTCAAAAGTTCTGGGTCAAGGTTCAATTTCCAAAAGGTTCGAGGTCAAATTTGTAATTAATCAAATTTACTATTCTCAATCCGGTTACCCAAACAGGGGTTTATCCAGAACAGGGATAGGATATCCCTGTTCCCATTTCAATTCAAATTTTTAATTTCTTAAGTCTGTAACCAAATAGACCCATTCTCCTTTTAATTTAAAACATCAGAGCGACACGTGGCAGGGGCGGGTTGCCCTTAGCCCGATCCGAACCCAGACCCAACCCGAGACCCGAACCGGACCCGAGTGCACAGTGCCTTCTTCCCCGTTTTTTTGACGAATCTCCGGTAGGGTTCCGGCGCTGGCAACTGTTTTCCGGTGACTTTTTAGGGTTCTAAAAATGTAGTTCTCTAGGGTTTTTCGCGTAGATTTCATCCCCACCCTCCATTTTCAATTTGGGCCAATGGATCATCACGAAATAGGGCTTAAAGGTCCTTGGCCGAATCTCCGGTGAACTCAGTATTTTCAATTTTTGCACTCGGTTGTTCACTGTTTTCACTCATTTCTTTTTCATTTCATTTTCTGCACTTATTATAATTAATTCTAGGCTTTTTAAACATGATTTTATGCATAAAATATCAATAGAAATCCGAGCACCCTAAAACCTGCAACTGCTATTTTCTCCCTTGTTTCTACTCCTTTTTGACTGATTCTTTTTGCTATTTGTTCTATATTTTATGCTCTTTAATTTCATGAAATCAAAGGTAAACGAATCATGCTCTAGAGATTAAAACAGAATAACCCACTTACCTTTTGATTTCTGTTTTTCTCTCGGTGGGTTGCTTCCTCCCCCCTTCTGTTCCTCTTGGTCACTTCTGCTTCTTCCCACTTCAATCCTCTCCTTCTATTTTCTTTTCTAACTCAACACACACGTCCGTATGTATGCACAAGACACAACCGACCCTTTTCTCTCTCCTCTCTTTCTCTCTCTATTCCTTTCCACTTGCAGCCTTCCTTGACCTGACTTTCTCTCTGTTCAGCCTCCTTGCTTCTCCCCAAATGCAGCTTTGCATTAAATGCAAAGCTGCCTATATAAGCCTATATATATATATCACTCATCACACACTAAACACACACACCCCCCACCGACACCACACACAGTGTACACACTGTTCTGCCATGTATACATACATATACATATTCACATACACATGTATATACATTAGTCTACACCTATACATCTCTTAAATATCCCACACATACATGCTACACATACATACCATACATATATATAATCCTCATGCATCAAAATTTAATAATAATAATAATAATAATAATAATTAAATTTTTAATAACTAAGGAAAATTTTCATATATATATAAAAAAAAAAAAAAAAATTCGGGTTATTACAAATTGTTTGATGATAAAACAAGTGAAATTCAATCAAAAAAAAATGATTGCAAATTGATCAAAAAAATTATAGCAATTTGTTCTTTAAAACAGTGGCAATTGGTTTAATAGAAGGCTAGCAGTTCAATAAATCAAAACAATAGCATTATCTTATCTTAATGCTTAGTCTTACTATTTAGGATTTCCTAAAGTTATCTAATTAGAATTCCTAATGCTTCTTAGTTCGTCTTAATACTTACTTTAGCCATTAGGGACATTTTGGTCATTTTTTAATTTATGTCCCATACTGTTCGACACTCAATTTGCCTACATGAACTTTATTTTTTGGTCTAAAGGGTCCTTGAAATATTGGTATAGGTCCCTCTATACTTCCCATACTCTTCCAGTAGCTTAATTAAGTTTTAGAGACGCATTCGCCATTTTAAACTTGTTTCGAAGTCTTATTTATTCCAAACGAACATCACTGTTGGATACGAAATATCAAAATTTCTTACACTATTTCGGTTATTAATTACCCTCGTAGTCATTGGGGTCCATGTGATGGCTTAATTAACTCTTTACGACTTAATTGGAATTAGTTTAGTTCATTTGTTCATATATTTTAGGGTCTAATTTTTCCAATCTAATTCTGCCGTTGAGTTCGGAATACCCCAAAAAGGTTGAAAAGCCTCTTCTTGCATTTCAATTGGCATTTATTATATCACTTTTAGGCCCAAAGGTAAAATTTTAATTTTACCCAATTATTAAGGACATTAAAATACTTTTAATTATTTTTTCGGGTTCAATCATAATTTTCCTAAACTTTTGGCGTTAATTTGAAATTTTCAAGAGTTCTGGTACAATTAGGTTTGGGCTGAACCAACTGGTTAAGCCTTTAAAAAGGTGGACCTGTCCAACTATTCAAAGAACTAATCAATTTGGTGGTAGCTTAAATGAACCTTGGCTAAAACATCAAGAACCGACTTGTCTGGCTGGTCGACCACGTCATCACTCACGCCCCCAAAATGACACCATTCCATGAAATTTTATAACCAATTTGCTTGGTAACTCGATCACCCGCCCGACCCGTTAGCCCATCACTATTCATCGTCCCATTCGATTTAGGGTTAATGTTCACTTTAACCATAAAGTTTTCCAATGCCATTTCTACCATTTTCAAAGCACATCTCAAGTTGTTTCCAATTCTAAAAAATTTTTGGAATACATTTAATATCATTTTGTTCATTCGAAAACCCCTCAAAAGCTCTAATCGAGGTCTAAGCCCCTAATCTTAAACTAGAGTTTGGTGCCATTTTAAGGGGTTTGGGTTTTGAACCCATACCTATAATCTCAATTTTCTCTCTTCTTAAGGCCAAACAATCAACTCTTTGTTACATTACAACCCTCCTAGCACATAGATGAGGTTATGATAATATGAAAATCAATTTCATGCAAGATGATTTCTAGGTCTAGTTTTTAAGTTTCATTCATGGTGACCAAGTTTCTCTACGGTCTCTAAGTTCTTTCTCATGCTAAACTACTATTTGAATATACAGAAACACAAATAAGAAGAAAAAATGAGATTCTTTACCTGGTTTGGCCCAATTAGAGGAGTACTTGGTTTTTCTCTCTTCAATCAGTGCTCTCTCTTTCTCTTGAACCTTTCTTTCTCCTCATTTTCAGCTCCCTATTTTCCTTAGCTAGCTTCTAGAAAACTAATCCATTTGAGGTCTCTACTCCTTCATGTTGCCCGCAACTCCATTATTTCTCCATCTCTCTCTCTCCATCACTCTCTCTATCTCTATCTCTATTTGGATGGAGCAGAACACTATACACAGCTTTGTACTACAATATATGCATATATATATATATATATATATATATATATATATCTATATATATATATATATGAGAGAAATTGAAAATAACATGGTTTTGCCATTTGGAACTTGAAATCTCCCAAGGTCCTTCATCAATGGACACCTCAAGATCTCCATTATCACCTTATTTATCCATCATCCTAAATTACCAAAAATATGATTTAGTTAGTGTGAATGCATAGAGCATTCCATTTAACCATTATATATTTATGTGTGTGTGTGTGTCTAGTGTATGTGTGGTGTTGGTGCACCATACATCTCTTGCACCATCTTGACCAAACACAATCGATCATGTCTTTTTGCTAATGTGATGTTTCCCAACATCACCATGTCCCAAACATCATGTTCACAAACAATTTGATTGACGGACCATAGTCTTCAACTATGTGCACTTATGCACTAATTAACCCAAAAATTGCCTAGGTATTAATCATGATTAATACTAATTAGGGTCGACATCAAATAATGATCTTGTCATCAAATTACATTTTCAAGAATAATCGTCACCCATTTAATGGCTATGGTACACACATGTGCCTTGTTTCTCATTTCACAGTCAAATTGCTTTAAGTAAATCGCCCATCATTCATTTAGGGCTAGTATTTGGTAATAATCGACATTAGTCATAATTACCCAACAATATTGGGTCAAGATGTTACAATATATTTCCATGTTTTTGACTGATTGTAATTTCTTACCTCATTTGATAGCCACTTTCTTTCAGACCCTCCATATTTAGCTCAGATCAGACTTCTCCAAATAGATTTTTCCTCATTCGTAAATCTCCACCACCACGTAATTAATACAGCATCATTCATTTTGCATAGCTCTCTAACCCCCAAACCTCATTTTTCTTTTCTCTTAGATGCCTAGTCATAACTTAACAAATAATTTTTTCTCTTACTCATTCCCACCCCATAAAAATTTACTCTGGAGCCTTCAATTTCTTTAATTACCTTTTTGGATATTTTTAACAAGGACATGTAGAACACAGGCAGTGAATTTAACACAGATTTAATTAATAAAACTATTAGCCCAAAAGATGGAAACCCTAACTCCCTTTTTTTTTTAAACATCAAATTTAAACCTTCTATTGCTAAAATAAATATCGAAGGAGACAATGAGTCCTCTTGTCGAATTCCTTTACTCATCTTCATTTCCTTAGTTTGGGAACCTTTAACTCATATGGAAAGGTGGGTAGTAAAAACACACTCTTTTAGCCAAACCAACCATTTTTCTTTAAAACCAAACTCAGTAACTTGCTAAATAAAAAAATTCCAATTAAGCTTATCATAAGCTTTCTCAAAATCAAGCTTAGTGACTAAGCTTGCAACCTTCTTTTTCTTCCAAAAGTCAATAATTTCATTTTGTACCAAGCATAGTGCTTTCTCAACACTTGCTTACTTCTTCTTTTTCTCCTTTTCTTTTTCTTTTCTTCTCTCTCCTATCATGCTTATTTATCTACAATTGTATGGGTCTCCAGATTCATTGGTCTTAATAAATAAAACTTTGGTCATCAACCATTCTGTTAAGATATCTATTTCGTACACACACACATGTAGATATAGATAACTATGTATGGCAGAAGATCATCATGGCAATGACTGGAATTTCAAGTGAAATTAAATTACCATATATATTGTTCATCTACTTTTCATTCGGCTACATTTCATGTATTAGAATCCCCAAACCAAACAGAGTTTTAGAATATTTTGTGATGTTTTTGTTTTACCATCCATCCAGTGTTACCAAATATTCAAATGATCCCATCATCTTAGTATTATAATCTTGTAGACCTGTAAATCCATGTCCACCATATTATTGATGCATTTAAATAATTCCAGCTTTCTTCGGGATTGTTTATTTAGAGCAACTATAGATTAGTCCTGTTCTCCTGAGTTAGTTAAAATAGTCAAGCCTGGTTAAGGTCTTCCAACTACTCTTTGGGCATCTCAGTCATATTATATGTTGTGTGTTTTACGAGTTAGTTTGAACTAGTCGGTGCTACATTTTTTTTAATTGCCAATGAAGTTAGGTTATCTACAGAGGTGGCTAAAATATTATGTCCTGTTGGCTCCGAGCTGGACCTATTCTCATCCAAGGAAAGATTCTACAATTTTTGGATGGGACACTAATATTTCTACTATTCTTGTAGATATCTAGGGCTTTGATTAAAGTGGTAATCCAATAGAGCAGATCTATACAAAGCTACTATGAAGAAACAACTTAAATCTTTCAACAATAAACTCTATAACAAACCACACCCAATCAGATTTCCTAAAAGATAGAACATAATCCGCATGCATGAGCTGCTTAGGAATTATTAGGCCTGCCAAGACTCTTTTATAAACAACTGAAATTAACACTCACTTGTTTCCAAACATAAAATAAAAGATTTCAGAAGTGAAAAATATGTACTATGTGACAACCTACTAAGCCTCCATGCCGTGCATAGTTCTCATACGTGACATTCAATATGCCATAAGCCAAGCAGAGAAAGTTGATGACTGTCAACTCAAACCAATAGGATTCATCAATTTGCTTTTTCAAATAATTCACTGATTGAGGAATCCTCAAAAACAATTTTAATCTCGAACTAAGTTTTCTACTAATTTGTGAATATAACTCAAATATACCTTCACCAAATTGAAAAGTTAATAGTTGTATTTGGTCAATCAAATAACTTATAATGGCCTCTTCAAACAACTTTGTTAAATATTCCCAGGATATGAAGCTCTGTCACTGAAATTTCTGGTACTTGTCCTCTCACCACACCACAGATTCAGATTTTTTTTTTTATCAACATATGAGAGCCGTGTGTGGTCACAATTCTAAATTTCACCAAATGCACGTACAAATTGCAGGTAGGTCCACTGACAAAATTCTCAATGAGAATGAATAATGAGATGTTAACTGCTCCAAGTAAAAGTTTAATGTAAGTATTCTTTTACAAAAATTATTAAATTTCCTCATCCCCTCCTTGTGAGGTGTACTCTAGAAACAATTTAAGTATATTTTCCAAAGTTATGCCAAGATGATATGATTTCTAGAAAATAAACGGATCTTACATGAGTTTATTCTCAAATAGGCAAAATCTTTTTTACTTGATATTGAAGACTAATAAGCAGTCTTATAAAGTATGGCAAAAACACACCACCAACATAAAATTATAAGGCAACACTACAATTATAAAATTATAAAAAAAAACATATGAAAATAAAAAATAAATCATTTAACTAAGTAATTTAGAAAGAAATATTAATTTAACAAAACTAATAAAAATATAGGCAAAGGAAAACACGACCTTCGACTGGACTGTTGTTTTACGAGAAAACCTTGAACTGGTCTGCACGTGGTCAGACCGAACTTCTAACGACAGTTTCTTGAAATATTTTATGGAAATATGTACTAATATTGCCTTCAATGGTTACTCAAAATTTTATAATGATGAAAATTTTTAAGATTGAAAAATGAGGTTATGGCTCCATTATTAGTATGAGTGTGTAAATTGAAAGATTAGGTGGAGAAGTCAAGAACGAAAGATTATTTAGGTGGGTTTTTTTTTTTATAGTTATTAATAAATTGGAAAATAAGTAAGGAAAAGCAGAATTGGAAAAAAGAAAGAAATTTCAGGTACTTTTTGAAAAATATAAGATATGTATTCAATGATATTTCAACTATACCTACCAAAGAAAAAAGTGTCAAAATTGTGTAAAGGACTTTTTCAAGTTCCAATTATTCTTTAGTTATGTTATCCCCATTTTTTGAAACCTTCAAATGATTTGTCAAGATTTCAGGTACTGTCTGAAAAATTTGCTTGAGTCAAACCATGCAAGCACTTTTTGTATTGTTTGCTACTTTCCAACTTTTTTTTTCGAAATGCATTGGAAGCACGTCGTTAACACTCCAAAAATAAATTAACCTTACTTCTTAACACAATAAACACAGTAGCTAGCTGAGTAAGAGCCGATCGCACAGAGAGTGTCTGCAATTTATTTATTTTATTTATTCTGACTAAATCTAAACTAAAATCCAATTAATAGCAAAACAATAAATGGGAGGATTGGAATTTTGATCAAACTAATTACGAATGAAAATTAAATTAATAACAAAAATCAATGAATTAAAACTTCAGTTCTTCGGTTCAATCTTACCCTCACAGTCAATGGAACAATCAATCAATTATAACATTATTCTACCCTTCAATGAATCTAATAATCCTAGGTAACAACAAGCTCTGCTACCCGAAATTTCCCTTAATTCCTCGCCAATGAAACAATCTCTCCATTAGATTCTAACGATTACACAATTTAGAATAAGCTCTCTAAATTTAATATAATGACAGCATTAATATCTAGGAAATTAGATTATTCTAAGTAACAATCACACAAGCTCGGACTGTTTAACTTAGGTCATGATAATCATAGCAATAAACAAAAGTTTGTCCACAATCATTTATCACTATTTGCCACAATTGATTAGGAACTATATCAATTACCTAATATACTTCCTGAATCTAGCAATTGATAATAATCTGATCAATCTGACAGGCCTGATTAAATCAATCAAACTAAATATCAATAAAACAATTAAAATAGATTATCATGAACAGATTCATAAGAAGAGAGAAATAACATTACTGAATTGATTCAATCATTACACTGTAACGAGGGTTCGAAATCTCGTAGAACTGAATTGAAAATCTAACCTGACATCATTGAATAAGAAAATAAAACTAATAAATTACTGTCCCTATCTCTGTACTGCCGCCTCCGTTGCAACCGCACGAACTCCCATTTCTTCTCTTGCGCCGCACGCTCCTCTCTATATCCTTCAAAACAGCCGCACAGACCTTTTCTTTTCCTTGCTTCGGCATGGACCCCACACTGGTGCGCCCTAATTTGCCTGATGCGCCAGCGCATGGGCTTCACTTTGTTTTCTATATTCTCCCAGGCAGCCACCATTCCAAACCCACTTTAATTTGGCCTTTCTTTTTATTTTTTCTATCTTTGACTTTTCAAACTTCTTCCTCATTTGTCTTTCTCTTCAGCTTTTATTTCTTTGGCTTTGTGTTCCATTCAGCCGTCCAGTGCAAGCCCAGTCCATTCTTCAGAACTAATTTTCTGAAATTATTAAAACTGTTGAAATTTGCAAGCTATTTTTTCATCTGAAAACAATGAAATATTGACTCGAGCTCTTCATGAAAGTTGTAGCCCTCGAAGAGTAGGTAATTTTAGGCTTTTAAAACACCTGATTTGGGCTTCGGTAACTCAATTTACGGCCTGTTGAAGTCGACTGGTCGGACAGAAATTCAGCTGCGCGGACAGCTTCCCAGGCCTGATTTCGAAACAATGTTTGAAAGCCCAAACGAATTCGAATATTTGCAAACCAGACCTTTCTGAAAAGCCTAAGACGTCCTCTAAAAACTTTATGAAGACCACTTTCTCATTCTCGAATTCTAACATCATCCAAATCTCAAATGAAGCTATATAGGTAAAATCTGTCCAAAAACCAAAAATTACACAAAATTATTCTTTTACCATCAATGCTTCCCTAATTCAATAAATGAATTAATTAGCTCACTTCAATAGAAAATATGTAATAAAACCAAATATCAAGGAATTAAAAATATAAAATATTATGCTCTCATCATGCATTGATTTGGTACATATATACATTAGTTGTGCTTTAAGAGGTAGTTTAAATTAATCTGTGCTGCTCTTCATATTTAACAAGTCAATCCAAAGATTAGGTTGAATGTAGGTTACGTAGAAGGTTTTAAAATCCCAGAGTTTAATGAAACTTTTTTCTCCAATAAAAATTGAGAATCATTTTCAGCTACTAATTAGAAGAATTCTTCATAGAGAGAGAGAGAGAGAGAGAGAGAGAGAGATAATAGTAGTGAATAGGATATAAAAAAAATGACCGTTTCAATGAGATAACATGTTTGTGTGTGATGATATTTCCAATGTACCTACCAAAGAAAAAAAGGAATAAAGTTGCATTAAGGACATTCAAGTACTTTCCGAAAAAATTGCTCTTTTAAAATATCATAATACACATAAAAAATTAATCATTTTAAACAAGTCAATCCACGGAATAGGTTGAGTGATGGTCAAGTAGAGAAGGTGGCTAAAATATTATTTGGTTGGTTTGATCTTTTAAAATATCATAATACATATCTTACTAATTCCACCTTTTTTAAATTGGATATTCGCATGCTATTTTTTTCCATCTCTCAACTCTTTTGATATGTTTAAGATAGATGGTTTTAAAATTACAGAGTATAATGAGACATTTTTCTCCAATAAAAATTGAGAATCTTTGTAATTTACATCATTTTCAGCTAGTTAGCAGTCTTCATACATAAATATATATATATATATATATATATAGAAAGAGAGAGAGAGAGAGAGAGAGAGAGAGAGAGAGAGAAGCAGTGAATAGGATATAAAAACAATGACCTCTTCAATGAGATAACATGTTGGTGTAAGCTCATAGAAAAGAAAATGAAAAGTGGTATCTACTTGGTACAGGCATAGTTCTTGAAGACTGACTCGGTTAAGAAAACAAGACAAACATTGATGACTTATATAAATGTTATCTACTTGGTAAACCAATATGATTAATTCAACGACCCTGTACCTATAAATAGGCATCCTTCCCAATGCTAGATTTATCATTTCTTCAACAGATTAATTTGCTTTAAACAAAGAGTATTGAATTGCGATGATGAAGATGGGCGTTCATACCCTTGCAACCATAGCCATATTGGTTTTGGCTTTGTCACTTACCTATGCCTCTGATCCCAGCCCATTGCAAGACTTCTGTGTTGCTACTAATGACCCTGCTTGTATGTTTTCTACTTTTATCTCTCTTCGTTTCTGCCTTCTCCCTCTCTCATGCGTGCTTTGTGATGTCAATGACAACATTATGCTTACATATATATTGATTTTTTTACAATAATATTTAAGTGGTCATAAAATTAGTTGATATTCATAGTTTTTCTTGCATGACATTCTTTTAACACCTAGCTATTTCTTGCATGTAGTGTTTGTGAATGGCAAGTTTTGCAGGGACCCAATGCTTGCCACAGCTAACGATTTCTTCTTTCCCGGGCTCAACATTCCTAGAAGTACAGCAAATCCACTTGGATCAAATGTCACTCTATTAAACGTTGATAAGATAGCAGGACTCAACACTCTCGGCATCTCTTTAGCTCGAATTGACTTTGCACCTTATGGCCTCAACCCTCCCCACACGCACCCTCGCGCTACTGAGATTCTCGTTGTCGTGGAGGGTATCATATATGTTGGCTTTGTCAGTTCCAATCCGGCCAACCGCCTCTTCACCAAGATCCTATACCCAGGAGACGTTTTCGTTTTTCCAGAGGGACTCATTCACTTCCAATTTAATGTCGCAAACACCACTGGAGTCACATTTTCTGGTCTCAACAGCCAAAATCCAGGACTCATCGTCATTGCAAATAATGTCTTTGGATCAACTCCACCCATTTCACCTGATGTTCTTACCAAGGCATTCAAACTGGACAAGAATGTGATTGAATTTCTTCAAAAAGAATTCTCTATGACAACATGAAGTAGAAAAGTTATGGAGACTTCTCTACATATATATCAAAAGTACCCATGAGTTGATTGTTAAAAATAAGAAGATATCTTGTTTTACTCCTAGTCATAATATAAATAAATAAGTGGGTTTGTGGTGGACAGAGTCTTTGTTACCGTGTTTTATTCATAATATAGTCCTGAAGTTTGTTAAATAAATTAATATCTTGATCTCTCTCTGTCTCTCTCTCTCTCTCTCTCTAGCATGCGTTTGAACATTGAAAATAAACATTTTAACTAGTCACGATTACAATAAGTCCCCTTGTCAGAATTCAAATGAGATTGCTTGGACATTGACTTTACGGAGCTGACAAATGCTCATGAATTACTCCTGTGTTTTCGTTACTTTAAATATATAGCAAAAGAAACATTACCCAACCACAACTCCTAGTTTTTTTCCCTTTTGCTCGACACTAAAAGTAAGTGTTGTAAGGCTCCCTCACTAAAAGATAATCATAATGAAAATGCTATAGAATCTATGGAGATAAGAAAATGAGATAATAAATTATTTGTATTGTGTCTTACTCTTACGCAAAGAAGCTTATTATAGCTCGGCGAGAGATATATATGACATGGGGTTAGGTAAGAGCAATATATGGAATGTATAACTATACAAAATATTACATTCAAAATTACAATATACAAAAAAGGGGATACCATTGATAGTTTTGACAACAATGAGAGTGACTTTTCACCAAAAACGCTCAGGGCAAGACACGGATAGAAGAATTGTGCGAATAGTGTCAAAAATATGTCTATGTTTACATTTAGCTCAGCCATTCTACTGGGATGTGCCTGAATATATAAGACCAAAGAAAGATATTGCCTTGTTGGCAGAGAAAATGAAAAAAAATTGGTGTCTCAATATTCCATGGCATTATCAATATGAAAAACTCTCAATAATGTGAGGGAACTGAGTTTTGACCGTGCTAGCAAAATAAAAATAGATGACCCCCGAATTTTGATTGCTTAGACTAGCAAATACAATTGCATTTGTCTTTCCCACATTAAGTTGGAAGTGAATGAGACTAATTGGGAAAACAAAAACATTTCTAGGTTAGAAGACCTTAGAGAAGAGGGTATTATTTGGATTGGAGGTTACAAAGCCAACATTTTTTATCAGCAAAAAAAGAAACTTTATTGATGCTAAAAAGTACAAGAAGTACAAAATGAAGACATCAAAATAGCAAAAAAAGAAAAGGAAAAGGTGCTCAAAGCATCATATTGACAAAACAATATCTCAACTAGGTTGGCATATTGAAGCCAAAAAATCATCTGCACCACCACCCCCAATATACAAAGCAAACAACTCCAAAACTAAACCCAAACTAACTATTCCAAAAATTCTAAAAAAAAATCCCAAACAATGTCTTCTTAGATCGAAAGTACTCGATACAGCATCAAAACCCACCATTTTCTGCCCAAAGAACTAGAATTAAAAGTACCGTAAAGACTAAAATTTAAGAAGCAATAGCCAAAATTTATTATCTAGCAAAATCATTCAATCCCGACCCTAAACAAAATCTTAGAAATCTTTTTCCACAAAGAACAAGAAACTAGAAACACTATGCACTCCTTTTCAACCAAGAATCAGTACTAAAAGTCACCAAAAACATCTTTACTCATGAAATTAGCTAAAATAATTTTGGAAAAAAATCCCACTAAAACATCCCCAGCTAAGGTCCATTATTAAAGGAAATATAGGAGACCTTCAATGAGAATATAAGGCATTAAACATTGAATGACCTCTCAAATCCAGCAGAAAACAAAAACATGATGAGAAACGAATACAAAAAGGTCAACCAACCCAGGCAATACCGGAATAAAAAAAAGAAGAATTGAGGGAGAGAAAACATATAAGAGATAGAAGGATCTGAGAAGAGAAAAAAAGATAGGGGACCGATTGGGAGAAAAGGAAAATGGAAAAGGAAAAGAATAACAGAAGAAAGAGAAGAGACAACGAAAAAAAAGGGGGGGGGGGCAAAAGAAACCAAAAGAATAGTACATAAGCAGAAAAGCAAAAAGATAGAGAAAAAGATACAAACAACGATAAGACAACAAATAAAGAAGAGGAGAAGGAAATAAAAAAAAAAAAAATAAGGAGATAGAGAAAAGAAAAGACTAAAAGACGACTAGTGGATCAAAAGGAAACACATAACCAGAGACTAACATGAACTAAAGACTAAACAAGACTAACCTGAAGAAATGAAAGGAATGAAAAAGGTGAATCTGAAAGCTCTACTAGTATAAAAACTTAAAACAATCAGTCACCCCTATGAACCCACCATGCAAAGTTTGTTGCAATAGCATTCTGATCCCAAAACCACATTGAACCACTGATCTTTAGGCCTGCCATCTCTTTGCGTTGCCCCATATTAAAAAAATATGTATTCAACTAAAAATCTCTTACTTCTCACACAGTACAAATTGAATACGAGATCATGAAGAGAATAATCCTTAAAAACGAACCTTGACTTTGCCTAAAAACCAATCGTATATTTTATCAAGTTTGTTTCCTCCACCCAATCAATCAGTTTATTTTCAAAAATACACTTGTTCCTTAGAACCCAGAAGGACCAACATATAGTTATAGGGATGGATCTCCACACCAATGATTAATCTTTCTTGAACTTCTAACTTTGCCACCAATCCCAAACCCTTTTAATAGAATTTTTTGAAACCCAATTATTGGCCCACCACTAAACATAAATTAACCATACTTTTCGGCATAATAACAAGAAATGATCAACTGTTTTGAATTCTTCCCCACAAAAATCTACAGTAGTTTCTATCTTCTTCATGAAGTACTCCCAATCTAATCAATCTTTCTTCTATCAGAACACTATCCCAATAAATTAACAAACTAAAGCATTGTACCTTAGATGGAGCAATGTTTTTCCAAATAAAATTAGAATACGTACATTCGATACCTAATGAGTTCTCAAACAATTCATAAATCTCCTTTACCGACAAAGACTCATTTCTTGAACTTTTCCAACACAAAACATTAGGTTCACGGTTATTAAACAGAGGAACCTCACATAACAGATTCAATAAGCCATCCTTCTTCTTTAACTCCCAAACAAAAAATGATCTACAAAACAAAACTTCCTAATGAATCTTTCCTTTTTTCTGAACCAAAAAATCAAGCAAGCAGCCTTCCTTATTAATTGCAATAGAATATAGTCTAAGATACTTATTATAAAAGAGAAACTCCTCAACCCACTTGTCTTTAATTCCAAAAGCAGTTCCTTCTTCCATTGCCCACTTTTATCTTGATGTTTTCCTAAATGACATTGGTCATAGTTTCATTTTTCTCCTCAATCAACAAAATATTTGTCACATCCCAAACTCCATCCTATGCGGATTGTAGAACGCGACCGGTCGTAAGACTTTCAATTCAGTCCCATGTTAATTGCATTATTTAGAAACAACAGTTGGAAGCAAAATTTAATAGATATTTGTTTTCTTTAAAATGAATGCAATCACATTTGGCAGAGCAATACTATTTCATAACTGTATATTATACAAGTGTTCGGAGTTTACAACATTGTGAGCCCATTACATATACATTCAATGACTAGCATTTCTATAGGTTTGTTAGTCTATCTTAGTTCTTCTTGCTCTAATTTGTTGCCTACTCATGGCATGCCATCCTCGAGGAAACTGGAACATCCTACGCTGCATCTCTTGCAAATTTCCTCTATGCATATAGATTCCTCACTCATTGCAAACATTCTTTCTCTAGAATACACCTGAAAAGTGCATGGATAAATTCTCGTGAGCTTTGTAAAAAGCTCATTAGTAATCAGGGTTCTCTATCATGGGTTTTGACTAATAGAGTTTTTGAGCTAAAAGAAGGTTTAAACAATTTTCCATCGATCTGGGTTTTTCAATCAATTAATAGAAGATGTGAAGTATTGTAATAATTTTAAAGTATCAATCCAGCTCTAAAAAATTTTGAAAAATGATATAATCAATTTCACAATTTCAGTATAGACAATTTGGCAATAAGTTATAAAACTAGAATAAAAAATTTTCTAAAAACAAGATGACAATTTTCAATGTAATGAAAATTATGCCAAAAAGTTGATAAGCTTTCCAATTTAATGGGGAACATGCCACTTTCGATACGTAACAATGCGGTTGTCATCATGATAATCAATGGCTACTATAGGTTGCCCAAGACAAGCCTGGTGTTGACGTAGTTACTATGCAATCTCACACACTAAGTGTACAAACAATTTTCACTTTTGGTGAGCAATAACACATCAATGTTGTACAATGGCATGGTAAAACAAAATAGAACAGTTCAATGGAAGGTTTAGGATAATTCAATCATTTGGATACAATCTTCATGCTTCACATTTTAAAACTAAGTTCAATAGGACAATAACAATTTGATGATAAAACAAGTGAAATTCAATCCAAAAAATGATTGCAAATCGATCAATAAAATTATAGCAATTTGTTCTTTAAAACAGTGGCAATTGGTTTAATAAAAGGCTAGCAGTTCAATAAATCAAAACAATAGCATTATCTTATCTTAATGCTTAGTCTTACTATTTAGGATTTCCTTAAGTTATCTAATTAGGGTTCCTAATGCTTCTTAGTTCGTCTTAATACTTACTTTAGCCATTAGGGACATTTTGGTCATTTTTTTAATTTATGTCCCATACTGTTCGACACTCAATTTGCCTACATGAACTTTATTTTTTGGTCTAAAGGGTCCTTGAAATATTGGTATAGGTCCCTCTATACTTCCTATACTCTTCTGGTAGCTTAATTAAGTCTTAGAGACGTATTCGCCATTTTTTAACTTGTTTCGGAGTCTTATTTATTCCAAACGAACATCACTCTTGGATACGAAATGTCAAAATTACTTACACTGTTTCAGTTATTAATTACCCTCGTAGTCATTGGGGTCCATGTGATGGCTTAATTAACTCTTTACGACTTAATTGGAATTAGTTTAGTTCATCTGTTCATATATTTTAAGGTCTAATTTTTCCAATCTAATTCTGCCATTGAGTTCGGAATATCCCAAAAAGGTTGAAAATGCCTCTTCTTGCATTTCAATTGGCATTTATTATATCACTTTTAGGCCCAAAGGTAAAATTTTAATTTTACCCAATTATTAAGGACATTAAAATACTTTTAATTATTTTTGGGGTTCAATCATAATTTTCCTAAACTTTTGGGGTTAATTTGAAATTTTCAAGAGTTCAAGTACAATTAGGTTTGGGCTGAACCAACTGGTTAAGCCTTTAAAAAGGTGGACCTGTCCAACTATTCAAAGAACCAATCGATTTGGTGGTAGCTTAAATGAACCTTGGCTAAAACATCAAGAACCGACCTGTCTGGCCGGTCGGCCACGTCATCACTCACACCCCCAAATTGACACCATTCCATGAAATTTTATAACCAATTTGCTTGGTCGAATCCCAACCCAAACTCGATGACCCGCCCGACCCGTTCCCCCATCACTATTCATCGTCCCATTCGATTTAGGGTTAATGTTCACTTTTACCATAAAGTTTTCCAATGCCGTTTCTGCCATTTTCAAAGCATTTCTCAAGTTGTTTCCAATTCTAAAACATTTTTGGAATACATTTGCATCATTTAATGTCATTTTGTTCATTCGAAAACCCCTCAAAAGCTCTAATCGAGCTCTAATAGCCAATGTCTACGAGTCGACCTTTCGCCCTGGTTTCTCCATCAAAATGGCTCGTTCTTGATCCATTTTCTTCCCCATTCAATGGGGTTTAAGCCCCTAATCTTAAACTAGAGTTTGGTGCCATTTTAAGGGGTTTGGGTTTTGAACCCATACCTACAATCTCAATTTTCTCTCTTCTTAAGGCCAAATAATCAACTCTTTGTTACATTACAACCCTCCTAGCACATAGATGAGGTTCTGATACATGAAAATCAATTTCATGCAAGATGATTTGTAGGTCTAGTTTTTAAGTTTCATTCATGGTGACCAAGTTTCTCTACGGTCTCTAAGTTTTTTCTCATGCTAAACTACTATTTGAATATACAGAAACACAAATAAGAAGAAAAAATGAGATTCTTTACCTGGTATGGCCCAATTAGATAAGTACTTGGTTTTTCTCTCTTCAATCAGTGCTCTCTTTTTCTCTTGAACCTCTCTTTCTCCTCATTTTCAGCTCCCTATTTTCCTTAGCTAGCTTCTAGAAAAGTAACCCATTTGAGGTCTCTACTCCTTGCATGTTGCCCGCAACTCCATTATTTCTCCATCTCTCTCTCCATCACTCTCTCTATCTCTATCTCTATTTGGATGGAGCAGAACACTATACGCAGCTTTGTACTACAATATATGCATATATATCTATATATATATATATATATATATATATATATGGGAGAAATTGAAGATAACTTGGTTGTGCCATTTGGAACTTGAAATCTCCCAAGGTCCTTCATCAATGGACACCTCAAGATCTCCATTATCACCTTATTTATCCATCATCCTACATTACCAAAAATATGATTTAGTTAGTGGGAATGCATAGAGCATTCCATTTAACCATTATATATTTATGTGTGTGTGTGTGTGTCTAGTGTGTGTGTGGTGTTGGTGCACCATACATCTCTTGCACCATCTTGACCAAACACAATTGATCATGTCTTTTTGTTAATGTGATGTTTCCCAACATCATCATGTCCCAAACATCATGTTCAAAAACAATTTGATTGACGGACCATAGTCTTCAACTATGTGCACTTATGCACTAATTAACCCAAAAATTGCCTAGGTATTAATCATGATTAATACTAATTAGGGTCGACATCAAATAATGATCTTGTCATCAAATTACATTTTCAAGAATAATCGTCACCCATTTAATGGCTATGGTACACACATGTGCCTTGTTTCTCATTTCACAGTCAAATTGCTTTAAGTAAATCGCCCATCATTCATTTAGGGCTAGTATCTGGTAATAATCGACATTAGTCATAATTACCCAACAATATTGGGTCAAGATGTTACAATATATTTCCATGTTTTTGACTGATTGTAATTTCTTACCTCATTTGATAGCCACTTTCTTTCAGACCCTCCATGTTTAGCTCAGATCAGACTTCTCCAAATAGATTTTTCCTCATTCGTAAATCTCCACCACCACGTAATTAATACAGCATCATTCATTTTGCATAGCTCTCTAACCCCCAAACCTCATTTTTCTTTTCTCTTAGATGCCTAGTCATAACTTAACAAATAATTTTTTCTCTTACTCATTCCCACCCCATAAAAATTTACTCTGGAGCCTTCAATTTCTTTAATTACCTTTTTGGATATTTTTAACAAGGACATGTAGAACACAGGCAGTGAATTTAACACAGATTTAATTAATAAAACTATTAGCCCAAAAGATGGAAACCCTAACTCCCTTTTTTTTTTAAACATCAAATTTAAACCTTCTATTGCTAAAATAATTATCGAAGGAGACAATGAGTCCTCTTGTCGAATTCCTTTACTCATCTTCATTTCCTTAGTTTGGGAACCTTTAACTCATATGGAAAGGTGGGTAGTAAAAACACACTCTTTTAGCCAAACCAACCATTTTTCTTTAAAACCAAACTCAGTAACTTGCTAAATAAAAAAATTCCAATTAAGCTTATCATAAGCTTTCTCAAAATCAAGCTTAGTGACTAAGCTTGCAACCTTCTTTTTCTTCCAAAAGTCAATAATTTCATTTTGTACCAAGCATAGTGCTTTCTCAACACTTGCTTACTTCTTCTTTTTCTCCTTTTCTTTTTCTTTTCTTCTCTCTCCTATCATGCTTATTTATCTACAATTGTATGGGTCTCCAGATTCATTGGTCTTAATAAATAAAACTTTGGTCATCAACCATTCTGTTAAGATATCTATTTCGTACACACACACATGTAGATATAGATAACTATGTATGGCAGAAGATCATCATGGCAATGACTGGAATTTCAAGTGAAATTAAATTACCATATATATTGTTCATCTACTTTTCATTCGGCTACATTTCATGTATTAGAATCCCCAAACCAAACAGAGTTTTAGAATATTTTGTGATGTTTTTGTTTTACCATCCATCCAGTGTTACCAAATATTCAAATGATCCCATCATCTTAGTATTATAATCTTGTAGACCTGTAAATCCATGTCCACCATATTATTGATGCATTTAAATAATTCCAGCTTTCTTCGGGATTGTTTATTTAGAGCAACTATAGATTAGTCCTGTTCTCCTGAGTTAGTTAAAATAGTCAAGCCTGGTTAAGGTCTTCCAACTACTCTTTGGGCATCTCAGTCATATTATATGTTGTGTGTTTTACGAGTTAGTTTGAACTAGTCGGTGCTACATTTTTTTTAATTGCCAATGAAGTTAGGTTATCTACAGAGGTGGCTAAAATATTATGTCCTGTTGGCTCCGAGCTGGACCTATTCTCATCCAAGGAAAGATTCTACAATTTTTGGATGGGACACTAATATTTCTACTATTCTTGTAGATATCTAGGGCTTTGATTAAAGTGGTAATCCAATAGAGCAGATCTATACAAAGCTACTATGAAGAAACAACTTAAATCTTTCAACAATAAACTCTATAACAAACCACACCCAATCAGATTTCCTAAAAGATAGAACATAATCCGCATGCATGAGCTGCTTAGGAATTATTAGGCCTGCCAAGACTCTTTTATAAACAACTGAAATTAACACTCACTTGTTTCCAAACATAAAATAAAAGATTTCAGAAGTGAAAAATATGTACTATGTGACAACCTACTAAGCCTCCATGCCGTGCATAGTTCTCATACGTGACATTCAATATGCCATAAGCCAAGCAGAGAAAGTTGATGACTGTCAACTCAAACCAATAGGATTCATCAATTTGCTTTTTCAAATAATTCACTGATTGAGGAATCCTCAAAAACAATTTTAATCTCGAACTAAGTTTTCTACTAATTTGTGAATATAACTCAAATATACCTTCACCAAATTGAAAAGTTAATAGTTGTATTTGGTCAATCAAATAACTTATAATGGCCTCTTCAAACAACTTTTTAAATATTCCCAGGATATGAAGCTCTGTCACTGAAATTTCTGGTACTTGTCCTCTCACCACACCACAGATTCAGATTTTTTTTTTTATCAACATATGAGAGCCGTGTGTGGTCACAATTCTAAATTTCACCAAATGCACGTACAAATTGCAGGTAGGTCCACTGACAAAATTCTCAATGAGAATGAATAATGAGATGTTAACTGCTCCAAGTAAAAGTTTAATGTAAGTATTCTTTTACAAAAATTATTAAATTTCCTCATCCCCTCCTTGTGAGGTGTACTCTAGAAACAATTTAAGTATATTTTCCAAAGTTATGCCAAGATGATATGATTTCTAGAAAATAAACGGATCTTACATGAGTTTATTCTCAAATAGGCAAAATCTTTTTTACTTGATATTGAAGACTAATAAGCAGTCTTATAAAGTATGGCAAAAACACACCACCAACATAAAATTATAAGGCAACACTACAATTATAAAATTATAAAAAAAAACATATGAAAATAAAAAATAAATCATTTAACTAAGTAATTTAGAAAGAAATATTAATTTAACAAAACTAATAAAAATATAGGCAAAGGAAAACACGACCTTCGACTGGACTGTTGTTTTACGAGAAAACCTTGAACTGGTCTGCACGTGGTCAGACCGAACTTCTAACGACAGTTTCTTGAAATATTTTATGGAAATATGTACTAATATTGCCTTCAATGGTTACTCAAAATTTTATAATGATGAAAATTTTTAAGATTGAAAAATGAGGTTATGGCTCCATTATTAGTATGAGTGTGTAAATTGAAAGATTAGGTGGAGAAGTCAAGAACGAAAGATTATTTAGGTGGGTTTTTTTTTTTATAGTTATTAATAAATTGGAAAATAAGTAAGGAAAAGCAGAATTGGAAAAAAGAAAGAAATTTCAGGTACTTTTTGAAAAATATAAGATATGTATTCAATGATATTTCAACTATACCTACCAAAGAAAAAAGTGTCAAAATTGTGTAAAGGACTTTTTCAAGTTCCAATTATTCTTTAGTTATGTTATCCCCATTTTTTGAAACCTTCAAATGATTTGTCAAGATTTCAGGTACTGTCTGAAAAATTTGCTTGAGTCAAACCATGCAAGCACTTTTTGTATTGTTTGCTACTTTCCAACTTTTTTTTTCGAAATGCATTGGAAGCACGTCGTTAACACTCCAAAAATAAATTAACCTTACTTCTTAACACAATAAACACAGTAGCTAGCTGAGTAAGAGCCGATCGCACAGAGAGTGTCTGCAATTTATTTATTTTATTTATTCTGACTAAATCTAAACTAAAATCCAATTAATAGCAAAACAATAAATGGGAGGATTGGAATTTTGATCAAACTAATTACGAATGAAAATTAAATTAATAACAAAAATCAATGAATTAAAACTTCAGTTCTTCGGTTCAATCTTACCCTCACAGTCAATGGAACAATCAATCAATTATAACATTATTCTACCCTTCAATGAATCTAATAATCCTAGGTAACAACAAGCTCTGCTACCCGAAATTTCCCTTAATTCCTCGCCAATGAAACAATCTCTCCATTAGATTCTAACGATTACACAATTTAGAATAAGCTCTCTAAATTTAATATAATGACAGCATTAATATCTAGGAAATTAGATT
Organism: Nyssa sinensis; assembly: GCA_008638375.1. Lineage (NCBI taxonomy): Eukaryota > Viridiplantae > Streptophyta > Magnoliopsida > Cornales > Nyssaceae > Nyssa > Nyssa sinensis. The sequence goes on along the minus strand of CM018037.1, from coordinate 23,759,717 downwards.
ATTCTAAGTAACAATCACACAAGCTCGGACTGTTTAACTTAGGTCATGATAATCATAGCAATAAACAAAAGTTTGTCCACAATCATTTATCACTATTTGCCACAATTGATTAGGAACTATATCAATTACCTAATATACTTCCTGAATCTAGCAATTGATAATAATCTGATCAATCTGACAGGCCTGATTAAATCAATCAAACTAAATATCAATAAAACAATTAAAATAGATTATCATGAACAGATTCATAAGAAGAGAGAAATAACATTACTGAATTGATTCAATCATTACACTGTAACGAGGGTTCGAAATCTCGTAGAACTGAATTGAAAATCTAACCTGACATCATTGAATAAGAAAATAAAACTAATAAATTACTGTCCCTATCTCTGTACTGCCGCCTCCGTTGCAACCGCACGAACTCCCATTTCTTCTCTTGCGCCGCACGCTCCTCTCTATATCCTTCAAAACAGCCGCACAGACCTTTTCTTTTCCTTGCTTCGGCATGGACCCCACACTGGTGCGCCCTAATTTGCCTGATGCGCCAGCGCATGGGCTTCACTTTGTTTTCTATATTCTCCCAGGCAGCCACCATTCCAAACCCACTTTAATTTGGCCTTTCTTTTTATTTTTTCTATCTTTGACTTTTCAAACTTCTTCCTCATTTGTCTTTCTCTTCAGCTTTTATTTCTTTGGCTTTGTGTTCCATTCAGCCGTCCAGTGCAAGCCCAGTCCATTCTTCAGAACTAATTTTCTGAAATTATTAAAACTGTTGAAATTTGCAAGCTATTTTTTCATCTGAAAACAATGAAATATTGACTCGAGCTCTTCATGAAAGTTGTAGCCCTCGAAGAGTAGGTAATTTTAGGCTTTTAAAACACCTGATTTGGGCTTCGGTAACTCAATTTACGGCCTGTTGAAGTCGACTGGTCGGACAGAAATTCAGCTGCGCGGACAGCTTCCCAGGCCTGATTTCGAAACAATGTTTGAAAGCCCAAACGAATTCGAATATTTGCAAACCAGACCTTTCTGAAAAGCCTAAGACGTCCTCTAAAAACTTTATGAAGACCACTTTCTCATTCTCGAATTCTAACATCATCCAAATCTCAAATGAAGCTATATAGGTAAAATCTGTCCAAAAACCAAAAATTACACAAAATTATTCTTTTACCATCAATGCTTCCCTAATTCAATAAATGAATTAATTAGCTCACTTCAATAGAAAATATGTAATAAAACCAAATATCAAGGAATTAAAAATATAAAATATTATGCTCTCATCATGCATTGATTTGGTACATATATACATTAGTTGTGCTTTAAGAGGTAGTTTAAATTAATCTGTGCTGCTCTTCATATTTAACAAGTCAATCCAAAGATTAGGTTGAATGTAGGTTACGTAGAAGGTTTTAAAATCCCAGAGTTTAATGAAACTTTTTTCTCCAATAAAAATTGAGAATCATTTTCAGCTACTAATTAGAAGAATTCTTCATAGAGAGAGAGAGAGAGAGAGAGAGAGAGAGATAATAGTAGTGAATAGGATATAAAAAAAATGACCGTTTCAATGAGATAACATGTTTGTGTGTGATGATATTTCCAATGTACCTACCAAAGAAAAAAAGGAATAAAGTTGCATTAAGGACATTCAAGTACTTTCCGAAAAAATTGCTCTTTTAAAATATCATAATACACATAAAAAATTAATCATTTTAAACAAGTCAATCCACGGAATAGGTTGAGTGATGGTCAAGTAGAGAAGGTGGCTAAAATATTATTTGGTTGGTTTGATCTTTTAAAATATCATAATACATATCTTACTAATTCCACCTTTTTTAAATTGGATATTCGCATGCTATTTTTTTCCATCTCTCAACTCTTTTGATATGTTTAAGATAGATGGTTTTAAAATTACAGAGTATAATGAGACATTTTTCTCCAATAAAAATTGAGAATCTTTGTAATTTACATCATTTTCAGCTAGTTAGCAGTCTTCATACATAAATATATATATATATATATATATAGAAAGAGAGAGAGAGAGAGAGAGAGAGAGAGAGAGAGAGAAGCAGTGAATAGGATATAAAAACAATGACCTCTTCAATGAGATAACATGTTGGTGTAAGCTCATAGAAAAGAAAATGAAAAGTGGTATCTACTTGGTACAGGCATAGTTCTTGAAGACTGACTCGGTTAAGAAAACAAGACAAACATTGATGACTTATATAAATGTTATCTACTTGGTAAACCAATATGATTAATTCAACGACCCTGTACCTATAAATAGGCATCCTTCCCAATGCTAGATTTATCATTTCTTCAACAGATTAATTTGCTTTAAACAAAGAGTATTGAATTGCGATGATGAAGATGGGCGTTCATACCCTTGCAACCATAGCCATATTGGTTTTGGCTTTGTCACTTACCTATGCCTCTGATCCCAGCCCATTGCAAGACTTCTGTGTTGCTACTAATGACCCTGCTTGTATGTTTTCTACTTTTATCTCTCTTCGTTTCTGCCTTCTCCCTCTCTCATGCGTGCTTTGTGATGTCAATGACAACATTATGCTTACATATATATTGATTTTTTTACAATAATATTTAAGTGGTCATAAAATTAGTTGATATTCATAGTTTTTCTTGCATGACATTCTTTTAACACCTAGCTATTTCTTGCATGTAGTGTTTGTGAATGGCAAGTTTTGCAGGGACCCAATGCTTGCCACAGCTAACGATTTCTTCTTTCCCGGGCTCAACATTCCTAGAAGTACAGCAAATCCACTTGGATCAAATGTCACTCTATTAAACGTTGATAAGATAGCAGGACTCAACACTCTCGGCATCTCTTTAGCTCGAATTGACTTTGCACCTTATGGCCTCAACCCTCCCCACACGCACCCTCGCGCTACTGAGATTCTCGTTGTCGTGGAGGGTATCATATATGTTGGCTTTGTCAGTTCCAATCCGGCCAACCGCCTCTTCACCAAGATCCTATACCCAGGAGACGTTTTCGTTTTTCCAGAGGGACTCATTCACTTCCAATTTAATGTCGCAAACACCACTGGAGTCACATTTTCTGGTCTCAACAGCCAAAATCCAGGACTCATCGTCATTGCAAATAATGTCTTTGGATCAACTCCACCCATTTCACCTGATGTTCTTACCAAGGCATTCAAACTGGACAAGAATGTGATTGAATTTCTTCAAAAAGAATTCTCTATGACAACATGAAGTAGAAAAGTTATGGAGACTTCTCTACATATATATCAAAAGTACCCATGAGTTGATTGTTAAAAATAAGAAGATATCTTGTTTTACTCCTAGTCATAATATAAATAAATAAGTGGGTTTGTGGTGGACAGAGTCTTTGTTACCGTGTTTTATTCATAATATAGTCCTGAAGTTTGTTAAATAAATTAATATCTTGATCTCTCTCTGTCTCTCTCTCTCTCTCTCTAGCATGCGTTTGAACATTGAAAATAAACATTTTAACTAGTCACGATTACAATAAGTCCCCTTGTCAGAATTCAAATGAGATTGCTTGGACATTGACTTTACGGAGCTGACAAATGCTCATGAATTACTCCTGTGTTTTCGTTACTTTAAATATATAGCAAAAGAAACATTACCCAACCACAACTCCTAGTTTTTTTCCCTTTTGCTCGACACTAAAAGTAAGTGTTGTAAGGCTCCCTCACTAAAAGATAATCATAATGAAAATGCTATAGAATCTATGGAGATAAGAAAATGAGATAATAAATTATTTGTATTGTGTCTTACTCTTACGCAAAGAAGCTTATTATAGCTCGGCGAGAGATATATATGACATGGGGGTAGGTAAGAGCAATATATGGAATGTATAACTATACAAAATATTACATTCAAAATTACAATATACAAAAAAGGGGATACCATTGATAGTTTTGACAACAATGAGAGTGACTTTTCACCAAAAACGCTCAGGGCAAGACACGGATAGAAGAATTGTGCGAATAGTGTCAAAAATATGTCTATGTTTACATTTAGCTCAGCCATTCTACTGGGATGTGCCTGAATATATAAGACCAAAGAAAGATATTGCCTTGTTGGCAGAGAAAATGAAAAAAAATTGGTGTCTCAATATTCCATGGCATTATCAATATGAAAAACTCTCAATAATGTGAGGGAACTGAGTTTTGACCGTGCTAGCAAAATAAAAATAGATGACCCCCGAATTTTGATTGCTTAGACTAACAAATACAATTGCATTTGTCTTTCCCACATTAAGTTGGAAGTGAATGAGACTAATTGGGAAAACAAAAACATTTCTAGGTTAGAAGACCTTAGAGAAGAGGGTATTATTTGGATTGGAGGTTACAAAGCCAACATTTTTTATCAGCAAAAAAAGAAACTTTATTGATGCTAAAAAGTACAAGAAGTACAAAATGAAGACATCAAAATAGCAAAAAAAGAAAAGGAAAAGGTGCTCAAAGCATCATATTGACAAAACAATATCTCAACTAGGTTGGCATATTGAAGCCAAAAAATCATCTGCACCACCACCCCCAATATACAAAGCAAACAACTCCAAAACTAAACCCAAACTAACTATTCCAAAAATTCTAAAAAAAAATCCCAAACAATGTCTTCTTAGATCGAAAGTACTCGATACAGCATCAAAACCCACCATTTTCTGCCCAAAGAACTAGAATTAAAAGTACCGTAAAGACTAAAATTTAAGAAGCAATAGCCAAAATTTATTATCTAGCAAAATCATTCAATCCCGACCCTAAACAAAATCTTAGAAATCTTTTTCCACAAAGAACAAGAAACTAGAAACACTATGCACTCCTTTTCAACCAAGAATCAGTACTAAAAGTCACCAAAAACATCTTTACTCATGAAATTAGCTAAAATAATTTTGGAAAAAAATCCCACTAAAACATCCCCAGCTAAGGTCCATTATTAAAGGAAATATAGGAGACCTTCAATGAGAATATAAGGCATTAAACATTGAATGACCTCTCAAATCCAGCAGAAAACAAAAACATGATGAGAAACGAATACAAAAAGGTCAACCAACCCAGGCAATACCGGAATAAAAAAAAGAAGAATTGAGGGAGAGAAAACATATAAGAGATAGAAGGATCTGAGAAGAGAAAAAAAGATAGGGGACCGATTGGGAGAAAAGGAAAATGGAAAAGGAAAAGAATAACAGAAGAAAGAGAAGAGACAACGAAAAAAAAGGGGGGGGGGGCAAAAGAAACCAAAAGAATAGTACATAAGCAGAAAAGCAAAAAGATAGAGAAAAAGATACAAACAACGATAAGACAACAAATAAAGAAGAGGAGAAGGAAATAAAAAAAAAAAAATAAGGAGATAGAGAAAAGAAAAGACTAAAAGACGACTAGTGGATCAAAAGGAAACACATAACCAGAGACTAACATGAACTAAAGACTAAACAAGACTAACCTGAAGAAATGAAAGGAATGAAAAAGGTGAATCTGAAAGCTCTACTAGTATAAAAACTTAAAACAATCAGTCACCCCTATGAACCCACCATGCAAAGTTTGTTGCAATAGCATTCTGATCCCAAAACCACATTGAACCACTGATCTTTAGGCCTGCCATCTCTTTGCGTTGCCCCATATTAAAAAAATATGTATTCAACTAAAAATCTCTTACTTCTCACACAGTACAAATTGAATACGAGATCATGAAGAGAATAATCCTTAAAAACGAACCTTGACTTTGCCTAAAAACCAATCGTATATTTTATCAAGTTTGTTTCCTCCACCCAATCAATCAGTTTATTTTCAAAAATACACTTGTTCCTTAGAACCCAGAAGGACCAACATATAGTTATAGGGATGGATCTCCACACCAATGATTAATCTTTCTTGAACTTCTAACTTTGCCACCAATCCCAAACCCTTTTAATAGAATTTTTTGAAACCCAATTATTGGCCCACCACTAAACATAAATTAACCATACTTTTCGGCATAATAACAAGAAATGATCAACTGTTTTGAATTCTTCCCCACAAAAATCTACAGTAGTTTCTATCTTCTTCATGAAGTACTCCCAATCTAATCAATCTTTCTTCTATCAGAACACTATCCCAATAAATTAACAAACTAAAGCATTGTACCTTAGATGGAGCAATGTTTTTCCAAATAAAATTAGAATACGTACATTCGATACCTAATGAGTTCTCAAACAATTCATAAATCTCCTTTACCGACAAAGACTCATTTCTTGAACTTTTCCAACACAAAACATTAGGTTCACGGTTATTAAACAGAGGAACCTCACATAACAGATTCAATAAGCCATCCTTCTTCTTTAACTCCCAAACAAAAAATGATCTACAAAACAAAACTTCCTAATGAATCTTTCCTTTTTTCTGAACCAAAAAATCAAGCAAGCAGCCTTCCTTATTAATTGCAATAGAATATAGTCTAAGATACTTATTATAAAAGAGAAACTCCTCAACCCACTTGTCTTTAATTCCAAAAGCAGTTCCTTCTTCCATTGCCCACTTTTATCTTGATGTTTTCCTAAATGACATTGGTCATAGTTTCATTTTTCTCCTCAATCAACAAAATATTTGTCACATCCCAAACTCCATCCTATGCGGATTGTAGAACGCGACCGGTCGTAAGACTTTCAATTCAGTCCCATGTTAATTGCATTATTTAGAAACAACAGTTGGAAGCAAAATTTAATAGATATTTGTTTTCTTTAAAATGAATGCAATCACATTTGGCAGAGCAATACTATTTCATAACTGTATATTATACAAGTGTTCGGAGTTTACAACATTGTGAGCCCATTACATATACATTCAATGACTAGCATTTCTATAGGTTTGTTAGTCTATCTTAGTTCTTCTTGCTCTAATTTGTTGCCTACTCATGGCATGCCATCCTCGAGGAAACTGGAACATCCTACGCTGCATCTCTTGCAAATTTCCTCTATGCATATAGATTCCTCACTCATTGCAAACATTCTTTCTCTAGAATACACCTGAAAAGTGCATGGATAAATTCTCGTGAGCTTTGTAAAAAGCTCATTAGTAATCAGGGTTCTCTATCATGGGTTTTGACTAATAGAGTTTTTGAGCTAAAAGAAGGTTTAAACAATTTTCCATCGATCTGGGTTTTTCAATCAATTAATAGAAGATGTGAAGTATTGTAATAATTTTAAAGTATCAATCCAGCTCTAAAAAATTTTGAAAAATGATATAATCAATTTCACAATTTCAGTATAGACAATTTGGCAATAAGTTATAAAACTAGAATAAAAAATTTTCTAAAAACAAGATGACAATTTTCAATGTAATGAAAATTATGCCAAAAAGTTGATAAGCTTTCCAATTTAATGGGGAACATGCCACTTTCGATACGTAACAATGCGGTTGTCATCATGATAATCAATGGCTACTATAGGTTGCCCAAGACAAGCCTGGTGTTGACGTAGTTACTATGCAATCTCACACACTAAGTGTACAAACAATTTTCACTTTTGGTGAGCAATAACACATCAATGTTGTACAATGGCATGGTAAAACAAAATAGAACAGTTCAATGGAAGGTTTAGGATAATTCAATCATTTGGATACAATCTTCATGCTTCACATTTTAAAACTAAGTTCAATAGGACAATAACAATTTGATGATAAAACAAGTGAAATTCAATCCAAAAAATGATTGCAAATCGATCAATAAAATTATAGCAATTTGTTCTTTAAAACAGTGGCAATTGGTTTAATAAAAGGCTAGCAGTTCAATAAATCAAAACAATAGCATTATCTTATCTTAATGCTTAGTCTTACTATTTAGGATTTCCTTAAGTTATCTAATTAGGGTTCCTAATGCTTCTTAGTTCGTCTTAATACTTACTTTAGCCATTAGGGACATTTTGGTCATTTTTTTAATTTATGTCCCATACTGTTCGACACTCAATTTGCCTACATGAACTTTATTTTTTGGTCTAAAGGGTCCTTGAAATATTGGTATAGGTCCCTCTATACTTCCTATACTCTTCTGGTAGCTTAATTAAGTCTTAGAGACGTATTCGCCATTTTTTAACTTGTTTCGGAGTCTTATTTATTCCAAACGAACATCACTCTTGGATACGAAATGTCAAAATTACTTACACTGTTTCAGTTATTAATTACCCTCGTAGTCATTGGGGTCCATGTGATGGCTTAATTAACTCTTTACGACTTAATTGGAATTAGTTTAGTTCATCTGTTCATATATTTTAAGGTCTAATTTTTCCAATCTAATTCTGCCATTGAGTTCGGAATATCCCAAAAAGGTTGAAAATGCCTCTTCTTGCATTTCAATTGGCATTTATTATATCACTTTTAGGCCCAAAGGTAAAATTTTAATTTTACCCAATTATTAAGGACATTAAAATACTTTTAATTATTTTTGGGGTTCAATCATAATTTTCCTAAACTTTTGGGGTTAATTTGAAATTTTCAAGAGTTCAAGTACAATTAGGTTTGGGCTGAACCAACTGGTTAAGCCTTTAAAAAGGTGGACCTGTCCAACTATTCAAAGAACCAATCGATTTGGTGGTAGCTTAAATGAACCTTGGCTAAAACATCAAGAACCGACCTGTCTGGCCGGTCGGCCACGTCATCACTCACACCCCCAAATTGACACCATTCCATGAAATTTTATAACCAATTTGCTTGGTCGAATCCCAACCCAAACTCGATGACCCGCCCGACCCGTTCCCCCATCACTATTCATCGTCCCATTCGATTTAGGGTTAATGTTCACTTTTACCATAAAGTTTTCCAATGCCGTTTCTGCCATTTTCAAAGCATTTCTCAAGTTGTTTCCAATTCTAAAACATTTTTGGAATACATTTGCATCATTTAATGTCATTTTGTTCATTCGAAAACCCCTCAAAAGCTCTAATCGAGCTCTAATAGCCAATGTCTACGAGTCGACCTTTCGCCCTGGTTTCTCCATCAAAATGGCTCGTTCTTGATCCATTTTCTTCCCCATTCAATGGGGTTTAAGCCCCTAATCTTAAACTAGAGTTTGGTGCCATTTTAAGGGGTTTGGGTTTTGAACCCATACCTACAATCTCAATTTTCTCTCTTCTTAAGGCCAAATAATCAACTCTTTGTTACATTACAACCCTCCTAGCACATAGATGAGGTTCTGATACATGAAAATCAATTTCATGCAAGATGATTTGTAGGTCTAGTTTTTAAGTTTCATTCATGGTGACCAAGTTTCTCTACGGTCTCTAAGTTTTTTCTCATGCTAAACTACTATTTGAATATACAGAAACACAAATAAGAAGAAAAAATGAGATTCTTTACCTGGTATGGCCCAATTAGATAAGTACTTGGTTTTTCTCTCTTCAATCAGTGCTCTCTTTTTCTCTTGAACCTCTCTTTCTCCTCATTTTCAGCTCCCTATTTTCCTTAGCTAGCTTCTAGAAAAGTAACCCATTTGAGGTCTCTACTCCTTGCATGTTGCCCGCAACTCCATTATTTCTCCATCTCTCTCTCCATCACTCTCTCTATCTCTATCTCTATTTGGATGGAGCAGAACACTATACGCAGCTTTGTACTACAATATATGCATATATATCTATATATATATATATATATATATATGGGAGAAATTGAAGATAACTTGGTTGTGCCATTTGGAACTTGAAATCTCCCAAGGTCCTTCATCAATGGACACCTCAAGATCTCCATTATCACCTTATTTATCCATCATCCTACATTACCAAAAATATGATTTAGTTAGTGGGAATGCATAGAGCATTCCATTTAACCATTATATATTTATGTGTGTGTGTGTGTGTCTAGTGTGTGTGTGGTGTTGGTGCACCATACATCTCTTGCACCATCTTGACCAAACACAATTGATCATGTCTTTTTGTTAATGTGATGTTTCCCAACATCATCATGTCCCAAACATCATGTTCAAAAACAATTTGATTGACGGACCATAGTCTTCAACTATGTGCACTTATGCACTAATTAACCCAAAAATTGCCTAGGTATTAATCATGATTAATACTAATTAGGGTCGACATCAAATAATGATCTTGTCATCAAATTACATTTTCAAGAATAATCGTCACCCATTTAATGGCTATGGTACACACATGTGCCTTGTTTCTCATTTCACAGTCAAATTGCTTTAAGTAAATCGCCCATCATTCATTTAGGGCTAGTATCTGGTAATAATCGACATTAGTCATAATTACCCAACAATATTGGGTCAAGATGTTACAATATATTTCCATGTTTTTGACTGATTGTAATTTCTTACCTCATTTGATAGCCACTTTCTTTCAGACCCTCCATGTTTAGCTCAGATCAGACTTCTCCAAATAGATTTTTCCTCATTCGTAAATCTCCACCACCACGTAATTAATACAGCATCATTCATTTTGCATAGCTCTCTAACCCCCAAACCTCATTTTTCTTTTCTCTTAGATGCCTAGTCATAACTTAACAAATAATTTTTTCTCTTACTCATTCCCACCCCATAAAAATTTACTCTGGAGCCTTCAATTTCTTTAATTACCTTTTTGGATATTTTTAACAAGGACATGTAGAACACAGGCAGTGAATTTAACACAGATTTAATTAATAAAACTATTAGCCCAAAAGATGGAAACCCTAACTCCCTTTTTTTTTTAAACATCAAATTTAAACCTTCTATTGCTAAAATAATTATCGAAGGAGACAATGAGTCCTCTTGTCGAATTCCTTTACTCATCTTCATTTCCTTAGTTTGGGAACCTTTAACTCATATGGAAAGGTGGGTAGTAAAAACACACTCTTTTAGCCAAACCAACCATTTTTCTTTAAAACCAAACTCAGTAACTTGCTAAATAAAAAAATTCCAATTAAGCTTATCATAAGCTTTCTCAAAATCAAGCTTAGTGACTAAGCTTGCAACCTTCTTTTTCTTCCAAAAGTCAATAATTTCATTTTGTACCAAGCATAGTGCTTTCTCAACACTTGCTTACTTCTTCTTTTTCTCCTTTTCTTTTTCTTTTCTTCTCTCTCCTATCATGCTTATTTATCTACAATTGTATGGGTCTCCAGATTCATTGGTCTTAATAAATAAAACTTTGGTCATCAACCATTCTGTTAAGATATCTATTTCGTACACACACACATGTAGATATAGATAACTATGTATGGCAGAAGATCATCATGGCAATGACTGGAATTTCAAGTGAAATTAAATTACCATATATATTGTTCATCTACTTTTCATTCGGCTACATTTCATGTATTAGAATCCCCAAACCAAACAGAGTTTTAGAATATTTTGTGATGTTTTTGTTTTACCATCCATCCAGTGTTACCAAATATTCAAATGATCCCATCATCTTAGTATTATAATCTTGTTGTAAAGACCCGGAAAATTTTTTTTATATAAATTAATTTTCCTGTTCTTTAATTTAAGTAATCGTTTTCATTTTATTTATTTATTTTTTTTTTTGGAATGAAAATTTTTTTTTATTATTATTGTTATTATTATTATTATGTACATGTGATTAAATGTATGCATGTGATGTGTGTAATATATGTGTGAACATATATATATATATATACATGTTAAATTATTTAAATGTGTATGTATATGTGTGCACAAGTGAGTGTGTTTATTTAAGTATGTAAATATATATATGTATATATATATATAAGACAGATTGTGTGTGTACGGTTGTGTGTGTGGGTGTGTGTAGATTGAGTGTGTTACACTCAATGAGGAGTGGGGGATGGAGTGTGTGAGTAGAGTTGTGTGTGGCAGTGGGGTTGCCAGAGAGTGGGTCGGATTTAGAGAGAGAGAGAGAGAGAGAGAGAGAGAGAGAGATATAGAAAGAGAGAAAATAAAGAGGAAATGAGAGCTAGTCTCGGTTGGAGGAGAAAAGTGAAGAAAGGGGAGACCGAGGGCAAGGAGGAGAGAGTTTTGGAGAAGCAGAAGCAACCAAGAGGAACTGAAGGGGAAGGGAAAAACCTGCACAGAGAGAGAGATCCGAAAATTGGTAAACATATACGGTTCTGTCTTTAATTTTTTCAATGCATAAATTGTGTATTAGAATATGGGGGCTGGTAGAGTATCAAAAATGGAAGATAATGCAAAAATGATTATGGAAAATGGTTTAGAAACAAGAGAGATATAGGGAGTTGCAGGTCACGGTTGGGAGAAGTGAGTTGTGGTATTTTATGTGTAAACCTTAGTTTAAAGGAAGGGAAAAACATGGGGTGAGGTGCAGAAAGTGAATGGGATTGAATTAGGTTCAAAACAGTGGGGGAAAGTGGGAAAAAAATGGGTGGCCGGAGAGTTGACCGAGGGTTTGACCCTCTATTTCGTGGAGATGGAGGGGGTTTTGAGGGAAATGGGGGTTGGGGATGTGATCTACGTGAAAAAAGGAAGGGAATGGCATTTTGAAAAGGGGGAAAACACGCCGGAGGTCGGTCGCCGGCGCCGGAGAAGGCGCCGGAACCCTACCGCTGCTTCGCCGGAGAATCGGGGAAGAAGGTGGGGTGTCGGGTCGGGTCTCGGGTCGGATCCGGGTCTGGTTCGGGCGGGTACGGGTTGCCCCTGCCACGTGTCAGCCATTGTTTTAAATTAAATGAATTTGAACCTTTTAGAAATTAAACCTTTGGATTTGAACCTTTTAAATTTGAACCTTAACCTGAACTTTCAGAAATTACGAATTGACCCCCCAACTGTTAGAAATTACACTTTGACCCACCTGATTAAATTATTAATAAAATATTAATTAAATTAATTAATTAATTATTTAATTTAATTAATTTAATTAATTAAATATTCAAAAATATCCCGGAGTCCAAATGGGACAAGTCATAGGTGTATTTTGACTATCTCGACCATTCTGAGACCAATGGTGAGGTCCGTTTTACGAGACGGGGTCCCAAAAAAAAAAATAAAAGACCCGTAGTAACCTTTAAAATTACCAAAATGCCCCTAGATTGAAACACAGTCAAACGAACTCCGAATTAGGTAAACAAATAGTGGAATTTTATTATCTCGAACATTCCGGACTCAACCGTGGAGTCCGATTTGTGAAAAGAGTTCACGAAATGTAAGGACACGTGTAAAGTGCAAAATGACTGTTTTGCCCTTTTGAACCCCGGTGTCCGAATTGAGTTCTACGAGAACCTAGACTTACTTTCTTAAACGTTCTAAAACCAATGGTAGAGTTTAATTTAGCAGAATAGAAACCTATGAATTTAAAGACATAAAAATTTGATGAATAGCATACATTCAAACAACAATGGACTGAATTGTAATTCCAACTTTTAGGGACACTGACAGGACAGGAGGAGGCGATCTGATCTCTTACATTTTCATCCGTCTGTTCAGTTACATATAGTTCACGATCTTCTAGGGTTGATACCAACCCATCAGGTATGGTGTTTTGCTAGTGTTAGAAATGAAGTTAAGTTAGGAATATTTGTGAATGACTGGAATGCTGTATGTGTTTATCTGTAATGTGTTTACCTGTTTATTTGGAATTGGTTGTTCACATGTTATGTGTTACTTGTAAGTTAATAAAGTGAAGAACATGAATCATGATGTACGAACATACGAGATATGCATGTATATGAAACTGACTAGTGATTTATTTCTTATTGTCCGAGCATGTTATATTATTGAGATTCATGTTCATTGAGATTGCATTGGTATATTGGCATATGATGAATTCCTTGAGAACATGGCGTGGGTAAGCACATGGTGCTTTGCATTATGAGGGTGTAGATCCTGTGGTGAAAAACCCAAAATTGGCCATTGCATTGGTACTTCGTGCCATCGGGGAGTACCCGTAAATGAGACATGGGTGTGGCATAGAGTTGTGCATGGGTGTGTCATGCATACCATTCATATATATTACTGCTATGTTTGAATGTCATTTAGAGGTAAATGTACACTTTGCACATGCCACGCCTTAGCTTTATTTCTGGCATTAGCATTTCATCATACCAGCAGTTGTGCTGACCCATTCGTGGGCAACATTTTCAGATGAGGATCCTCCAGTCACTTGAGACTTAGTGATGCCCTGAGAGGGTGAAGCACGTGATGTATTTGTGACCCATGAGACTTGTATTTTGTTATGTAAGGGCTTAAGCCCGAATGACTGATGAACAATGTATTCGATATTACTTTATGTATGGATGATGATGGACGCATGTTTAGTGAATTTAATTACTTTTGTCCTTTTATTTATTTTACTTTCTGTCTCGTTACTCGCGCCCCGGGTTCGTGGGAAATTCGGGGCGTGAAAACGTGGTATCAGAGCATAGGTTCGAATACCTAGAGACTGTGGGGTGTTGTTTAACACCATGAGACCCTAGAGAAGAGAATGAGACTTAGTGTGAACTGTTAGCAGCATGTGATAGGATCTTATGTGCTACGTGATTATGTGTCTTAATGCATGCCTTATTGTGATTACGTGAAAAAGTGATATCGAATTTTTCTTTTGGACTTGTAGATATGCCTCCTAGACGAGCTCCTACGAGAGGCAGACCACCCAGAGGGGGTAGGGGTAGGGGTGTGCCTCGAGGTGCCGCCCAGCCTCGTCGTGGCAGACCCAGAGCTGCTGCCCCTATTCCTGACGTGGTTGAGGAGGTAGTTGCCCCAGCTGACGTTCCCGAGCATAGTGCAGCTGGGGAGGGTATTGCTCCAGCCCCTGTGGAGGAGGTGGGGCAGACTATTGGCGCCAGAGATTTGGCGACCATTATACAGGAGTGCTTCCGTGCTATGCAGGAGGCCAGGACTACTGATGCTGAGGCCAGAGCTACTGAGGCCGAGGCCAGGGCTGCCGGTGCCGCGGCCAGAGCGGCCGGTGGGGAAACCAGAGACACCTTCGTCATGAAGGCGTTTCAGCGTATGAGGCCACCGTCATTTGCAGGACAGCCTGATCCTTTGGTGGCCGAGGAGTGGCTGGATCAGATTGTGAGGATCTTGGACTCACTAGGGATTGTTGAGCCACACCTGAGGATACGATGTGCCACCTTCCAGTTTACAGGGCTAGCGAGCCAGTGGTGGAAGGTATCTGCCGGCAGGATTAGCAGGTTCGGAGAGGGGTGGGATGCATTTGTGGCCATGTTCAATGACCACTACTTTCCAGCGACTGCTAGGGTCGGGTTCAGGAGAGAGTTTGAGACCTTACTACAGAGGGACATGACCGTGACCCAGTATGAGTCCCAGTTTACCGCATTGGGCAGGTTTGCCCCGCACATTGTTGGGGTAGAGGAGCTGAGAGTTTATCATTTTCTAGAGGGGCTGAAGACCTCTATCAGGGATAGACTGGCGGGTCACATCATTGACACTTACGAGGAGGCTGTGATCAGGGCCACGAGAGTAGAGAGGGAGTTGACAGCTCTTAGAGGGATTAGGGAGTCCCGGACTCAGACCAGGCCAGCCACAGCACTAGCATTTACACCAGCTCAGCCTACTGTGACCGTCCCAGCTCATTCAGGTGGGAGACCACCGAAGAGGTTTCGGGGCAGTACCTCTTCTCCATCTACATCCCAGAGACCTATGCAGCTTTTAGCTCCCCAGCCCACTATGTCTACTACTCCTCGAGGAGGGGCACCACAGCTGACCCTCACATGCTACCAGTGTGGACAGCCTGGCCACAGGATGGCTGATTGCCCACAGAGGGATCCTGGTCAGGGATTAGGGACAGGACCGAGCCAGCTACCACTTCCATCCCAGTCTCAGAGTCAGGCCTGGAGGGCCACACCAGTGTGCTATACATGTCAGCAGCCGGGCCATATCAAGGCCCACTGCCCTCAGGGGCAGACCTCACAGAGCACACCGAGCCCCCACTATTACCAGCACACCCAGGTACCTTTGCCCCAGCCACAGTCGGACTATAGACCCCCAACACCTATTTATCAGCCAGCACCCTCAGCATTGAGTGTTAGAGCCCCCGCCCCGAGAGGGGGAGGCAGACAGGGTCAGACCATACAGGGCAGAGTGTATGCGGTTGCCACCCCAGAGGCTTCTGCTGCTGGACCATCCGTAGTACGAGGTACATCTTTTATGTTTAGTTTATGGACTAGCATATTGATAGATCATAGTGCATCTCATTCATTCATATTTACTATGTTGACATGATATTAGAGATAGAGTGATGCTTACAAGAATCTGTAGAGATTACTCGATGGAGATGGCTGACCACATACCTTATTAAGATTTTTCAGCTTATTTGATGCGTCTAGTAGTGGTATTACGCTGGAGATAGATCGGTTATTTACACCTTAGACGAGCATAGGCTGCTACAGGGAAAGAGGGGCGGTGTATGCTTCTGAGGGAGATGTTTTCTTTGATTCATGAGATAGGAACCCACGTTTCACTGCCCGGTTTTGGCAGAGCCTTCAGACGGCCTTAGGGACTCAGCTAAGTTTAGTGCTACCTGTCGTCCCCGGACTGATGGTCAGTCAGGGTGTACCATTCAGATCCTAGAGGACATACTTAGAGACTGCGTTATGGACTTCAGGGGTAGCTGAGAGGATCACCTTGCTTTAGTAGAGTTGCCTGCAACCGTAGCTAGTAGTTCACCGGTGTATTGGACAGGAGTAAAGGAGACAAGTGTTTTAGGATCTGATATAGTCCGTGAGATCACAGACAAGATACAAGTGATCAGGCAGCGCTTGTTGCCAGCCAGAGTCGCCAGAGGAGTTACGCAGTTAGGAGGCGACGACTCTTGTCATTTGAGGTGAGGGACCATGTGTTCCTCAAGGTATCTCCCAGACGAGGTTTGAGGAGATTTGGGCGCGGTGGGAAGCTATCGCCACGATTCATAGGTCCTTTTTAGATACTTGGGAGAGTTGGTGAGGTGGCTTATAAGCTAGCCTTACCACCACAGCTATCAGGGGTTCATAACGTCTTCCATGTATCTATGCTGAGGAAGTACCATCCTGACCCCTCACATGTACTTGACTGGGTAGATCTTCAGTTAGAGGGGGACGCTTCCTATGACCAGAGACCCATAGAGATATAGGACTCGAGGGACCAGGTTTTGCGAGGCAGGACCATCCCTTTGGTCAAGGTTCGTTGGAACCACCATGGGGTTGAGGAGGCTACGTGGGAGCGTGAGGCCGAGGTTCGAGTTAGGTACCCTGAGTTGTTTGATCAGTGATGCATTTTCTTTTGGTTCTATGTTATTTTAAATTTCGGGACGAAATTTTTGTAAGGAGGGAAGGATGTAAAGACCCGGAAAATTTTTTTTATATAAATTAATTTTCCTGTTCTTTAATTTAAGTAATCGTTTTCATTTTAATTTTTTTTTTTTTTTTTGGAATGAAAATTTTTTTTTATTATTATTGTTATTATTATTATTATGTACATGTGATTAAATGTATGCATGTGATGTGTGTAATATATGTGTGAACATATATATATATATACATGTTAAATTATTTAAATGTGTATGTATATGTGTGCACAAGTGAGTGTGTTTATTTAAGTATGTAAATATATATATGTATATATATATATATAAGACAGATTGTGTGTGTACGGTTGTGTGTGTGGGTGTGTGTAGATTGAGTGTGTTACACTCAATGAGGAGTGGGGGATGGAGTGTGTGAGTAGAGTTGTGTGTGGCAGTGGGGTTGCCAGAGAGTGGGTCGGATTTAGAGAGAGAGAGAGAGAGAGAGAGAGAGAGAGAGATATAGAAAGAGAGAAAATAAAGAGGAAATGAGAGCTAGTCTCGGTTGGAGGAGAAAAGTGAAGAAAGGGGAGACCGAGGGCAAGGAGGAGAGAGTTTTGGAGAAGCAGAAGCAACCAAGAGGAACTGAAGGGGAAGGGAAAAACCTGCACAGAGAGAGAGATCCGAAAATTGGTAAACATATACGGTTCTGTCTTTAATTTTTTCAATGCATAAATTGTGTATTAGAATATGGGGGCTGGTAGAGTATCAAAAATGGAAGATAATGCAAAAATGATTATGGAAAATGGTTTAGAAACAAGAGAGATATAGGGAGTTGCAGGTCACGGTTGGGAGAAGTGAGTTGTGGTATTTTATGTGTAAACCTTAGTTTAAAGGAAGGGAAAAACATGGGGTGAGGTGCAGAAAGTGAATGGGATTGAATTAGGTTCAAAACAGTGGGGGAAAGTGGGGAAAAAATGGGTGGCCGGAGAGTTGACCGAGGGTTTGACCCTCTATTTCGTGGAGATGGAGGGGGTTTTGAGGGAAATGGGGGTTGGGGATGTGATCTACGTGAAAAAAGGAAGGGAATGGCATTTTGAAAAGGGGGAAAACACGCCGGAGGTCGGTCGCCGGCGCCGGAGAAGGCGCCGGAACCCTACCGCTGCTTCGCCGGAGAATCGGGGAAGAAGGTGGGGTGTCGGGTCGGGTCTCGGGTCGGATCCGGGTCTGGTTCGGGCGGGTACGGGTTGCCCCTGCCACGTGTCAGCCATTGTTTTAAATTAAATGAATTTGAACCTTTTAGAAATTAAACCTTTGGATTTGAACCTTTTAAATTTGAACCTTAACCTGAACTTTCAGAAATTACGAATTGACCCCCCAACTGTTAGAAATTACACTTTGACCCACCTGATTAAATTATTAATAAAATATTAATTAAATTAATTAATTAATTATTTAATTTAATTAATTTAATTAATTAAATATTCAAAAATATCCCGGAGTCCAAATGGGACAAGTCATAGGTGTATTTTGACTATCTCGACCATTCTGAGACCAATGGTGAGGTCCGTTTTACGAGACGGGGTCCCAAAAAAAAAAATAAAAGACCCGTAGTAACCTTTAAAATTACCAAAATGCCCCTAGATTGAAACACAGTCAAACGAACTCCGAATTAGGTAAACAAATAGTGGAATTTTATTATCTCGAACATTCCGGACTCAACCGTGGAGTCCGATTTGTGAAAAGAGTTCACGAAATGTAAGGACACGTGTAAAGTGCAAAATGACTGTTTTGCCCTTTTGAACCCCGGTGTCCGAATTGAGTTCTACGAGAACCTAGACTTACTTTCTTAAACGTTCTAAAACCAATGGTAGAGTTTAATTTAGCAGAATAGAAACCTATGAATTTAAAGACATAAAAATTTGATGAATAGCATACATTCAAACAACAATGGACTGAATTGTAATTCCAACTTTTAGGGACACTGACAGGACAGGAGGAGGCGATCTGATCTCTTACATTTTCATCCGTCTGTTCAGTTACATATAGTTCACGATCTTCTAGGGTTGATACCAACCCATCAGGTATGGTGTTTTGCTAGTGTTAGAAATGAAGTTAAGTTAGGAATATTTGTGAATGACTGGAATGCTGTATGTGTTTATCTGTAATGTGTTTACCTGTTTATTTGGAATTGGTTGTTCACATGTTATGTGTTACTTGTAAGTTAATAAAGTGAAGAACATGAATCATGATGTACGAACATACGAGATATGCATGTATATGAAACTGACTAGTGATTTATTTCTTATTGTCCGAGCATGTTATATTATTGAGATTCATGTTCATTGAGATTGCATTGGTATATTGGCATATGATGAATTCCTTGAGAACATGGCGTGGGTAAGCACATGGTGCTTTGCATTATGAGGGTGTAGATCCTGTGGTGAAAAACCCAAAATTGGCCATTGCATTGGTACTTCGTGCCATCGGGGAGTACCCGTAAATGAGACATGGGTGTGGCATAGAGTTGTGCATGGGTGTGTCATGCATACCATTCATATATATTACTGCTATGTTTGAATGTCATTTAGAGGTAAATGTACACTTTGCACATGCCACGCCTTAGCTTTATTTCTGGCATTAGCATTTCATCATACCAGCAGTTGTGCTGACCCATTCGTGGGCAACATTTTCAGATGAGGATCCTCCAGTCACTTGAGACTTAGTGATGCCCTGAGAGGGTGAAGCACGTGATGTATTTGTGACCCATGAGACTTGTATTTTGTTATGTAAGGGCTTAAGCCCGAATGACTGATGAACAATGTATTCGATATTACTTTATGTATGGATGATGATGGACGCATGTTTAGTGAATTTAATTACTTTTGTCCTTTTATTTATTTTACTTTCTGTCTCGTTACTCGCGCCCCGAGTTCGTGGGAAATTCGGGGCGTGACACTTGTAGACCTGTAAATCCATGTCCACCATATTATTGATGCATTTAAATAATTCCAGCTTTCTTCGGGATTGTTTATTTAGAGCAACTATAGATTAGTCCTGTTCTCCTGAGTTAGTTAAAATAGTCAAGCCTGGTTAAGGTCTTCCAACTACTCTTTGGGCATCTCAGTCATATTATATGTTGTGTGTTTTACGAGTTAGTTTGAACTAGTCGGTGCTACATTTTTTTTAATTGCCAATGAAGTTAGGTTATCTACAGAGGTGGCTAAAATATTATGTCCTGTTGGCTCCGAGCTGGACCTATTCTCATCCAAGGAAAGATTCTACAATTTTTGGATGGGACACTAATATTTCTACTATTCTTGTAGATATCTAGGGCTTTGATTAAAGTGGTAATCCAATAGAGCAGATCTATACAAAGCTACTATGAAGAAACAACTTAAATCTTTCAACAATAAACTCTATAACAAACCACACCCAATCAGATTTCCTAAAAGATAGAACATAATCCGCATGCATGAGCTGCTTAGGAATTATTAGGCCTGCCAAGACTCTTTTATAAACAACTGAAATTAACACTCACTTGTTTCCAAACATAAAATAAAAGATTTCAGAAGTGAAAAATATGTACTATGTGACAACCTACTAAGCCTCCATGCCGTGCATAGTTCTCATACGTGACATTCAATATGCCATAAGCCAAGCAGAGAAAGTTGATGACTGTCAACTCAAACCAATAGGATTCATCAATTTGCTTTTTCAAATAATTCACTGATTGAGGAATCCTCAAAAACAATTTTAATCTCGAACTAAGTTTTCTACTAATTTGTGAATATAACTCAAATATACCTTCACCAAATTGAAAAGTTAATAGTTGTATTTGGTCAATCAAATAACTTATAATGGCCTCTTCAAACAACTTTGTTAAATATTCCCAGGATATGAAGCTCTGTCACTGAAATTTCTGGTACTTGTCCTCTCACCACACCACAGATTCAGATTTTTTTTTTATCAACATATGAGAGCCGTGTGTGGTCACAATTCTAAATTTCACCAAATGCACGTACAAATTGCAGGTAGGTCCACTGACAAAATTCTCAATGAGAATGAATAATGAGATGTTAACTGCTCCAAGTAAAAGTTTAATGTAAGTATTCTTTTACAAAAATTATTAAATTTCCTCATCCCCTCCTTGTGAGGTGTACTCTAGAAACAATTTAAGTATATTTTCCAAAGTTATGCCAAGATGATATGATTTCTAGAAAATAAACGGATCTTACATGAGTTTATTCTCAAATAGGCAAAATCTTTTTTACTTGATATTGAAGACTAATAAGCAGTCTTATAAAGTATGGCAAAAACACACCACCAACATAAAATTATAAGGCAACACTACAATTATAAAATTATAAAAAAAAACATATGAAAATAAAAAATAAATCATTTAACTAAGTAATTTAGAAAGAAATATTAATTTAACAAAACTAATAAAAATATAGGCAAAGGAAAACACGACCTTCGACTGGACTGTTGTTTTACGAGAAAACCTTGAACTGGTCTGTACGTGGTCAGACCGAACTTCTAACGACAGTTTCTTGAAATATTTTATGGAAATATGTACTAATATTGCCTTCAATGGTTACTCAAAATTTTATAATGATGAAAATTTTTAAGATTGAAAAATGAGGTTATGGCTCCATTATTAGTATGAGTGTGTAAATTGAAAGATTAGGTGGAGAAGTCAAGAACGAAAGATTATTTAGGTGGGTTTTTTTTTTTATAGTTATTAATAAATTGGAAAATAAGTAAGGAAAAGCAGAATTGGAAAAAAGAAAGAAAGAAATTTCAGGTACTTTTTGAAAAATATAAGATATGTATTCAATGATATTTCAACTATACCTACCAAAGAAAAAAGTGTCAAAATTGTGTAAAGGACTTTTTCAAGTTCCAATTATTCTTTAGTTATGTTATCCCCATTTTTTGAAACCTTCAAATGATTTGTCAAGATTTCAGGTACTGTCTGAAAAATTTGCTTGAGTCAAACCATGCAAGCACTTTTTGTATTGTTTGCTACTTTCCAACTTTTTTTTTCGAAATGCATTGGAAGCACGTCGTTAACACTCCAAAAATAAATTAACCTTACTTCTTAACACAATAAACACAGTAGCTAGCTGAGTAAGAGCCGATCGCACAGAGAGTGTCTGCAATTTATTTATTTTATTTATTCTGACTAAATCTAAACTAAAATCCAATTAATAGCAAAACAATAAATGGGAGGATTGGAATTTTGATCAAACTAATTACGAATGAAAATTAAATTAATAACAAAAATCAATGAATTAAAACTTCAGTTCTTCGGTTCAATCTTACCCTCACAGTCAATGGAACAATCAATCAATTATAACATTATTCTACCCTTCAATGAATCTAATAATCCTAGGTAACAACAAGCTCTGCTACCCGAAATTTCCCTTAATTCCTCGCCAATGAAACAATCTCTCCATTAGATTCTAACGATTACACAATTTAGAATAAGCTCTCTAAATTTAATATAATGACAGCATTAATATCTAGGAAATTAGATTATTCTAAGTAACAATCACACAAGCTCGGACTGTTTAACTTAGGTCATGATAATCATAGCAATAAACAAAAGTTTGTCCACAATCATTTATCACTATTTGCCACAATTGATTAGGAACTATATCAATTACCTAATATACTTCCTGAATCTAGCAATTGATAATAATCTGATCAATCTGACAGGCCTGATTAAATCAATCAAACTAAATATCAATAAAACAATTAAAATAGATTATCATGAACAGATTCATAAGAAGAGAGAAATAACATTACTGAATTGATTCAATCATTACACTGTAACGAGGGTTCGAAATCTCCTAGAACTGAATTGAAAATCTAACCTGACATCATTGAATAAGAAAATAAAACTAATAAATTACTGTCCCTATCTCTGTACTGCCGCCTCCGTTGCAACCGCACGAACTCCCATTTCTTCTCTTGCGCCGCACGCTCCTCTCTATATCCTTCAAAACAGCCGCACAGACCTTTTCTTTTCCTTGCTTCGGCATGGACCCCACACTGGTGCGCCCTAATTTGCCTGATGCGCCAGCGCATGGGCTTCACTTTGTTTTCTATATTCTCCCAGGCAGCCACCATTCCAAACCCACTTTAATTTGGCCTTTCTTTTTATTTTTTCTATCTTTGACTTTTCAAACTTCTTCCTCTTTTGTCTTTCTCTTCAGCTTTTATTTCTTTGGCTTTGTGTTCCATTCAGCCGTCCAGTGCAAGCCCAGTCCATTCTTCAGAACTAATTTTCTGAAATTATTAAAACTGTTGAAATTTGCAAGCTATTTTTTCATCTGAAAACAATGAAATATTGACTCGAGCTCTTCATGAAAGTTGTAGCCCTCGAAGAGTAGGTAATTTTAGGCTTTTAAAACACCTGATTTGGGCTTCGGTAACTCAATTTACGGCCTGTTGAAGTCGACTGGTCGGACAGAAATTCAGCTGCGCGGACAGCTTCCCAGGCCTGATTTCGAAACAATGTTTGAAAGCCCAAACGAATTCGAATATTTGCAAACCAGACCTTTCTGAAAAGCCTAAGACGTCCTCTAAAAACTTTATGAAGACCACTTTCTCATTCTCGAATTCTAACATCATCCAAATCTCAAATGAAGCTATATAGGTAAAATCTGTCCAAAAACCAAAAATTACACAAAATTATTCTTTTACCATCAATGCTTCCCTAATTCAATAAATGAATTAATTAGCTCACTTCAATAGAAAATATGTAATAAAACCAAATATCAAGGAATTAAAAATATAAAATATTATGCTCTCATCATGCATTGATTTGGTACATATATACATTAGTTGTGCTTTAAGAGGTAGTTTAAATTAATCTGTGCTGCTCTTCATATTTAACAAGTCAATCCAAAGATTAGGTTGAATGTAGGTTACGTAGAAGGTTTTAAAATCCCAGAGTTTAATGAAACTTTTTTCTCCAATAAAAATTGAGAATCATTTTCAGCTACTAATTAGAAGAATTCTTCATAGAGAGAGAGAGAGAGAGAGAGAGAGAGAGATAATAGTAGTGAATAGGATATAAAAAAAATGACCGTTTCAATGAGATAACATGTTTGTGTGTGATGATATTTCCAATGTACCTACCAAAGAAAAAAAGGAATAAAGTTGCATTAAGGACATTCAAGTACTTTCCGAAAAAATTGCTCTTTTAAAATATCATAATACACATAAAAAATTAATCATTTTAAACAAGTCAATCCACGGCATAGGTTGAGTGATGGTCAAGTAGAGAAGGTGGCTAAAATATTATTTGGTTGGTTTGATCTTTTAAAATATCATAATACATATCTTACTAATTCCACCTTTTTTAAATTGGATATTCGCATGCTATTTTTTTCCATCTCTCAACTCTTTTGATATGTTTAAGATAGATGGTTTTAAAATTACAGAGTATAATGAGACATTTTTCTCCAATAAAAATTGAGAATCTTTGTAATTTACATCATTTTCAGCTAGTTAGCAGTCTTCATACATAAATATATATATATATATATATATATATATATAGAAAGAGAGAGAGAGAGAGAGAGAGAGAGAGAGAGAAGCAGTGAATAGGATATAAAAACAATGACCTCTTCAATGAGATAACATGTTGGTGTAAGCTCATAGAAAAGAAAATGAAAAGTGGTATCTACTTGGTACAGGCATAGTTCTTGAAGACTGACTCGGTTAAGAAAACAAGACAAACATTGATGACTTATATAAATGTTATCTACTTGGTAAACCAATATGATTAATTCAACGACCCTGTACCTATAAATAGGCATCCTTCCCAATGCTAGATTTATCATTTCTTCAACAGATTAATTTGCTTTAAACAAAGAGTATTGAATTGCGATGATGAAGATGGGCGTTCATACCCTTGCAACCATAGCCATATTGGTTTTGGCTTTGTCACTTACCTATGCCTCTGATCCCAGCCCATTGCAAGACTTCTGTGTTGCTACTAATGACCCTGCTTGTATGTTTTCTACTTTTATCTCTCTTCGTTTCTGCCTTCTCCCTCTCTCATGCGTGCTTTGTGATGTCAATGACAACATTATGCTTACATATATATTGATTTTTTTACAATAATATTTAAGTGGTCATAAAATTAGTTGATATTCATAGTTTTTCTTGCATGACATTCTTTTAACACCTAGCTATTTCTTGCATGTAGTGTTTGTGAATGGCAAGTTTTGCAGGGACCCAATGCTTGCCACAGCTAACGATTTCTTCTTTCCCGGGCTCAACATTCCTAGAAGTACAGCAAATCCACTTGGATCAAATGTCACTCTATTAAACGTTGATAAGATAGCAGGACTCAACACTCTCGGCATCTCTTTAGCTCGAATTGACTTTGCACCTTATGGCCTCAACCCTCCCCACACGCACCCTCGCGCTACTGAGATTCTCGTTGTCGTGGAGGGTATCATATATGTTGGCTTTGTCAGTTCCAATCCGGCCAACCGCCTCTTCACCAAGATCCTATACCCAGGAGACGTTTTCGTTTTTCCAGAGGGACTCATTCACTTCCAATTTAATGTCGCAAACACCACTGGAGTCACATTTTCTGGTCTCAACAGCCAAAATCCAGGACTCATCGTCATTGCAAATAATGTCTTTGGATCAACTCCACCCATTTCACCTGATGTTCTTACCAAGGCATTCAAACTGGACAAGAATGTGATTGAATTTCTTCAAAAAGAATTCTCTATGACAACATGAAGTAGAAAAGTTATGGAGACTTCTCTACATATATATCAAAAGTACCCATGAGTTGATTGTTAAAAATAAGAAGATATCTTGTTTTACTCCTAGTCATAATATAAATAAATAAGTGGGTTTGTGGTGGACAGAGTCTTTGTTACCGTGTTTTATTCATAATATAGTCCTGAAGTTTGTTAAATAAATTAATATCTTGATCTCTCTCTGTCTCTCTCTCTCTCTCTCTAGCATGCGTTTGAACATTGAAAATAAACATTTTAACTAGTCACGATTACAATAAGTCCCCTTGTCAGAATTCAAATGAGATTGCTTGGACATTGACTTTACGGAGCTGACAAATGCTCATGAATTACTCCTGTGTTTTCGTTACTTTAAATATATAGCAAAAGAAACATTACCCAACCACAACTCCTAGTTTTTTTCCCTTTTGCTCGACACTAAAAGTAAGTGTTGTAAGGCTCCCTCACTAAAAGATAATCATAATGAAAATGCTATAGAATCTATGGAGATAAGAAAATGAGATAACAAATTATTTGTATTGTGTCTTACTCTTACGCAAAGAAGCTTATTATAGCTCGGCGAGAGATATATATGACATGGGGGTAGGTAAGAGCAATATATGGAATGTATAACTATACAAAATATTACATTCAAAATTACAATATACAAAAAAGGGGATACCATTGATAGTTTTGACAACAATGAGAGTGACTTTTCACCAAAAACGCTCAGGGCAAGACACGGATAGAAGAATTGTGCGAATAGTGTCAAAAATATGTCTATGTTTACATTTAGCTCAGCCATTCTACTGGGATGTGCCTGAATATATAAGACCAAAGAAAGATATTGCCTTGTTGGCAGAGAAAATGAAAAAAAATTGGTGTCTCAATATTCCATGGCATTATCAATATGAAAAACTCTCAATAATGTGAGGGAACTGAGTTTTGACCGTGCTAGCAAAATAAAAATAGATGACCCCCGAATTTTGATTGCTTAGACTAGCAAATACAATTGCATTTGTCTTTCCCACATTAAGTTGGAAGTGAATGAGACTAATTGGGAAAACAAAAACATTTCTAGGTTAAAAGACCTTAGAGAAGAGGGTATTATTTGGATTGGAGGTTACAAAGCCAACATTTTTTATCAGCAAAAAAAGAAACTTTATTGATGCTAAAAAGTACAAGAAGTACAAAATGAAGACATCAAAATAGCAAAAAAAGAAAAGGAAAAGGTGCTCAAAGCATCATATTGACAAAACAATATCTCAACTAGGTTGGCATATTGAAGCCAAAAAATCATCTGCACCACCACCCCCAATATACAAAGCAAACAACTCCAAAACTAAACCCAAACTAACTATTCCAAAAATTCTAAAAAAAAATCCCAAACAATGTCTTCTTAGATCGAAAGTACTCGATACAGCATCAAAACCCACCATTTTCTGCCCAAAGAACTAGAATTAAAAGTACCGTAAAGACTAAAATTTAAGAAGCAATAGCCAAAATTTATTATCTAGCAAAATCATTCAATCCCGACCCTAAACAAAATCTTAGAAATCTTTTTCCACAAAGAACAAGAAACTAGAAACACTATGCACTCCTTTTCAACCAAGAATCAGTACTAAAAGTCACCAAAAACATCTTTACTCATGAAATTAGCTAAAATAATTTTGGAAAAAAATCCCACTAAAACATCCCCAGCTAAGGTCCATTATTAAAGGAAATATAGGAGACCTTCAATGAGAATATAAGGCATTAAACATTGAATGACCTCTCAAATCCAGCAGAAAACAAAAACATGATGAGAAACGAATACAAAAAGGTCAACCAACCCAGGCAATACCGGAATAAAAAAAAGAAGAATTGAGGGAGAGAAAACATATAAGAGATAGAAGGATCTGAGAAGAGAAAAAAAGATAGGGGACCGATTGGGAGAAAAGGAAAATGGAAAAGGAAAAGAATAACAGAAGAAAGAGAAGAGACAACGAAAAAAAAGGGGGGGGGGGGCAAAAGAAACCAAAAGAATAGTACATAAGCAGAAAAGCAAAAAGATAGAGAAAAAGATACAAACAACGATAAGACAACAAATAAAGAAGAGGAGAAGGAAATAAAAAAAAAAAAATAAGGAGATAGAGAAAAGAAAAGACTAAAAGACGACTAGTGGATCAAAAGGAAACACATAACCAGAGACTAACATGAACTAAAGACTAAACAAGACTAACCTGAAGAAATGAAAGGAATGAAAAAGGTGAATCTGAAAGCTCTACTAGTATAAAAACTTAAAACAATCAGTCACCCCTATGAACCCACCATGCAAAGTTTGTTGCAATAGCATTCTGATCCCAAAACCACATTGAACCACTGATCTTTAGGCCTGCCATCTCTTTGCGTTGCCCCATATTAAAAAAATATGTATTCAACTAAAAATCTCTTACTTCTCACACAGTACAAATTGAATACGAGATCATGAAGAGAATAATCCTTAAAAACGAACCTTGACTTTGCCTAAAAACCAATCGTATATTTTATCAAGTTTGTTTCCTCCACCCAATCAATCAGTTTATTTTCAAAAATACACTTGTTCCTTAGAACCCAGAAGGACCAACATATAGTTATAGGGATGGATCTCCACACCAATGATTAATCTTTCTTGAACTTCTAACTTTGCCACCAATCCCAAACCCTTTTAATAGAATTTTTTGAAACCCAATTATTGGCCCACCACTAAACATAAATTAACCATACTTTTCGGCATAATAACAAGAAATGATCAACTGTTTTGAATTCTTCCCCACAAAAATCTACAGTAGTTTCTATCTTCTTCATGAAGTACTCCCAATCTAATCAATCTTTCTTCTATCAGAACACTATCCCAATAAATTAACAAACTAAAGCATTGTACCTTAGATGGAGCAATGTTTTTCCAAATAAAATTAGAATACGTACATTCGATACCTAATGAGTTCTCAAACAATTCATAAATCTCCTTTACCGACAAAGACTCATTTCTTGAACTTTTCCAACACAAAACATTAGGTTCACGGTTATTAAACAGAGGAACCTCACATAACAGATTCAATAAGCCATCCTTCTTCTTTAACTCCCAAACAAAAAATGATCTACAAAACAAAACTTCCTAATGAATCTTTCCTTTTTTCTGAACCAAAAAATCAAGCAAGCAGCCTTCCTTATTAATTGCAATAGAATATAGTCTAAGATACTTATTATAAAAGAGAAACTCCTCAACCCACTTGTCTTTAATTCCAAAAGCAGTTCCTTCTTCCATTGCCCACTTTTATCTTGATGTTTTCCTAAATGACATTGGTCATAGTTTCATTTTTCTCCTCAATCAACAAAATATTTGTCACATCCCAAACTCCATCCTATGCGGATTGTAGAACGCGACCGGTCGTAAGACTTTCAATTCAGTCCCATGTTAATTGCATTATTTAGAAACAACAGTTGGAAGCAAAATTTAATAGATATTTGTTTTCTTTAAAATGAATGCAATCACATTTGGCAGAGCAATACTATTTCATAACTGTATATTATACAAGTGTTCGGAGTTTACAACATTGTGAGCCCATTACATATACATTCAATGACTAGCATTTCTATAGGTTTGTTAGTCTATCTTAGTTCTTCTTGCTCTAATTTGTTGCCTACTCATGGCATGCCATCCTCGAGGAAACTGGAACATCCTACGCTGCATCTCTTGCAAATTTCCTCTATGCATATAGATTCCTCACTCATTGCAAACATTCTTTCTCTAGAATACACCTGAAAAGTGCATGGATAAATTCTCGTGAGCTTTGTAAAAAGCTCATTAGTAATCAGGGTTCTCTATCATGGGTTTTGACTAATAGAGTTTTTGAGCTAAAAGAAGGTTTAAACAATTTTCCATCGATCTGGGTTTTTCAATCAATTAATAGAAGATGTGAAGTATTGTAATAATTTTAAAGTATCAATCCAGCTCTAAAAAATTTTGAAAAATGATATAATCAATTTCACAATTTCAGTATAGACAATTTGGCAATAAGTTATAAAACTAGAATAAAAAATTTTCTAAAAACAAGATGACAATTTTCAATGTAATGAAAATTATGCCAAAAAGTTGATAAGCTTTCCAATTTAATGGGGAACATGCCACTTTCGATACGTAACAATGCGGTTGTCATCATGATAATCAATGGCTACTATAGGTTGCCCAAGACAAGCCTGGTGTTGACGTAGTTACTATGCAATCTCACACACTAAGTGTACAAACAATTTTCACTTTTGGTGAGCAATAACACATCAATGTTGTACAATGGCATGGTAAAACAAAATAGAACAGTTCAATGGAAGGTTTAGGATAATTCAATCATTTGGATACAATCTTCATGCTTCACATTTTAAAACTAAGTTCAATAGGACAATAACAATTTGATGATAAAACAAGTGAAATTCAATCCAAAAAATGATTGCAAATCGATCAATAAAATTATAGCAATTTGTTCTTTAAAACAGTGGCAATTGGTTTAATAAAAGGCTAGCAGTTCAATAAATCAAAACAATAGCATTATCTTATCTTAATGCTTAGTCTTACTATTTAGGATTTCCTTAAGTTATCTAATTAGGGTTCCTAATGCTTCTTAGTTCGTCTTAATACTTACTTTAGCCATTAGGGACATTTTGGTCATTTTTTTAATTTATGTCCCATACTGTTCGACACTCAATTTGCCTACATGAACTTTATTTTTTGGTCTAAAGGGTCCTTGAAATATTGGTATAGGTCCCTCTATACTTCCTATACTCTTCTGGTAGCTTAATTAAGTCTTAGAGACGTATTCGCCATTTTTTAACTTGTTTCGGAGTCTTATTTATTCCAAACGAACATCACTCTTGGATACGAAATGTCAAAATTACTTACACTGTTTCAGTTATTAATTACCCTCGTAGTCATTGGGGTCCATGTGATGGCTTAATTAACTCTTTACGACTTAATTGGAATTAGTTTAGTTCATCTGTTCATATATTTTAAGGTCTAATTTTTCCAATCTAATTCTGCCATTGAGTTCGGAATATCCCAAAAAGGTTGAAAATGCCTCTTCTTGCATTTCAATTGGCATTTATTATATCACTTTTAGGCCCAAAGGTAAAATTTTAATTTTACCCAATTATTAAGGACATTAAAATACTTTTAATTATTTTTGGGGTTCAATCATAATTTTCCTAAACTTTTGGGGTTAATTTGAAATTTTCAAGAGTTCAAGTACAATTAGGTTTGGGCTGAACCAACTGGTTAAGCCTTTAAAAAGGTGGACCTGTCCAACTATTCAAAGAACCAATCGATTTGGTGGTAGCTTAAATGAACCTTGGCTAAAACATCAAGAACCGACCTGTCTGGCCGGTCGGCCACGTCATCACTCACACCCCCAAATTGACACCATTCCATGAAATTTTATAACCAATTTGCTTGGTCGAATCCCAACCCAAACTCGATGACCCGCCCGACCCGTTCCCCCATCACTATTCATCGTCCCATTCGATTTAGGGTTAATGTTCACTTTTACCATAAAGTTTTCCAATGCCGTTTCTGCCATTTTCAAAGCATTTCTCAAGTTGTTTCCAATTCTAAAACATTTTTGGAATACATTTGCATCATTTAATGTCATTTTGTTCATTCGAAAACCCCTCAAAAGCTCTAATCGAGCTCTAATAGCCAATGTCTACGAGTCGACCTTTCGCCCTGGTTTCTCCATCAAAATGGCTCGTTCTTGATCCATTTTCTTCCCCATTCAATGGGGTTTAAGCCCCTAATCTTAAACTAGAGTTTGGTGCCATTTTAAGGGGTTTGGGTTTTGAACCCATACCTACAATCTCAATTTTCTCTCTTCTTAAGGCCAAATAATCAACTCTTTGTTACATTACAACCCTCCTAGCACATAGATGAGGTTCTGATACATGAAAATCAATTTCATGCAAGATGATTTGTAGGTCTAGTTTTTAAGTTTCATTCATGGTGACCAAGTTTCTCTACGGTCTCTAAGTTTTTTCTCATGCTAAACTACTATTTGAATATACAGAAACACAAATAAGAAGAAAAAATGAGATTCTTTACCTGGTATGGCCCAATTAGATAAGTACTTGGTTTTTCTCTCTTCAATCAGTGCTCTCTTTTTCTCTTGAACCTCTCTTTCTCCTCATTTTCAGCTCCCTATTTTCCTTAGCTAGCTTCTAGAAAAGTAACCCATTTGAGGTCTCTACTCCTTGCATGTTGCCCGCAACTCCATTATTTCTCCATCTCTCTCTCCATCACTCTCTCTATCTCTATCTCTATTTGGATGGAGCAGAACACTATACGCAGCTTTGTACTACAATATATGCATATATATCTATATATATATATATATATATGGGAGAAATTGAAGATAACTTGGTTGTGCCATTTGGAACTTGAAATCTCCCAAGGTCCTTCATCAATGGACACCTCAAGATCTCCATTATCACCTTATTTATCCATCATCCTACATTACCAAAAATATGATTTAGTTAGTGGGAATGCATAGAGCATTCCATTTAACCATTATATATTTATGTGTGTGTGTGTGTGTCTAGTGTGTGTGTGGTGTTGGTGCACCATACATCTCTTGCACCATCTTGACCAAACACAATTGATCATGTCTTTTTGTTAATGTGATGTTTCCCAACATCATCATGTCCCAAACATCATGTTCAAAAACAATTTGATTGACGGACCATAGTCTTCAACTATGTGCACTTATGCACTAATTAACCCAAAAATTGCCTAGGTATTAATCATGATTAATACTAATTAGGGTCGACATCAAATAATGATCTTGTCATCAAATTACATTTTCAAGAATAATCGTCACCCATTTAATGGCTATGGTACACACATGTGCCTTGTTTCTCATTTCACAGTCAAATTGCTTTAAGTAAATCGCCCATCATTCATTTAGGGCTAGTATCTGGTAATAATCGACATTAGTCATAATTACCCAACAATATTGGGTCAAGATGTTACAATATATTTCCATGTTTTTGACTGATTGTAATTTCTTACCTCATTTGATAGCCACTTTCTTTCAGACCCTCCATGTTTAGCTCAGATCAGACTTCTCCAAATAGATTTTTCCTCATTCGTAAATCTCCACCACCACGTAATTAATACAGCATCATTCATTTTGCATAGCTCTCTAACCCCCAAACCTCATTTTTCTTTTCTCTTAGATGCCTAGTCATAACTTAACAAATAATTTTTTCTCTTACTCATTCCCACCCCATAAAAATTTACTCTGGAGCCTTCAATTTCTTTAATTACCTTTTTGGATATTTTTAACAAGGACATGTAGAACACAGGCAGTGAATTTAACACAGATTTAATTAATAAAACTATTAGCCCAAAAGATGGAAACCCTAACTCCCTTTTTTTTTTAAACATCAAATTTAAACCTTCTATTGCTAAAATAATTATCGAAGGAGACAATGAGTCCTCTTGTCGAATTCCTTTACTCATCTTCATTTCCTTAGTTTGGGAACCTTTAACTCATATGGAAAGGTGGGTAGTAAAAACACACTCTTTTAGCCAAACCAACCATTTTTCTTTAAAACCAAACTCAGTAACTTGCTAAATAAAAAAATTCCAATTAAGCTTATCATAAGCTTTCTCAAAATCAAGCTTAGTGACTAAGCTTGCAACCTTCTTTTTCTTCCAAAAGTCAATAATTTCATTTTGTACCAAGCATAGTGCTTTCTCAACACTTGCTTACTTCTTCTTTTTCTCCTTTTCTTTTTCTTTTCTTCTCTCTCCTATCATGCTTATTTATCTACAATTGTATGGGTCTCCAGATTCATTGGTCTTAATAAATAAAACTTTGGTCATCAACCATTCTGTTAAGATATCTATTTCGTACACACACACATGTAGATATAGATAACTATGTATGGCAGAAGATCATCATGGCAATGACTGGAATTTCAAGTGAAATTAAATTACCATATATATTGTTCATCTACTTTTCATTCGGCTACATTTCATGTATTAGAATCCCCAAACCAAACAGAGTTTTAGAATATTTTGTGATGTTTTTGTTTTACCATCCATCCAGTGTTACCAAATATTCAAATGATCCCATCATCTTAGTATTATAATCTTGTAGACCTGTAAATCCATGTCCACCATATTATTGATGCATTTAAATAATTCCAGCTTTCTTCGGGATTGTTTATTTAGAGCAACTATAGATTAGTCCTGTTCTCCTGAGTTAGTTAAAATAGTCAAGCCTGGTTAAGGTCTTCCAACTACTCTTTGGGCATCTCAGTCATATTATATGTTGTGTGTTTTACGAGTTAGTTTGAACTAGTCGGTGCTACATTTTTTTTAATTGCCAATGAAGTTAGGTTATCTACAGAGGTGGCTAAAATATTATGTCCTGTTGGCTCCGAGCTGGACCTATTCTCATCCAAGGAAAGATTCTACAATTTTTGGATGGGACACTAATATTTCTACTATTCTTGTAGATATCTAGGGCTTTGATTAAAGTGGTAATCCAATAGAGCAGATCTATACAAAGCTACTATGAAGAAACAACTTAAATCTTTCAACAATAAACTCTATAACAAACCACACCCAATCAGATTTCCTAAAAGATAGAACATAATCCGCATGCATGAGCTGCTTAGGAATTATTAGGCCTGCCAAGACTCTTTTATAAACAACTGAAATTAACACTCACTTGTTTCCAAACATAAAATAAAAGATTTCAGAAGTGAAAAATATGTACTATGTGACAACCTACTAAGCCTCCATGCCGTGCATAGTTCTCATACGTGACATTCAATATGCCATAAGCCAAGCAGAGAAAGTTGATGACTGTCAACTCAAACCAATAGGATTCATCAATTTGCTTTTTCAAATAATTCACTGATTGAGGAATCCTCAAAAACAATTTTAATCTCGAACTAAGTTTTCTACTAATTTGTGAATATAACTCAAATATACCTTCACCAAATTGAAAAGTTAATAGTTGTATTTGGTCAATCAAATAACTTATAATGGCCTCTTCAAACAACTTTGTTAAATATTCCCAGGATATGAAGCTCTGTCACTGAAATTTCTGGTACTTGTCCTCTCACCACACCACAGATTCAGATTTTTTTTTTTATCAACATATGAGAGCCGTGTGTGGTCACAATTCTAAATTTCACCAAATGCACGTACAAATTGCAGGTAGGTCCACTGACAAAATTCTCAATGAGAATGAATAATGAGATGTTAACTGCTCCAAGTAAAAGTTTAATGTAAGTATTCTTTTACAAAAATTATTAAATTTCCTCATCCCCTCCTTGTGAGGTGTACTCTAGAAACAATTTAAGTATATTTTCCAAAGTTATGCCAAGATGATATGATTTCTAGAAAATAAACGGATCTTACATGAGTTTATTCTCAAATAGGCAAAATCTTTTTTACTTGATATTGAAGACTAATAAGCAGTCTTATAAAGTATGGCAAAAACACACCACCAACATAAAATTATAAGGCAACACTACAATTATAAAATTATAAAAAAAAACATATGAAAATAAAAAATAAATCATTTAACTAAGTAATTTAGAAAGAAATATTAATTTAACAAAACTAATAAAAATATAGGCAAAGGAAAACACGACCTTCGACTGGACTGTTGTTTTACGAGAAAACCTTGAACTGGTCTGTACGTGGTCAGACCGAACTTCTAACGACAGTTTCTTGAAATATTTTATGGAAATATGTACTAATATTGCCTTCAATGGTTACTCAAAATTTTATAATGATGAAAATTTTTAAGATTGAAAAATGAGGTTATGGCTCCATTATTAGTATGAGTGTGTAAATTGAAAGATTAGGTGGAGAAGTCAAGAACGAAAGATTATTTAGGTGGGTTTTTTTTTTTATAGTTATTAATAAATTGGAAAATAAGTAAGGAAAAGCAGAATTGGAAAAAAGAAAGAAAGAAATTTCAGGTACTTTTTGAAAAATATAAGATATGTATTCAATGATATTTCAACTATACCTACCAAAGAAAAAAGTGTCAAAATTGTGTAAAGGACTTTTTCAAGTTCCAATTATTCTTTAGTTATGTTATCCCCATTTTTTGAAACCTTCAAATGATTTGTCAAGATTTCAGGTACTGTCTGAAAAATTTGCTTGAGTCAAACCATGCAAGCACTTTTTGTATTGTTTGCTACTTTCCAACTTTTTTTTTCGAAATGCATTGGAAGCACGTCGTTAACACTCCAAAAATAAATTAACCTTACTTCTTAACACAATAAACACAGTAGCTAGCTGAGTAAGAGCCGATCGCACAGAGAGTGTCTGCAATTTATTTATTTTATTTATTCTGACTAAATCTAAACTAAAATCCAATTAATAGCAAAACAATAAATGGGAGGATTGGAATTTTGATCAAACTAATTACGAATGAAAATTTAATTAATAACAAAAATCAATGAATTAAAACTTCAGTTCTTCGGTTCAATCTTACCCTCACAGTCAATGGAACAATCAATCAATTATAACATTATTCTACCCTTCAATGAATCTAATAATCCTAGGTAACAACAAGCTCTTGTTATAACATGAAAATTTTTTTTTTTATTATTATTATTTATTCTTGCAATTATTATTATTATTATTATTATTATCATTATTATTATTATTATTATTGGATATATGTGTATGGAAAATTAAAATCTTTTTTTTTATTATTTGTATGTATGTATAAAATGTGTAAAAATTATATGAGTGTATATAAATAAATGTGTGATTATATGTGTGTATATGTATATATATATGGGTGTAGAACAATGTGTGTATGTGTGTGTAACCGTGTGTGTGTGTGTGTGACTTTGAGTGTTACACACTCAAAGGGGTGTGGGTGAGGTTGAGTGTGTGAGTAGGATTCAGGGAGTGGGGGAGTGCAGAAGTGGGCAGAGGGTGGTTGGTCTTGGAGAGAGAGAGAGAGAGAGAGAGAGAGAGATATAGAGGAATGAGGGTGTGTCTCGGGTGAGAAGAAAAGAGAAGGAAAGAAAGAGAAAGAAGAGAGAAACAGAGAGAGAGAGAGGGTTCTAGATTGTGAAGAAGGAGAGGAGGCTCGAGGAGGAACCAGAAAGGTGGAAGTGGGCACGGCTAGAGAGAGAAACGGCCAAGAAAATTGTAAGTGGTTCCTTCTGTTTCAATTTTTTTAAAAGCATTTCAATTGATTTGAACTATAGGGTCTTAGAGAGCATAACGTAGGGATCATTTTGCAAGAAGAATGAGAATGAATGGTTGAGAAACTAGGGAGAAATCCCTAGTTGCAGGTCTCGGCCATGGAGGTTGAACCTCAACATTTCATGTGTAAAACTTCCTTCAAATAATCCTAAAATGGCCCTATGAGGTGCAGAAAATGAATGGGATTGAATTGGGTTCAAAACAGTGGGGGAAAATGGGGGAAAAATGGGTGGCCGGAGAGTTGACCGAGGGTTTGACCCTCTATTTCGTGGAGATGGAGGGGGTTTTGAGGGAAATGGGGGTTGGGGATGTGATCTACGTGAAAAAAGGGAGGAAATAGCATTTTGGAAATGGGGAAAATACGCCGGAGGTCGGTCGCCGGCGCCGGAGAAGGCGCCGGAACCCTACCGCTGCTTCACCGGAGAATCGGGGAAGAAGGTAGGGTGTCGGGTCGGGTCTCGGGTCGGATCCGGGTCTGGTTCGGGCGGGTACGGGTTGCCCCTGCCACGTGTCAGCCATTGTTTTAAATTAAATGAATTTGAACCTTTTAGAAATTAAACCTTTGGATTTGAACCTTTTAGAAATTAAACCTTTGGATTTGAACCTTTTAAATTTGAACCTTAACCTGAACTTTCAGATATTACGAATTGACCCCCCAACTGTTAGAAATTACACTTTGACCCACCTGATTAAATTATTAATAAAATATTAATTAAATTAATTAATTAATTATTTAATTAAATTAATTTAATTAATTAAATATTCAAAAATATCCCGGAGTCCAAATGGGACAAGTCATAGGTGTATTTTGACTATCTCGACTATTCCGAGACCAATGGTGAGGTCCGTTTTACGAGACGGAGTCCCGAAAAATAAAAGACCCGTAGTAACCCTTAAAATTACCAAAATGCCCCTAGATTGAAACACAGTCAAACGAACTCCGAATTAGGTAAACAAATAGTGGAATTTTATTATCTCGAACATTCCGGACTCAACCGTGGAGTCCGATTTGTGAAAAGAGGTCACGAAATGTAAGGACACGTGTGAAGTGCAAAATGACTGTTTTGCCCTTTTGAACCCCGGTGTCCGAATTGAGTTCTACGAAAACCTAGGCTTACTTTCTCAAACGTTCTAAAACCAATAGTAGGGTTTAATTTAGCAGAGTAGAAACCTATGAATTTAAAGACATAAAATTTGATGAATAGCATACATTCAAACAACAATGGACTAAATTGTAATTTCTACTTTTAGGGACACTGACAGGACAGGAGGAGGCGATCTGATCTCCTACATTTTCGTCCGCCCGTTCAGTTACATATAGTTCACGATCTTCTAGGGTTGATACCAA
The DNA here is from genome assembly GCA_008638375.1 of Nyssa sinensis. Lineage (NCBI taxonomy): Eukaryota > Viridiplantae > Streptophyta > Magnoliopsida > Cornales > Nyssaceae > Nyssa > Nyssa sinensis. The sequence goes on along the minus strand of CM018037.1, from coordinate 23,721,162 downwards.
CCCATCAGGTATGGTGTTTTGCTAGTGTTAGAAATGAAGTTAAGTTAGGAATATTTGTGAATGACTGAATGTCGTATGTGTTTATCTGTAATGTGTTTACCGTTTATTTGGAATTGGTTGTTTACATGCTTATGAATATTCAGTGAATGATGAATGTGGCTCACGACATGTGTATATGTTGATTTTTACGAGATATGATTGCATGTGGAATCAGTTGGGTGATTTATATATTATTGTCTCGAGCATGCTATATTGTGGAAACCATGTATCATTGAGATTGCATTGGCATATTGGCATATGATGAATCCTTTGAGAACATGGCGTGGGTAAGCACGTGGTGCTTTGCATTATGAGGGTGTAGATCCTGTGGTGAAAAACCCAAAATTGGCCATTGCATTGGTACTCCGTAGCCATCGGGGAGTACCCGTAAACGAGACATGGGTGTGGCATAGAGTTGTGCATGGGTGTGTCACGCATACTATTCATATATACTACTGCGATGCTTGAATGTCATTTAGAAAAAAATGTACACTTTGCACATGCCACGCCTTAGCTTTATTTCTGGCATTAGCATTTCATCATACCAGCAGTTGAGCTGACCCATTCGTGGGCAACATTTTTCAGATGAGGACCCCCCAGCTGCTTGAGACCCAGTGATGCTTTGATAAGGGAAAACACTTGTTATATTTTGTCCATGAGATTAGTATATTGAAATGTAAGGGCTTAAGCCCGAATGACTCCTGAACGATGTATCTTATGTTATTTTGTGTATGGATGATGATGGATGCATGTTTATTGAATTTAATTACTTTTGTCCTTTTTTTTATTTTACTTTCTGTCTCGTTACTCGCGCCCCGGGTTCGTCGGAAATTCGGGGTGTGACAACGTGGTATCAGAGCGTAGGTTCGAATACCTAGAGACTGTGGGGTGTTGTTTAACACCATGAGACCCTAGAGAAGAGAATGAGACTTAGTGTGAACTGTTAGTAGCATGTGATAGGATCTTATGTGCTACGTGATTATGTGTCCTAATGCATGCCTTATTGTGATTACGTGAAGAAGTGATACTAAAACTTTCTTTTGAACTTGTAGATATGCCTCCTAGACGAGCTCCTACGAGAGGCAGACCACCCAGAGGGGGTAGGGGTAGGGGTGCGCCTCGAGGTGCCGCCCAGCCTCGTCGTGGCAGACCCAGAGCTGCTGCCCCTATTCCTGACGTGGTTGAGGAGGTAGTTGCCCCAGCTGACGTTCCTGAGCATAGTACAGCTGAGGAGGATGTTGCTCCAGCCCCTGTGGAGGAGGTGGGGCAGACTATTGGCGCCAGAGATTTGGCGACCATTATACAGGAGTGTTTCCGTGCTATGCAGGATGCCCGGACCACTGATGCTGAGGCCAGGGCTGCTGAGGCCGAGGCCAGGGCTGCCGGTGCCGCGGCCAGAGCGGCCGGTGGGGAGACCAGAGATACCTTCGTCATGAAGGCGTTTCAGCGTATGAGGCCACCGTCATTTGCAGGACAGCCTGATCCTTTGGTGGCCGAGGAGTGGCTGGATCAGATTGTGAGGATCCTGGACTCACTAGGGATTGTTGAGCCACACCTGAGGATACGATGTGCCACCTTCCAGTTTACAGGGCTAGCGAGCCAGTGGTGGAAGGTATCTGCCGGCAGGATTAGCAGGTTCGGAGAGGGGTGGGATGCATTTGTGGCCATGTTCAATGACCACTACTTTCCAGCGACTGCTAGGGTCGGGTTCAGGAGAGAGTTTGAGACCTTACTACAGAGGGACATGACCGTGACGCAGTATGAGTCCCAGTTTACCGCATTGGGCAGGTTTGCCCCGCACATTGTTGGGGTGGAGGAGCTGAGAGTTTATCATTTTCTAGAGGGGCTGAAGACCTCTATCAGGGATAGACTGGCGGGTCACATCATTGACACTTACGAGGAGGCTGTGATCAGGGCCACGAGGGTAGAGAGGGAGTTGACAGCTCTCAGAGGGATTAGGGAGTCCCGGACTCAGACCAGGCCAGCCACAGCACTAGCACTTACACCAGCTCAGCCTACCGTGACCGTCCCAGCTCATCCTGGTAGAAGACCACTGAAGAGGTTCCGAGGCAGTACCTCTTCTCCATCTACATCCCAGAGACCGATACAGCTTTTAGCACCCCAGCCCACTATGTCTACTACTCCTCGAGGGGGGGCACCACAGCTGACCCTCACATGCTACCAGTGTGGACAGCCTGGCCACAGGATGGCTGATTGCCCACAGAGAGATCCTAGTCAGAGATCAGGGACAGGACCGAGCCAGCTACCACTCCCATCCCAGTCTCAGAGTCAGGCCTGGAGGGCCACACCAGTGTGCTATACATGTCATCAGTCGGGCCATGTCAAGGCCCACTGTCCTCAGGGGCAGACTTCCCAGAGTGCACCGAGGTCCCACTATTTCCAGCCCGCCCAGGTACCTTTACCCCAGACGCAGTCAGGCTATAGACCCCCGGCACCTTACTATCAGCCGGCATCCTCAGCCTTGAGTGTTAGAGCCCCAGCCCCGAGAGGGGGAGGACAGCAGGGGCAGAGAGGGGGAGGCAGACAGGGTCAGACTGTACAGGGCAGGGTATACGCAGTCACTACCCCAGAGGCTTCTACTGCTGGGCCATCAGTAGTGCGAGGTATCTTTCTTATGTTCAGTTCATGGGCTAGCGTGTTGATAGATTCTGGTGCATCGCATTCTTTCATATCCACTGCATTTGCCATGACATTGGGGTTGACTATAGACCGGTTAGATCCACCGCTACGTGTTGATACTCCTGTTGGGGGTAGTGTGACACTGACCAGGATTTGTAGGGGCTGTTCACTTGAGATAGCTGACCGTACTCTCTGCTTTGATTTTATTGTGCTTGACATGACTAGCTTCGACATTATCTTGGGTATGGATTGGCTGTTTACCTTCCGGGCTAGCATCGATTGTTTCAGGGGGAGAGTTACAGTGTGTACCCCTGAGGGGGATTGCTTTTATTTCACGGGAGATCGTGGGGACTTCTTAGTACCACCCTTGTACGACTCTAGGAGTTGGGGAGCCCATAGCTATATGTTAGCTAGTATGATTGCAGGGGATAGTGAGGCTACAGGGGTTGTATTACCACCAGTGGTAGAGGAGTTTCCTGACGTGTTTCCCGACAGTTTGACTAGTTTACCCCCGAGGCGGGAGGAGGAGTTTACCATTGAGCTTATCCCCGGTACTGTACCCATATCTATTCCACCATACCGCATGGCTCCAGCAGAGCTGAGAGAGCTGAGAGAGCAGCTGACTGACCTTCAGGGTAAGGGGTTCATCCGTCCTAGCACTTCTCCTTGGGGTGCCTCAGCACTCTTTGCGAAGAAGAAGGACGGGACGTTGCGGTTATGTGTGGACTACCGGAGGCTGAACCGGGTGACTATCAAGAACAAGTACCCGTTACCCAGGATCGATGACTTGTTTGATCAGTTGAGAGGTTCGAGATGTTTCTCGAAGATTGATCTTCGGTCTGGGTATCATCAGTTGAGAGTGCGAGAGGAGGACATAGCGAAGACAGCCTTCCGCACTCGCTATGGTCACTTTGAGTTCGTGGTGATGCCATTTGGTGTGACGAATGCCCCAGCGGCATTCATGGATTTGATGCACCGTGTCTTCGGTCAGTACATAGATCAGTTTGTGGTGGTGTTTGTGGACGATATTCTGATTTACTCACCTTCTGAGGATGAGCATGCTTTCCACTTACGGACCGTGTTACAGATCTTGAGAGAGCATAGGCTGTTTGCCAAGCTCTCCAAGTGCGAGTTCTGGCTCCAGGAGGTGCAGTTTTTGGGTCACGTGGTATCTGGGAGTGGAGTATCTGTTGACCCTTCGAAGGTCGACTCTGTTATGAGCTGGGAGAGGCCGAGGAACGTATTTGAGATACGGAGTTTCTTGGGGTTAGCAGGGTACTACCGCCGTTTTGTAGAGGGATTTTCCCGACTTGCCGCACCGATGACCCGACTGACGCGCAAGGGCGTCAGATTTCAGTGGACTGACGACTGTGAGCAGTCATTTCAGGAGCTGAAGAGGAGATTGACTTCAGCTCCCGTCCTGATTATCCCCGAGGGAGGCCTGGGCTATACAGTGTACTGTGATGCTTCCCGAGAGGGACTGGGATGTGTATTGATGCAGGAAGGCCGGGTAGTAGCTTATGGTTCTCGCCAGCTGAAGAGCCATGAGAAGAACTACCCCACCCACGATCTAGAGTTGGCTGCCGTCATCTTTGCTCTTAAGAGCTGGCGACACTATTTATATGGGGTGAGATTTGAGGTGTTCTCGGACCACAAGAGCCTCAGGTATATCTTTACACAGAAGGATCTGAACCTTCGACAGAGGAGATGGATGGAGTACCTAGAGGACTACGACTTTGACCTTCAGTACCATCCTGGGAAGGCCAACGTCGTAGTTGATGCACTCAGTCGGAGACCGAGCAGCACCTTAGCCAGCCTAGCCATCAGAGAGTGGGAGATGATGGGAGTTATTGGGGAGTTTGACTTAGAGCTTACCGAGTCTGAGGGACACGCCACCCTGTTTAGCTTGTGTGTACAGCCTACTCTTCTGACCAGAGTTATAGAGGCACAGTTGCTGGATACCGAGGCTGAGCAGATCAGGGCACGGATTTCTAGCCCCGAGGGATTTGAGGGATGGACAGTCCATTCTGATCTTGGCTTGAGGTACAGGGGTAGGGTCTTCGTTCCCGAGTCTCTTAGGACTGATGTCCTTAGGGATTTCCACCATTCACGCTTGGCGGTGCACCCAGGGGGCACCAAGATGTATCATGATCTGCGCCGTCAGTATTGGTAGACTGGGATGAAGGCAGATGTGGCACAGTTTGTGGCTAGGTGTCTCACGTGCCAGCAGGTGAAGGCTGAGCACCAGAGGCCTGGAGGTTTGCTACAGCCACTGCCGGTCGCCGAGTGGAAGTGGGAGCACGTTACCATGGATTTCGTGATGGGTCTTCCGAGGTCACCTAGGGGCCATGATGCGATTTGGGTTATTGTGGACAGACTGACGAAGTCCGCCCATTTCTTACCGATCAGAGTGACTGACTCATCAGACGCCCTCAGTAGGTTGTACATTCGAGAGATAGTACGACTACATGGGGTACCGGTATCCATAGTTTCTGACAGGGACCCACGTTTCACTGCACGGTTCTGGCAGAGTTTCCAGACAGCCTTAGGGACCCAGCTGCAGTTCAGTACTGCCTTCCACCCACAGACAGATGGCCAGTCAGAGCGCACTATACAGATCTTGGAGGATATGCTCAGGGCCTGCGTCATGGACTTTAGAGGTAGCTGGGAGGACCACCTTGCCTTAGTTGAGTTTGCCTACAACAACAGCTACCAGTCCAGCATTGAGATGGCACCATTTGAGGCGTTGTATGGTAGGCCTTGCCGTTCCCCGGTATGTTGGACCGAGGTGGGAGAGACAGCTGCCTTAGGACCTGATATTGTTCGTGAGACCACGGACAAGATACAGGTGATCAGACAGCGGTTGTTGACAGCTCAGAGCCGCCAGAGGAGTTACGCAGATAGGAGGCGGCGGCCCTTAGCATTTGAGGTGGGGGACCATGTGTTCCTCAAGGTATCTCCCAGACGAGGTTTGAGGAGATTTGGGCGCGGTGGGAAGCTATCGCCACGATTCATAGGTCCTTTTGAGATACTTGGGAGAGTTGGTGAGGTGGCTTATAAGCTAGCCTTACCACCACAGCTATCAGGGGTTCATGACGTCTTCCACGTATCTATGCTGAGGAAGTACCATCCCGACCCCTCACATGTACTTGACTGGGTAGATCTTCAGTTAGAGGGGGACGCTTCCTATGACCAGAGACCCGTAGAGATATTGGACTCGAGGGACCAGGTTTTGCGAGGTAGGACCATCCCTTTGGTCAAGGTTCGTTGGAACCACCATGGGGTTGAGGAGGCTACGTGGGAGCGTGAGGCCGAGGTTCGAGTTAGGTACCCTGAGTTGTTTGATCAGTGATGCATTTTTCTTTTGGTTCTATGTTATTTTAAATTTCGGGACGAAATTTTTATAAGGAGGGAAGGATGTTATAACATGAAAATTTTTTTTTTTATTATTATTATTTATTCTTGCAATTATTATTATTATTATTATTATTATTATCATTATTATTATTATTATTATTGGATATATGTGTATGGAAAATTAAAATCTTTTTTTTTATTTTTTGTATGTATGTATAAAATGTGTAAAAATTATATGAGTGTATATAAATAAATGTGTGATTATATGTGTGTATATGTATATATATATGGGTGTAGAACAATGTGTGTATGTGTGTGTAACCGTGTGTGTGTGTGTGTGACTTTGAGTGTTACACACTCAAAGGGGTGTGGGTGAGGTTGAGTGTGTGAGTAGGATTCAGGGAGTGGGGGAGTGCAGAAGTGGGCAGAGGGTGGTTGGTCTTGGAGAGAGAGAGAGAGAGAGATATATAGAGGAATGAGGGTGTGTCTCGGGTGAGAAGAAAAGAGAAGGAAAGAAAGAGAAAGAAGAGAGAAACAGAGAGAGAGAGAGGGTTCTAGATTGTGAAGAAGGAGAGGAGGCTCGAGGAGGAACCAGAAAGGTGGAAGTGGGCACGGCTAGAGAGAGAAACGGCCAAGAAAATTGTAAGTGGTTCCTTCTGTTTCAATTTTTTTAAAAGCATTTCAATTGATTTGAACTATAGGGTCTTAGAGAGCATAACGTAGGGATCATTTTGCAAGAAGAATGAGAATGAATGGTTGAGAAACTAGGGAGAAATCCCTAGTTGCAGGTCTCGGCCATGGAGGTTGAACCTCAACATTTCATGTGTAAAACTTCCTTCAAATAATCCTAAAATGGCCCTATGAGGTGCAGAAAATGAATGGGATTGAATTGGGTTCAAAACAGTGGGGGAAAATGGGGGAAAAATGGGTGGCCGGAGAGTTGACCGAGGGTTTGACCCTCTATTTCGTGGAGATGGAGGGGGTTTTGAGGGAAATGGGGGTTGGGGATGTGATCTACGTGAAAAAAGGGAGGAAATAGCATTTTGGAAATGGGGAAAATACGCCGGAGGTCGGTCGCCGGCGCCGGAGAAGGCGCCGGAACCCTACCGCTGCTTCACCGGAGAATCGGGGAAGAAGGTAGGGTGTCGGGTCGGGTCTCGGGTCGGATCCGGGTCTGGTTCGGGCGGGTACGGGTTGCCCCTGCCACGTGTCAGCCATTGTTTTAAATTAAATGAATTTGAACCTTTTAGAAATTAAACCTTTGGATTTGAACCTTTTAGAAATTAAACCTTTGGATTTGAACCTTTTAAATTTGAACCTTAACCTGAACTTTCAGATATTACGAATTGACCCCCCAACTGTTAGAAATTACACTTTGACCCACCTGATTAAATTATTAATAAAATATTAATTAAATTAATTAATTAATTATTTAATTAAATTAATTTAATTAATTAAATATTCAAAAATATCCCGGAGTCCAAATGGGACAAGTCATAGGTGTATTTTGACTATCTCGACTATTCCGAGACCAATGGTGAGGTCCGTTTTACGAGACGGAGTCCCGAAAAATAAAAGACCCGTAGTAACCCTTAAAATTACCAAAATGCCCCTAGATTGAAACACAGTCAAACGAACTCCGAATTAGGTAAACAAATAGTGGAATTTTATTATCTCGAACATTCCGGACTCAACCGTGGAGTCCGATTTGTGAAAAGAGGTCACGAAATGTAAGGACACGTGTGAAGTGCAAAATGACTGTTTTGCCCTTTTGAACCCCGGTGTCCGAATTGAGTTCTACGAAAACCTAGGCTTACTTTCTCAAACGTTCTAAAACCAATAGTAGGGTTTAATTTAGCAGAGTAGAAACCTATGAATTTAAAGACATAAAATTTGATGAATAGCATACATTCAAACAACAATGGACTAAATTGTAATTTCTACTTTTAGGGACACTGACAGGACAGGAGGAGGCGATCTGATCTCCTACATTTTCGTCCGCCCGTTCAGTTACATATAGTTCACGATCTTCTAGGGTTGATACCAACCCATCAGGTATGGTGTTTTGCTAGTGTTAGAAATGAAGTTAAGTTAGGAATATTTGTGAATGACTGAATGTCGTATGTGTTTATCTGTAATGTGTTTACCGTTTATTTGGAATTGGTTGTTTACATGCTTATGAATATTCAGTGAATGATGAATGTGGCTCACGACATGTGTATATGTTGATTTTTACGAGATATGATTGCATGTGGAATCAGTTGGGTGATTTATATATTATTGTCTCGAGCATGCTATATTGTGGAAACCATGTATCATTGAGATTGCATTGGCATATTGGCATATGATGAATCCTTTGAGAACATGGCGTGGGTAAGCACGTGGTGCTTTGCATTATGAGGGTGTAGATCCTGTGGTGAAAAACTCAAAATTGGCCATTGCATTGGTACTCCGTAGCCATCGGGGAGTACCCGTAAACGAGACATGGGTGTGGCATAGAGTTGTGCATGGGTGTGTCACGCATACTATTCATATATACTACTGCGATGCTTGAATGTCATTTAGAAAAAAATGTACACTTTGCACATGCCACGCCTTAGCTTTATTTCTGGCATTAGCATTTCATCATACCAGCAGTTGAGCTGACCCATTCGTGGGCAACATTTTTCAGATGAGGACCCCCCAGCTGCTTGAGACCCAGTGATGCTTTGATAAGGGAAAACACTTGTTATATTTTGTCCATGAGATTAGTATATTGAAATGTAAGGGCTTAAGCCCGAATGACTCCTGAACGATGTATCTTATGTTATTTTGTGTATGGATGATGATGGACGCATGTTTATTGAATTTAATTACTTTTGTCCTTTTTTTTATTTTACTTTCTGTCTCGTTACTCGCGCCCCGGGTTCGTCGGAAATTCGGGGTGTGACAGCTCTGCTACCCGAAATTTCCCTTAATTCCTCGCCAATGAAACAATCTCTCCATTAGATTCTAACGATTACACAATTTAGAATAAGCTCTCTAAATTTAATATAATGACAGCATTAATATCTAGGAAATTAGATTATTCTAAGTAACAATCACACAAGCTCGGACTGTTTAACTTAGGTCATGATAATCATAGCAATAAACAAAAGTTTGTCCACAATCATTTATCACTATTTGCCACAATTGATTAGGAACTATATCAATTACCTAATATACTTCCTGAATCTAGCAATTGATAATAATCTGATCAATCTGACAGGCCTGATTAAATCAATCAAACTAAATATCAATAAAACAATTAAAATAGATTATCATGAACAGATTCATAAGAAGAGAGAAATAACATTACTGAATTGATTCAATCATTACACTGTAACGAGGGTTCGAAATCTCCTAGAACTGAATTGAAAATCTAACCTGACATCATTGAATAAGAAAATAAAACTAATAAATTACTGTCCCTATCTCTGTACTGCCGCCTCCGTTGCAACCGCACGAACTCCCATTTCTTCTCTTGCGCCGCACGCTCCTCTCTATATCCTTCAAAACAGCCGCACAGACCTTTTCTTTTCCTTGCTTCGGCATGGACCCCACACTGGTGCGCCCTAATTTGCCTGATGCGCCAGCGCATGGGCTTCACTTTGTTTTCTATATTCTCCCAGGCAGCCACCATTCCAAACCCACTTTAATTTGGCCTTTCTTTTTATTTTTTCTATCTTTGACTTTTCAAACTTCTTCCTCTTTTGTCTTTCTCTTCAGCTTTTATTTCTTTGGCTTTGTGTTCCATTCAGCCGTCCAGTGCAAGCCCAGTCCATTCTTCAGAACTAATTTTCTGAAATTATTAAAACTGTTGAAATTTGCAAGCTATTTTTTCATCTGAAAACAATGAAATATTGACTCGAGCTCTTCATGAAAGTTGTAGCCCTCGAAGAGTAGGTAATTTTAGGCTTTTAAAACACCTGATTTGGGCTTCGGTAACTCAATTTACGGCCTGTTGAAGTCGACTGGTCGGACAGAAATTCAGCTGCGCGGACAGCTTCCCAGGCCTGATTTCGAAACAATGTTTGAAAGCCCAAACGAATTCGAATATTTGCAAACCAGACCTTTCTGAAAAGCCTAAGACGTCCTCTAAAAACTTTATGAAGACCACTTTCTCATTCTCGAATTCTAACATCATCCAAATCTCAAATGAAGCTATATAGGTAAAATCTGTCCAAAAACCAAAAATTACACAAAATTATTCTTTTACCATCAATGCTTCCCTAATTCAATAAATGAATTAATTAGCTCACTTCAATAGAAAATATGTAATAAAACCAAATATCAAGGAATTAAAAATATAAAATATTATGCTCTCATCATGCATTGATTTGGTACATATATACATTAGTTGTGCTTTAAGAGGTAGTTTAAATTAATCTGTGCTGCTCTTCATATTTAACAAGTCAATCCAAAGATTAGGTTGAATGTAGGTTACGTAGAAGGTTTTAAAATCCCAGAGTTTAATGAAACTTTTTTCTCCAATAAAAATTGAGAATCATTTTCAGCTACTAATTAGAAGAATTCTTCATAGAGAGAGAGAGAGAGAGAGAGAGAGAGATAATAGTAGTGAATAGGATATAAAAAAAATGACCGTTTCAATGAGATAACATGTTTGTGTGTGATGATATTTCCAATGTACCTACCAAAGAAAAAAAGGAATAAAGTTGCATTAAGGACATTCAAGTACTTTCCGAAAAAATTGCTCTTTTAAAATATCATAATACACATAAAAAATTAATCATTTTAAACAAGTCAATCCACGGAATAGGTTGAGTGATGGTCAAGTAGAGAAGGTGGCTAAAATATTATTTGGTTGGTTTGATCTTTTAAAATATCATAATACATATCTTACTAATTCCACCTTTTTTAAATTGGATATTCGCATGCTATTTTTTTCCATCTCTCAACTCTTTTGATATGTTTAAGATAGATGGTTTTAAAATTACAGAGTATAATGAGACATTTTTCTCCAATAAAAATTGAGAATCTTTGTAATTTACATCATTTTCAGCTAGTTAGCAGTCTTCATACATAAATATATATATATATATATAGAAAGAGAGAGAGAGAGAGAGAGAGAGAGAGAGAAGCAGTGAATAGGATATAAAAACAATGACCTCTTCAATGAGATAACATGTTGGTGTAAGCTCATAGAAAAGAAAATGAAAAGTGGTATCTACTTGGTACAGGCATAGTTCTTGAAGACTGACTCGGTTAAGAAAACAAGACAAACATTGATGACTTATATAAATGTTATCTACTTGGTAAACCAATATGATTAATTCAACGACCCTGTACCTATAAATAGGCATCCTTCCCAATGCTAGATTTATCATTTCTTCAACAGATTAATTTGCTTTAAACAAAGAGTATTGAATTGCGATGATGAAGATGGGCGTTCATACCCTTGCAACCATAGCCATATTGGTTTTGGCTTTGTCACTTACCTATGCCTCTGATCCCAGCCCATTGCAAGACTTCTGTGTTGCTACTAATGACCCTGCTTGTATGTTTTCTACTTTTATCTCTCTTCGTTTCTGCCTTCTCCCTCTCTCATGCGTGCTTTGTGATGTCAATGACAACATTATGCTTACATATATATTGATTTTTTTACAATAATATTTAAGTGGTCATAAAATTAGTTGATATTCATAGTTTTTCTTGCATGACATTCTTTTAACACCTAGCTATTTCTTGCATGTAGTGTTTGTGAATGGCAAGTTTTGCAGGGACCCAATGCTTGCCACAGCTAACGATTTCTTCTTTCCCGGGCTCAACATTCCTAGAAGTACAGCAAATCCACTTGGATCAAATGTCACTCTATTAAACGTTGATAAGATAGCAGGACTCAACACTCTCGGCATCTCTTTAGCTCGAATTGACTTTGCACCTTATGGCCTCAACCCTCCCCACACGCACCCTCGCGCTACTGAGATTCTCGTTGTCGTGGAGGGTATCATATATGTTGGCTTTGTCAGTTCCAATCCGGCCAACCGCCTCTTCACCAAGATCCTATACCCAGGAGACGTTTTCGTTTTTCCAGAGGGACTCATTCACTTCCAATTTAATGTCGCAAACACCACTGGAGTCACATTTTCTGGTCTCAACAGCCAAAATCCAGGACTCATCGTCATTGCAAATAATGTCTTTGGATCAACTCCACCCATTTCACCTGATGTTCTTACCAAGGCATTCAAACTGGACAAGAATGTGATTGAATTTCTTCAAAAAGAATTCTCTATGACAACATGAAGTAGAAAAGTTATGGAGACTTCTCTACATATATATCAAAAGTACCCATGAGTTGATTGTTAAAAATAAGAAGATATCTTGTTTTACTCCTAGTCATAATATAAATAAATAAGTGGGTTTGTGGTGGACAGAGTCTTTGTTACCGTGTTTTATTCATAATATAGTCCTGAAGTTTGTTAAATAAATTAATATCTTGATCTCTCTCTGTCTCTCTCTCTCTCTCTCTAGCATGCGTTTGAACATTGAAAATAAACATTTTAACTAGTCACGATTACAATAAGTCCCCTTGTCAGAATTCAAATGAGATTGCTTGGACATTGACTTTACGGAGCTGACAAATGCTCATGAATTACTCCTGTGTTTTCGTTACTTTAAATATATAGCAAAAGAAACATTACCCAACCACAACTCCTAGTTTTTTTCCCTTTTGCTCGACACTAAAAGTAAGTGTTGTAAGGCTCCCTCACTAAAAGATAATCATAATGAAAATGCTATAGAATCTATGGAGATAAGAAAATGAGATAACAAATTATTTGTATTGTGTCTTACTCTTACGCAAAGAAGCTTATTATAGCTCGGCGAGAGATATATATGACATAGGGGTAGGTAAGAGCAATATATGGAATGTATAACTATACAAAATATTACATTCAAAATTACAATATACAAAAAAGGGGATACCATTGATAGTTTTGACAACAATGAGAGTGACTTTTCACCAAAAACGCTCAGGGCAAGACACGGATAGAAGAATTGTGCGAATAGTGTCAAAAATATGTCTATGTTTACATTTAGCTCAGCCATTCTACTGGGATGTGCCTGAATATATAAGACCAAAGAAAGATATTGCCTTGTTGGCAGAGAAAATGAAAAAAAATTGGTGTCTCAATATTCCATGGCATTATCAATATGAAAAACTCTCAATAATGTGAGGGAACTGAGTTTTGACCGTGCTAGCAAAATAAAAATAGATGACCCCCGAATTTTGATTGCTTAGACTAGCAAATACAATTGCATTTGTCTTTCCCACATTAAGTTGGAAGTGAATGAGACTAATTGGGAAAACAAAAACATTTCTAGGTTAGAAGACCTTAGAGAAGAGGGTATTATTTGGATTGGAGGTTACAAAGCCAACATTTTTTATCAGCAAAAAAAGAAACTTTATTGATGCTAAAAAGTACAAGAAGTACAAAATGAAGACATCAAAATAGCAAAAAAAGAAAAGGAAAAGGTGCTCAAAGCATCATATTGACAAAACAATATCTCAACTAGGTTGGCATATTGAAGCCAAAAAATCATCTGCACCACCACCCCCAATATACAAAGCAAACAACTCCAAAACTAAACCCAAACTAACTATTCCAAAAATTCTAAAAAAAAATCCCAAACAATGTCTTCTTAGATCGAAAGTACTCGATACAGCATCAAAACCCACCATTTTCTGCCCAAAGAACTAGAATTAAAAGTACCGTAAAGACTAAAATTTAAGAAGCAATAGCCAAAATTTATTATCTAGCAAAATCATTCAATCCCGACCCTAAACAAAATCTTAGAAATCTTTTTCCACAAAGAACAAGAAACTAGAAACACTATGCACTCCTTTTCAACCAAGAATCAGTACTAAAAGTCACCAAAAACATCTTTACTCATGAAATTAGCTAAAATAATTTTGGAAAAAAATCCCACTAAAACATCCCCAGCTAAGGTCCATTATTAAAGGAAATATAGGAGACCTTCAATGAGAATATAAGGCATTAAACATTGAATGACCTCTCAAATCCAGCAGAAAACAAAAACATGATGAGAAACGAATACAAAAAGGTCAACCAACCCAGGCAATACCGGAATAAAAAAAAGAAGAATTGAGGGAGAGAAAACATATAAGAGATAGAAGGATCTGAGAAGAGAAAAAAAGATAGGGGACCGATTGGGAGAAAAGGAAAATGGAAAAGGAAAAGAATAACAGAAGAAAGAGAAGAGACAACGAAAAAAAAGGGGGGGGGGGCAAAAGAAACCAAAAGAATAGTACATAAGCAGAAAAGCAAAAAGATAGAGAAAAAGATACAAACAACGATAAGACAACAAATAAAGAAGAGGAGAAGGAAATAAAAAAAAAAAAAATAAGGAGATAGAGAAAAGAAAAGACTAAAAGACGACTAGTGGATCAAAAGGAAACACATAACCAGAGACTAACATGAACTAAAGACTAAACAAGACTAACCTGAAGAAATGAAAGGAATGAAAAAGGTGAATCTGAAAGCTCTACTAGTATAAAAACTTAAAACAATCAGTCACCCCTATGAACCCACCATGCAAAGTTTGTTGCAATAGCATTCTGATCCCAAAACCACATTGAACCACTGATCTTTAGGCCTGCCATCTCTTTGCGTTGCCCCATATTAAAAAAATATGTATTCAACTAAAAATCTCTTACTTCTCACACAGTACAAATTGAATACGAGATCATGAAGAGAATAATCCTTAAAAACGAACCTTGACTTTGCCTAAAAACCAATCGTATATTTTATCAAGTTTGTTTCCTCCACCCAATCAATCAGTTTATTTTCAAAAATACACTTGTTCCTTAGAACCCAGAAGGACCAACATATAGTTATAGGGATGGATCTCCACACCAATGATTAATCTTTCTTGAACTTCTAACTTTGCCACCAATCCCAAACCCTTTTAATAGAATTTTTTGAAACCCAATTATTGGCCCACCACTAAACATAAATTAACCATACTTTTCGGCATAATAACAAGAAATGATCAACTGTTTTGAATTCTTCCCCACAAAAATCTACAGTAGTTTCTATCTTCTTCATGAAGTACTCCCAATCTAATCAATCTTTCTTCTATCAGAACACTATCCCAATAAATTAACAAACTAAAGCATTGTACCTTAGATGGAGCAATGTTTTTCCAAATAAAATTAGAATACGTACATTCGATACCTAATGAGTTCTCAAACAATTCATAAATCTCCTTTACCGACAAAGACTCATTTCTTGAACTTTTCCAACACAAAACATTAGGTTCACGGTTATTAAACAGAGGAACCTCACATAACAGATTCAATAAGCCATCCTTCTTCTTTAACTCCCAAACAAAAAATGATCTACAAAACAAAACTTCCTAATGAATCTTTCCTTTTTTCTGAACCAAAAAATCAAGCAAGCAGCCTTCCTTATTAATTGCAATAGAATATAGTCTAAGATACTTATTATAAAAGAGAAACTCCTCAACCCACTTGTCTTTAATTCCAAAAGCAGTTCCTTCTTCCATTGCCCACTTTTATCTTGATGTTTTCCTAAATGACATTGGTCATAGTTTCATTTTTCTCCTCAATCAACAAAATATTTGTCACATCCCAAACTCCATCCTATGCGGATTGTAGAACGCGACCGGTCGTAAGACTTTCAATTCAGTCCCATGTTAATTGCATTATTTAGAAACAACAGTTGGAAGCAAAATTTAATAGATATTTGTTTTCTTTAAAATGAATGCAATCACATTTGGCAGAGCAATACTATTTCATAACTGTATATTATACAAGTGTTCGGAGTTTACAACATTGTGAGCCCATTACATATACATTCAATGACTAGCATTTCTATAGGTTTGTTAGTCTATCTTAGTTCTTCTTGCTCTAATTTGTTGCCTACTCATGGCATGCCATCCTCGAGGAAACTGGAACATCCTACGCTGCATCTCTTGCAAATTTCCTCTATGCATATAGATTCCTCACTCATTGCAAACATTCTTTCTCTAGAATACACCTGAAAAGTGCATGGATAAATTCTCGTGAGCTTTGTAAAAAGCTCATTAGTAATCAGGGTTCTCTATCATGGGTTTTGACTAATAGAGTTTTTGAGCTAAAAGAAGGTTTAAACAATTTTCCATCGATCTGGGTTTTTCAATCAATTAATAGAAGATGTGAAGTATTGTAATAATTTTAAAGTATCAATCCAGCTCTAAAAAATTTTGAAAAATGATATAATCAATTTCACAATTTCAGTATAGACAATTTGGCAATAAGTTATAAAACTAGAATAAAAAATTTTCTAAAAACAAGATGACAATTTTCAATGTAATGAAAATTATGCCAAAAAGTTGATAAGCTTTCCAATTTAATGGGGAACATGCCACTTTCGATACGTAACAATGCGGTTGTCATCATGATAATCAATGGCTACTATAGGTTGCCCAAGACAAGCCTGGTGTTGACGTAGTTACTATGCAATCTCACACACTAAGTGTACAAACAATTTTCACTTTTGGTGAGCAATAACACATCAATGTTGTACAATGGCATGGTAAAACAAAATAGAACAGTTCAATGGAAGGTTTAGGATAATTCAATCATTTGGATACAATCTTCATGCTTCACATTTTAAAACTAAGTTCAATAGGACAATAACAATTTGATGATAAAACAAGTGAAATTCAATCCAAAAAATGATTGCAAATCGATCAATAAAATTATAGCAATTTGTTCTTTAAAACAGTGGCAATTGGTTTAATAAAAGGCTAGCAGTTCAATAAATCAAAACAATAGCATTATCTTATCTTAATGCTTAGTCTTACTATTTAGGATTTCCTTAAGTTATCTAATTAGGGTTCCTAATGCTTCTTAGTTCGTCTTAATACTTACTTTAGCCATTAGGGACATTTTGGTCATTTTTTAATTTATGTCCCATACTGTTCGACACTCAATTTGCCTACATGAACTTTATTTTTTGGTCTAAAGGGTCCTTGAAATATTGGTATAGGTCCCTCTATACTTCCTATACTCTTCTGGTAGCTTAATTAAGTCTTAGAGACGTATTCGCCATTTTTTAACTTGTTTCGGAGTCTTATTTATTCCAAACGAACATCACTCTTGGATACGAAATGTCAAAATTACTTACACTGTTTCAGTTATTAATTACCCTCGTAGTCATTGGGGTCCATGTGATGGCTTAATTAACTCTTTACGACTTAATTGGAATTAGTTTAGTTCATCTGTTCATATATTTTAAGGTCTAATTTTTCCAATCTAATTCTGCCATTGAGTTCGGAATATCCCAAAAAGGTTGAAAATGCCTCTTCTTGCATTTCAATTGGCATTTATTATATCACTTTTAGGCCCAAAGGTAAAATTTTAATTTTACCCAATTATTAAGGACATTAAAATACTTTTAATTATTTTTGGGGTTCAATCATAATTTTCCTAAACTTTTGGGGTTAATTTGAAATTTTCAAGAGTTCAAGTACAATTAGGTTTGGGCTGAACCAACTGGTTAAGCCTTTAAAAAGGTGGACCTGTCCAACTATTCAAAGAACCAATCGATTTGGTGGTAGCTTAAATGAACCTTGGCTAAAACATCAAGAACCGACCTGTCTGGCCGGTCGGCCACGTCATCACTCACACCCCCAAATTGACACCATTCCATGAAATTTTATAACCAATTTGCTTGGTCGAATCCCAACCCAAACTCGATGACCCGCCCGACCCGTTCCCCCATCACTATTCATCGTCCCATTCGATTTAGGGTTAATGTTCACTTTTACCATAAAGTTTTCCAATGCCGTTTCTGCCATTTTCAAAGCATTTCTCAAGTTGTTTCCAATTCTAAAACATTTTTGGAATACATTTGCATCATTTAATGTCATTTTGTTCATTCGAAAACCCCTCAAAAGCTCTAATCGAGCTCTAATAGCCAATGTCTACGAGTCGACCTTTCGCCCTGGTTTCTCCATCAAAATGGCTCGTTCTTGATCCATTTTCTTCCCCATTCAATGGGGTTTAAGCCCCTAATCTTAAACTAGAGTTTGGTGCCATTTTAAGGGGTTTGGGTTTTGAACCCATACCTACAATCTCAATTTTCTCTCTTCTTAAGGCCAAATAATCAACTCTTTGTTACATTACAACCCTCCTAGCACATAGATGAGGTTCTGATACATGAAAATCAATTTCATGCAAGATGATTTGTAGGTCTAGTTTTTAAGTTTCATTCATGGTGACCAAGTTTCTCTACGGTCTCTAAGTTTTTTCTCATGCTAAACTACTATTTGAATATACAGAAACACAAATAAGAAGAAAAAATGAGATTCTTTACCTGGTATGGCCCAATTAGATAAGTACTTGGTTTTTCTCTCTTCAATCAGTGCTCTCTTTTTCTCTTGAACCTCTCTTTCTCCTCATTTTCAGCTCCCTATTTTCCTTAGCTAGCTTCTAGAAAAGTAACCCATTTGAGGTCTCTACTCCTTGCATGTTGCCCGCAACTCCATTATTTCTCCATCTCTCTCTCCATCACTCTCTCTATCTCTATCTCTATTTGGATGGAGCAGAACACTATACGCAGCTTTGTACTACAATATATGCATATATATCTATATATATATATATATATATATATGGGAGAAATTGAAGATAACTTGGTTGTGCCATTTGGAACTTGAAATCTCCCAAGGTCCTTCATCAATGGACACCTCAAGATCTCCATTATCACCTTATTTATCCATCATCCTACATTACCAAAAATATGATTTAGTTAGTGGGAATGCATAGAGCATTCCATTTAACCATTATATATTTATGTGTGTGTGTGTGTGTCTAGTGTGTGTGTGGTGTTGGTGCACCATACATCTCTTGCACCATCTTGACCAAACACAATTGATCATGTCTTTTTGTTAATGTGATGTTTCCCAACATCATCATGTCCCAAACATCATGTTCAAAAACAATTTGATTGACGGACCATAGTCTTCAACTATGTGCACTTATGCACTAATTAACCCAAAAATTGCCTAGGTATTAATCATGATTAATACTAATTAGGGTCGACATCAAATAATGATCTTGTCATCAAATTACATTTTCAAGAATAATCGTCACCCATTTAATGGCTATGGTACACACATGTGCCTTGTTTCTCATTTCACAGTCAAATTGCTTTAAGTAAATCGCCCATCATTCATTTAGGGCTAGTATCTGGTAATAATCGACATTAGTCATAATTACCCAACAATATTGGGTCAAGATGTTACAATATATTTCCATGTTTTTGACTGATTGTAATTTCTTACCTCATTTGATAGCCACTTTCTTTCAGACCCTCCATGTTTAGCTCAGATCAGACTTCTCCAAATAGATTTTTCCTCATTCGTAAATCTCCACCACCACGTAATTAATACAGCATCATTCATTTTGCATAGCTCTCTAACCCCCAAACCTCATTTTTCTTTTCTCTTAGATGCCTAGTCATAACTTAACAAATAATTTTTTCTCTTACTCATTCCCACCCCATAAAAATTTACTCTGGAGCCTTCAATTTCTTTAATTACCTTTTTGGATATTTTTAACAAGGACATGTAGAACACAGGCAGTGAATTTAACACAGATTTAATTAATAAAACTATTAGCCCAAAAGATGGAAACCCTAACTCCCTTTTTTTTTTAAACATCAAATTTAAACCTTCTATTGCTAAAATAAATATCGAAGGAGACAATGAGTCCTCTTGTCGAATTCCTTTACTCATCTTCATTTCCTTAGTTTGGGAACCTTTAACTCATATGGAAAGGTGGGTAGTAAAAACACACTCTTTTAGCCAAACCAACCATTTTTCTTTAAAACCAAACTCAGTAACTTGCTAAATAAAAAAATTCCAATTAAGCTTATCATAAGCTTTCTCAAAATCAAGCTTAGTGACTAAGCTTGCAACCTTCTTTTTCTTCCAAAAGTCAATAATTTCATTTTGTACCAAGCATAGTGCTTTCTCAACACTTGCTTACTTCTTCTTTTTCTCCTTTTCTTTTTCTTTTCTTCTCTCTCCTATCATGCTTATTTATCTACAATTGTATGGGTCTCCAGATTCATTGGTCTTAATAAATAAAACTTTGGTCATCAACCATTCTGTTAAGATATCTATTTCGTACACACACACATGTAGATATAGATAACTATGTATGGCAAAAGATCATCATGGCAATGACTGGAATTTCAAGCGAAATTAAATTACCATATATATTGTTCATCTACTTTTCATTCGGCTACATTTCATGTATTAGAATCCCCAAACCAAACAGAGTTTTAGAATATTTTGTGATGTTTTTGTTTTACCATCCATCCAGTGTTACCAAATATTCAAATGATCCCATCATCTTAGTATTATAATCTTGTAGACCTGTAAATCCATGTCCACCATATTATTGATGCATTTAAATAATTCCAGCTTTCTTCGGGATTGTTTATTTAGAGCAACTATAGATTAGTCCTGTTCTCCTGAGTTAGTTAAAATAGTCAAGCCTGGTTAAGGTCTTCCAACTACTCTTTGGGCATCTCAGTCATATTATATGTTGTGTGTTTTACGAGTTAGTTTGAACTAGTCGGTGCTACATTTTTTTTAATTGCCAATGAAGTTAGGTTATCTACAGAGGTGGCTAAAATATTATGTCCTGTTGGCTCCAAGCTGGACCTATTCTCATCCAAGGAAAGATTCTACAATTTTTGGATGGGACACTAATATTTCTACTATTCTTGTAGATATCTAGGGCTTTGATTAAAGTGGTAATCCAATAGAGCAGATCTATACAAAGCTACTATGAAGAAACAACTTAAATCTTTCAACAATAAACTCTATAACAAACCACACCCAATCAGATTTCCTAAAAGATAGAACATAATCCGCATGCATGAGCTGCTTAGGAATTATTAGGCCTGCCAAGACTCTTTTATAAACAACTGAAATTAACACTCACTTGTTTCCAAACATAAAATAAAAGATTTCAGAAGTGAAAAATATGTACTATGTGACAACCTACTAAGCCTCCATGCCGTGCATAGTTCTCATACGTGACATTCAATATGCCATAAGCCAAGCAGAGAAAGTTGATGACTGTCAACTCAAACCAATAGGATTCATCAATTTGCTTTTTCAAATAATTCACTGATTGAGGAATCCTCAAAAACAATTTTAATCTCGAACTAAGTTTTCTACTAATTTGTGAATATAACTCAAATATACCTTCACCAAATTGAAAAGTTAATAGTTGTATTTGGTCAATCAAATAACTTATAATGGCCTCCTCAAACAACTTTGTTAAATATTCCCGGGATATGAAGCTCTGTCACTGAAATTTCTGGTACTTGTCCTCTCACCACACCACAGATTCAGATTTTTTTTTTTATCAACATATGAGAGCCGTGTGTGGTCACAATTCTAAATTTCACCAAATGCACGTACAAATTGCAGGTAGGTCCACTGACAAAATTCTCAATGAGAATGAATGAAATGATAACTGCTCCATCACCTCTCAGAAGTAGAAGCTACTTTGTGGGATATCATGGCCTCAGCTACACGAATTGCTCTCTGTGACCCTGTTATAGTCACTTTCCTGCCAAACAGGGTGCAAGAGAATCAAAAGAGTCAGAACATTTATATGCCCAATACTCGCTCAGACAGTTAGCACCAGATAGATTGGCTTTAAAATGATTATATACCTGTCAGATGTCCCAGACATGAAATCGCCTCTATCTGATACTTTTATCCTAGCCCCACTAACCTGCAAAAGGTGAACTAGAAAAGTTAGCGCTTAGGTAAGAAAGGAGCCAAAAAAAGAACTTGTTTATGCACCTGGCTGATTTCCATAAGATTTCTTCCACCACGGCCAACAACAATTCCTATGTGCTCATCTGCAACACCAATAGTCACTGAGTTACTCCGATCTTCCTGCAAAACACCAGGAGGCTTCTGTTAATCAATTTCAAAGAACTAATCAATTTTGGACAAAAGAATACTGAATAAGAAAACTTCCCATTCATATGATCACACTATTAGAAAGGGACTTTAAGGGAGAGGTAAATTTGAACCTCTTGGACTAGGGCAGCTATCCAACTTATTTCTTTCATCTTAAGATTGAATGAAGGCAACAGACAGTAACAATTAAAGTTTGGTTTATCATAGCGAGAAATAAATGACAAGAATGCAAGCACAAAATCTGGAGTCTTGTTCATCAATGAGTGACCAAAAAATCCAAAAGTCCAAGGAGAGCATAACTAAGAGATGTTTTAAATAAATTAGAGACCATAGACATCCAGCATTCTAAAGAAAATATATAAAATAAAATAAAAACACAATCACAAATGTTGATGAAAAAAGTGAATCATCCTCTAATTTCCAAACCCCCACAGGCCGTCCTGGCTCACACACATTGTAGAAATATAGATTGAGACGTGCAATAGATTCTCCTTCCGTGAAGAGTAAGGGAAGGTTGTCAGCCCTGCAGACATTACAGTTTCCCCAGGGACAACACGCGGAAAAGGGCTCAATTTGGACTAAAATTAATTTAGAATTGATCTATTGTGGGCCAACACATCAGAACCACCTAAATATTTCAAAATTACTCACGCTGAGGTGAAGCATTTAGCACAAATATTTGCAATGGACAACTTTCCAAATTTAGGTTCCAGTGAACCACATAGAAAGATAAAGATTGGAAAACAAACAGCCTTTTTTTGTTTTGATAAGTTAAAAACAAAGAGCCATAAAGCGAGGGTTTCCATTGTGGAAATACTTGAAGGTGGATGCCTGTGGAATGTGGACCAATGCATGTAAGCACGGGCATTCCAGTAAAGCCCGTGTCCTATCACACCAGTAAATAATTTCATAAAGGCTATCTTGTATGTCAAAATAAACTGATAATGGACTATTGTAAGTACAACTGTAAGTATTGTGAGTACAGTAAAGCGATCGAAGCCAAGGGTAAAACTATTTTGAGGAAGAGAATGAACCTTGTTATTGGGAAACTTCCCTCCAGCTCCATTGGGTCCAAAGTTCATTGCATTGTACGCTGCTGTTGCAACAGAAGGAAGAACATATGTAAGTGGAATACCGTGAAAACTGGCAAACAAAAACAACTAAAATTAACTAATCATCAGTTTGCGCTATAATAATCCCAACATGATCTCAATCGACTGCCACAGAGAAGTATACTACACATAAATGCAGCAACTTCTCGAGTATTGTTATCAATAAGCAATGCTAGAAAGCAGAACTGATACCAAAGACATCGTCAAAATTCTCTCAACTAATTTGTTAAACACTAATATAAAACATGAGGCAGGTAGGAAGTTTATAATAGATTTCTCGGCATTGGTAAACGAATGAAGGTAAAAACATGTCAAATATTTCCATTCCTATTCAATCTTAATACAAAATTGTGCCATCCTACCAAATAACAAAAGACACAACACGTGGAGTTGAACTCTAAATGAACAACAAGTGTCTTCATAGACTATTTTTTTATGAAAATGTCCATCAAAATATTTTGGATAAAGTTCATATGCTTACCATGGCACGGCAAGGAAAAGTGCAACCACTCTTTAGCAATATATCTAGCACAATCATCATATTGACTAATCTTTTCTCATTTTCATTGTTAACATCAAATGCTTTTTCTTAAAAAGGAAACAGTAACGTGCAAGGAGACAGAGACCATAGTCAAGAAGGCTTCAAATAGATTACACAGAGAGCCTTGTATGATCATAATACAAGATATATAACAAGAATGGGCTGCATAGGGTGACCATTCCCATGGTAGAATTTCGTGTTAGATTCCCCTCCCTTCATTAGATCACTATCATCACCATAAACAAATCCAGAAAGCCAACAGGAGAAGATGTTGAAGAACAGAACTAAATTGGAAATCTCTCAAGCAACATTGGCAAGTTTTAAGGCCATGTGGCCGATGTTGACTTTTAATAGTACATGAACAGTTTCAATATTTAGTTTGACTAAGACATTACTTATTTTATTATCCCTAGAAGTGAGAGGCTAATCACCGTTTCCTCCTATGAGGCATGGTGAAAGCCTCAAAGCATAAGGAGGAATTATTGTGATTTTATTTAAAACATAAGTTTTTAAAAAGTTGGGAAACAATTATAGAAAAAGTTGATTTGAGAAATAGTTTTAAAAAATTCATTAGACCTCATATGCTTCACAACAAAACTAGAAAATATTTTGGCTTGCAGTGTTATTATTTGATCCTTCATATTTTGGGCTTGCAGTGTTATTCTTTGATCCTTCATCTGCCAATCTAAGACTGGTAACAGGTGAAGATATTGAAAACTTAAGGTTACAGGAAAACAAACCAAATGTCTACAATAGTCAGTTAATGATAGATTTCTATAATAATAAACACTGCCAAAAAGTAACAAATACACCTTACCATAAGAATATGGCCCTTAAACAGACAATCCTTATTGTTAGACTAAGACTAAACTAGTTTTTTAAAAATATAATTAGTGTCAACAGTGCGAATTGAATAACAAGAAACAAAAGTAGAGGTCTATATTGTTTTCAAAAACTCAACCACCACCTGTAGAGATTGTTCTGTTTTCTTATGTTCTTCAGGAACCAACTCTTACACATACACCTTAATTTTTTCTTTCTTTTTTTCTCATAGTATTAGTGCTCTGTGTATAATTGTCACCCCATTTTATGTTCCCAAGCCAAATACTTAAACATTGATTATCCATGTGCAAGAGAAGGCTGCTCCATACAAAATCCCCCCCCCCCCCTGCAGGTTATGTGCCCATGCCAAACACTTGACATTGATCATCCATATGAATGAGTGGGGTGCCTTAGTATTTCTTCTCACCTTGTTTGTTTCAACCAGCTTGCCAATATTTTCTTGAGACCATTTTCTTGCACCATATTAAACATCTTTGCATCAACCCAGCTTGAACCAGTTGAAGGAAATTTGGTTATGATGATAACAAAATTGAAGTTATCTTTCATTGCATATAAAAAGTATAGCAAAATTGAGAAAGAGAATGTGTGTAATCTTTATGTTAAAAACTAAAAAATCCCATACCTGATCAATATAAAACTACTAAACCTTATCATTAAATTGAAATCCCATCCTACCTTCTTTGCTCTTGCAAACAACGTATTCTAAAGATTAGGAGAAATATTCTAGAGTCAATAACTAGCTAGAGCTCGTGCTATGATCTCCAAGAAGCAACTGGCCAGAATTTTGTACTTACAGCATACTAAAGTTGAAAGCCAATGGTCACAAAACAAAATGGGAAATATAAACCTAAATGCAGGAAAATAAAAACTAAAGATCATTGCGCAGCTGATAACTAAAAGCAAAAGTTAAAGGGAAGCACGATTGCAAGAGCTATTTTGTTGCTTCAATAGAATTTCAAGTGAAATATTCAAAGAACCACTTTATAAGGCCACTGAAGTGATCAAAATGGCTCCACCATTAGCGCTTCCCAAATTAAATATATAGCTAAGGCCACAATCATTAGTTGTAATTTTGTTGGAAAAAAACTTTATATAATTGATAATAAAAAAAATGCAGATAGTGATGTGCAAAAATTAGCAGCTGGTAGTAGAATAGAAGCATGATTGGATTGAATAAATTAATTAAAGAAGTCGTACCTGCATATGAAAATGGGACACTGAAGGACTGTGCATAATGAGGATCCTCCACCAACTTCAACAGAATCAATTCAATAGCACGCATGAGTTCCTCTAAGGTACCAGTCAGTGTTACTAGCCTATCATTCAATCCAATAAAATTATTATCTTGAGGGGATATCTTAATGCCAGCTTGAGAGTCTTCAATAAACGACCTGCTCAACAATACACAAATATAGGAATGGTCAACAAACACCGAAACTGTGAAAATGAAAAAAAAAAGTTAGCTGACCTCACAAGAAAGAGAATCATCAATTAACTTTTTAAATTTAACACATTCATTATTAACAAATTATATAATGGCACATTCTTCCCAACTAACAGCACCATGTAACAGCGAGCCATCTGAATGAATTTCATTTCCTTGTTGTCGACAAAAAAATAATAATCAGTATACACATAAGACATTCAAAATCAGGGAGGATAGCAGAATGCCAAACCTATAAAATAACAGAAAATCAGACCACCGGGTTAAATCTGGAATCTAGAAATAGAACAAGGTAAACTCTATGACCCATAAGCTACTATGACATGGATGACTGCAAATACGTAGACCAACCCTTATCATAGAACAGGGGAAGAAATTAGTCAAGGGAGAATGGAGAAAGGTGGCTGTCACAACTTGAAGGAAGGCCTACACATTCACACCTTGGATTCTTCGGCAGTTGTATCTAAGAGGGGATTACATGGCATCTCAAAACCCGTAAGCTCAATAAGTGTAGGATAAGTGCAGAACATTCACTGATTCCATTTATACTTAAAAAAATGGTGCCAACATATCACTTTTAGAGAGACCTAAACATAAAAAATTGGTTGAGAAGTGAACTTGGAAAGTAACGCACAATGACTATGCCTTTACTAGTTGGTCGTGATAGTAGCAAAATCATTCTTTTTATAAGTCAAATAAAATACCCTTAAGCACCACAAAGCAGGGGTGAGATGCAGGTATATGTTTATGAAAACTATAAAATCAATGTCAAGGCACACATCTCCCAAGAAAATCAACAAAAGAACGTATGGTCATAGTATAATATCCTATACTCCAAAGTAAAGAGTCCTCAAAAAATTGTGTTTCACACTATGAATAGGCATAACAAAACTGTTTCAAACTTTGAATGTCTTCCTATTCTTTTCACTCCAAATAGTCAACATCAAAGAAAAAGGAACCATATCCCACACCTTCCTCACCCTCCTTTGAGGGCATCCCCACCACACCCCAACCCAATGTTACCTAGAGCGTGGATCATTATGGTACGAAAAAAAGGAATGGGAACGTATATCGTCACTTGTTATAAAACATGGTACGTTAGGAGTAGGCTTCTTTGGATCGCTTGGTTGAAACGAAATATGTTTATTTGAAACGTGATATACTTTTTTAGTATATTTATAATAATATCGGTATGTATATATATACACCAAAATGATTTCAACAAATTCAAGCCATTATAAAATAAAATTCCAATGATGTAGGTGTATTTTGTATGATTTTTTTGGGGACTTTTGATACTTTAGATCGGAACCCTAAATCTTGCATTCCAAATTTGATAGGGGAGGAGCGAATTATGGTAACCATGCCCCAACCCAACCAAAAAAAAAAACCACATCTTTGTAACACAAGGTTTTAAATCACAGAGTAATGGTATCGCTGTGTAAAGGTATCATAAGTATCGGGAGATACATAATGGGAATCAAAAACCACTACAATGAATTTTTTCAATCACAAACAAATCCTTTAAAAGCCACTAATACACATATTTTAACAATTTAACCTGACTTTTAATGCATTACTAATAGAACTATAAAAAACACTAGTCATTACTAAGACTATTATGATATAGAAAAAAGACTATGAAATCATGCTCATGTAAATTATATATAATAAAACTGTTGAGATGATGTCTTGAATTATCAGACTAAGAGGCCTTTTCCGATGCCAAGGGATCATTAGGCCCAAAGACCATAGAAGAAGTCCTGAAATCAACAAATGGAGGTCACTGGAAGTGTTTTCAGAAGACAGGTGCAGATTCTACTGAAAAACAATTTAAAAACTCAAAATAAGCTTTTAAACAACCCAGGACCAAACCGACCGTAACAGTCGATACTGTTACATGTCAGCCAATACAGCAAGGATTTTCTGACACCTCAATAAATAGGTTGCTAACGGGGTGCCTAAAATCTGATACGTATTGGCCAATATTGTAATCTATGCCGTAACCACTGCCATAACCCACCTAATCCCGAAAAAATAGAAAATGAGATCCCAGAACTCCCTAGCAATACAGCAATGAAGAAAGAGATGATTAACCGTCTCCTCCACCCTCATACACAAGAAACTCAAATCCATCATCCTCTACCTCTAAGCTTTACATTGTCAAACATAATAATCGCATCCAAAGTTGTTGACCATGCAAAAAATGCCACCTCTAGGGGTCTTTGTGCAGCAAATACTTTTCCAATGAGAAACCCTACAGCTTGTCATGAAAGGATTTCATATAACAATCTTACATTGAAAGCCCCACTATGGGCTCCTTTTCAATTGTGTGTGCCTTCCTTGAAGTGTGACTTCTTGAAGCATTTCAAGAAATTCATCCAAATCCCATTCCCAGACTTGAAAAGCTCTCTAACAAGTGGGAACACCCACCATCTCTAGAAAGGGAAAGAAAATTCCACCACTATAGCCTCTTTATTTAGGTAAAATCATGAAAAGGTTCAAGAATTTTTCTCACTGGAATTTCCCCACAGCAGACATCATGCCAGAACTTGATATTTTCTCCATATAAACAATAATGCAAAGATATTTTGAAAAATCTCCCACCCTATCACGATGCACTTCCATAAACTTTTTTTTGATCAGTAATGCACTTCCATAAACTCATCCCATAACTTATCCCCATTTCTCAAGTCCCTCACTCAAGCCATGCCTCCCCATCCTTTCTAAGTTATCACCTCATTCTACTTTCCTTCTCCAAGGCAAACCTCCACATTCACTTTATCAACAAAGCCTAATTAAAAACCTTACACATGCCAAATGGTTAGTGTTTTGCTAGCATTGCACTACTTGCGACACGTATCCATTAGTTAGGGTGTAACATGGGAGAAAATTCATACCACCCCAGCCCCCAAACCACAAATTTTTTGACAAGTAAAAACCACAAAAGTCCCTAGTTCCCTATAAGAAATTGCTACCTAACGTGTTACGGTTGGCATTAAACCGATATTGCAAGCCTCAACCCAATGTATTAGTTGAATCAAGACTGCAGGGATCAAGGCATACCACATTCTTACACCTCATCCACTAGCTTATAACATATGTGGCAAGGACATCATAATCACAAGCATGCAGCTTGCTGCAGTAACGGGGCACACCACAGCCACAAGTCATGACTGCTTTGTCCACTGCCTTAAGTCAAACAGCTGCGAGGTTTTATGGAGACTTTCATCACTAGCAACTTTAATAGTTGTGGTGTATGGATCCAGTCAGGTGACACTGGTGTAGACATCCTTGACTCTTACACTTGTAAAGGAAGAGACTAAACTTTGGGCAATACAAACTCAAAAGTAAATAAAATATCACAAAATTAAAAAATTTCTAATCAAAAAGAAAAGTTAATAGGACAATGGAGCATATTCGTAATAATTTAGGACAAATCCTAAAATAAGCATGTTATGATTTATTTTCAAATACATACTATATGTCCTAATTCCTTATTCCAGCTTCATTTGAAAGAAGGTTGGATTCAAAGGGAATTTTTTTTTGAGGGGGAAAAGAGGGGTGCATCTAGTAAATTGGGAGAAAATTTGAACTCCAATGAAGGGTGGGGGATTGGGAAAAAAAGAATAGAGAATGTTCAATAAAGCCTTATTGGGTAAGTGGCTGTGGAGATATACGGTGGAGAAACGAGCAATGTGGAGAAGGGCATTGAAGCTTAATTTGAGTGTGAGTTGAATGGGTGGACATCAAGGGAAGTGGAGGGATCCTTGGGTGTAAGCCTCTAAAAGTATATTAGTAGTAGGGGAAAGGAAGATTTCTTCCATAGGATTGGGTTTGTAATTGTAGATGGAGCTTTGTTAAGATTTTGGGAGGATACTTCGTGTGATGAGTTGCCTTTGAAAGGAAGGTTTCCTCGGTTGTTTAAGTTAGCTTTAGACCCGGAGGCGAAGGTGTTGGATTATATATATTGCTCAAGTGAGGATTTTGTTTGGGCCCTTGTTTTAGGAGAAATTTTCGTGATTGGGAGATGGAGGAGATTGTGCACCTCTAGGATTCATACATCATCATAAAGCCTAGAGGAGGATGGTTCCAGATGAGATTTTCTGGAAAAAAATAAAATGGCAGCTAAAAGTTTACAGTTAGATCCTACTACTGGGGGGGGGGAGAGAGAGAGGAACTTCCCATGGAAGGTAGTGTGGTGTGCCAAAGTCCCAGCCAAGGCGGATTTTCTTGCGCAGTCCCTAGCTTCGGAAGTGATTTCAACTATGGACAATCTAAAGAAAAGATGCTTTAGTTTAGCTTGAAGATGTGGCATCTGTTTAAAGGAGGATGGATCTATTAGTCACCTCTTCCTTCATTACTCCTTTTTGAAGTAAGTTTGGAATCTGTTGTTCTCTTTGTTTGGGTATTGTAGGGTTATGCATTCTCGATAATCGATTGTTGAAAGGGTGGAGTGGAGGAGGTGGTAAGAAGAAAGAGATGATAGCATGGAGAATGGCACCTATAAATTTATTTTGGTGTATATGGAATGAAAGCAATCAATGGATTCTTAAAGGGAAAATGATGACTATTTGTAAATTTAAAGACAGTTTTTTTTATAGATGTTATACTTTTGGGTTATAGAGGCATACCGCATACCCTCACATGTATATAATTTTGTTGATTTTTTGGAAAATATGAAACTCTAATTTTTATGAGTTTTTTGTACATGATGTGCCCCCCTCGGGTGCCATTAATACAATACTCTTATCCAAAAAAAAGAAAAAAAAAAACTGAGAATTTCAATACAAAAGAAAGAAAAACGAAAAAACCATTGTGAACATATAATACAATACAAATGCAACAACTTGAAGTCTAGCGTCAAATCTCGGGGTGAGTATGCAATGGAGAACATGATGCAAGGTTTTGTTGCCATAGATGTTTGCTCAAAGATGAACCAAGTTGGAATGTATTTGATGTTTGTCATTAAATTAGTGTTACTACACTTATTGGACCACCAACAATGCTTCTCTTATGCGATCCAAATAAATCAATCAAGAATCTAGAGATATGTTACCTTTCCTAGTGGAGAGACTCCATTCAATCACCGGGCATGGATTGCATGTGGTGATCTCAGAATTTTAGTCAGATCCGATGTTTTTGAGCGTAAAATAAGTTGGCTCTCTAGTCGAGTGTGCAACGGGCAATCTGAAGCAAGAGTTTTCCGCCACATACTGGATAACGAATAAGCCAGGTTGGCCAGCATTAACAATAATTTCTAAGCACACTCCACACCACATTAGTGTTTTGAGGCTATCAAAGATGTCACTTTCCCCTATTATACCACTGAAGATGTTTCTTTTTTAAGATCTATATAGATCGATTACACTTCCACTTATAAGCAATTGTTCGTTGTTGGGAGAGACTTATTTAACTCATTAAAATGTCTTGGGTTGCACTCAACAAACATAAAAGCACCTCATGGTGTTTGTAATCTTAAGCTTAAGATGGGCCAGGTCACTGTCATAAAGATCAATAGAAGTATGGTGTTTACCAAAGTCAAGTCAAGTCAAATAAGCCTAAAAGAGCTCACAAGTTCCAAAGGCCAAATGATATATTAAGATATTTGACTTTCATTACTTGGAAACAATAAGAAAAGGCAAAAGAAGTCATCTAGTATCTTTAGTGTTGAAGGACACCTTGAAGTAATTGCAGTCTCCTTTTCAATATTCACTACATCCATCTCAGCTCTATTAAATCTCCTTGTATGACGGGACATGAACTCTTTATCTACAAAACCTTCAAGTCTAACTCTATGAAAAACCAAAATGCCAGACTATAAGTGACAACAACCATTGATCCAATTTTCTTTTTAATTGATTATATACAACTACCATCTTTGAGTGGAAATGTAGGTCGGGAATCTGAATTCCTAATAACAAAGGAATCTTATACCTTATATCTTGCCTCATTCAAATCTTTTGAGCATGTCATTAACAAAAAATATTCTCCTCTCTCCTGGCCATCCACGTCCAAGTTGTTTCACTTATCTAACCCAAGGTCACGATAACGTGTAAAAACCCAATGACGTTGGTTGCATAGTTAGGAAAGCTAGACTTCTTGA
The DNA here is from genome assembly GCA_008638375.1 of Nyssa sinensis. NCBI lineage: Eukaryota > Viridiplantae > Streptophyta > Magnoliopsida > Cornales > Nyssaceae > Nyssa > Nyssa sinensis. The sequence goes on along the minus strand of CM018037.1, from coordinate 23,689,057 downwards.
AGACATCAACACTTTGGATGTTAGGGAGCAAGTGAATACTCTTTCGGTGGACGAGAGGAACAAAAGGGAAGAATTGAAAAAGGAATTGAGTTGAGTATGGCCAGTGGAGGAGATAAGTTGGAGGCAAAAATCAAGGGTGTTATGGTTTAAGGAAGGGGACCGAAACACCCATTTCTTCCACCACATAGCAAATACACCTAGGAGAGCAAATACTATCAGCAAGGTGACAATTAAGGGGGATGCGCTGGAGCATAAAGAGACTGTAAAGAGGGTTATCTCTATGTTCAATGAGCATATCTATATGAAGACTTGTTTCCGGAGACCTCTTCTTGATGATATGATGTTTAGTTCACAAAATGAGGAGGAGAGGAGTGGTTTGGAGCATCAGTGAACTGAAGAGGAAGTCTTGGCAATACTTATCTCTTGCGAGGGAGATAAAGAACCAGGCCAGATGGATTTTCTATGGCTCTCTTCTAACATTGTTGGGCAGTTGTGAGAGAAAATATAATGGAGGCGTTCTATGTTTTCCATGAGCATGGGACTTTTGAGTAGATTCTTAATGTTACATTCATTGCTCTTGTTCCCACAAAAGGAGAAGGGGAAGATATCGAGGACTTTAGACCTATTAGCTTGGTGGAGGAGTATACAAACAAATAGCAAAGGTCCTCTCTAACCAGTTGAAAGTTGTATTGGGAAAACTAATATCGGATAGCCAGAATACTTTCATGGGAGGTCAACAAATCCTTGATATTGTTCTTATCACAAATGAGTGCATTGATGTTCATAGAAGAAGGAAGGAGAATGGTCTTTTGCGTAAGTTAGTTATTGAGAAAGCTTATGACCATGTGAACTGGCATTTTCTTCTTTATATCTTGATAGAATGGGTTTTTGGGCAAGATGGAGGAAATGGATTCAAATGTGTCTTCTCAATTTCATTATCGGTGCTTGTTAACGGTTCTCCATCCGACTTCTTTAGGAGTTCGATGGGGCTTCGACAAAGGGATCCTCTCTCCCTTTTTCTCTTTGTCATTGTGATAGAGGCTTTGAATAGGATGTTGGCTCAAGCAATGGAAGGGGAGCTTTTGAAGGGTTTTATGGTCAGGGAGCATGAGGACTCAAGAGTCCATATTTCTCACCTTTTATTGATGATACCTTGATTTTATGTGGTACAAAGGACTCTCAACTTAGATACTTACGTTTCGTCCTTCTATGTTTTGAAGTAGTCTCAGGGCTTAAAATTAAGGGAAAAAGTGAGCTCATTCCGGTAAGAGATGTTAATGGAATGGAGGAGTTGGCTTCGAACTTGGGTTGTAAGGTGGACTCCCTTGTTTACTTGGGGCTACCGTTAGGAGCTTCATCAAAATCCAAGACAATATGGAATTTTGTAGTGGAAAGATTTCAAAAACGATTGGTGGGATGGAAGAAACAATACCCATCTAAAGGGGGCAAACTTACAATGATAAAAAGTACTTTGAGAAGTCTTCCCATGTACTTTTTGTCCCTTGTTCCTACACCAACTTTCCATGGAAACATGCTTGGATAAGTTGCAATGAGACTTCCTTCGGAGAAGGGGCGAAGATTAAAGGGGTTCTCACTTAGTCAAATGGGATAAAGTGAGGCTCCCTTTGAAGGAAGGAGATTTGGGCATCAAGGAGTTGAGAATGTTCAATAGGGCACTTCTTGGCAAATGACTTTGGCGGTTTGTAGAGGATCCCCATGCAAAATGGAGAAGAGTAATTAAAACTAAAATAGGGTGCGAGGATGGAAATTGTTGCTCCAAAGAGGTGGAGAATTCATATGAAGTTGAACTTTAGAAATTCATTAGAGAAGGTGAGGATGAATTTTTCAACTGCACTTCTTTTGAATTTGGTAATGGAAGAAGAATCAAGTTTTGGAGGGACAAATGGTGTGGGGATATGGCTTTGAAGGATCGTTTTCCCTAACCTTTTCAAATTTCTTCCAACCAGGATGCTTGGGTGGAGGATTATGTGATATACGATGAGAATGAAATTGTTTGAGCTACTTGTTTGAGGTAGATGAGGTTATTTGCTTGATGTCTCTTCTCTATAGTGTTCGCTTGGATAGAGGTAAACAAAACTTTTTTTTGATAAGTTATAGAGGTAAAGAAGACTCTCTTGGTTGGAAGATGGATCCTCAGGGAAAAGTCTCTCGATCAAGTCCTTTTATTCTCATTTGGCTAGAAGAGGTGCAAAGGAATTCCCATGGAAAGAGATTTGGCACACCAAAGTTCCCACAAAGGTGGCCTTTGCTTGGACGGTGGTTTGGGGGGCTATCTTGATTCTTGCTAATTTGAAAAGGGACATCCCTTTAACAAATAAGTGTTGTATGTGCTTGATGGGGGAAGAAACTATTACCATTTTCTCATCCATTGCAAGGTTGCTAGAGATGTTTGGGGCCTTGTTCTTTCTCTTTTTGGCTACTCTTGGGTGATGCCTTGGTCGGTGATGGAGTTGATAAAGATGTTGCATTGAGCTCATGTTAAGTGTAGCATTAGGGAAGTGTGGAGTTTAGTTCCACTTTGTACTCTTTGCCAGTTTTGGTGTCTTTGGAGAGAGAAATAGTAGAGTTTTTGAAGGGGAAGCTACTCCGCTTAGTTGTTCTAAAGATAGGATACTAAAAGTTCTTTACTTTTGGGTTCTTGAATCTTACCTGCATTGGAGTTTTTGGGGAGTTTAAGCACTTTTTTTGTAAGCTGCCCCCTTTTTGTAATTATTTTGCCTTTATTGGGCATTTTAATGATATTACTCATTACTTATTAAAAAAACAATAGATTAATAGTTCAAAATGGCCTAACCAAAGTCTTCAACTTAAATTTTTATACCAACGAATACAAGAATAAGACATTCATACACCATAAACTGTTTTAACATTTCCAATCCAAACTGCAGAAAACAAATTTGAATATCTACTATATCATCTCAATAGCACTGTTTATTATGACTATCAATATCTGCACCAAATCAACCCTCATAAGCAGATAGATGTTTAAACAATCATCTCAACAAACATGAGAATCATTGTTTGATAGAAAATGAAAAATAAAGCAGATAGAAAGCATGAGAAGCACATATGTCTTATCATCCCATTTATAATAACATGTGTTCAAATAATTATATCAGCAAAAAAATCGAGACAAACATGAGCATCTTTACTTGACAGAGAAAGAAAAAAGAAACAGATAGGAGACATGACAATCACATATTCTTTTACATCCCATGGATATCTATTAGCAAAATAGAAAATTGTTAGCAACCAAAAAATGCTAGAAGAGAGAAAACACAGCAAGCAGTGTTCATACTTTATGGTGGCGCCTCCTTTCCCAATTATTCCACCACAAGAACTATTTGGTGCAATTAGTCTAACTTTTGATCTTGGGTCAACGCCATCGCCATCTTCAATGTAAAACTGACCGATAAAAGGGAAAAATTGCATTCATTCTGAAAAATATACAAAAGAAGAAGAAAAAAACTGTCATTTAGATTACCTCATTTAGCAGTTTAGCAAGAATTAGTTCCATTGCCTTGAGTATTTCATCAACTGTTCCAGATACCATAATAATCCTATCAGATGTTCCTGGAAAACATTCATGATTACGTGACAGCTGAATCCGTGCTCCAGACTGAGACTGAAAATCAGTAATTGTTGAGCCACCTTTTCCAATAACTGAACCAGCTTCAGCATTTGAAGCAAGGAATCTAATGTATGTGTTCTTCTCTGTATAATCTGACAATAGCAATCATGACAGAAGACATAAGAATAAGCAAAAAGACTTAAGTTTGCATTCATGTACATTTTAGCCTAAGTGTATATGACTTCATATATACAAGATCTGAGTAAGGTTAAGGACAAGGGAGATAAATTTTTTCAAATGAGAAAAAACAGAATAGTATTATTAAGAGGAACTAGTAAAAAAGTCATGTCAGAGTTTTAAAGCATCAAAGACAACAATGGCGACGATTGTGTATAATCACCAAAGCTAATAACAACAATGAAATCATAGGGTATCGTAAGTAATATAACACTTCTCCATCCATTCAGTAATCAAAAAGGGCAGCAAAGTGACGTAACCCAAGCATCCAACAGGTCTGTTGTCTTCCAAGAAATTGATGAGGGGCAATTCTATTCCTAACAACCTGATGCAGCACAAAGTAAAGCAACACAAATTTTCTCTCCAGAGGAGACCCAACATCATATGCATCTCCAACTGAGCTCTGTTTAGAGCACTTGCCTCCATAAAATCATTATTACTTACACACATAACACTAATCGATCAAGCAAAGCACCAAATGCACTACATTAAAGGCTAGCCAAGTGCACAAAGCTCCTACCAGTACGGGGTTTGGGAAGGATTAGATATACACAACCTTACCCATGCAAGCAGAGAAATTGTTTCCGCGACTTGAACTCATGACCTCCGGGCCACAATGAACCATTATATTACAAACCAAAAGCCATTGTTTCCTGGCAAGTTCAATCCAAAAATACAAGGAAGAGAAAATAACAGAACAAACGAAACCATGGGGGCGTCATGTTTCCAAGGGCATTCACTTCGAACTAGTATATCAAGTAAATAATGGAACAAATTGACCCTCATTTCTTGATCATTGCAAATTGAATCTATGCCATCCCGTCATGGTTTTCATGCTTCTTTATATAACACATGCAAAATTTCCATAAAAAGTCACATTCAAATCCAAAAGCCAACCTCTATTATATCCTGCTAAAGCTTGTTCTATCTGCTTCTCCAACTTATCATCGCCAAGCATAAAACAATATTTCAACCAAGCTCAACTAAATATACGGACTAAAATTTAGTGTTCTGGTATGCAACATCCCTAGATTGAACTTGTTATATGGGATGCACTAGATTGTGGGATGCCAGGATGCTGCTTGGTTAGCTTTCAGCCTTCTAGGAAATACTGTTCTTGCTCTTTCAGGTGAAGACATAGCAAACTTCACTTCTAAAAGCAATAGAAGTATTTCCCCGGATGTGAACAATTGGTCGCTAAAATGTTATAAAGGGTAGCAGGGTATATTGCAAAACAAATGCTAGCTGCATTCTCGGCAAAATGATATCCTCAACAATAACAATGCACACACTAAATTTCCCTAGAAAATCACAATTAATTAAAATTCAGAGTAGAGGCAGCTCTACATTTAAGCTCAATTTGCTCAAATGCCAATGATTAGAGATACGCGCGTCTTTCAAAATTAATCCCATCAAATCATAAGACATAAATTCACATCATCAACTTCATGTCATCATTCAGACAAGTATTCTCTTATCAATCAATTACAATAAATTACAACAAATCTGACATTTTCTAGGGCTTCAAATTGGGCCAATAGTAACAATAACAGCAACTGAATTTTGAAAAAAAAAATTACAATGTAATCTTTGCATTGCACTATAATTTTTCAAAAACACGATTTGAAAACGACAATAAGAAAAACAAATTAAGGCAATTATAGGTAATGGGACGAGAAAGTAGATCAGAGACCACAGATCTTCTGAGAGAGAGAAAAGTCGCACCTGGAGGCTGTGATTTGCGCGGCGAAGAACGTTTCGGCGGAGCCTCAGGAGATGAAGCGTAAGGAGAATCTGGAGATTCCATTGTTATTTCCTTATCTTGGTTGATGAGATAAATCTATGTATATCCTTATATGTGTATAGAGAGAGAGAGAGAGAGAGAGAGAGAGAGAGAGAACAAGAGCAGTCGCGCTGTTTGAATGGTTAGAGAGAGAAAGCTAGAGTGAGAAGCTGAAATTGAAGATGAGATACATACGAGAGAGAGGTGGCTAGGTGTTGCTTGTGCCGCGTAACCCGGAAATGGAGACTGAGTGGGGGGCTATAGGGATCGAAGCATGTGCGAAGCAGTGAGATTGTTCCAGTTTTGCTCTGAGCTCTCTCTCTCTGTGTTTTCAGCCGTGAAAACCGCCTCATTGTACTTTCGTATATTTTTCGATTTCCTTTCACCCACGTAATGGCAACTAACCAACGCAAGCCCGCACCTCATTTTACAATCTTCCTGCTCATTAATTTTCTTGATATATCATGATTAATTTTTTAATATTTTATCTATGTCCTAAACAATCAAACTATTCGAGTTCTACTCAAGGAGATTATTTAATTATTCATTTAAGATTAATTTATGAAACAAATAAATTAGTTAAATATATTTTAAAATTTATTTATTTATTAAATTCAAATCTATCCCATAATTAGAATTCTGATTTTATATAATAAAAAATATTCTCAAACTCATTATCAACTCAATTAGAAAATATTTAAAATCGAATCAACATATCAACATATTAAACTTGTATACAATTTAAAACTCGTTAATTTTAGGCAAACTAATTTTGAACAACTCATTACTTAGTTTAACTTGATACAGCTTTTTAACAACCCTAACCTTACCTACCCTTTAATAATTAATACTTAATGAATTATAATTCTAATAATTAAAAAAAATGAGAAATTAATTCTATGATAAATAAATAATAATTGTTAACAAAAATTCTATTGCATTATTAATTATCAAACATAGGATAGATTTGTGTACAATTACACAAGTATTTGTGTGTTATTCAAACAAAAAAAAGGATTAATTATAGTAATTTTTTTTAAAATTTTTAATAATTAAAAATAAATTTTTTTTGTTTTTAAAATTATACTATCCTCTGTGAGGTTTGTCGACCAAATAGAATTAACAGAACTTGCAAAAAGACAAATGTATTCGTGAATTAAATATATATTAATGAGCCAACAAGTTAAAAAAGTAAAAACATACCCTATCGCCGAATATTTCACTTCATCTCCTCGTTTCCGCCATTCCCTCCTTCACAGAAAACCCTTGTTCTCTCTCTCTCTCTGTCTCTCTCAAATATCTAACCCTTAAACCCAAATTCCATTTTACATAGAGATTAATCAGAGACCACCTGACAGACAAGTTTTTCGCCAACGCCACAATCTCCGAGCCACTCTTCTTCAACCGCACTGCCACCGACGATGGTTTCTTTGGCTTTTGCCATACAAATTTCTCTCACCAGCAACTTCTTCCTCAACATCACATCCAAATTTATAAAGCCTAGTGAGATCCTTAATGGTGATGACTTCCATTCATTCTCGATTACCATCTTCAGGGGCACAGAGGAAATTTGGAGAGAGAATGTATTTTTAGAAAAGGAGGAGAGAGGGCATTGCATCAAATTTGGAGCAGAGGAGCCGAAGGTGATTTGGGAGTAGAAGTTAAGGATATATATAGAGGTCGATTGAGACTGAAAGACAGTGACGATCCGTGGGTTTAACCTCTCTATTGCTGGCTTTTATTTTCTTCATGGGGTAGCTTAATCTCTTACTGAAAAGGGTTGCATAATGAACCATTGTTATTTAAATACGTGTATATATGTATTTTGCATCTGGATACATAATCGTTATTTATATATCTGTGTATATATGTTTATTGCATCTAATTATTGTTAAGTTGTTCGTGTGAATATATATATGTGGATATGTTTCTTATTTGACTTAGTTTATGCTTGGGATTTGTGAGTTTTTTGTGCCTGTCTTCATGATTTTGTAAAGGTTTTATTTTTGGGTTGAGAGAGAGAGAGAAAAGAGGGGGGCGGGGGGGGGTTACAGAGAAGAAAGGGAGGGTTGGAGGTTCTGAGTTGTTAAGAGAGAAGAAGTAAAGATTAGGAAGAAGAAAATTTAGTTTGACATTAAGTTATATATGTATCCATGTAATATGGGTTATATATATATATAATGTATTTAGATATTCAATATACAAAATGTGTATAAATTATAAATATATACATACATACATACATACATAAACTTATTCTACATAAAAGCACATGAACAGATTTTTTTTTTTTTTTTGAGTGACTATAAAAATAGAAGAATGAATAAAGATGGGCAATATTGGTATTTGAAAAAAAAATTATGCTTAATTCCGTTTATTTCACTAAGGTGCTTGATGTGAAGGGCTGGGTTGTTACTAACATTAAAAGATTAAGAGGTGTAGTGTAATTTCAAAAATAAGATAGGTGCTATTTGTAATTGTTAAAAATTTTAAGAGAGGTCAGTGTAATTTACTCATAAAAATATTGTATTCCCGATTTATATTTCTAATTGTATCTCAATGTCATATGTCAGGATATGATGCTTTTGAGTTCTACATGATGTGATTTATAAAACTATTATATTTTGACACATCACATTAGAAATACAATTGAAGATACCTAGCACTACTTAAAAAAATGGATACTTATACTTACTTTCCATAAGCTTACTAACAATTATGAAAACAACTTTTACGATTTCTGAAATAATACTGTTAACCTTGTCAGGAAAAAATCGGTTAACAGAATTTTACATTTATAATTTTACCCTCATATTTAAATCTTGGGTAAATTACACTGACCTGAGTTATATGACAATTACAGTGACCTTCTTTGAGGTTTTTGAAATTACACTGACCTCGCCTACTTTATTTGACAATATACAGATATTTCTCTCCAGTCAATTTTTTCTTCAAAATGACCAAATTGACTATTTTATTTATTTATTTTTATACTTTTTTTAATTTTGATCAATTTTTTTCCAAATTTTTAAAATATTTTTTTATTATTTTATTTAAAAATAAATTTAAGACAAATAACTTATTTTTATTTTATATAAAATAAATTTAGGATTTTTATTAATATTTATTTAGAAAGTGAAAAAAATTGGTCAAAATTGTAAAAATTGAAAAGGAAAACATGAAAGGAGTAGTTTTGTTATTTTGAATAAAAAAATTGATCGGAAGATATCTGTATATTGTTAGGTAAAATTCTATATTTTTTTGGATTGATTAATTTATTTATGAACTATTTAATATTTTTAAAAATGTTTTTTAAAGGTTATTTTTATTTAATCAATATTATTTTTTAACGATATTAAAATAAATATTTATAGTTTGACTTTTGTAATAAAATTTTATTCTTTAGGTCTTTTAGATATAAAAAGTTTATAATGAATTTTTTGGTTTAAAAATTTTATTTTAGAAATTTTTTAATATTTTTTTCAAAAAATTCTATTGAGAAAAGAATACACAAGTAAAAGAAAATTTTCAAACAACTGCAGTGGGGAAATTTCTATATTTTCCAGACACAGAAACTATTGTATATTACATTGACGTTTTTCTCATCCAACTAGTAGCCATCCATGGCGTCATGACGTGGATTCGGTAATGTCTCAGATTCATGGCATTTCGTATTTCTGCAAGCTGGGAAATCAATGGACTGAGATTAAAAGTACCAATCGAAAACTGGAAATAATCTCAAAAACGATGCCAAAATTTTATGGATGATCGAAGATTTACAGAGATTTAGAATCGTAGATAGATGCAGAGTAGATGATTGGAGATATGAGAGATTTTATTTTACATAATTTTAATAAGAGTAGATGATCAACCCGAAGCCTTCTTTCGATATCTCTTCAGTGACCTCTAGGCTTAATCTTCCTCACTCTACATCTCGGTGTTGGTTTGTATCATATGACGATGGAGATAGGGTTTGTTGTAAAGATAAAATAACATTTTTATTATTTCAATATATATATATATTGTTATATCATCCTTTTGAATCTAAACTAAACCAATTTAAAAATTCAACACTTTTGGAATTATTATATTTTATCTTTAATCTTTAATCTTAATTTATAGATACTTATTTTAAAATATCTTTTCGTACTCCGATATTTCAAATTTGAAAAAATTTAAAAATTTTACAAAAGAAACATATATTTAGATGAGACATTTTGTACTAATAATATAATATAGTCACATATTTAAAACCTTAATTAGAATGTCACTATTGCCAATAAAGGAGGTGAAGATAGCTAGAAAAATAGTTTTTTCTTTGCCTCTCTTTTAGTGTTTATAGGGGAAAGAAACATGTGCACCTCTGAGGGAAGAGAATATCCCCCTTCATGTTTCAAAGTTAATTTTTTGATTTTTTTGTTGTAATTATGGGATTGGTTGTTTAGATTAAGACAATAAGAAAGTGATGTGTTGGTGATTAGTTCATACGATGGGTAGGGTTGGTATTTTTTTTATTAAAAAAAAACCCTAATCCTAAACAAATAACAAGTCATGCGCTAAGCATAGCAATTGATAAATTTGAAAATAATCGAAACTAAAAATAGGAGTATATGATGAAGGGATCAAGAATAATTGTAGTTGTATACCCTATTTGTTGGAGTACTTTTTTTATATTTTATTAAATGAATATTATTCGTCAATTTGCATATTCTTTTATTTGGTCTTGTTTAGGTGATCAGATAAGAAGACGTGATTGGATAACATATAGTTGGATCGGATATTATATAAAATCGTGTGGGATATTGAATATTCCAATCCAGTGTTTGAAACTGACCCGAATAAAAAGTCTGTATATGTTATTATATAACATTTCTATATTTGGGTAACTACTGAATATAAGATTTAGATATAAGGTTAAGCTTTCAAAAATTATTTTTATGAAACTCAATTTTTTTTTAAAATATATGCATACAATGGATCTAAAATTTAAATTTAATCACAAATCAATTGTAAAATCTAATAACCATAATCATAATATTTTAGAATGTGAATGTGCAAATATCATTCAAAATTTAATAGTGTCTCAATTTCAAGGTGACTAAAAAAAAATCATGATCCTATTACTAAGAATCATCTAAATATATATATATATATATATAACAATCAATTTATTGATACATTAAAAAATCTGAAACGTATCAAAAATACAAATTAAATAATGAAAAAAAGAAAATTTTGATTTTTTAACTTGACTTTTCGACATCTTCGTCTTTTATATTTCAGCGTTGTAATTCTTTTTGATAATGTGCTATTTTTAAAATTTGGCAATGATATGAAAGTTGTTACTCAATTGTGTGTTATTTGGCTTGCCAAAAAATGACAATACCATTTTTAATGTCATATTTAATATTAAGAGTAGCTAATGTCATTTTATATCTTTAATGGAATACAACATGTATATATCAAACAATGGTTCGGTTCACGCTATTTTGTTAATTAAATGCCAAATGAAAGTGGGGTACATGTTATTTTGTCAAGGAAAAATAGTTTTTGTGCTAAAAAATGATATTTTGGCATTGCATTGTCACAACAGATTATAAAAATTTGGCATTTTTATATTAGGGTAAATTATATTGACCTTTCTTGATTTTTCTGATAATTACACTAACATTTCTTGAGGTTTTCAAAATTATACAAACCTCCCTTACTTTTTCTGACAAACTATTCGAATCTTCCTTTCAGCCCAATTTCTTTTTGAAAATGACTAAATTGCCCCTCTCAATTTTATTTTTTTTTAATTTTGACCATTTTTTCTAAATTTTTTTAAAGAATTTATTTATTTTATATAAAATTAAATTTTAAATAAATAATTTATATTTTTTAGTCAAAGAAGATTCTAATTAATATTTATTTAAAAATAAAAATATAATTAGAAAAAATTGGTCAAAATTTAATAAAATAAAATTTTCAATCCCAAAAAATAATAACATTTTATAAAGTAAAAAATTATTTTTTTAGTTATTCTAGATAAATAAAAAATGTTATATTTTTTTTTTGGATTGAAGAATTTGTTGTATCTATTATTTAATATTTTTTAAAATGTTTCTTAAATGTTATTTTGAACTAGTCAATAATATTTTTTAACGATATTAAAATGAAAGTTAACAATTGAACTATTTTGTATTAAAAGTTCATTTTTTGCATCGTTTAGATAGAAAATATATATCATTGACTTTTAGATTGGAAAAAATTATTTTAAGGATTTTTTAATATTTTTTTCTAAAAAAATAAAATGGGTAATTGTCATTTAAAAAAAAAATTGGGACCGGAAGAAAAGTCTGTGTAATTTCTAAAATTTTTAAAAAAGTTAATGTAATTGTCAAAAATTTTAGAAGAGATTAGTGTAATTTACTTTTTATATTATAGTAATACTAAAATATAAATTTGATAAAAATAAAATCACATTTAATATTAAAGATACTCTATATCCCCCACCGATTATGATAAGTAGCACTACTGATTATGATAAGTATGCTATTTAGTAAGCATTAATATAGAAATTCTTACAAGCTTTTTTACAAAATTTTCTCACACTTATAAAGTGTGGAACTCGAGTGATAATTAACTGGGATAGAATGATTGGACCCATACTTTATGATTGTGAAAAAAATTAATAGGAAAATATTATAGAATAATGTATTAATGCTTTATATTAAGCCCGGGGCGCCCACTGGCTTCACGTGCTGCTTTCGAATCGACCGTAAAAAAAAAGCCGTACGAAATTCAATTTCAAATCTCTTAAATCCTACCAAACACATTTCATCCCAAACAATATCATCCGTTCATTCCCCTCTTCACAAATCGACGGTCCAAATCTACGATCCGCGCCACTTCAAACCAACGAATTAGAATGCTCCCCAAACCCAGATATAAACAATCGATTCCTCCGTTGTTCATCTGCAGTTCTGAAACTCATTAGCCTTTTGTTTACCGTCCCCTTCAAATATCTTATTTTCCCTCTAGAGATTTCAGCAACTTTCTCTTTCTAAGATGGCACCAAAGGCAGAGAAGAAACCAGCGGAGAAGAAGCCGGCAGCAGAGAAGAAGCCGAAGGCAGAAAAGAAGCTGCCGAAGGAGGCGTCCTCGGACAAGAAGAAGAAGAGGTCGAAGAAGAGCGTTGAAACCTACAAGATCTACATCTTCAAGGTCTTGAAGCAGGTTCATCCTGATATTGGCATTTCGAGCAAGGCCATGGGGATCATGAACAGCTTCATCAACGACATATTTGAGAAGCTGGCTCAAGAAGCCGCCAGGCTCGCCAGGTACAACAAGAAGCCGACGATCACATCGAGGGAGATACAGACTGCTGTGAGGCTTGTGCTTCCTGGTGAATTGGCCAAGCATGCTGTCTCTGAAGGTACTAAGGCGGTCACGAAATTCACTAGTTCTTGAAAATTGTCCTTTTTTGGGATCAATTGGTGGTGGCAGTGATGGCTTGAAGTGATTTAGTTGTCATTTGTGGTTGAATTAGGGATTCTGGATGTAAATGTTTATTAATTAAATTTCAGTTCGAGGAGTAATTTCATCTTTGCATCTTTGAGTTTGTAGTATGACTTTGTCTCATCAAAAAGCATTGTGCATTCATCGATAAATCTGTTTTAGTAATCCGAACCTCATATAAGAATTCTTTGCATTTGTTTTTTTCGTTAATTGCTCTAATGCTTCATAACGTTCTGTGTTTTGTTATACATTAGTCCAACTTTATGTATTGTTCTAAATTTTGGTATCAAATTTTGTAAATCAAAAATGTGATATAGAGTTATATATGGTGTATTAAATATATTATTTAATGGTTTACCAATAGTTTTTTGATATATTATTTAAAATGCAAAATTTGATAAATAATATTATTCTTATTAAAAAAACAATTTAAAGAAGAAAGAGTAAGCCATGTTTTCAATAATTGTGGGACAATTATATTAATTATATAATTTAAAATATTTTGAGTAATATTGTGCTCTATCAATGTTGGTGGGTTTAAATTATCTTTTTCTGGGAATGACACTCCTTATTGAACAATCTAGGCTTATAAATAGTTTTTTATAATTTTAACAAAAAAAGAAAAACTAGCTTACGTTTACAACTAATCAACGTGATAAGTGCAATTAGAAGTCAAGAAACACTAAACAAATACCCTAAAGACTAGGGCTTATTCAAACTAAATGCAATAACTTATTTGAATTCCTAATGGAAACTTAAACTTTCTTTTCATTCCCTCCCTTAAACTAGTTTCCAACTGTAACTAGTTTAATTCAGGAACTCGGCAAACTCCCAACTGACTTTGAGACCTTTGAAATGCATCCAATGTGTGGGACTTTGTCATCACATCTGCCAGCTAATCTTGTGTTCCACAATAAACCAACTCAACTGTTACACTCCGAATTTCTACGAACCCGAGGAGCGACTGAATGAAAGAAAAAGAATAAATAAATGACAATGAATTAAATTTAAATTAAATTTCCATCATCATTCCTCAAGTTTCTCCCAACAATTTAAGTAAAGATTCGGCATTCAATATAACTCAAATCATTCCTCAACATAGCTCAAGTATTCCTCTCAATTAATGCCCAAATACTTTAAATTATATTTAAAAACGGTTCTCAAAATGTTCTCAAAACCTTTCTCAAAGTGTCCTTTAATGGTCGCCCAAAAAGGGCTCAAATTACCCTAAGGTATAGTCCAAGAAGTGGTCCAAATAAATGGCCAAACATGGCCTTGATTTATGCCTAAAAAGTGTCCCATAAATTGCCCCAACTTGGCTTGGTATAATGGCCTAAAATGGTCTAAAATGAACTCAAAAGTTTGGGTCAAAATTATGGTTTAATGGCCTTAAAATGCCCTTGGAAGATAGGTTACAACATGGCCAAAACATGGCCAAAACAATGGTTGCCCATGGGTTGGACAGCAGGTGGCAGCATGCAAGGCAGCAGTGGGCGCGCGCAGGGGGCAGGCCACGCGCAAGGCGCGGCGCGCGCGCTCGCGCGTTGGGGCGCGCGACAGGCTGCGGCTACTGGGCTGTTTTCTAGTTGTTTTACTGTTCCAACAGAGAGCTGATTTTCTGATTTCTGAAAATTTACTGTTCATGGCTGCAACCCACTTTTCCCATTTTTGAATTTTTTCCAAGTCTTTTAAACCCTCTTTTCTTCCCACTTTTAGCCCAAATTCCCTAGCTTCTAAGCCCCCATTTTACTCATTTTTTTCACTCCTTTTAAAAAGTCATTTACACACCTATTTCCCACTTTGATTCTACCAAAAATTCGACATAGTCTCCTTTGTTTTTTTCCAAGTATTTTCATCACCTAATAATCAC